>JANRMT010062792.1:49710678-49740909 GCA_026402145.1 Polypterus bichir lapradei
TATCTATCTATCTATCTATCTATCTATCTATCTATCTATCTATCTATTCATTCTGTCCTTGTTGGTTCTCCTCTAGGTACTCTAGTTTTCATCCCAATGTTATACATTTTAAATGAATTAATGATTCTAAATTGGGTCCATAGATGTTTGCATAAGTGGGTCCTGTGATAAAAAGTTCCTGCCTTGTGTCCCATACTGCTAAGGTAGGCTCTAGTTTGCTGCAACTATGAACTGGATATTTTTTATGAATGTTATGTTATTTTGTACAGAACCTTTACAACAGAAAATATCTAAACAAAACAATATTACTGTTCACAGGAAAGGGCAGCAGCACAGGAAAACACTTAGAATTACATGGTAAGCAGGCAGTCTTGGTTACAGTCCATAGTAGACCATCTGCATAACATATGTTCATTATACTGTAGTGTTGTTTCATCTTAGTACCCCAAGAAGCAGGAGGTCTAGGTTGTGGTCAAGTGAGGTAATGCAAGTACCACAGATAAATGTTGGGGCACCAACCCAGTCATCCTTATTTAATTCAGCACAACAGAAATCAACAAAAAGAGCCTCTATGCATCCACATACAAATAAAAAAGCAAAGTATAAAAGCCGTCAGGCTACTGTAGGTAAACAAATGGCTCTCTCTCAGGTTTGTAAGAAGTTCCATTCTATGGTGCATCCTGTTCCAAAATGAATGCCTCCTGACTAAATAGTTGTTTCTCTGTAGCTTGTGAATGATCTTCTTCTCTCAACCTGCACAGACTGTAACCTTCAGCATGCACACAATCATTCTGCAGCTGAATGTCAAGTGGTCATGTTAAGAATTAGTCATATTTTGAAAAAGTGTTTGAAAGTAATTTGGAGCAGTTGCTCTGAGTAGAGGTTGTTAAGTGCATTGGTTACTTCATTCTTGGATGAACGTCCAAGAGTTGTAAGTTTGAGAAATGGATTGCTGGAGCAGTGGTTTTACAGTCTTTACATTAGACAGTAATGTCCGACTCTCACACAGTGCACTTATTGTTCACTCGAGTACCAAAAAAACAAGAGATAACAGGCAAAAGCAGTCGAAATTGGGTGCCATCACTAAACTGCTGGTTTGTTACAGAGTAAGGAGCTTGCTAATCTGGGAATGCCTCAAAGGAAATCCACTGTTTCTTTAAATCAAGAAGAAACACCTCAAGTGGTTTTGAAATCTAAAGAAGATGGCCAATAGGGTGATATCCCAGGGGAGCTGTATCAGGAAAACTTAGGGTAGACTTTGACCTGCTCTAGCAGCGCCTGGAAATGTTCACCAGGGCAAGCAGATGTAAATGATCATAATCTGTGTGTACGGTATATAAAAGATAACATCTGCAACCTTTGGAATGATTAATAGAGATCACAAAGGTTTTTTTTTTTTAAACACTGGCTTTGTGTGTCATTTTTCTAATTTATAAAATCCTCTTTCTTTGGCAGGGACTGATCTGCTTTGACCCCTTTGCTTGCATTCCACCAAGTGAGAACAACCACACCGCATTTGGCAGTGCAGTTTTGTTTTTGTGAGGAAATGGGCAGAATATTTTGAACATTCAGCCCAGATCAGGCCTTCAGCTCACCATTGTAACCTTGAAAAGGGCTTATCAAAAGCAATAAACTGTAGAGCTGGAATAGAGAAAAAGCTTACGCACGTACCTGATAAATGTCAAATGATATTGGGGTGTCAAAAGTAGCAGAGCAAAGATTCATTACAGTCTTGCCTTTAGAAAATGAAGTGAATATCAAAAGATGTTTATTTTTATTGCACCATTATTTTTATAGAGCATGATGACAACACTGTGGTGGGCTGGCGCCCTGTCCGAGGTTTGTTTCCTGCCTTGCGCCCTGTGTTGGCTGGGATTGGCTCCAGCAGACCCCCGTGACCCTGTAGTTAGGATAGAGCGGGTTGGATACTGGATGGATGGATGGATGGATGATGACAACATGATGTACAGATCAGGTTTGATAAAACTGAACTTTTAGAGATTGGTATTAATATAATTAAAGTGTGGGCAGTCTCAGCTGTGTGTATAGATTCATACTTTGAGCCACCACTGGGGGCTTCTTAAATTGTTATTCTTCTACTTTAACAAGTTAAACTGTGCCTAACCCATAATCATTTTCTGGACTTGCTTTACCTACTAAAGGGTCATGGAGGGCAGAACCTATCCTGGCACCACTACAAAGCCAAAACCAATTACTCACACTGGGTAAGAAGACAATTGAAGCAGAGTTACATGACTTTGAGTACCTCTGTGATACCCCTGGTGGAATCATGGCCTTCTCCAGGTGGAGAGGGCTTTCATTGTCCAAGAATTTTCAGAACTATATCTATAGAATGAACACCACAAGCTATACTTGGATCAAAACCTTGGCCTGAGGTTGTGCTCAGCAACCACCTGTAATGAACAGTGATGACTACTGTCAACACTGGGTCCTTCTGCCATTATTGTGCAGGCAACTTATTCAAGATTAATCTATTTCCTTTGCTCAAGGTGACTATTTTAAGAAGTCCCATGTAATTGTGGATGTTCCCTTGGCAGACATGTCAAATGGCTTGATAGACCTTCCATTAGACTGATTGATGTCTGTTCTGTATGGTCTAAATAAATTCCCCAAATGCCTGAGGAATATGTCATTCTGCATACCTCTCTAACCTTCCTTGTAGCTGATGCCTTGTCCTGCCAATACTTCTCAGTTTAATCTAGAAACCTGCTTACTTAACATCTCTTCAAAATCCTCATTCTTTAACTAGTTTGATTATATCACTAATGAGGTCCACTAAAGAGTTTTAGATTTGCCCCCATAACTAGGAATGACTATTTCCTGGCCACTGTACCTCTCAAGCACTTTCATTCCTGAAGCTGAAATTGAATTGAACACCACCAAGTGATGATCATTTGACCAGTTACCTCTTCTCTTTATCCAAATGTCCAAATAGTATTTTTTTGTATGGAGGTTTACAGTGCCAAGTAAAATGGTATGAATTTTACAAATTACTAAATACAAAATTAGTACACATAAAGACATAGATTTGTTAAAACACAACGAAAACAAAGTAGAAACTGATTAAAGTAAACAGAAACCAGCAATATCTTTAAATTAATTAATTGTTGACATATGGCCAGCTGACAATAGAGGAGAAGAAAAGAAAAACTCCAGTTAGTAACCTCCCTAGAGACAATAAACCTCTGAGGGTCCATGGTCAAGTATAACAGAGAAAGACAAAGTTGGACACAGTTCCGGAGACAGAACTCTGGGCATTCTACAGTAGAGTCTGTGTTGGCCGTCCAGTCTGATGACAGAATCTTTCCATCTATCAATTCCAGTCAGAGATAACTTTACAACAGGCAGGAAAGCAGCCTTGAGGAAGTAGAGCAGTGGCACCAAGTGCCAGATCCAGATACCAAGAAGAGAAATAAAATAGAGGAGTGTTAGTAATCTACTGTATACTAATAAAAGGCAAAGCCCTCACTGACTCACTCATCACTAATTCTCCAACTTCCCGTCTAGGTAGAAGGCTGAAATTTGGCAGGCTTATTCCTTACAGCTTACTTACAAACGTTAAGCAGGTTTCATTTTGAAATTCTACACGTAACGCTCATAACGGTCGACAACATCCGCCATGTTAAACTTTCTTATTTATGGCCCCATCTTCACGAAATTTGGTAGGCAGCTTCCCTGCGCTAACCGAAACCGATGTGCATACTTATTTCGGTGGCATGACGCCACTGTCGGCCACCATATTGAACTTTCCAACGGTCTTTGGTACTTATGGGCCCATCTTCAAGAAATTTGGTACACGGGTTCCCAACACTAACTGAATCCTACTTACGTACATATATACGTCCATAGCCTGCAGCTCAGTCAATGTGTGAGGCAGCGTTGGGTCCCCCATCCCAACGCCTCCCACGTTGTTGACTGCCTGCCTATATAAAGCCATCCATCGCTCCGGTTTCTACATTCCCTTCCTTGCTTCGCCACGGGATTCACGTCTCCCTGCTAATAACTACAGCCTTTTTATTTAATCCACAGCTTCTCCGCTGTTTTATTGTTCATTTATTATGATTATAGTTATTGTGTAGGTATTTTAGACTTACTTTACATTGTTCAGGTACCCATTTCCTTTATCGTTCCAACCCCCATTACCATGTCTATCGAGGTGATCACCATCGATCAACGAACTGTCACTTACCGAGTGGTTTCCATGCCCGGAGATGGCAACTGCCTTTTCCATTCTCTTTGTTACATATTGCACGGCCATATCAGGCTCAATCTTGATATCCGGAGGAACATTGTGTCTTATGTATTGAATGACTGGGACAGGTTCAAGGTGTGGACTGATGACGGTACAGGAGATAATTATACTACACAGGAGCAATAGAAGAGTGAAATGCTTAAGCCCTTCACCTATGGTTCTGCATGTGAGTTGATGACTGCCACTGAATTTTTCGGTTGTCGCTTCAAGTGTACCGAAATGGCCAAATATTTTACACCTTTCGACAACCGCCAATGCCTCTTAAACATCTTAGATTCACAGGTGACGATTTGAGTAGTGGACACTTTGATGTTTATGAATGTTTCAACTCTCAAAAGCTAGATGCGAAGTTATCGATGAAACTGGTTGTATGCTTACAATGCTTGACAGATGTCGAATGTCTCTTCAACACAAGTCCTGCAAATACTAACGTAATTGAAACAAACCATGAAACTCAAACCGATTATGACAGCAGCAATCCAAGCTGTGAGATTTGAGACAAGATTACTGTTCACATGGCCAACTGTACGTTGCATGCTCAAGAGTAAGCTCAGCGCACAGCTTGGTCATATCACAACCAGAGGGAGAAACTGACAATGTGGTATACAAAGAGATCCTTAAATAATTATTGGTATACTGTATTTTCCCTCAATATAAAAAGGCTTCATTTTCTTCTTAATAAAAATTTTAAGGCAGTACTTCGCCGCTGCGAAGCATGTGTATTTTGCTAGTGATTTATAAATAATGAATTACTTATATTTGTGTAGAAATGACTAACAAATAGAAATACAGTATGCACATCTAATCAGCAGCTGTAGTCAGGGTATACTTGACTAAAGTAGTGAGTTTTCAGCTTGAATTTAAAAGCTGAGACTGAAAGGGCCCAGAAACTGAAAGCTGGACCTTCCACTGTTATTTTATTAATCTTTGGAATGTTAAGTAGGCAGGCATCTTGAGATCTTAATGGGACTTTGGTTTGCAAGTAATGATAAGTTCAGAACACATGCAGTCAGATGAGATTAGTCCACTATAAAGTCTTCATTGATCTTTTCTGTCAGGGAGATGGTTTCAAGAACAACTAAAATAGCCTTGTTTTGAAGAGACAGTTTGCTATATTTAGCACATGACTATCACATAAATCGAATAATAATTCATTACTAAGATTTAGATCAGGCAAGCTATTGATCCTTATTTCACACATCACCTGGAACCTATATCTTCTTGAACTGAAAGCAGAAGTCATCTAAGATGATTTCAGAGATAGTAGTCGTTTTTTAGTGCATCATATCCTCCATCCGGAAGACTGAATATCTAAAAGAGTTGGAGGGACCCACACAAATAAAATTCAGATTTAAGTCTTCACAGCACATGGGCTCAATTGTTTATATTCAACTTCACTTAAAACAGTGGAGCTTCATAAATATCCATATTTGTCTTGGTTTTGGGTTCACTTCCCGGGTCCTACCTACGTGGAGTTTACATGTTCTCCCTGTGTCTGCGTGGGTTTCCTCCCACAGTTCAAAGACATGCAGGTTAGGTGCATTGGCGATTCTAAATTGTCCCTAGTGTCTGCTTGGTGTGTGTGTGTGTGTTTGCCCTGCGGTGGGCTGGCACCCTGCCCAGGGTTTGTTTCCTGCCTTGCGCCCTGTGTTGGCTGGGATTGGTTCCAGCAGACCCCTGTGACCCTGTAGTTAGGAAATAGCAGGTTGGATAATGGATGGATGGAAGGATTTTGTTATTGAGCTTAGTCAATTTATTTCCATTGTTTTTAGCATGTTATTTCAGTTGCTTTACAGCCATATCACATAAACACAATTGAATTCTTGTTTGTTCTTGCCAACAGTAAATAAATCAAACTTATAATACATATATTAACTTCCATAACATGCGTGTCACAAAAAGAGTAAATGACCAGTACAGTATAGGATAAAATGTTTGTTCTTCAACAGTTCTTCAGCATGGACTTTGATGTTCCTGTCATGTAAGGTCTCAAGAGCAGAGCACAGGCTTGCAATAGAACAGCTTGAGCATCAGAATACAGTATTGGTAATCTTGGTGAAACCAAGAGGAAACAACATACAGATCGAGGACAGGCACACAGAGTCCCAATTGGGAATTTGTATGCAATAAACACTAAGTTTAGTCTTTATTGATATGACACCCTAAATGTACTTCTAGGCTCAAATTGGTATTGTTACTATTAAGAGGAACAGAAGAATAACAACTTATTTTTCTACACTGAATGTCACAGAAGACTTCTTAGCACAGATCAGTGGGAATAAAGCCATCCATCAATGTGGGAATTCAACAAGTATACAATTAGCATATAAGAAACACACCATACATACCAAGAAGTTCAAAACAAGTTGGAGCAAAAAAAAAAAAAAAAAAAACAGCATGATGCATTTTGTAAAGAAAAAGAAATCCCCACGGGCCCATGGTCTTTGCACAAAGTAAACATCTGGTAGACTTAGGCAGCTTTTCGCTGTGCTAACAGTAAACAGACATAACTGTCCAGGCAAGTGTCCAAGACTGTGACCAAATTGTTACAGTATGAAATGACGAAGCAGGTACAATTCAGGGGCTGGTAGCCTTTCAGAAATCTCACCTCCATTTTCTTGGGAAATCAGCCTCTTCTCCGGTGGGATCACTCCTGCATAACATAGTTGACCACCCGAGTAGGTAGGAAATGACAGAAGAGTACAAATAATGAGGGACACAGTCTCCAGGGGCAAAATAAGGATGAGAGTGTGTTTTAAATTTGTTGTATTAAATCTTATAATTGCTTTATTAAATAAAAAAAAATGTTTCCTCTTAAATATCTTTAGGTTGCCCATTCTCATTCCCCATGACAGTTGTGAAAATATGAGTTGTGGCAAGCCGAACTACATACACATACATAGTGAATGTTGAGCTCCTTCAAATAATAATACGGGAATGACAAAAATTGTTAAAAAAAAAAACCTATTATAAATTTTACATTAATTCCCCTTTAATCACCTTCAAAGTACTCCCATTGAGATGTAATACACTTGTCTCACCGTTTCTCCAATCCTAGAAACATTTCCTGTACTGCCTAGAGCCTCCTGCATTTTTTTTCTTGGATTTCTTCCACGGTAATTAATCTTCTTCCTTTCATTCTCAGTTTTTATTTCTGGAACAAAAGCAAGTCTCAGGGAGGAAGATCTGGTGAGTATCTGGGTGTGAAGCAACAGCCACATTGTTTTTGGTTGAAATCTCTTTGACTGATAACATGGTTTGTTGCAGGTATGTTGTTATGGCGTAAACTGCATCCACAAGTCAATGTAATGTCACTGAAGGAACAAACTCTTCATGAGCAAGTATGTCAATGTTGAGAAACGCAGGCATCATTGCCTCCTGTAAATCTGCCATAGTGGCTTGGAGAAACAAAATTTTAGAAGTCACCTGTGCAATTGTAGAGTAAATGCCAGAAAGATGCACTCAGTCAACTCAGCACAATGCCTCTCAGCACACTGATTAACCAGACCATAGGCATACGATACCTAGTGGCATAGTTGATAAATATACCCTACATCCCTGCCATTGACTGATTCTGGGAATCCATCATTGTATATAATTTATTTGGGATTCTTGCTTTTGTGGCACTGAATTTGGAATGAAGAACTAGGGGCAAGCCACCCTACACTGTGGAGAGAGTCCTAAGCCCATTGTAGCAGCAAGGCATTACTTCCTATTTATCTGGCTGCTGTATTGTGCTTTCCATTTGATTATCCTGTTTTATGTTTAAGTAAAATACTATTTTTGATAAAAAATATGATTTGGCACCAGTCTGTTTTAGGGTTGAGTAGCACATAGAGGTAATCATCGCAATACAAGGGAGAGATGATAATCTGAAGAACATAAGGTAACTAACAAATTAAAAAGGCAAATGTAACGTCTACAGTAGGTCTAACTATACAGTTTAAGGCCTACATGTCCACTCTCTGATATTTAGTATAGCAATAAAAAATAAATAAAATCCTAATATTCTGAAACTTTTTCCTACTTTCTCTGGTTTGCTCCACACTTGTGGCCATACTGTCTTTCTGCCAGCCAAACACTTGATGAACTTACCTCCAGACTCTGAGTTCAAAGGGGAACTGAAGATCTTACTCAACTTTGAGGCTAATCCTTGTAACAACAGTGCTTTAGATTCTCTGAAATACTCAGACTATTTTCCTACATTTCTTTCTGGGGGTCCTCAGTTGCTCCTGGTTTCCTTAATCCCAGCACATGAACATAGAGCTAGATACCCTTGGTAGCACAAGTACGACTTGCAATGCAAAACATGCAGCAGGACCCACACTGTTTTTAAGCAGGATTCTTCTGCTGCTGCTAAAAGGTTTAGGAGATGGCCCAAGACCTTCTGCTTATTCTCCAGGACAGATTAGTCTAATACCTGTAGAGTAATTCCATGGGACTCCATAAACTCATGTGGCACAGAGCCATCTAACAGCTATTTGCACAAATTATTCATATTCCTATTATTCATGTGATGGAGTATGGATCATACTGGTTCTGTCTCCTATTGTCTCTTTAACTTGTATTGCTTCTTTCCCCTGAAAACTTACACTATATGTATATGTGTGTGTGTGTGTGGTTGAGTGGGGAAACTCAAGTCCATTTTGGTAAATGTTGAGCCGCCAACCTGGTAGTCCCCATTTACTTCAACTGAAAATCCAAAAGAAGCAAGCATTAGATGGTTCAGAGGCAGTGATAAATTGTAGAAAAACAAAAAGTAGCCAGATGTGTGCTTCACTTCTTAGTTCTTCCAGGAAGGTCAATCATGCAGGAGTGCTGTCCTGTGCTGTGCTCTACTCACAGAATGACGCCTTCTTCCATCGACCCTGTGACTTATAGGCAGAAGACCGGAAGAATTGGTGGCAGGTATCCTGTGGTATAGCAGGTCCACAGTGCTCTCAGCAAGGGCCAGTTTTTAAATAAATAATCACCGCGCTTGCGGCTTCGTGAGGGGGCGTAGTAGTCGTAGCAAGCCGTGGGGCGATCTGCGGTGTGGGCGTTTCTCACCGAGTGCACAGGTGAGGAACTGGCCACATCCATGATTGTTCCCGTGGCTAATGTGCTGCAGCTGCTATGGCCCCTCGCAATATAAAAAGAAGCGTGAGTCGGTTGGGAGAGGACAGAGAGAAAAAAAAAGAACGAAAGAGAAGAGAAGGATGTTTTAGGGAAGCATGTCGGTGCAAAAGAGAGAGCCACGAAGAGCGTGTGGGTGAGCGAGTGAGCGAATGAGCACTCGCGGGCAGCTGCGAGAGCCTGGGTGTTGGGCCTACACCCAGGGGTTGGAGTTGATGTTGCTCCCACTGAGCAACCAGGTAGCAGGAGTGACCAGGGAAAGGCGACTGGCCGCGGAAGGCCGGAAAGGCAGCCGGAGTCGGGAGGCTTGGTCAGGGAATTATCCAACGTGAGCGTCCTGGCCGTTGGATTGGACCAAGTCTTGAGGCTGGGATGAGTGCCAGACCGAAGCCAGGGATCAGGAGGTCTCCAGTCTCGTGTGGATGTGAGTTGAAGAGGGCCGCTGCAGAGAGCGTCTCGCCTGCTGCAAAGCCTAGTTGGGAGAAGCAGGTGAGACGGCAGCATAGGAGAAGCACTGAGCTTGTTGTTTTTAAAGATTGCTTCCTGTTGGACGTTTTAACCTCGTTTTTAAAGGATTTTTTTTTTTTTGTATATTTTTTTACCTCCACGTTTTTCTTTAATGGATTATTTATTTATAAGACTTTGGAATCACTGCACTATTTATTGAACACTGTTTTTGATTTGTTGGATTTTAAATAAAAGCACTTTTGCACATCTTTACCATCCCCTTGCTAAGTTGTTGCCTCCACTGTCAAGCTCACCTCCGTTATATCTATCGACGGTGTTGGGTTCAAGGGCTCCCAAACAGTGATGGGAGCAAGGAGCCGAACCCGCATCGTCACATACCCTCAGTGAGTGTCTTCTCCATGCTGTAAAGGGAATAGGAGAGGACATGATTGGCGACAGCTCCCTCTCTCAGCCTAGGGTGGTACCACATACCTTAGAGGAGCCATAAGGGTTATGATCCACATACACACACGTGTGACAATATATACCTGTATACAGATAGTCGTCAACTTACGACCTATGCATCTTACGACCATTTGACTTATGACCACTGCCGTGTCTCACTGCAAATGGTAGTTTTTGCCATGCCAGGTCTGTATGTCGTGACTCATTCATCTCAATCTCAGTTTATTACCTGCAGTGGTTTTGACTACATTCACTTACATTTGTCTTATCATTACAAGAAAAAAAGGCAAATGATCTCGACACAAAAATGAAGGTGATCAAGAAATATTAAGGAGGAAAGAAAGCAAATGTGATCACATGTGACTTTAAGTTATCCCACTGTAAGCGGTGTTCACCGCACATGCTATACTGCTGCGCTCTGGTTTTCAATCTGGTTAACCTCTGAAGCTTCTGCGTTGTAACTCACAATGTGGCACTTTGGGCGAACCGCCACAAAGGGATAATGAAACTACACTGACCTCCTTTATCTGTTATTGCTTATTATTATCAGGCTGAAAGGTTAAAGTAGAAAACATACGAGTGCTCAAACTCTGCTGGTACAATTTCTTCTCTCACAGCTAACACAATAAACACTGATGACGTAACATAACACAAACAAAGAAAGAATTTGTAAAGCTGTTAAAGGTTCTCCACCCATGCAAGCAACAGTAATAACGATACAAAATAATGAAATAAAAAAATAATTTACACACAAACAAAAAATACAAAATCCCCATAATGTGCTAAGAATTATGATATAAAGGATATACAGTAAAACAAACAATATAACTTAAGGGACTTACTATACAGTACCATACGCATGGTCAGGTCTGAATACATATACCGGTCCATCTTACATCTGGATCTGCTTATAACCAGTCAATCAGAACCGAACATGGCTGTAAGTCGATAATTACCTGTATACATTTTCTTACTATAAATTCTTATATATGTAACCCCCTTGCACAGCCTTTCCTTCTCAAGCAGTGTCCATGGCCTGGAGTTCTTTAGTTTGGTGTTGCCACCCAATAGTTAAATTTACTTTCAACCATTTAGCTCATCTGGTTCGTAACAGATCACTCCTTTCACTCAGTTTAAAGAACAGAAAACTCTCTTTACTTGAAACCAAGAAACAGACAACCAAACATTTTCATATTACGACTATGTAGAGCCTGCGGTGGGCTGGCGCCCTGCCCGGGGCTTGTTTCCTGCCTTGCACCCTGTGTTGGCTGGGATTGGCTCCAGCAGACTCCCGTGACCCTGTAGTTAGGATACAGCGGGTTGGATAATGGATGGATAGTTGGACTGTGTAGAGCACGAAAAAAAACACAACACAACACAACATTACTGGTGAGCTCACCGTTAGTACCTATGCCCTTTAAGAGCAATTAGTCACTCCGTTGAGGGCCCCAAATGTAGCTCGGGTGCATAGTGGCCAACAAATCAAACAGCACTGGCCCATTCACTTGAGCTTTACCTCAAGCCACATAATTCAAACAAATAATAAAAAAAATACACATAGACCTTGGGTGGATGAACTCCTTGTGTCCCTCCTTTGGCCTTTTGTCTTACCCCTGTCTGGTATCAGAAAAAACTCAGTAGCAGGCTGCACTCGTGTCCTACCGACTTTCTCCTCGTCTATTTCCTGCACGCTCCGTTCACCCCTGCTGGACACCCTCTATCCGATAGTGTCTGTTTGGGAATGGTGTTCACTTTCGTCCCACAAAATCGTTTTACAACTTTGGTTTTCTCCCCCCTCTCTCTCTTCTACTAGTTTAGCATTTTGCTAAAGCTGTCTTCTTATAGCTGTGTCTCCCTTCAGCATTCCACAAAACTTATCCATTCTCTCTTAATGGTGTTCAACTCAACTCTACTTGTGCCCCCTCTCAACTCTTTTACTTACATGTTCCTCCAGTCCTCCCTTTTTCCTCCAATCCTGTCCCTGTATCTACCTGACACAGTCTGAGGATGGACCAATGAGGGAGCACTAACAGATGTTAAGCTAGGCTTTATGCCCCTGCTCTGTTTTGGGTTACAATTCGCAACCACACTTATTTTAATTATGACATTAACTTTATTAACAAAAAATAGTACATTCTGCATAATCTACCTTGGTTACAACTTCTTGCTGTTAATTGGCTAATCTACCAAAATCTTACAAATACCACATACTCAAGTCCTGTAGATTGCATCTCTTGTTTTGAACTCTGTCGCTCCCCAGAATAACAATAAGATGTTACTTTAAATTTTCTTGAGTAGTAATCTCATATGACTCACTGCCATGAGATGAATGAACATAACAATAAGTGACTGCTTTATTTTGTTAAAAATGTTGCTATTTCAGTTTGGCATCCTCTTTATCTGGAGAACACAAAAAGATGTACCTCTCGACAAGAAGTCAATCAGACTCATTGTTTTTCTATCTGATCTGCTCATTGCCTGCGGGAATTTCAACTTTGCCGAAGTATCCGGATGAGACATTAGGACGGCTTAACTATTAGGTAAACAAACAAGCTTGATGGACTGAATGTTCTTCTCTTGTTTGTCAAATTGTTTTTACGGATCCATGTTTGAAGTTGTCCTAGTTAGAGGGCAAAATTCTCCATTGGGATGTTTTCCTTGTGCAATTTGTCTGATTCCTTTGTGTTTATTTGAATTTTGTCTGTTACCCTGGTTTCTTGACACTTTCCATAGGTATGTTAATAGCTTGTACATTATTTTTTGCAAAGAGTCATGTATCCAATAGTTTTTTTCTTTTCTTCAGGAATGCTGAAAATCACGTTTTTGTTTTCCTCTTTTTTGTTCCCAACTGGCCTTATCTGTTACTGTATGGCCTTTGTTTTGTGCTTATGTATGTAAATGTTGTAAGGTTTAGTATTATAGTTATAAATTCCTGCATGCGCTCTGAGTTTGCATTTAGCATAGAAAATTATGCAAGAATGAATTGAATTGAGTCACACTAAATGTACGTGCATGTAGGGTTTGAAATTATGCTGAGAATGGCATAAAAGCACATCAGCCAGATGGTGATCCTCAATAGAAAGCTTATTGTGTATTTCAAGTATGAAACCGTTTTTTAAGTAGCAAGCAGATGAATTATAGGTCATTGTTAATAGTAATACTACATGTAATTGAAAGCAAGCAAACACAGTAATAAAGATTAACATTTGATAAGTGTAAAGATTAAGCACGTACGTCAATAGTCAGTGCAGTCTTATCCCCTCATCACGACTCAGCAGTTGCTGGTGTACTCATCCATGAAGAGGTAACCTTGTAGTTAATTGAAGAGAAAATGGACTTGCCTGGAAAACGATGCTGTGCACCATTCAACTCACAGCCTTTTAAGAAGGAAGCCTACTTGCTGGTATTCAATACTGGTGAAGTGTGAAATTGGAAAAGGAGAGGTAGTTTGTGATCTTACAGGGTCCCAGGGAAGGTCCACTGGCAAGCAGTCCAGAGTTGCTGAGTTGCTGAGTAGTCAGTAGCTCTGGATGAAGAGGAAGGACTCCACCTGGGTCTTCAAGGGAGTGTATGCAATCTAGGAGGGGTGAACGCGGGATGTCAGGATTCACTGCTGAACTCTCAGGAGGTGCCGTACACCTATCTCCAAAACATTGAGGAAAGAGGGTACCCACTTGATAACAAAGAAGATGCCACCACTCACTTGACCATCCCAAAGAGTGATATATGTTAAAGGAGTGACTGCACTGAGGAACAGCTTTGAAACCATTGCTGTTTGAATAATCAAAAACTACAACAGCACAGAAGATCATCTTGTGGAATCCAGGCAACATGTATCAGGTACACGATTAAGGGACGGTAACATCCAGGTCCACACAACAAACAGGAGTATTGGAACTCAAAGTACTCCCTTCTGAGGAATGCGGAATTAAAAATGGACAAATTAGCAACAGGCAATCTCAGAAAGGGTAGTTTCAATATAGGAAGTAACATTTTAAAAGGGAACAGACAGGAGGAAAGAGGTATTTGAAAGAGCAAGGAAAGGATGGCAACATGACAAGTTGAGCAACCAACCTATCGAAATAGTAGTCCCCCCATGAGTCCAGACTGTGACCAATTGTCTTGATTAGATAAATTATTAGAAGTGGGCCTGGCTGGTCCTGAAGATGCCAACCAATAGGGTATGCAGTTTCCATTTTGCTTTCCCATTCATCTCTTTCACCATAAGTATTATGCTTTGAACAGGTTATTTCACAGACAAAACATTTAAAGGACAACCGCTGCCTGGTTGCATTGCAATGCAGGGGTCTGTAAATATAGCAAGATTAGCATTGTTGAACAATATATTTTTATATAATTTATTTATCTTTTTGCAATCTTTGCAGTTTTGAGTGTTAGTAGTTTGTAGTGAAGTAATATTAGTCATCTTTATCTCCGGTTATCCATCCATCCTCTTCCGCTTATCCGAGGTCAGGTCGCGGGGGCAGCAGCTTGAGCAGAGATGCACAGACTTCCCTCTCCCCGGCCACTTCTTTCAGCTCTTCCAGGGGAATCCCGAGGTGTTCCCAGGCCAGCCGGGAGACATAGTCCCTCCAGCGTGTCCTGGGTCTTCCCCGGGGCTTCCTCCCGGTTGGACGTGCCCGGAACACCTCACCAGGAGGCATCCAGGAGGCATCCTGATCAGATGCCCGAACCAGCTCATCTGACTCCTCTCGAAGCGGAGGAGCAGCGGCTCTACTCTGAGCCCCTCCCAGATGACTGAGCTTCTCACCCTATCTTTAAGGGAAAGCCCATACACCCTGCGGAGGAAACTCATTTCAGCCACTTGTATTCGCGATCTCGTTCTTTCGGTCACTATCCATAGCTCATGACCATAGGTGAGGGTAGGAACGTAGATTAACTGGTAAATTGAGAGCTTTGCCTTACGGCTCAGCTCCTTTTTCACCACGACAGACTGATGCAGAGCCCGCATCACTGCAGACGCCGCACCGATGCACTTGTCGATCTCACGCTCCATTATTCCCTCACTCGTGAACAAGACCCCGAAATACTTCAACTCCTCCACTTGGGGCAGGATCTCGCTCCCAACCCTGAGAGGGCACTCCACCCTTTTCCGGCTGAGGACCATGGTCTCAGATTTGGAGGTGCTGATTCCCATCCCAGCCGCTTCACACTCAGCTGCGAACCGATTCAGAGAGAGCTGAAGATCACGGCCTGATGAAGCAAACAGGACAACATCATCTGCAAAAAGCAGTGACCCCAGCCTGAGTCCACCAAACCAGACCCCCTCAACACCCTGGCTGCGCCTAGAAATTCTGTCCATAAAAGTTATGAACAGAATCGGTGACAAAGGGCAGCCCTGGCGGAGTCCAACTCTCACTGGAAACGGGCTCGACTTACTGCCGGCAATGCGGACCAAGCTCTGACACCGTATGTACAAGGACCGAACAGCCCTTATCGGGGGTCCTGTACCCCATACTCCTGGAGCACCCCCCACAGGATTCCCCGAGGGACACAGTCGAACGCCTTTTCCAAGTCCACAAAACACATGTAGACTTGTTGGGCAAACTCCCATGCACTCTCCAGGACCCTTTTAAGGGTGCAGAGCTGGTCCACTGTTCCAGGAACAGGACGAAAACCACACTGTTTCTCCTGAATCCGAGGTTCGACTATCCGACAGACCCTCCTCTCCAGAACCCCCGAATAGACTTTTCCAGGGAGGCTGAGGAGTGTGATCCCTCTGTAGTTGGAACACACCCTCCAGTCCCCCTTCTTAAAGAGGGGGACCACCACCCCTGTCTGCCAATCCAGAGGTACTGTCCCTGATGTCCATGCGATGTTGCAGAAATGTGTCAACCAAGACAGTCCTACAACATCCAGAGCCTTGAGGAACTCCGGGCGTATCTCATCCAGCACCGGGGCCCTGCCACCAAGGAGTTTTTTGACTACAGTCCCAGAGATGGGGGAGCCCTCCTCCAAGTCCCAAGGCTCTGCTTCCTCATTGGAAGGCATGTTAGTGGGATTAAAGACGTCTTCGAAGTGCTCCCCCCACCGACCCACAACGACCTGAGTCGAGGTCAGCAGCGCACCATCCCCACCATATACAGTGTTGACACTGTACTGCTTCCCCCTCCTGAGATGCCGGATGGTGGACCAGAATCTCTTCAAAGCTGTCCGAAAGTCGTTCTCCATGGCCTCCCCAAACTCCTCCCACGCCCATGTTTTTGCCTCAGCAACCACCGAAGCTGCATTCCGCTTGGCCTGCCATTTCCTATTAGCTGCCTCCAGAGTCCCACAGGACAAAAGGGTCCGGTAGGACTCCTTGTTTAGCTTGACGGCATCCCTCACCGCCGGTGTCCACAAACGGGTTCGGGGATTGCCGCCACAACAGGCACTGACCACCTTATGGCCACAGCTCTGGTCACCCGTCTCAACAATATAGGCATGGAACATGGCCCATTCGGATTCGATGTCTCCCACCTCCCTCGGAACGTGGTCAAAGTTCTGCCAGAGGTGTGAGTTGAAGCTACCTCTGACAGGGGACTCTGCCAGACGTTCCCAGCAGACCCTCACAACACATTTGGGCATACCAGGCCTGACCGGCTTCCTCCCCCACCATCGAAGCCTACTCACCACCAGGTGGAGAACAGTTGGCAGCTCCGCCCCTCTCTTCACCCAAGTGTCCAAGAAATGTGGCCGCAAATCCGACGACACGACCACAAAGTCGATCATCAAACTGAGGCCTAGGGTGTCCTGATGCCAAGTGCACATATGAACACCCCTATGTTTGAACATGGTGTTCGTTATGGACTCCTCCTCGAACCGCCACCTTATCGTAGTGGAAGGGTTTGCGTGTCCCAGTGATCCTAGGAGCTCTGTTGTCCAGGGATTTATGCCCTTGGTAGGGTCACCCAAGGCAAACTGGTTCTAGGTGAGGGATGAGACAAAGAGCGGTTCAACTAAACCTCCTATGAAGAACAAAAACCTTAGACAACGTTTTCCCTCACCTGGATGTGGGTCACCAGGCCCCCCCTCTGGAGCCATGCCTGGAGGTGGGGCTTGATGGTGAGCACCTGGTGGCCAGGCCTGCACCCATGGAGCTCCCTTCCCATGGGCTCACCACCTGTAAGAGAGGTCAAGGAGGTTGGGTGCAGTGTGAGTTGGGTGGTGGCCAAAGGTGGGGACCTTGGCAGTCCGATCCTCAGCTACAGAAGCTGGCTCTTGGGACGTGGAATGTCACCTCTCTGAAGGGAAAGGAGCCTGAGCTAGTGTGCGAGGTCGAGAGATTCCAGCTAGATATAGTCAGGCTCACCTCAACGCACAGCTTGGACTCTGGAACCAATCTCCTTGAGAGGGGCTGGACTCTCTCCAGTTATTATAGCTTTCATTTTTTGGAAGGTGGTAACATATAACTGTTTTGCTCCCAGGTTTTTTTTTTTTGGTTTTCCAGGTGCAGTCAACGGAGGACATCAATGGAGTACATTGCCTATTTTTTGTTTTCTAACATTACATCCATCTCATCAATTGAGAAGACTGACTGTTTTGAATTCATTGTTGTTGAGATCTGGTCATCAAATAACACAGAGTCAAGCCTAAGGAACTTAGGGATTACATTAGTTTTGCATATTGTATTCTTTCCTGTTCTTCTGTGTTGTGTGTTGTATTCTGTATACTGTAGCTACGGCTCTTAAACGTTTTGGAATTGTGGAGCCCTGTAGGAAGAAATTTCGATCATTGGAACCCCTATGAAAATTAAAAAACATCAAGAAAATTACATGTTATGAGAAAAATATTTTAATCGAGAAAATAATTATAAATATATTTTCATACAGTGTATAGATTTATGCAAAAGATGTAACAAAAAACATTTCATGTTCCAGTATGATAAATGCAAAAGAGATGTGTGTACTGCCATTGAGTGACACAAATTATCAGTAGCTGTTTTGTTAAAGGTAGCCTTAATGTAGGTATCCTGATATTTCTGATATTTGTTTTTGTTGCAGTGTCAGTCGAAAATTTGCTTTTACAGAAACATGTAGAAGAAAACTGGAGTAAGATCTAAATGCTTATTCATTTAGAAGACCAACTTCACTACAATTTTTTTACTTAATAAAGGAGATGTTATAACATAACATCTACGGAGAGATTGGTTAGCATATCTTCTTCATTCAAAGAGAGATGTTTCTGCTGAGATTAAATGGAATCAGAAACTCTCTGTTGAGTCATGACTTTTAGGAAAATAGTCTTCAAGTTTAATGAATGGAATTTTGTAAGTGATTGATCACAGTAAATTTTAGTTCTCTGGTAATTTTTTTGATTAGTTAATGTTATGTAGTCATCCTAAGGATTTGTTTTCAATTCTTTTTAGCCAAAGTTTAATTTTCTTCTATTGTATTATAACTATTGAATATTGTTTTATGTGTTTCCTGAAAGTGATAACCTAAATTTTTTCAAAACTAATTTTGCAAGATAACCTAACTATCTTTTAACAATTGTACAAGGTCACTGTTTTTGTTTGATAGGAATATTATTTATTCTGTTCTCAGATTATCATAAGGTGTTTTTTAAAAATCTAGTCTCTTAAATACCGACAAACATCCTTGTGTAATGATAAAAAAGAGATGTAATTTAAATTGTGTATTCATGCTGGTAACAAAAAAACCAATAACCACAGTAAAATGTGTTCAGTTTAGTTAATGCAACTAAACAAGCCACCTCTGCTCTCTGGTTTGGGTGAGGTCAGAGCAGTGTGGCAAGAGATGCAATGAGGGTTCCAGTAGCTACAACTGACACAAGCCATTATGACTCATGAGACTACAATATATTTTTGCAGAACCTTTTGGGCCCAGTTTAAGAAATAATTCTATATACTATATTTGAACACTGCTTGTTTTTTTTTTATGGAGTGGGTAAAGTAAAGTATTTTGTTGTTCCTTTGCCATACAGCAAAGCTGAACCCAAACCTACACAGTGCTAACAAAACTCCACAAATTTTGTGTAACTCTCATACTTAAGAGTTGTGTTTTGTTTATTGCTCACATTACTGGAAATTCAATGATTTTTGATTACCTATAAAATCTTGTATGTTTGGTTGAAATTTGATTGTAACGAATTTAGGCAGTTTGTAACTCTGCCTCGAGTATGGGTTTATGGTACGTGCACAAAAACGTGTCTAAAAGCAATGCCTATCCATAATGTTTAAATGATGGTGTCAGGTCTGGACTTATGCTTAAGTTCAGATTGTTTGATAAAATAGAGTGTACAGTAAATTACTCATTGGCCCTGTCTTATGCTCATATTTCATGTCAGTTCCATGCCCATTTTGTAAACGACAGCGTACTTTATTGAATCAGTATATCTGATAGCTCTGTACTGTGCTGTGGTGAAGATCAGCTTTCTGCGACACACTCAGCAGCTGTCTCTGCTTGTCATAGCCCCATTCTGTCATTTTCTGTTCCCCTGCTGTCTCTGTTCATCTTCATTGCTAAGTGGTTTCTCCATTTTTTTCACAGTTTAGTTAAGCAGTACTATTGGAGGAGTAAAAAATGTGTCATCATTCATTCATTAATTTGCATTCCACTTTTCCTGGTTAGGGTCACAGTAGGAAATTCTTGATCTGTGTTGATAAACTGTCCATATCCCAAACAACCTCAGCCAGCACTTCCTGGGGAATTTCCAAGATAATCCCTGACCAGCCTAGAGATGTAACCCCTCAAGCTTGCCCTGGCCCTGCCTTTTGGTCTTCTCCCAGTGGGCCATGTCTTGTGCAGCTCTCAAGAAAAGTGACCAGAAAAATCCTAACAAGCCCATACCAACTCAAACTGGACAAGCAGTGGTTCAACTCCAAGGTCCTCCCATATGTATCCTGTCACTAAGAGTGAGCCGAGTCTCATTTCAGCTGCATGTATTGTAATGGATGGCCGGTTTCATATTCCGGCCCTCACCCCCAGGCCGCCAGGAGGAGCTCTCCCGAGAGCATGTACGGGCCCCAAATTCCAGCAGGGCCTCATGGACTATGTAGTTTTTATGCACAGCCCTGCTGGATACCTTGGGGGCCACTGGGAGTCGCTGTCGGGAGGCCAGGGGACTCTTTTGCGCACTATGACCCGGAAGTTCGTCACAGGAAGAGCGACAGGGGTGAGGAAAAGCATTGTTTACCCTGACCCGGAAGGAATAAGGACTTGTGGACTGTTGGATTGGGAACACTTCCGGGTCGGGGAATATAAAAGGACTGAGGGAGCTCCCAGACGGCGAGCTGAGCTGGGTGGTAGGAGGGCAACGTGTCTGGGAGTGGAGGATTGTTGATTATTGATTTATTATTGTAGTTATTGGTTTGTTGAGAATAGCGGAGTGGTGGTGCTTTGTGCACTTGGTTATTATAATAAATAATAATTGTTGGACTTTTACCTGGTGTCTGGCGTGGTACCTGAGGGTTCAAGGGAGCGCTAGTGCCCCCCTACTGCGACAGTATTCTTGACAGCATAAATCAGGGGTCCCCAACTCTGGTCCTGGAGGCCCCCAGTGGCTGCAGGTTTTCATTCTAACCCTTTTTTGCTGCTAATTAACTTCTTTTGAATTAATTTTAATTGACTTGCCTTTTAAAATTTGCTCCCCTGAATGTCTTCATCATTCCTCTAAATTGCTTCATTTCTTTCCTTAAACAGAAATGAAATGTGAGGTGAGTGAGCCAACAGAAGACCAACTAAGTCAGGCTGTCAAACTCCAACCAACCAGTTGCTTAATGAGCCGCGGATTCTTGTTGTTAATTAAACCCGTTCTTTAATTCCATGGCTTGTTGCTGCTCTCATTGTGCAGTAGCATACATTTCAGAAATTGTTGATTTTCTCTTTTCTAAGGGCACTATTAAAATGTTTTGGAGACCTGAGATGATCAGCATTCCTGGGACCTTCAGCTTTCTTTAATTTTCAGATATTCTTTGATAAACAAAGTTTGCTGGTCATGTTTTGGGTCATTTTATATTTCATTATTGCTAATTAAGGAAAAAGAAACAATTCAGGGGTCTGGGTCTTCAAGAGCAAGTCAATTAAAATTAATTCAGTAGAAGTCGATTAGCAGCAAAAACAGGTCACTAATTAAGAAACGGGTTAGAATGAAACCTGCAGCCACTGGGGCCCCCCAGGACTAGAGTTGGGGACCCCTGCGTTAAATTATTCAGTATTCCAAATATGTTAATTAATTTCAATGTCTTAAATTTAATAAATAAATATGTCATTTTCTGTATTTTCAAAATTTTAAATCACTATTTACAATATACAAAAGTATATATAGTAGCTTTATCTGGAAATCAACAGGGTTGCCTCACTTCCAGACATGAGATACTCCAGATGCTAATCTTTTTAGCACAAAACCTGCATTTTCGTTCAAAGAGATGTCATCCTTTAGAAGAGAAAAATAAAACCTTTATCTCCAAAACTGAAACATTGCATTTATTCATTCTGTTAAGCAACACAGCAGATTATCTCTGTTTACTCAGAGGGAAGATACAGATTTAAAGATTTGTGCCTTTTCAGCTTCTTTTGATGAAGAATGCGTGTTTACGGAAGAATAAAGCACATTTTCGAACGATTAAGAAACACTACTGCTATTTTACAGAGTGTTTTATGTACTATGGGGGTATTTTTTTTTTACATCTGCCTTTTCCTTTTCTCGTTCTTCTCTTCAGCTCCTTCTGTTTATGTCTACTTCATCTTTATCTTATTCAGCCCCTTTCACAGTGAAAATTTTCCTAAACTAATATTACAGAGCTACTGTACTTAATTGTAAAATTAAAAAAAAAACCAGGAATAAATCAAAAGCTTCATCAGCGTGACATAGACAGTCAATCCTGCATTTTATGATTCGTGTTTTTCATTAGGGGATCACAGATATCTGACATCTAACCCACCAACCTAAGGCCTAAGGCCGGAATCAGCCCTGGTTAGGATGTCAGTAAGTGTTATAAGAAAACAATTTCAAACAAAATAGAAAACAGAAAACAAGACCAAAACAGAAAATAGTCTGTCATGCTTTACAGTCACTAAGCACCATCCATTTATTATCAAGCATGGCTTGTGGAAAGCCGGCATCTATTTCAGCAGCATCAGGTGCTTGTCTTGGATGTGGAGTCAGACCATCGCGTGGTACGGTCACCATTGAGCTGAGGATTTAGACTTCCTCGCCAAATCTTGGTTATAAAAATAATGGACCTACGCTCTTATGGTTTTATATTATTTAAGGGTGAAATATGCTGTTTTACTGTGTGTTTCGATTAGTTTGTTCATGTACATAAACAACAGGTAACTTACTGTATATAGCATTACAGTGTGAAACTTGCACAAGTATTTTGAGCTTCTGTACTCTGGGAGTGGTATTCCACAAAAATGAAGTGAACTCACACACACCCCCTCATCCACTCTTACGAAAACAGTTTATAGTGTCTACTTAACAGAGCATACACATTTTTGAGATGTGTCATGAAAACCAAACAACCCACACAGACATGAGTTGGATGTGCAAACTCCATACTACTCTGGAAGCCAAGAGCTGTGAAGCAGCAACACTAATCTGTGTCACTATTTACAGATGTTGCCTACAACATGTTATATCTTTATGGTAGCATAATGACTGTATTTGTAATAAAGTAATACAGTATATGAGTTCAGGATCATTGGGGGACAGAACTTATTCTTATGCTCTCCAGTACATAATGGTAACCAACTCTCAGCAGTAGGGCCAGGTTCCAGATGTTATCAGCTCTTTGGGATTCAACAGACTGTAATACCCAGAAGGGAATCCATCCAGAGGCACAGAGAACATGCAAACTCAACCAGTGAACAGAACTGAGATTCAAACTTCATGTCTTGAAAATATGAAGCAGCAAGGATAACCACCTCATCACCATGCTGCTCCCAGTGTAAATTAGTTTATCTTCATTATGCCCTTAGGAGGGTTCTCTTGTGACATTATGTCAGTCAAAACATTATTAAACTAGTGTGTTGAGCGATGGGTTTCCTTTCACTGTTTATAAGTGATAGACTGTAGAGTCTCTGCGTAGGACTTGAGGTGTTGCCAGGGCCACACTACTTCACTTATAGGCCTTCTCCCAGCAGCGTCAATGTGATGCACTTACAGCATCACAGTTCCAGAGTCTTTGGTTCAATATGGGTTCCTTATGTCTACGTCGCCTTTTCTCTAGGTGGCCCATTTTATTTTCTCTCACATCCCAAACTCATGCACATCATGCACATGCTAAATTTGCCCTGTGTGGGTATGTGCATGAGAAGGCCCTCCAACAGACTGGTGCCCATT
The DNA here is from genome assembly GCA_026402145.1 of Polypterus bichir lapradei. Classification (NCBI taxonomy): domain Eukaryota; kingdom Metazoa; phylum Chordata; class Cladistia; order Polypteriformes; family Polypteridae; genus Polypterus; species Polypterus bichir. The sequence goes on from JANRMT010062792.1 coordinate 49,734,287, forward strand.
CCAGAGTTGGTTCCTGTCATGCGGCCGACGCTTCTTTCTTAGGCTCACCTCCTGTGATGCTGAACTGGACTAAGGAGATGCAATAACAGTGAATGGACAAAACCATCACAATGGATTTCCCTAAGTGTTACATTGGAGTGGATCCTGTCCTGGCACCACTATGAACAAAGCAGGAAGCAGTCCTGGCCATAGTGCCAGTCCACCACAGAGCCACAAAGTAAAGAACATCTTTTGAAAGCTGAGAAAGACTGAAAAGCTTGTTAGGAAAGCAGCAGGGAATCCAAAGTGCAATGACATATGCTAGCCGCACACCCATTTTCATGCTGGTCTTAACTTTCCTTCAAATCAAGCTGTCTAAAATGCTTAAAAAAACAAGTTATACAGAAAAACATGATGGAAATCAAAGGGAAACAGACATCTGTAGATCCTGTTCAAAAATGCCATGCCCAGCCCAGCAGTGGAAATTTATAGACAGATAAATCACAAATGTTTTTTTCTTTTACCTTTCACTGCCCTGCCTTCTTGTTCTCCATTTGAGCTTGGCTGTAAAGTAATGGTGCTTTGTCTGTGGCAAGAAGATAAGTTCATATTAGTACAGTGGTGTGAAAAACTATTTGCCCCCTTCCTGATTTCTTATTCTTTTGCATGTTTGTCACACAAAATGTTTCTGATCATCAAACACATGTAACCATTAGTCAAATATAACACAAGTAAACACAAAATGCAGTTTTTAAATGATGGTTTTTATTATTTAGGGAGAAAAAAAATCCAAACCTACATGGCCCTGTGTGAAAAAGTAATTGCCCCCTTGTTAAAAAATAACCTAACTGTGGTGTATCACACCTGAGTTCAATTTCCGTAGCCACCCCCAGGCCTGATTACTGCCACACCTGTTTCAATCAAGAAATCACTTAAATAGGAGCTGCCTGACACAGAGAAGTAGGCCAAAAGCACCTCAAAAGCTAGACATCATGCCAAGATCCAAAGAAATTCAGGAACAAATGAGAACAGAAGTAATTGAGATCTATCAGTCTGGTAAAGGTTATAAAGCCATTTCTAAAGCTTTGGGACTCCAGCGAACCACAGTGAGAGCCATTATCCACAAATGGCAAAAACATGGAACAGTGGTGAACCTTCCCAGGAGTGGCCGGCCGACCAAAATTACCCCAAGAGCGCAGAGACGACTCATCCGAGAGGTCACAAAAGACCCCAGGACAACGTCTAAAGAACTGCAGGCCTCACTTGCCTCAATTAAGGTCAGTGTTCACGACTCCACCATAAGAAAGAGACTGGGCAAAAACGGCCTGCATGGCAGATTTCCAAGACGCAAACCACTGTTAAGCAAAAAGAACATTAGGGCTCGTCTCAATTTTGCTAAGAAACATCTCAATGATTGCCAAGACTTTTGGGAAAATACCTTGTGGACTGATGAGACAAAAGTTGAACTTTTTGGAAGGCAAATGTCCCGTTACATCTGGCGTAAAAGGAACACAGCATTTCAGAAAAAGAACATCATACCAACAGTAAAATATGGTGGTGGTAGTGTGATGGTCTGGGGTTGTTTTGCTGCTTCAGGACCTGGAAGGCTTGCTGTGATAGATGGAACCATGAATTCTACTGTCTACCAAAAAATCCTGAAGGAGAATGTCCGGCCATCTGTTCGTCAACTCAAGCTGAAGTGATCTTGGGTGCTGCAACAGGACAATGACCCAAAACACACCAGCAAATCCACCTCTGAATGGCTGAAGAAAAACAAAATGAAGACTTTGGAGTGGCCTAGTCAAAGTCCTGACCTGAATCCAATTGAGATGCTATGGCATGACCTTAAAAAGGCGGTTCATGCTAGAAAACCCTCAAATAAAGCTGAATTACAACAATTCTGCAAAGATGAGTGGGCCAAAATTCCTCCAGAGCGCTGTAAAAGACTCATTGCAAGTTATCACAAACGCTTGATTGCAGTTATTGCTGCTAAGGGTGGCCCAACCAGTTATTAGGTTCAGGGGGCAATTACTTTTTCACACAAGGGATTTTTTTTCTCCCTAAATAATAAAAACCATCATTTAAAAACTGCATTTTGTGTTTACTTGTGTTATATTTGACTAATGGTTAAATGTGTTTGATGATCAGAAACATTTTGTGTGACAAACATGCAAAAGAATAAGAAATCAGGAAGGGGGCAAATAGTTTTTCACACCACTGTATGTGCTGTAGTGCAGTTTAAAAATGTCAGACATAACGTTTTATTAAAAACATTCCCTTTAACCTTTCTTACAGTTTTATAATTCAGCAATAGTAGTTTGACAATAGCACTAACCAATCATAAAATAGAATACATGAGTTATTCAGTCAAATAACAAAAACAGTAAGTGATACTAGAAAGCTCTAGTCTTGAGCATTTTAACTCCTTTCTCGCCCTTTGTGCTTCACTGTTTCCCAAATTCCCACCAAACGTACCTCTGTTCACTGCTTTGTGCTTCCCAGAGCCAGCAGCTCAGCCTACAGTAACATCCTAATGGTGGTCCCAACATCTCAACACTTCTAAATGCGAGCTCAATTATGATCATGTCAACCTATAGTGTGATGCCAGTAGCTCTGCTCAAAACAAGCTTTATATACTGTAGGGTGGGAATACAAACACAGAGCTGGTCATGCGCTCTGACCCCAAGCTTCTCTCTCCCTCTCTGTCTATGGGGAGTAAGTATGCAAAAATGACAAATTCCTAATGTGGGAACTGTATATGGCAAATAAAGTGAATTCTTATAAAACCATACAAGATGAGGCCATCAAGCTCAGTTGGTCGGTTGTCCTAATATCTCATCCAGATCCTTTCTAAAAGTTGTCAAGGTCTCTATGGTGAAACAACAGACATCCCAAAGGTACAGACTATTGGCTAAAAAGAGAAATGTTAACATCCTGAGTAGTCTTGTTTTTATGATTTTAATATCCTGCCATTGGTAATAATTAACTGGTGAGCTTCAAGAGAAACTAAGGCTGGACTCATATCAGCACGTATGCAGATACGCACGTTAACACATGTGCATTTTCTTTGTCCTTTTTTCATGGTGATGCATATTTGGTAACTTGCAAACAGCACTTTAGAGTCTTCCTGTCATTTGTTTGTTCTTCAGTGTTGTCAAGTAAAAAAAGCAAATATTAATGAATCCATTTTTGTCAAGTGCAGAAATGTTAGTGAGCTGTGTTTTGTGGTTATGTGATACTGTGAGGCTCACTTTGACAATTAGGATGAGAATCAAGACAATTGAATTGAAAACAGAGAAGATATTGCGTATATTCATTAGCAGAAAATGTGCACATACTTCTAACCAAATGTGGTCATACAAATTAATTTTTCACTGCTGGTTTATGAAAGTCCACTACCTTGTTTGCTGAAGGCGGAAGGACCCATTGGACAGAGATAACCCTGGATTTTCCTCTGTAATGCTTGGGGTGTGTGTGAATGGCAAGTCTGCACTACCCATGCATGTTGTTTTCATGCAGGTTTATGCTATGTTAAACTAACTTTGGGATCATATTAACGTTGCATTTGCCTTTATTAACAAAAAAAACATCTTTTGGATTTTGCTTTGAAAGATGGGAATTTTTTCAATCGTCAACACATTGAAAGAGTTGTTACAATGTCATTTTATATTTAACAAGCCATGTTACCTCTCAAAGAGAGGTAATAGAATAAATTTGAAAATATTTGATATCTCTTGCCTTAAGTGTACCTTCAGTTGTATCGTTGTGTCTGAACCTCTCTTGCCACTTGAAAACTTTCCCTTAAAGAGTCTGACTCTGTCATTTAAAGGCTCCTTAATCACCTCCTGTATGTTTGTATACTTCCCAACTTTGAAGGTGACTCTCAGTGTGCCTCCTACACCTTTACTTCTCCTTGTGTGTTCACCAAAGCCAAACTGACCAATCAGATTGCTTATAGAAACCTGACACACACAGACACACACACATACATACATACATACATACAGACCTTAGTGTTTTATTATACTTGTATAGTAGATCTTTACTGGTGTTGCAAAGGGCAGTTTCTTACATTTCTTGTCCTGTTTGGGGTTTTTGAATATGGATTTTTCTACAGAACATTGTTTTCTTACTAAAGATGCTTAAAAATAATTGCATCATTCATTTTTATGGGCACTGTCATTTGTTTATTCATTGTGTTGGTATCTACCAGGAAATACTGCAGTGCATGACATCATCAGTATAAAAGGTTGCCCCTCCCGATGACCATTCAATATTCAAAATTGTAGATATGCCAAACCTTTTTCAGCATCTTAAAAGAACTTTCACATTTTTGATCTCACAGTTTAAGGATTTTTGATTTTTATCTCATACTTTGATTCAGATGGTCTTTTTTTTCTTTATTACCCAGTTATGATCTTTACCTGTCTCCCAACAGTATTTTTCTTTCTGATCTATCATTTACTTGCTGTTAGTTTTTTTTTTTCCCTTAGTTGAACAATTGCATGTTTCCTGGAGAGAATTTAATGTCATTTTAAGAAAGACGTGGGAAAAAAGTGCCCATGCTGTGTGTTTGCGAACTTTATAATCAATTACATGATATATAGGCTAATATTTTGCGTCACAGATGGTATAATGTTCACCATTTGTTCCTAATGAATGGCAAGGTTAGGACTTCCTGTGTTGTGCATGATAAAGGCTTTTTTATGTCTTATGTAGTTTTGAATAGCAAAAGAAAAATACATTGTCGGACACGCAAGTGTGGGGTGTGCCTCCTGGATAATGGATTGAATAGAAATGCAGGGAAGACTTTGAATGTAACACTCAAATGAACACAGTTTCCATTTGCCTTAGAGCAGAGGAGAACATTCCTGAAGACCTGTGACATCACTTCTTGCCTGAGCCATGATCATCCTGAATTTTCTAGTTCAAATTCCACCTGAGATCAGAAAACCTTCTCATTGCTGACTGGAGCTTGTAAGAGACAGAAGTCTGTTGAGAGTTCAACTTTACCACATCACAAGTGAAGTCAAAAAATTATTTGCATTTCTATTTTTCTGCACAATAACCCGGACATTAAATGGGGAACACCAGCTGATGAACCAAGTATTCTTTTGTCTCTATGCAGTAATTTTACAAAAGATACCTTTTTTTAATGTTTTTTTTAATGTTCTTTTTTGTATTCGTCTACAATGATACAAACAGGTATCATAAAATTATAATAGGTTTAACTGGTGTGCTTTGGATTCCCTTCTTTATGTTAATCTGTACTAAAGAAACTGCATCTATGGTGGACATACTATTATCTAGAGCATTGTTCTGGGATAAATTTGTTTAAAACTTTATTATTTTGTTTCTTTTTTTGTGCTCAATCCTCTGCTTAGTTCCAAGCATTTAATTTTTGATCATCTCTTGGACACCTGAATTTCATTTTTGTGTACCAAACCTCAGTATTCTAATAGCTAATTATCTGCATTAGTGCTGTAGATGCCAGTAGTCTGACAAGAAGTGACAATAATTCTAGAGAGTGACTGACATTCCCGGGACTCAAGTATAAGAAAAGTTGTTAAATGCCATCTGTTCTGGTGACAAAACATGTGACTCATGAAACATCAATCATTATAACAAGACAGGGATCACACAATGAAGAGTAAATAAGTTATGTTAATAGTAGATGGAGAGAAAGTCTAACAAATGAAATGTTGTCATTCCTTAGAGTTGCATATTTCATAAAAAATGAGGATTAAATAAAAGGCAAAATTACAGTGGTTAAATATATATTAAATAGAGCTAATCAATTATAAAGTGAGCTTATTAAAGAGATCAATAAAACAAAAGTGCAAGATTGTATGATGCTGTGTGTTTCAGAAGCATGGACAGTGCAATAAAAGAAGAATGCAGAAAGAAGCAAACGCTTTTGAAATGAGAACTTGAAAGACAATGAAAGAACAAATGCAGGCCAGTTAAGGAGTAAGTAGTTTTTTTAAAGATATTTGAGGTCTAAAAAATTACAGGACTCAGCTGGCACAAAATGTAAAAAATACATTTTCTAGAGGCAGAGAAGCATACCAATGAGTGGTCTTGAATTTCAATAGCCACAGGAAAACTGGACAAAAAAGTAGTAAGTGTGCAAATTGCTAACGCTAGCTTGGAAAATTAACTAAATTTAGAAAGATGTGTGGATGAGTCCTCAAGGGCTTGCTTTGCCTCCCTGGAGTTGATTTATAAAACTTGCATACGCACGAAAAGAAGCCTGAAATGTGTGTTTGCACCCTTCCAATTAAAAGTCAAGATTTATTAAAGAAAACTTGGCAAGAGAACTTGTATATGGCAACTCTGACCCATCCGTACACAACATTTTGGATAAACTGGGAAATAATTAATCCCTTAATCAAGTTGGGAAATGCAGCCAAACCAGCTAAATAATGGCTCATGTGTATAATAATTCATACCACCGAGCTGTTATTATAATGTGTATTGATGATAAACCGATTAAACCTTAAAAACAATGAAGATGATGTACAGACTGAATTTTAGCTACCTGAATTTTGGCTACCTGTTGTCAGTGAAGTGGCCAACAGGTCAGGAATATCTCAGCTAAGCTTTACTGCATCATGCTCACAGTGCTGGAAGTCATTAATTAA
>JANRMT010062792.1:49748809-49816846 GCA_026402145.1 Polypterus bichir lapradei
ATAGATAGATAGATAGATAGATAGATAGATAGATAGATAGATAGATACTTTATTAATCCCAAGGGGAAATTCACAATAATATTAATGGACAGATATTGTTAGGATCCTTTCATCTCATTTAGTTTAAAAATCTGCATTGTTTTACTGTGAGTTTTAACTAATCTGTATCTTTACGTGCATGCAATATGTAATTGATCGTTTGTAAAGCTTGTAATCATGTTTCACCTATGAATTTGAGCCTGCACTCAGTGAAGAGCACTATACCAAAATACACTAAATTGAATAAGTGCAGAGCTACAGCTTAGTCCAGAGTCACCAGGTACAAGGCAAGAAGCAGCTCTGTCCATCATGGGTATAACATAAAGAATGAATGGTATAAAAGCAGAAAGGAGGTTGGAGAGCCGACTACGCACTTGGATAAGCCTAGACAATGAGGCTTGAGCCACTTACTGAGGTCTTTTCTAGTGGAATGTGTGATTTGAAGGAAAAGTGACGTTATTTTAAAAGAAAATGCACACAGAATGCTCCATTAGATGGATCTCTGAACTGGAGGAATGGATTAGCCCCTGGCCCACAAGTGTTTGTGAAGGGAGCAGAAGTGACATTAGATGTGCTTATAGCATTCTGGTGACTTGGGAATTGGGTAGTGAGACAAATGAAGGTTTGGCTGCTAGAAGCAAGAAGTCCAAAAGCAAGGAGAAGAAAGGAGTAAGAAAGGTTTGTTCTGTTTATTTGTAGGAAAGTGCCATGCTAAGTAAAAATGAGGTTATCCTTATGTTGTTTACACTCTATCTATCTATCTATCTATCTATCTATCTATCTATCTATCTATCTATCTATCTATCTATCTATCTAGTATTGCAAAAATAGTTTACTCACCTGTCTATCTCAGTTTTCAGATATGAGCTTGTTAAAGCAACAACACATCACTGGTCTCTCCCAAAGCCCACTTACTCATGGGCAATTTAGAGATGTCCTTGGACTGAGATTAATACAGTATGACTATGACTATAAGGAGAGCATATTGTAAAAAATGAAAGACAAGAGAACTAAAGTGGATACCCATTTAAATTATTATAGGCCATCATGGAAAACATAACACTTTTTAGAGCAGTAGTTACTTGTATTAACAGCATATCGTTGGAACAGAAAATATATACCATTGGTCTGATTTATTAAACTTTGTGTCAATTTGAGCGTGAAACTGGGCAGAAAGTGGAGTGGAGGATGTAATTATCTTGTGAGACTCAAGGACTGTGTTTCTGTGAGCAACACTGGAGCACCACAAGAAACAGACCCATCTCCTCTTCTTTTCACTCTGTACACCTCTGACTATAATTATAACACCATATCATGTCACTTGCAGAAATTCATAGATGATTCTGCACTTATAGGGTGTATCGATAAAGGGGATGAGACACAGTATAGGAGTCAGGTGGAGAAGTTTGTTTCTTGGTGCAAATAGAATTGTCTGCATCTTTAACATCAGCAAAACAAAGAAACTGGTTATTGACTTTTGCTACACCAGGGAGCCTCTATGTCCAGTCACTATTCAAGGAGTGGTTGTAGAGGTGGAGCACATTAATGACAGGTTGGACTAATCTCAGAACACAGAGAAACTATATAAGAAAGTGCAGAGCAGGCTCTTTCTCCCCAGGAGACTGTGTTACTTTAATTTAGGCAGTGACATTCTTCACATCTTCTACAACTGGTAACGTCACTTCAATAGAGGCAAACCAAATCAACAGGCTAACTAAAAGTTCAGACTCAGTTATGGACACACTCTGGACCCTCTAAAGGTAGTAGCAAAGGAGAGAATTAAAACAAAACTGAGTGCCATAATGAACAATGCTGCAAATCCTCTCTCTGACACACTAACTAACACTGAGAACTTTCAGCCAACGAATCATTCAGCAGAAGTGTGTGAAGAAATGCTACCGGGGCTCCTTTGTACAAACAGCAATATGCTTGCATTATGGCTTACTGCGACTGTAACAGCCAAGTCAGTTTTCTTTTCACTTTTTTTCCTTTTTAGTCATTCTGGTTTGCGTTCACACCATAGTGAGTATGTTTATATATGTATAAAGTATGTCTATGCCAAAAAACAGGAAAACCTGGGCGTACACAAATTTGTAATCAATTTACCCTTTTTAAATCATAATTATCTATTAAATAAATCATGGGTTAACCAAGGCCTCCAAGCCCCAGTGTTTGTCAGACTTATTCTGGCAACTCAGATGACTTGTGCATTAGTGGAATGTCATTGCTTAAAGTTAACAAAAGCAGCATCATTCTCGCTAGGTGTACTTGTCTTAATATGAGTGCAATCATTTGCCATGATTACATTTTGAGAATCAGACACTGCTGTAAATTGCCTTTTTTGTGTTTAACCTGTACACCAACACCATGCAGAAACTGAAGAGTATTGTGTTATCAGTCATTTATAGTTTCCAGCACAGTGAGCATGACGGAGCTGAAGCTTGTCTGCGATATTTGTGACCTGTCAGCCAGTTCCATCTGGTAGGTGCTCGTTGCTATAAAGTCTAAAGCCTGGATATGTATGAGTTGAGCCTGATTTCAAGCAGTCTGTCTTTCTAATGCTGAGGTCAGCTCAGCACATAGTTACAACAAAATGGCTCTTGGAAGCCTAAATCAGCTAAAATCTTTTAACATCTACTCAAACATGTTCATTGGTGGCTGTTTCAAAACAGATGACAGAACATACATACAGTATAGTAAATCTGCCTCAGTACAGCAGTGGACACTAGACATAACTTTCATACTGTGATTATGTTATCATTTTGGTATTTTCATGTTTCAATTATACATAAAAATGATTTTTTGTTTTTGAAAAAAATTTATTGCTTTTGGCCCATTTTCTGGGGTAAAAATAACACTAAGGAGGATAGAAGGGAACTAAAATAGAGTCTATACATTGTGACAGATAGGGGGCGCTATCGCTCCCTTGAACCCCTGTCCAAGAATCCAGACACCAGGAAAAAGTCCAAAGGTTGACTTTATTTTTATGTAACAGTGCACAAAGCACCCTCTCCTCCACTCATATAACAAATCAATACAATAACAATAATACTCTCCACCACTCCCAGACACGTTGCCACCCTTCCACCCAGCTCAGCTCGCTGTCTGGGAGCTCCCACAGTCCTTTTATAGTTCGTGACCTGGAAGTGCTTCCTAACCTGCGGTCCATGTGACTTCCTAGCACTTCTGGGTCAAATCAAAACTCTTCTTTTCTTCGTCAGACCGGAAGCACTTTTTTTTCTTCCGTCCTCGTGCCCTGCAAGTACTTCCGGGCTGTAGGAAAACTAAATGTCTGTGTCTCCCTGCAGTGTCCCCTGGCGGCCCCGACGTTATCCAGCAGGGCTGTGTATTACAACTCCATAGTCCATGATGCCCTGCTAGAATTCGGGGCATCTCCACATTGCAGGGAGGGCTCCATCTGGCGGCTTGGGGGTCTTGGCCGGGATAAGCTGCTGACCATAGTCCACAACATATTCATTATTTTTGAGTTTTAATGTCACATCAACACACATTATAATAATGATTTATGCCTATAAGTCAGAAGTTAGCTGGTTGGGCTGAATTTCCCTACATAATCAAGGGTATCGTCATTTCCCACTTTCTATGAAATGTTGTTAACGGATGGGTCAGTGTTGCAGTAAATATTCAAGGTGAAACACAACAATAACCGGATTGGTAAAAAAAATGATAAATTATTGATGAATTACAACATTCTAAATATTGTCACCTTCTATATACTCCCCCTCCCAATCTCTACACTGCTCCATATGTATCTTCTATTGATTGAAACAGTGCTAGAAGTCTTCTTACTTGAGGCTTTACAACAGGCTTGCCGTTTCTGTCTTCACTTCATCCACTGAAGAAAAATGTGTTCCCTTCAGGTCACTTTTGATTTTCAGGACCAAGTAAAAATCACATGAAGCTAAATTAAGCGAATAGGGAGGATGATCGAGGACAGGAATGTTTTTGTTAATCAAAAACTGCTTTACGGAAAAAGCATTGTGCTCGGGAGCGTTGTCTTGTCTTGTCTTGTCTCGCTGTTCACTTTTTTCACCCAACATTGTCGCGGCAACTCATGTAGAGATTATTCTATAAATACTGACTGGGCTATTCACAGGATATACCTAGCCGGTCGGGGGTTTGAGAGGGCATGTAGGAGGGGATATAGTTCGGCCGACCTCCAGCCCAGTCGAGTTATTTTTGTGTTTCACCTCATATGCAAGTTCTCCAATCAAGTTTTCTTTTACAAATCCTGACTTTCGCATGCAGAGTTGTATGCACACCTTTTGGGCCTCTTTTTGTGTGTAAGTAAGTTTTATAAATGTGACTCCAAGTCTTCCTTCATATGTGGTTGATGGAAGAGGTAGAGCTGGCTGCAGGGTGGGAGAGACTTTACTGGCTTTAGTCTGGTGAGCCCTCCTCCTCTACTGTAATGGCGGAAGCAGAAAATGGGTTAGTGACACTTATTTCCTTCCCTCATGCTCTCTCAAGTCAGTCTCTATAAGACATTCACTACACTCATGCTTGACAACATACAGTACAGGCCAAAAGTTTGGACACAGCTCCTCATTCAATGTGTTTTCTTCATTTTCATGACCATTTACAGCACTCCATCACTCTTCTTCTTGGTCAAATAGCCCTTACACAGCCTGGAGGTGTGTTTGGGGTCATTGTCCTGTTGAAAAATAAATGATCGTCCAACTAACCTGACTTCTGCACAACACAACTGCTGGTCCCAACCCCATTGATAAAGCAAGAAATTCCACTAAATAACCCTGATAAGGCACACCTGTGAAATGAAAATCATTTCAGGTGACTACCTGTTGAAGTTCATCGAGAGAATGCCAAGAGTGTGCAAAGCAGTAATCAGAGCAAAGGGTGGCTATTTTGAAGAAACTAGAATATAAAACATGTTTTCAGTTATTTCACCTTTTTTTGTTAAGTACATAACTCCACATGTGTTCATTCATAGTTTTGATGCCTTCAGTCATGAAAATAAAGAAAATACATTGAATAAGGAGGTGTGTCCAAACTTTTGGCCTGTACTGTACATCATATAACATTTGAGCCCTGACACATTGTGCCACCATTCTTTAATAAACTAAGGACACCTGTACTGCCAACATTATGGCTCAAACAAGTGAATGTTAAAATGGCAATTAAATAACTTGAACCATGTTGTGCAGTTAAATTTAGGTGAATTCTCTTCTAGAAAAAACAGGCTAAAAAAATGAAAGAGAAGTTGTTTATTTACAGTATTCCGGAAAAATAAAAGAGCTTACCTTACGAAAAACTATTAGGCGAAAAATGTTAAATTCACCACTATGAGCAAAATCAGCAAAGAAGTCATCTAGACTCAACTTGTACTCCTCTTTCTGAGTCTGTGATATGCAATAACTACTGTCTACCTTCTCCACAGTTTTGACATGTGGGCAAACGTGGACAGGTCTGTCAAAGAATGTGTCCATTCATGCATCCATTTTTTATTGTGGCTGTTGTAGCATGGTAGGACTCAAAGCAGTAACCAGTCCTGGGTGTGCCACCACATTGAATAAATGTGATATGCATTAAAGTCAGCTACAGAAACCATTTCTTAGACACATCTAAACAGTTTGACAAGCAAATTATTTTCCTTGCGGGAAGTGCAGCATTATTTTATTTGCCATTTCTCTCCCTTCTCAACTACAAAGCGAGAAACGGTAAAAAATTCTTTAAACAGAAAGGAAAACAAAAGCTTATACCCTGCCAGCTGTCATGTTCTGGTCCACCTGTGATCTTTGTTGCTAAGAGACAACTGGCAGCCACGTGACCCTCTAGTTTTTAGTCATTGCCAATCTAAAACTGTTCAGTGGTAGCAGTGCTCACTTTACCCTGATCTTGTTTATATTCATTACTTAGGGATCAAATCTCATATCTCAGACACAAGGCCTAGTAGGCCTCTAAGAGAAAACCAAATACCATACTGGCAGTATAAATTAACCAGGAGCTTGGCAAGATGGCACCATCATTGGGCGATACACCCTGTAAGTTTAGTGTGTGCCCTGGAAAGACAAGAGAGAGAAATGTCAGCATCCTGAGCAGAAAGAAGCAGTGTTTCAATAGACACTAAAGGACAGTCAAACCAGAAAGTGTCAGAGACACCTGATCCACTGACTAGTCAGAGACTAACGTTACTTTGGTGTGGCAGGCGATGTGCCCAGATGGATCTGTCCATTAAATGATCGGTCTAATGTGTCGTACATTCAATTAAGTGTGTTTATGAAGATTAGCTGCCACTGTTGAACAGATCTGAAGTCAGAAGGCAGGCTGTAAACCAAGTGATCGACAAAACAAAACTCATACGGTTTGTTAAGAATGCCTTGGTTCATTTTTTGCATTTGCACATTTTCCAATGTGTTATTAATTTTTTTATTTTCCTGCTGTTATTATTTTCCAACCTTATCATGGTGACTTTATTGTCACAACCTTATTAGTATTACAATAGATTTTCCATGTTTCTTCTTTGTTCAAATATGTTAAATTTAGTTTCTTGTTGTTGTTAATTGTTATTGAATTATTAGTTTTATGATTGCACTATAAAAAGGGTGTCATGCGCAATAAAGCATCTAAACTTTGAGTAATCTAAGAAATGTGTGACATTCTGTATTGGCGCTGAAACACCAATTTTAAAAAAACTATCAGTTAGAGAAAGGATTTTTGGTGTTGACTTGTGTTGCGTTTTGTGACTCTGATACTGGTTTCTTTCGAGAAATATGAAAAAAAAGATTAATAATGAATCGTAAGTATCGACTCTGCTGAATGTCACCAACTATTTTCCTGCAGACTCCCAAGCAAAAGCCCTCTGAATTCTCTGCTACGCACAACACAAACATTAAAATATGTCAGTCATTAAATAGCACAAATCTGATTTGCTGAAATTTTAAAGGATTTACAGTTATTTGCTTGACATTTTTTAGTTCAGACAAGTTCCTAAGGCAGCGCTTGTCTTTTAATAATGTGTTCATTGACAGCATGTACTGTCCAGTTATTTCACACCACATGACAACTGGTAAGCAAAGCCAGAAGAAAAGAATAGTGCCAAACACTAAATGAAAATAAGCATTAATATTAAAAAGATGCAAAATGTTCATAAAACCTAATGAAAGGAAAGCAGAATACCTCCAGGCCAAGAGATGGCACAGAACTGAAAACCTGATTACTCTTTTTAAGGTCTGGACTGGAAGGACTGCCTTGAGGTTGGTCATTAATTGGTATTGCAGTGTCCCCAAAAGACAAGAGTCAGATTGGATTGTCCTTAGGGAAACAGCTGAGACTTTATAGACGTACCCCAACCTCTAGAATGATTCCAGGCTTCGTCTGAAATGACGTTGGGGTCTTAAAGCTCCCTCAAGTCATTGTGCCAGTGAGGTGAAATAGGGCAAAAGCACCCAGGCCAGGGAATGAGAGGGGCAGGATGTGAGAGTGGAAGTGCTGAAGTGGACAAGACGGAGAGCCACCCCACTTGTTAGACAGCACTCAACAGCAGTGCATGTTTTGTTTCGTTTTTCTGTTTAGTTATGCAGTCATTATCTGATTCTAATCTGTTACTGGAAATAGGCGGAAGGCAAAAAAATCAGATATACAAATGCTATTTCCCATCATTTTCAAAAGGAACGATAATAATGCATTGCCCTCCAATGAGAAAATCCCCAGCCACTGAAACACTCTTAAATATCTATACCCCCATCAACCCATCATTTCTCCATGACCTTAAACAGTGCATTCATCGATTATCTGTGAAACAATGAACAAGGTGATAAATGGAAATGTTTCTCCACATTAGCCTGCACTTGGGATATGAGAGAAAAATGAGGTCTTCACTGCTGTCATGCGAAGGGAGGTCAGGCGACCAGAATGGCAGACTCATCTTACAGTAAAATATAGTTATGAATATTAGGTAAAGAAATTGCACTACTTTTTCAAATGTTATAACTCTTTCCCATCTTTTTAGGAAATATTACACAAGTTTAGACAGTGAGTGATAAATGCTGCCAAAACCCAAGTAGCCAGTGTAGCCAATAACAAATCAGACAAAGCCAGAAGACATGCAAGAGGTGTTTACACAAGCACTCTCGCTCATTGCGGCTTTCAGGGGTTTCTCAGAGAATGAGGATGTCTGTTGAAATGTGCCTTAAATTAAAACAAAATATCTGAATACCAAATCTGTGTTTAAAAAAAACAAGTGCTATTATAGTAAAAAATCAGATAAAAAAAATTCAGATAAAGAGGGATGACAGTTCCATTTATTCCCCCCTTGGCTTCAGTCCTTCCTGTGTGTTTTATTTACCATATTTACTTAATGCAAAAAGAAAACTGCTAAGAATGTGGTAGTCTGTATCTTGTGTGAAATGAATAGGCTCGACACACTTAAAAAGGTTTGGGGCAGCCATCCATATATTATTCCTGGCTGCAAAAGGCTTTTAAATAGCTTAGAGATGTTCTGTACGGAGTCCAAAACAGAACTGTCGAGGGTTTGCAAAGATGGCGGCTTTGAGGGACCAGACAGAAAGTGATGTAAGGGAACCAGAAGTGATGTTCTTCTGATGACAATTTGTGTGCCAGAAGTGATATACTTCTAGGTGCTGGAACTGGAAGTGATGTCATCCGCTCTGAATCGGACAGGTTTTCCCACGGATGGTCTGCAGAAATAACAGGAGAATTTTTAGTGCACCCCGCCAACCCCTGGCCTAGAATGGAATTACCTTTGCTTGGTCGATACAATGTCCTCCTAGTCGCACGTGTCTGACACTTGACATATTCTTAAAATTCCAAAAACACCATAAAATATAATTATCAAAAAGTTGGCAAATGCTGCAGCTTTCACAAAGGTTTCAGGACCCACCTAAAGTCACACTTGCATGGTGTCAGAATCTTATGTTTGCTAAAGTTAATATTTTAATAGAAGAGAAGTGACTTTGGAAATTGGAATAGGAACGTTAAAATTAGGACATTTTAACCTTCTTTAGGGTACCAGTGTTGTAATAATATATGTAAGGGTGACACTAATCAACAGATTATTAGTCTCAAACATGGGTCGAATTGTAATTCTAACATTTCAATGCGCCCATATCCAAAATTTTATGTGGGAGAAACCATCAGAGATTATTAATGAGCACAAAAGTAACATTAGAAAGGGACTGGTCAAGTATCAAGTGGCTAATCATTTTTAACTGTGGGTCACAAGATGGAACATTTGAAAGTTTATGGAGTAGAAATTCTTAGCAAATTCTCAAGGGCTGGTGATTTGGATAAGCCCCTGATGCAACAGTAAGCTCCTTGGGTCTTTAAGTCTGGAACAGGCCCTTAAAAGGAGTCCTTGTCAGGAGCAAGACTACATTATTTGCTTTGAGTGAGATGCTGGGAGCTGAGTTTTCTCCGACTTTGCTTGTAAGTTTAGGTTTTTTTAATAATAACTTATTTATGAAAAATCAGTGGTTGCAGTGAAGAAAAACAATGGTCCCTGTTATTTTGGCTGATTACTACTGAAACAATCCCTGATTGCAGTGGAGGGGTGGATGTCTGAATGCATGCTGATATACAGAAATGATTTTGGAGAGTGGCGGTGGGGTGTAAGTATGAAAACACAGTGAAAATTAGTGATATTTTTCTACATGCAGGTTACTTGTGGGCAGATGTGCTGGTATGTATACAGTGTGATATATGGCGCTAGATAGAGTCCTCCCTGCAATATGGATGTTCCCTCGAATTCCAGCAGGGCATCATGGACAATGGAGTTCGACTTCACAGCCCTGCTGGATACAATGGGAGCAGAGGCGGCCTTAGGAGTACGCGGGGCCTTATGCGAGTGTCATATGCGGGGCCGAGAGCCATAAGTGTAGGCTATATACCGTACCACCACGCTCACGGGCTTGTCCGCCTCTAATGCTGTACGCCTTATTATTGTTAAAAAACATGGTGCCTTATTCCGAAGAAATCCACCACGTACCGTATTTCAGTCTATAACAGATTTGAATGTCTTGCAGAGGCCCCGCATATTTGTATGATGAGCTGACAGTGACAAAAGAATCTCCTATCGCGGAGCCCCCCTCAGGTGCGGGGCCTGGGGCGATTGCCCTAGTCGCCAACCCCAAAGGCCGCCTCTGATGGGAGCCGCTGCAGGGAGGAACAGGGATTTGTATTTTCCATATAGCCCAGAAGTACTCCCTAGTCACGGGGATGGAAGAAACTAAGTACTTCCAGGCTGAAGAAAAGAAGGAGTTTTCATCTGATCCAGAAATGCTATGAAGTCACATGGACTGAGGGACAGAAGCACTTCCGGGTCAAGAAATATAAAAGGACTCTGGGAAACCCCAGCAGGTAAGCCGAGTTGGGAGGAAGGGTGACGGAGCTGCTGGGAGTGGAGGATTGTGATTAGTGTATTGTATTATTGTTTATTGTGAGTATTGTGGAGGTGGAGGTGCTTTGTGCAAACTATTGAAATATTAAATTCATTTCTTGGACTTTTACCTGGTGTCTGATGTGTGGTCTGCGGGTATCACGGGGCGACAGCGACCCCTATCTGTCACAACAGATAGAAATTCCCTGCTTTAAACACTGTTGGAGAATAATGCTTATTTACAATAACACTGATATTGTTTGGCATATTGGAAAGCAAGCTTCTTCAAGCAACTTCCCATATGGGGTTTTAGTTTTCCTGTAGAACAAGAGGATTTATATATTTTTTAAAAGAAAAAAAAAGGAACAATGTGTTTTTATCATCTTTTACATTTTGTAAAAATATCTGGGAAACAGATGGTGCACAGGTAGTGCTGCCACATCCCAAAAAGGTGACCAGGTTGTGCACCCCGTGTCTGTGCGGGTTTACTCCTGGTGCTCGGGTTTTCTCCCACTGTCCAAACACAGGCAGGTTAGGTGGATTGGCGATGCTAAATTTGCCCTTGTGTGTGTTTGGTATGTGTGTTCAGCCTGTTATGGACTGGCGCCCTGTCCAGGGTTTTTCCTGCCTTGCACCCCATTCTGCCTGGGATAGGCTTCAGTCACAACAACCCTAACCAGGATTAAGTGGGTTAGAACAAGACATGGTTATAGTTTAGGTACTGGAAGCATGAATCTATTACTCATTTGCTTTTATGTAACATTTCTTTTTGTGTTCATAACAATTATAAAGCATCATTAACGTTGTTATTCATTTGTGCAGTGGGGCCTACTAAAATAACTTCACTTTGGAACAATGAGAGGTGTCTTAAGTGAGACACATTTCTTTTATTTTGCATACTTCAGCATAAGACCTGTGAATTCTTCATATTCATAAGTCATTTTACCAGCATATCAAAGGCTCCTAGCATGTCACTCCTCACGGATATGAACAGCCACTTTACTGATGCTTTGTAAGTGTTACGAAGGCCAAAAGAAGCCTTTGTTAAGACCTTGTTACATAAAAGTAAGTAAATAATAGATGCATGTCTGGAAGAACCTAAACCAAAATGTTACTAAAATTTGTTTCAAATGTGATTTGTGCTATTAATAATCTGTTTTCTGACTTTTATAGTCAAACTAGGCTGACCCGCCTTTTTAGGCGACCGACTTTTAAGTTGAGCACTTCTTAAGGCAATTCAATATGTAGATCAATTTGATATTTTGTACAAACTCATTAATTTGGTTATATTGCATTTGAGCAGTATTACTTTAATACTCGTAGTTTCTGTTATTTTTGTAATGAAATTTAAACTTTTTTTCTATATTGAGGTCGCCCTTTTGAACCCCCTTGATATTTACTATGCGGTGAGGCATTTGTACTCCATCAACATTAATTATTTCCAGAGACATAATTTTGTCTATTTTTCCAGCGCATCACGCACAAAAGCAAGGGAACAATGGGAACACCAGAACTCTGCTCACATCATGTCGCTTCGTACCGCAAGCTGCAAGTAGTAAGTCTGTGATAAGCGGAATACCGCTACGCTTTCCACTCACGGGACGGAATGACAATCCCGACCGCTTTTATATAGTAAGAAAGAAGAAGATATCGTACAGTCTGGAGTAGAAAATCATCTTTTACCTGGAAAAACGAAACTACAAATCGCATCGTGCACTGCAAAATGGAAGGGGCGTGTGTGAAACTCCGCACCTGCGTAGCACTCACAGGATGGAAGGACAATCCCGACCGCTTTTATATAGAAGGATGATGATGAGCTGGACTAGTAAATTCCAAAAGTTGCTGAACTTTGCCTGAACTAATAAGAAAATTGCTAATGGTTTTATGATCAATTATTTTTTTTTCTTTAAACTGCTGTTTGGGATTTTACTATTTTATTTACAGAAAAAGTGACACCTTTGTTTTTTTCTTACAAGATTGCCACGAAAACCCCTGCTCTCACAGTATGTCATTACTGGGTCATCTTATCTTGATCCTGAAACAAATATGTGATGTTAAACAGGTATCAAGTTGGGGAGCATGGAAAAAAAAAATAAACAGTAACAAGAATGAGCTATCACATTAGATCAGACTGTCACTAGGTGAGTTATTTCAGTCGACAGTCTTTGGAATGCCTTGTGTCACACACATGTGCTTGGGAGTCAACCAAAGGGACCAGAAAACGGCAATTCCACGCCAGGCCGGCGGGCGGCGGGTTGCGCTAAACCTCAACTCTTTTCTCTCCACAGACCACATATGACAAATCCTGCCTGTCCCGGCTCTAAGGACATAACTTCCTGTCCCATCCCCTTCCTGGGAACCGACTATAAAAAACTCTCATCCTTCATACTTAATCAGTTCTACTTTGTACTCGAATCTGTACACATTGCACACAACCGAAAGCCTTTTACAGCCAAGGCAATTACACGGGTGGCTGCCACAAACCTTCGCTGTGTGTCTAGTCCTTTATTTCACATTTGTTTCCCATTCCTATTTAAATTTAAGGTAAGCTCTGGACACCACAGTGGAGGACAGGTTTGTTCTGATGCTTTAAAGCAACAGAGACCTGAGTTCAGTGACTGTCTGTAGAATTTACACATTCTCTCTGTGCGTTTTTTCTCTTGAGGAATCAAGTTTGTCATATAGGAAATATATGCAGTGCAGCTGGATGATAAATTGGACTGGACTGCCAATACTGATGCTCTGTGAAAGAAAGGTCAGAGCTGACTATACTTCCTTAGAAGGTTGGAGTCCTTCAACATCTGCCATAAGATGCTGCAGATGTTCTACCAGACGGTTGTGGCGAGTGCCCTCTTCTACGCGGAGGTGTGCTGGGGAGGCAGCATAAAGAAGGACGTCTCACGCCTGGACAAACTTGTTAGGAAAGCAGGCTCTATTGTAGGAATGAAGCTGGACAGTTTAACATCCATGGCAGAGCGACGGGCACTGAGCAAGCTCCTGTCAATCATAAAGAATCCACTGCATCCACTGAACAGTGTCATCTCCAGGCAGAGGAGTAGCTTCAGTGACAGACTTTTGTCACTGTCTTGCTCCACTGACAGACTGAGGAGATCGTTCCTCCCCCACACTATGCGACTCTTCAATTCCACCCGGGGGGGTAAACGCTAACATTATTCAAAGTTATTGTCTGTTTTTACATGCATTTTTATTACTCTTTAATTTTTTTTTTTTTTGTATCAGTATACTGCTGCTGGATTATGTGAATTTCCCCTTGCGATTAATAAAGTATCTATCTATCTATCTATCTATCTATCTATCTATCTATCTATCTATCTATCTATCTATCTATCTATCTAGGAATGTTAGCTTGAATATCATCAAGTCCACCCCTGAAGCACCGAAAGTAGAAGGGTTCAAACTGTAGCGCTGCCAAATAAATATAATATGTTTTCTGCTGTCGATCAGGTGTCATGGGGATGATTCTTACATCCGGAGATTGACAGCGGTGCCCCAGAGGTGGAACTTCCGGTTTTACTGTTTTCTTTAAGGGAGTGATTTGCATAAAGCGCGGCATTTTAAAGAGAGAAAGAAAAAGAGGAGGGGAAGAAGGAAAAGAGAATCGGAGAATAAAAAACAGATCAGCTACTGCACGAGCCACGTAAGAAGTCCAGGAGCTCCTACAGTCCTGTCAGAAGGTTGATCGGGGAATTGAACGTTCCGCTAATTCCTACGGACTCGGGTGAGCTATATCAAAGGACTTATTGTATTGTATGATGGCGTAAGACTGACTGTATGTCTTTTATGACAAAGATGTGATTATAGCTAGGAGTCCGCAATTGTCAGAACTCCTCGTTGGCATCAATGGGGCAGAATTGTGGACAACTGCAAATTTATTTACCATCTCTGGAAGGGGAACTGGGTGAAGGAATATTGTTATTGTGTATATATGTATATGTATATGTATATATATGTATATATTTGTGGTGCGACAATATAAGGGTTATTTAGGGTGGAGGAGGGGTGCATGTGTAAGGGATTGTATTCTTTCTACTATAGCCACACTACTGGTTTATGGGAAACAGTCGTAGCAGATGAATGCCCCGGGGTTTTTCCCTACATGAATGTCATCTCTGAATGTGCGTTACTCAGTGACACATACACCAAGTAAGCATATTGTTGCCTGGATCAAGCAGCCACATGAGTGCACACAAGTTAAGCCTCTTGAATCCCAATTTAATGTTCACAGGTGATCAACACAGTTTATTTTAAATAGTAATTTTGAATAAATTCATGGGAACAGAATTAGCCCCGCTCATGAATCCCCTACTGAGATGATCTGCAATTGTGATGCGAACCTATAAGACATGATACAGATTCTCAAAGGTGAGCCCATCTAGCTGGGCACATATAGAGACATGCTCTATTCAACTATTTTACAGCCTTGCTTGTCCTGATCTGTTAGATGGGCACATTCAGCATTCTCTCCATTTTCAAATCTACTTGCTGCAACTTAGGGTCACAGGAAGCTCCACTGAGTGAAAACTGTCAAAAACAGATGGTGGCATGGAAGTCCATCACAATGGTGTGTTTACATAATCATTAAACTCTCTCATGACATCCAGTAGTAATGGCAGTCTCTAGTTATATTCACTCTGATTCTTTCTTATCTAATATTAAAACTCTTTTGAAATTGCCCAATTTGTCACCCGTAGTTTATGTCATTTTATTCAGATGTGAGTGGTGGCTCTGAGGCTAGGGATCTGCACTGGCACTTGCAAGGTTGCCAGTTCGAATCCCGTAAATGACAAAAAGGAACTCTGCTCTGCCAAAAGGCCCTTAACCTGCAATTGCTCCATCCTGGGTATAACATTAATCTGCATCCAGCCCAGCATCCAGGCCCTCCAACCTGCAGGGAAAAACTTTGGGGTTGGTGGCAGAATTGGCACTCCAGCCACCATAAAAAACCTCACTCAGTTTCACTCCATCGGAACTAGTGTGGTGCTGAGGTGTCACCCGCTGCATGGCTGCACTCGAGTCCTTATCTGGGATCCTGAGGTGGTTTGTCATGTGGTGGGTGCGGCATTGTGCTGAACCTCTCCTCTCTTACATTCACTGTGAAAGGTGTTTTTCCAAATAAATTAATCAAAAAGTTGCTTGTACTTTCTGCCTGCAGTCCTCTTATTTTTCTCTAGAGATATCCATGTCCCACTCTGTCCAAAAACATGCTAATGAGTTGCATAGAACTAAACTATCCGTCAGTGAGGTGATCACAATGACTGGTCACAATGCCCATGACATTCCTTTGCAGCTATTAACAGATCAGACATTGTCACTGGAGGTGGGAGTCTCTCCAGGCAGCAGCTCAATGCAAGGTTGGAATCAACTCGGGATAGAACTTCAGCCCATTGTAAGGCAGATTCATCCTAACTTAGTCTACTTAGAGCTACCAATTAAAATAATCTGTATAATTGGCAGGAGGGTGCAACAAAGTCAGACACAGTCAGCCCATCCAAATCTCACACCAGACAGAACCTGAGTCATATCGAGACGGCCACACCGGGATCATCAGTCAACGTCTGTTTTATATGGTGCCATTTGCCAGAAAGCAGGGTGGAATTGAACCGAGAAATGAAAGTATGCATGGCGGCAATTGTTTTGAAGTATCAATTTGCTTTGCTCTATTTGTTTTTTATTTATTTTTTAAATCTTTTACATGTAGAATTTTTAGGAAGTAATTATTATTAGTTATTAAATCATTTGTCTTGTGTTTTGGTGCCAAGATCGCTTAGGTTTACAGCTAATCCCTCTTTCTATCTAGGACTGTGTTGGCTAGCCTCCCAGTATTTTCTCAGGCGCTCTCACCAGTGTTTGATTGAAATATCAGGAACACCTTGGACGGCTCACTTTTATATCTGATGTGGAACCGGGATTGATTGTGCTGGGCCAACAATATGTCACTTAAAGCTAAAATCAAAGCAAAATTATTTTAAAATAACAACAGCTGTAGTGTGCATATTGGGCAAACCTGAAACCAAATGCTCAGGGCACCTGGCAGAATAAAATGTTCTTTGGATTGCTTGGCCAGACATTTCTACAAAAAATTAGCAGTAGGCACTTCATTGTGTGTGACTGAATTCATTCTGCTATGACTCGACAGTGAGATGCACACACACACAACATAATGGAACAGTGTAGAGTTTGCTCCACATTCATCCCATGGTGCATTGCATGTGTGGCTGTCACTACAGAGAAAAAGAGATTTTTGTAATACTCAGAATTCAATTCAATTCAGATCAGAGTTTGTATAGCATTCTTTACTGAGTACTCTAGCAGATATGAGTGGTACAAAACATGACTCTACAAAAATACTGCACAACCCTAAAAACAATAAAAACTCTCGAGAGGACATCAAGAACAAAGGGTGTTTGGTCTATGTATCTTAGTAGTGTTCTTCAACCCATATTTTTTATTTGACTTGAGATATTTAGATTTCAACCTCTATACATATTATTTACATTTTTTTAAAAGGAGACAGCTATGAGTAAATGGTAGAAAGGTCCATAGACATCTATCACAAAACAATAATTAGCAGGCAGAAAGTTTCTATGTTACTCATCCACTTCTGCAAATAAACCACAAACATGCGCACAATTTTTTCTCAGAAATGTAAATGTAAACTACTTAACACACACTGTATTTATGTCTCTAAACGTTGAAAGCAGAAATGAGCCAACTTAAGTAACAAGGCATGTTAGGTAGACAATGTAAAGAATAAGATGTATACCAAACTGTCGAGTCATGTGATGAAGCCATCATTAATGAAGCCCCTTAGTGTCGTGCCACTGTCATTTTTCCATTACTTACAGTTGTTCAGACCCTTTTGCAATATTATTCAAGTAGCCTTTAAACATCCTCTAGGTACCTGGCAGCTTAGAAGTGCATTTTGTGAATGTTAACATTTTTTATTTTTGTTTTTCACATTTTGTAGATTTTATTACAGTAATATATACAGTGCAGAGCTAAAGCAGTTTTGACACTCAGTTTGTTTGGAGCAGTTTTTTTTTTTGAAACTTTATTAATTTTATTACAATCATTCCATACAAATCAATCAATTTTTACAAAAAGTAGGATTGAGAACAAGTCGACCCCCACCCCTGAGAGAGAGCGTGGCCAATGGAGTAAAACTTAAGGCTTGTAAACATACCTAAACTGTTTAGTTTGATAAGCCAATAGAGATGGATGGAGAAGAAAAAGAAATGCAGAAATAATTGCTTCCTCTGTGCTTTAAGAGCTTATTCTTAAATATTACTGATTAGATCCTGCCATGTTTTGAAAAAAAATCTGTACAGATCCTCTAACTGAGTACTGTATTTCATTTTTTCCAATTTCAAATAGTATAAAACATCGGTTTCCCACTGACTTAAAAGAGGAGAGTTAGGATTCTTCCAGTTTAGCAAAATAAGTCTGTGTGCCAAAAGTGCAGTGAATACAATCACAGTTTGTTTGTCCTTCTCCGCTTTAAACCCATCAGGAAGAACCACAAAAACACAGCTGTTCATGGATTAGAAGGGATTGTGAGACCGAGGCTGTCTGAAAGGTAATTAAAAATTTTGGTCCACAATGATGTTAATTTGGTGCAGTGACCCAGTGAGGCTGGGACTTGATTGCAGCGTTCGCAGGTTGGATCTTGCCCTGGAAACATTTTGGAGAGTTTTAGGCAAGACAGATGTGCTCGATATGTAATTTTGAGTTGAATAATTATATGCTTTGCGCATATGGAGCTCGAGGGAATTCTCTGCATTGCTATTTTCCACTCCTTTTATGATATATTAATTGAAAGATCTATTTCCCAGTGACCTCTTGGATCTTTGAAAGGGAGGGACTGTAAAATAATTTTATATATTGCACAGATGGTGTCTGAGTCCTTGAAATTGAGCAATATTTTTTCCAGCATGGACGAGGGTGCAAGATGAGGAAAATCGGGCAGGTTCTGTTTAACAAAGTTCCTGATTTGAAGATAATGAAAGAAATGTGTAGCTGGAATGTTAAATTTGGAATGTAATTGCTCATACGATGCAAAGACGTGGTCTATATAAAGATCTCTAAGCAAGTTAATCCCAAATTTTTTCCAGGTATTAAAAACTGCGTATGTTTACGAAGGTTGAAAGAGGTGGTTCTCTTGCAGAGGTGCCACAGATAAAAGCTTCTCCATCTTAAAATGCTTTCTACATTGGTTCCATTTTCTGAGTGAGTGAAGCACAATTGGGTTATCAGTATATTGCCGATAACTTGCATTTATTGGGGCACAGAGCAGGGAATATAAAGAAGTACTGCAGGATTTTAGTTCTATTGCGGACCAAGCCTGTGTATGTTCATCTATTTGTGTCCAGGTTTTTATAGCTTGTATGTTTGCTGCCCAGTAATAAAATTGGAAGTTAGGTAGAGCCATGCCACCTTCTGCCTTTTGTCTTTGTAGAGTCGCTCTTTGGATACGTGGATGTTTTGAGTTCCAAATAAATGAGGTTATTGTTGAATCTAATTGCTTAAAAATGATTTATTGATGTATATTGGAATGTTTTGAAATAAAAAAGAAGCTTAGGAAGAATATTCATCTTAACAGTGTTAATTCTTCCAGCTAGAGTGAGATGAAGGGTTGACCACATATGCAAGTCTTGCTTAATTTTTTCCATGCAGACGGCGAAATTTTGTTGATAAAGAGCTGTATGTTTACTTGTGATGTTTACCCCAAGGTATTTAAACTGTTCTGCAATGATAAAAGGTAGGGTGTCTAATCTAATATTATATGCTTGAGAACCCACTGGGAAGAGTACACTTTTATTCAGATTAATTCTGAAACCAGAGATCTTTTGAAATTCTGTAAGTGCTGTTAAGACTGCAGCACAGAATTTTGTGGGTCTGATATATACAGTACCATATCATCTGCATAGAGAGACATTTTCTGTTCCAGTCCTTCTCTGATAATCCCCTTTATCTGATCAGTATTTTGACAGTGTATTGCCAGTGGTTCAATGGCGATTTCAAACAGTAGCGGTGACAAGGGGCATCCTTGTCTGGTACCACGTTCTAGTTTAAAGTAGTCTGAACAAATGTTGTTGATACAAATTGAAGCTTCTGGATTGGTATACAGTAGTTTGATCCATGCACAAATGTTCGGGCCAAACCCAAATTTCTCCAATGTAGTAAAAAGGTATTTCCATTCAATCATGTCGAATACTTTTTCTGCATCCGATGATAATAATATTCCTGGGGTGTTTGACTTAGTTGGTGAGTATATTACAGTAGCAAAATACCCGCGCTTCGCAGCAGCAAAGTACTGCCTTAAAATTTTTATTAAGAAAAAGAGTAAAAATTTTTAAACTGAGGGAAAATATACCAATAATTATTTGTTAAGGATCTCTTTGTATACCATGTTGTCAGTTCGGCCCTCCAGTTGTATTATGACCAAGCTGTTCGCTGAGCTTACTCTTGAGCATGCAATGTACAGTTGGCCAAGTGAAAAGCAATCCTGCCTCAAATCAATGCCAACCTTTTGTAGGGTCTGTCCCTGAGACTTATTAATTGTCATTGCGAAGCAGAGCCTTACTAGAAATTGAAGGTGTTTGAATTGAAATGGGAGATCAGAGGGTATAACAGGGATGCGAGGAATAAAAACTCTCTCACCTGAACCACTGCCAGTAAAAATAGTTGCCTCAATTAGGTTCTTTTGGAGACACGTGACCTGAAGTCTCGTGCCGTTACAAAGTTTTGGTGGCTATAAGTTTCACAGTAACATTATTGGTGCCCCAACCTTCAAAATCAGATTATGCTCAGGAGTGCCTGGAGGATTCAGAGTGTGGAGAAACTCTACCAGATAGTGCACCACGTCTTCCACTTCTACAGCTGAATCCACAGACTGATATGTTTTCGGTTGTGAAGGTAGTTCTTATTTATAGTTGTAGTCATGTCATTTCTTGGTGTCAGGATAGCTCTCTCCCTCAACCATGACACGTCGTTTTCGTGGAGATTTCCTAGTTTGGGGTAAACATTTTGAAGAATGCTTTGTAAGGTATTCACAAGGAGACAGAGATTTGTAGGAATATTTATTTTACAATTTTCTTGAATGAAGGTGCCATCACCTATACTCATCAGAAGATCAGAGAACTCCCCGGCTTTTTTGTCACCTTTCAAATTCTTAAGGTAACAACATTGATTTGTGGCCATACGTATGAAGACTTCAGACATGCTTTAACTTTGTCAGCGCGTGTTCCTCTGGGCACGACTGGTAGGGTTTGCCGGGAGTCTCCAGCCAGCAACACTGTCAAGCCTCCTATAAGTTTGTTGGTGTTTCGGATGTCTTGGAGGGTCCTGTCTAAAGCCTCAACCCCACCTCTGTGTGCCATAGTGCATTCATCCCAGACAATAAGCTGACAATGTCGAAGCACTTCAGCCATGTTGCTCTGGTTTGATATGTTACACATGGGGGATTCAGTATGGCTGAGGTTCAGAGGCAGCTTGAAAGCTGAATGAGCAGTTCTGCCACCCTCAAGAAGAGTTGCAGCAATGCCAGAAGAAGCCACAGCTATGGCAATGTTACCTTTCGCTCGGATTTTCGCAAGGAGAAGGTTTATGAGGAATGTCTTACCAGTTCCTCCTGGAGCATCAAGGAAAAACACCGTGCCAGTGGCCGAGACAACGCTCCTCATGACTTGCTCATAAACTGACTTTTGGTCACTATTTAGCAACAGCTCGTTACTTGTGACTATATTGGCCAATTGCGAGGTGTTGTAAGATGTCTCTTTCGAGTACTCAGGATTTGACGTAAGTTCTGCCAGTTCTCTGAAAGGTGAAGGCAAACCGTAATGATCAAAACATTGACCTCCAATAGCAATTACATAGTTTTCAAGCAACTGTAGACACTTGTTATAGATCAAATGTAACCACTGGTGGACTTCTGTTCGTATATGATCTCTTTCAGTCTGTCTCCTAACATCTTCTGCTATGCTGTCTTTATGTTTTTCCCATAGGTTTAAGGGGTTTTCATTTGGCAGAACACCAGCATGACAGCAAAGAGTTCACGGATCTTTTGAGGTGACAGAGACAGAGCAGCTTCCTGTAGAGTCTTGTCCCAGTTGATATCGTCCTGTAAAAAACCAAGTGCCCTGCAGGCCGACTTAAAGGTTGGATGTAGGACACCATCAACTGTTCTGAGAGATTTGAAAGACGTGGGACCTGTGATTTCATTGAGCAGCAGTTGAAGATGGTAGCGTTCAGAGTTATTCGGGTGCACAGTGTAGACCCGTCCCAGCACATTATCTTTTTTCACTCCCAAATGTCCTGGTACAGGGTTCCCCTGTTTCCTCCGACGAAACATGTTGTTTGCCCACACATAATATGATGGAATTTCATTATAATGAAGTTGTTTTGCAAAATCATCATGGTTGCAAAGGTCAAAGAACACTAAAAGGTTCGTCTGTGGTGGATTGTGTACTTTATCGGCAACATTGCCTTCTGTGAAATAAATTCTTTGTCCGTTCTCAAGATGCACAGCAAGATGAACAACGGGAGGGTAACGTTCGTGAATAGGAAAACAGAAAATGCGCCAGGCTCCTTCAGAGCTACTAATGTAACGCCCAGCTTCGTATCGAGATACTTCGTCATTTTGATTTTGTATTGTTAATACTGCCTGGTCACTTCCCTTGTTAACATACTTGCAGATGTATTTGATCAATTTTACTGAATTGCAAAATTCGACATTGATGTGAGCATTGAAGAAGCGGGACAGCACAGGACTATAAGGGACCACCCATCTGTTGTCGATACCTACTCCATTGATGTAAATTGTATGACCTCCATTAGCAGGTGCGCGCCGGCGATACTGAGGGTAACCATCTTCTCCAGTCTGAGTTTCTGAGATGAAGGGACGCGGGTACTTCTTACTGCATATTCCGTTGATCATGCAGAGTGAGTTGATATTATGAGGTCCACATGGGCCATGAATCATGGTGGATTTTACTATTTTGTGGAGGGCAGGGTCAGTCTGTGGATCAGGAATTTCCGCACGGATCACTTGATCGATGACAGCTGGTTTAAACCTATCATTTAGCCCCAACAGAATGTGTGCAAGGGGAATACCTCGCTTTTGCCACTCTATGGTGTACATGTAGCAATTTGTACAGCTGAAAATTTTACTCTTCATGAGCAAGTTCATCATTTTGCGAATCTTCAGATGAAATACACGACTGATAAGGTCGTGGCGATCGTGAGGTTTTTGACGTGGAAGGAGAACTTCAGTGATGTCAGTCCATTTAGGATTGCAAGTAAATGTGATGAATAAGTCAGGGCGGCCATAATAACGTATGTATGTCATTGCGTCTTGTGTACGCTCGTGCATATAGTGAGGTCCTCCAGTAAACGACAATGGTAATATCACAGCTTGACCAAGTTCCCTTAAATTAGTGTCGTTTTTCTCAATAGCATCTTTCAAGTGGACGTAATTTTCAGCTCGTAGTTTCTTCTGATTTAGTCTGATATAATTTAGTCTTTCGGATTCAATTTTTGCGAACATATCAAGAAAAGGATAGTATTATCATGACGTTGACTGATCATAAGTCAGTATGAATAGAAGTTTGCTGCAGAGACTGTTTTCTTCATAGGTAACTTACTGGCAGCATGAATTTGAAGTATAGACACAGAATAGCCATCTTCACCATAGCAGAACATAAGGGGATATTGAAGTGCATCATAGGATCTGTGGGTTTCTTTAATGCGTTGCAGTTTATTGTTTTCAAAACAATATCCCTATTCTCGAATGTTTGCCCAAAGATGACAACACCAACTTGACGTATTGTAGGTTTATTACACTTGCCTTTGTGTGCATGTAAAGGTTTTTTGTCGGCATGAATGACAACTTTGAAGTCCTTGTCTTCATCTGAAATATTGTCAATTGCGGAGTGGAAGTCTTGGATGTAAGTGTTACAATCATGCAGCATTTTTTGTAATTGCTGCACCAGGGGCGTGTTAACTCCAGAAACATTAGCACACCGCATTTGTGCTTCCTTTTCATCGTCCCCGACAAAATAAATTTGCAAAAATTTGTGTTCCTCAGTCGGCATAGGTAAAAGACTGCCAATCAAGTTATATACTTGTCCCTGGACTTTAAATGAAGGCATAAAATTTCCCTCAACGATTTGGTTAGTACCAAATGACATCATTTGAAATGCGCTGTTGTACTTTCGAATGTTGTTCAAGAAATGCTCACTTTGAGGATGTTCGCCATTTAACAGGCCCTCAAGAAGGTCAGGAAGCTTATGTAAAGGAGTGCAAGAGACTTTACCACCATTACAGCACAAACCAGGAGACTTGCATTTCCACCTATGAGCTTGACAATACTCACAGTGAACATCCATGGATCCAATCTGTACTGTTTTGTCAGATTCATAATGTATGCTTGGGTCGTACGCAAATCCACAATCGGCTTTTTTGAGCCAAACCTGTTGTTTTTGTATGAGCCGCTTTTCATTATTGGGATCATACCTAGAAACAGAAGCTCTATTAACTTGTGGATTTGCCTGCAAATATTTAGCGGCAGCGTGTCTATGAACTTGTGGATTTGCCTGTGAGTATTTAGCGACAGCGTGTCTATTAACTTGTGGAATTTTCTGCGAGTATTTGGCGGCAGCGGCACAAAGTTGTTTCCATCTAGCTGCATCAGAAAATGTACCACGACGTCTGACACGCCTCCATTTTACTGTTTTCTCACAGCTTGGATTGCTGCTGTCATAATCGGTTTGAGTTTCATGGTTTGTTTCAATTACATTAGTATTTGCAGGACTTGTTGTGTTGAAGTGACATTCGGCATCTGTCAAGCGTTGTAAGCATACAACCGGTTTCATCGATAACTTCGCATCCAGCTTTTGAGAGTTGAAACATTCATAAACATCAAAGTGTCTACTACTCAAATCGTCACCTGTGAATCTAAGATGTTTAAGAGGCATTGGCGGTTCTCCAAAGGTGTAAAATATTTGGCCATTTCGGTACACTTGAAAGTGACAACCGAACAATTCAGCGGCAGCCATCAACTCACATGCAAAACCATAGGTGAAGGGCTTAAGCATTTCACTCTTATAGTGCCCCTGTGTAGTATAATTATCTCCTGTACCGTCATCAGTCCACACCTTAAACCTGTCCCAGTCATTCAATACATAAGACACAATGTTCCTCCGGATATCAAGAGTGAGCCTGATATGGCCGTGCAATATGTAACACAGAGAATGGAAAAGGTAGGTGCCATCTCCGGGCATGGAAACCACTCGGTAAGTGACAGTTCTTTGATTGATGGTGATCACCTCGATAGACATGTTAATGAAGATATGGTTGGAACGATAAAGGAAATGGGTACCTGAACAGTAAACTAAGTCTAAAATACTTACACAATAACTATAATTGTAATAAACGAACAATAAAACAGCAGAGAAGCCGTGGATTAAATAAAAAGACTGCAGTTATCAGCAGGGAGACGTGAATACCGTGGCAGGCAGTCAATTACGTGGGTGGCGTGGGGATGGGGGACGCAACGCTGCCTCACACAGCGACCGAGCTGCAGGCTATGGACGTATATATGTACATAAGTAGGATTCAGTTATGACCATTACGAATAGAATTTCAAAATGAAACCTGGTTAACTTTTGTAAGTAACCTGTAAGGAATGAGCCTGCCAAATTTCAGCCTTCTACCTACACGGGAAGTTGGAGAATTAGTGATGAGTAAGTCAGTGAGCCAGTGAGGGCTTTGCCTTTTATTAGTATAGATTAAACAGGCGTCAAAGATTTGAAGATAAGTGTCGACCCTTGATAAATCCAATTTGATCTTGTGATATTACCGAAGGGAGCACTTTCTCCATCCTTCTAGCTATGATTTTTGAGAGTATCTTAACGTCATTATTCAAAAGTTAAATTGGTCTGTATGATGCACATTGTAATAAGTCCTTATTTTGTTTAGGAAAAACAGTGATTAATGCTTGGCGAAAAGTTTGAGGAAGAGTTTGATTGTCTCTGGCTTCTGTAAATGTTGCTAATAGGAGGGGAGCTAGCTGAGCGGAGAATTTCTTATAAAATTCTGCAGGGTAGCCATCAGGGCCTGCTGCTTTCCCGCCTTGAAGTGACTTTATAGCATCTAGTCATTCTGATAACGCCAGAGGTTTATCGAGTTCCTCCGCACTAAAAGTGTCTATTTGTGGGATCTGTAATGTATCCAGAAATGCATTAAATTGTGTGTTGTCTTCTTTAAACTCAGTAGAATATAAGGATTTTAATATTAAATAATATTGAATGAATAGAATGTTAATATTTTTGTTTTTATTATTTAATGGAAGAGAGAGTGGTTGTGACAGTTAAACACAACACTACACAAGGGAAGAGATATGATTGAAGCAAAAATTGCCAAGCAAAATAAATATGCTGCATCTAGAAGCCATTTTCCATTATAGAAATTATTCAATTTCCTGAAACATCTCCAGATAGCCATTAAAAAGAGGCACCAACCATGAGGATCAGTGTATGGTGGGGATAGTGCTAACTGGGAACTGTGACTTTCCATTACGTTGGAAAATGTACACTGCCAAAATGTGTACTGCACCTGAATTCCCATAGTGGGTTGAGACATAAGGATGAAGGGTTGACCTTTGGACAATTTTCATGTACTGATATTCATGATGAAAAATAATATTAACTTAATCATTTGTCACCTTGTACATTTTAAAGACTTTACAGTTGTCTTCAAACTACAATCCTTGCCATGTAGAATACAAAACTTCGATAGCACAGGTCACATCCCCTGGCTGCCAGCGTGAAATCAGCAGTAATGTTAAGCTACAAGGAACTCCAAGCAAGAGAGATAAGGTGTCCTTACATGAAACGTGAGAATGGAAAAACAAACTGCCATCTTGAAGATGAAACTTGAGCATGGGTTGCATGAAAAAAAGAGAAAAATGGACATTAGAATGGTTTCCACAAGGGTTAGACATGTACACATAATATTCCCTGATGACACAAGATGAATATACTGCCCTGAGCTAATGCAAACACTGATGTGTAAAATCAGGAAGATGGACAAAGGATTTGGTAAGGTGAGACTGAGATGGATGATAAAGAGACTATGACTAACATGTATCTCTTTCAATGAAAAAATATGTGTGGATACCTGAAAATGTGGAACATAAATGCCACCGTAGGAATCAGAACTCAAAAGATAGGCAAGGTTGGATGAGTTGTGCAAATTTTCTTAACTGGGAAAAAACAAGAATTGTAGTCGTGAGTGTGAAAATGGCAGAAACCTGGAATTTTTAAACTTTTTATTATTTGTTTATTTATTTATTTATTTGATTGTTTATTTATTTATTATTAAGTGACTGTTTCCTTTAATTGCATTTAAAATCCCATTAATAAGATGGTAACTGGTACATCATAAATTGGTATATGTACAGCATCATCATCAGAACAGCAGAAGTGACAGTACTTAAATGATGGCA
This sequence comes from Polypterus bichir lapradei, assembly GCA_026402145.1. Taxonomy (NCBI): domain Eukaryota; kingdom Metazoa; phylum Chordata; class Cladistia; order Polypteriformes; family Polypteridae; genus Polypterus; species Polypterus bichir. Next base: position 49,775,749 of record JANRMT010062792.1, read on the forward strand.
TCATTAATTCAACAAAATTCAGGGAACTAAATATTTAAAAAAAAAGTTTTAAATATTCCAAAATTGTATTCCTTGCTCTGTGCTCCAATAAACACACGTTATAGGCAATACACTAATAACCCAATTGTGCTCCACTCACTTAGAATCTGGAACCAATGTAGAAAGTATTTTAAGACGGAGAAGCTTCTATCTGTTGCACCCCTGCAAGAGAACCACCTCTTTCAACCCTCACAAACATATGCAGTTTTTAATATTTGGAAAAAATTTGGAATTAACTTGCTTAGAGATCTTTATATAGACAACGTCTTTGCATCCTATGAGCAATTACATTCCAAATTTAACATTCCAGCTACACATTTCTTTCACTATCTTCAAATCAGAAACTTTGTTAAACAAAACCTTCCAGATTTTCCTCATCTTGCACCCTCATCCATGCTGGAAAAAATATTGCTCAATCTCAAGGATTTAGACTCCATCTCTACAATATATAAAATCATTTTACAATCTCTCCCTTTTAAAGATCCAAGAGGACACTGGGAAAAAGATCTTTCAATTAATATATCAGAAAAGGAGTGGAAAGTAGCAATGCAGAGAATTCACTCGAGCTCCATATGCGCAAAGCATACAATTATACAACTCAAAATTATATACCGAGCACATCTGTCTCGACTAAAACTCTCCAAAATGTTCCCAGGGCATGATCCAACCTGCGAATGTTGCAACCAAGTCCCAGCCTCACTAGGTCACATGTTCTGGTCCTGCACCAAATTAACATTATTCTGGACAAACATTTTTAATTACCTTTCAGATAGCCTTGGACTTACAATCCCTCCAAACCCATTAACAGCTGTGTTTGGTGTTCTTCCAGATGGGTTTAAAGCGGAGGAAGACAAACAAATTGTGATTGCATTCACTACACTTTTGGCACGTAGACTTATTCTCATAAACTGGAAGAACCCAAACTCTCCTCTTTTAAGTCAGTGGGAAACCGATGTGTTATATTATTTGAAGTTGGAAAAAATCAAATACTCAGTCAGAGGATCCGTACAGACTTTTTTCAAAACATGGCAGGATCTAATCAGCAATATTTTAAAATAAGTTCAAAAGGCACAGAGAATTTATTAACTTAGGTATGTCTCCAAGCCTTAAATTTAACGCCGTTTGGCTTGCTCTCTCTCTCAGGGGTGGGGATCGATCTGTTCTTAATTTTTCTCTTTGTAAAAACTTGATTGCTTTGTATGGATTGTAATAAAATTAATAAAAATAAATAAATAAATAAATAAATAAATAAATAAATAAATATTCCAAAATGACCTCAGATTTCTATAGATTCTGAAAGCTGGCTTCATATATTACTTAAGAAGTTCCAACACTACATGACAGCCCAGTGTCAGAAACACAGATCTATCCATGTATTGATTTACAAAACTGTTTAATCTACTTTTAGGGTTGTGAGAGACTGGTGCCTACTGCACCTGCATTGAAGAATGAGTGGTCATTCTCAGAGAATGAAAAAAGAGGTACCTGGGGGAAAAAAAGAGGCAAGCAGACGTTTATTATAAGATTGTATGGGATGTGCAAATCCACCTCATTAACTTATCAGTTTTGACAGTAATTACAAAGCCAGTGGACTTTGGTGACGTGTGGTCTGAGCCTTCAGTGCATTGATCGAGATCTGGCAGATATCTTCTAATTAGATAACATCTTTACAGCCAATTTAACAAACATAACAGAGTCTTTATTTCCTTTTAGGGTTCCAATGGTTTTCATCCTTGGACCGTGTTTTCCCATATATTTTTGGTTTATGTATCTTTTGATGATCTGCTTCAATTTGTGGGCATTTAGGTGAGTGCAGACAGCAGCAGCCTTAGTCGTCTGTTGATATGGCTGGTTATAACTTCCATTACTTTAGTCCTATCACCCTACAAGGCAGTGATATTTCACCCACTATGGACACTAGGGTACCACCACACCTTTTTTTACCAGTAACCATACAATTATTTGGAAATGAATACTTATCTCTCTATTATATAAAAAAAAAATCTTGCGAAGAGACTTTATTCTGGCGATGAGATGTGATCTTTTGAAGAGGGACATAGAGACACTTTGTGCTGGACGGCTGGGTCCCATGCCCGGCCGGGACGCCCCTACTGCATATGTTCTGGGGGAGCAAGCATGGACAGCTCAATACCTCCCCCGGGACGCTTGGTGGCACCCTCCCGGGCCGACTATGATTCCCCAGCCTCCCGCCTGGTTCCATGGGTAATGGAGTCCTCCACAGCCAGGTTGGGAGATGGGATGGCCGCTAGGGGGTGCTGTGTGGAGTCAACAACCCGGCTGAACGAGTCTTCAGCCCCACCCAGAAGTGCAATTAGGACCAGGAGGTCAAGCACCTGGAACGCTTCCGGGTGGGATATAGATGGGGCCAGCCACCACCACTCAGGGGCCGGAGTCGGGAGGAGGAGGACTAAGCTTGGTGAGGAGGAGTGGTGGACAAAGAGTGTGTTTCCTTTGTTGTACTTGTGCTTTGGGACTGTGTTGGGCTGTGTGGCATGGGGAAGACATGTCCCACGGCTAAAGAATATAAATAAAGCCTGTGTTCATTTTGTACGTGCCTCTGCGTCAGTCTCTGCTGGGTCAGGCGCTATACGGCATCCTTACTGCAACTTTCACATCCGCGAGACAGGCATGTCATGTCATACCTACAACATTTGTAAGCAAGTCCAGTGATACACATGCAGAACAGGTTAGAGATAATGGAAGTAGGAAAATTCGAAAGTCTCAAAAAAATGAGTGAAAAAATCACATTAACACAAACAAACGGAAAATATTACTCGGTGAAATAACGGAAAAGTGAAAACAGATCGCATAGTGTTTGAGGACAAAAGGACAGGTGCTGTACAGGCTTTTAAATGTTTGAAGCGCCACCCGAAATGCAGATCACGTGGCACAGGGGAAGCAGCAGACCAGCAGCTGATCGAGCAAAGAGGAGGTAAAAAAAACAACTGTTATTTGTTTCCCATTGTATCACCGTTTAAGAGGGGTTCCAGACGAGTGGACGCATCTCCTTGGGGTGCATTCAGCCCCCCTCTTCACAATGGTGCAAAGTGCAGGTCGGGGGGGGGGAAGAGGTTGGCGAGCAAAGCGATCAGGGGACAAAGCCCCCTAGTTTTTTATACAACAAATCCATTATGTTTATTTTAGTTTATGTTCAGCGATATCTTTTTCAAAAATTATGTTGTTTTGATAAAATAATCCAAAGTGTACACTACTAGAAATTCCATAATTTTAGGCATTTTAGGTAAAAAAAGCTTTTGGCTACACATTGCCTTACCTGTTTGACTGACTATTAGGCCACACCAAGTGAAGAAGCCTTACCATGCAGCTACTACTAGGCACACTTTTTTTTGTAGGTCAAGTGGCACACCTTCAGGTTATTTTTCTGTTCCTTGAGATTGTGCTTCTTTCAAGCACTCTTCCTATGGATTGTGAAATTTTGTCCCCAATGTTTCCCATATAGTTGTCAAGATTTACTTTTGTGAAAATGACACTGCTGAACTGAGTCATTTTGGGATGGGAGACTACACAGTGGTTTCAACCACTAAAATGTGACTCTCAGTTATTGCTGCCCAATATGCACAATGTCCCTCCACCTGAAATTTTGTGTCATTTAGTATTATTTTCTGCCACTTTGTAGAAGAGTCTCCCTGGAGCATCTGCTATTGTCTCTGGTCCCCCTCATGGAAGTCCATATACTGGTGCCATGGTCAGCAGAGCCTGAGCTGAAGTATGTCAATGATACCTGTGCACGCTGGGTGGCCCAAGTGAGGAGCTCCTTAGATAAGGCAGTGTCTGATAGAAATGGCGTACGGCTGTTTGTCTCTTTTACAGAATTTCAGATCAGAGACAATAACAGACAAGTAAGAACAGGAAGTCAAAGAGCTTGTCAGGTTAAAAGCATTTGCTCAGAATGAATGTCATTCTCTTCAGCATTTTCTGTCTTGCTTTATATCTGCTTGCACTTAGCAGTCTGCCTGAGCAGAATGAAATAATAATAATAATAACAATAATAATAATAGTACATTTACTAGATTAGTGCATGTATTTCTCTAATCAAATATACTATATAATCTTTATATGTACAGATGTGCATATAAGTGTGGGCATCCCTGGTCAATGACATGTTCTGTTAATTTTTAGGTGAAAAGATTAACATATTGTATCTTCTACACAGAACAAACTTAAATAGGACATATTTCTGTAAATGTTGATACATAATCACTACTTATTTGCAGAATGTAACAGTATGACAAAAATAGAACATAAAATGTGTCATGTACAAAAGCTTGGACGTCCATCCAATTGAGCAACAACTGCTACCTTTTTGTTAGTTCTAAAAACTTAATTAATTGACTCTTTAGGATTTAAGGCAATTCAAATGAAGAAAATTCCAAAGATTAATAGATTGTCTCACCCTTTAAATCTCTTAGCGTGCTGTACTTACACCGTTGAGCCATAAACTGCTCAAAGCAATTGACTGAGTGTCTGAAAATGAAGATAATTGAATCTTACAGAGTATGGGAGAAATGAAAAATGGATATCTACACACTTGCCAACTATTAAACATGTGAGTGGATTTTTACCATCCATCCATCCATCCATTCTCCAACCCGCTGAATCCGAACACAGGGTCACGGGGGTCTGCTGGAGCCAATCCCAGCCAACACAGGGCACAAGGCAGCAACCAATCCCGGGCAGGGTGCCAACCCACCGCAGGGATTTTTACCATCAGAAGTTAAAGTTGAAGTGATGCCAAGATCTGGAAAACAAAGACAAAACGCTAATGGAACTACTTGAAGACTGGTCAGGCATGCAAGGCAAATCCCCCACCATGTCAAAGACCTGCCACAGGATTAGTACAGCACCGGTCTATCATGCACTTTGCACAAACATAACAAATGCAGGAATTGTCAGATGGAAACCTTACCTGTGATCTCATCACAAAGTTCAGTGCCCAAAAATACCTGAGCCAGAGGTATTTTGGAGAAAAGCGCTGTGGTTTGATGAAACAAAACTTGAACTTTTTAGCTGCAATCAACAGAGGTGTATTTGGAGAAAAAAGGGGAAGAATTTTCAGAAAATAGCACCTTAATAATAATAATTCTTTACATTTATGTAGTACTTTTCTTACTATTCCAAGTGCTTTCATAGTGTAAGGGGAGCCACTTCAACCACGACTAATGTCTAGCATTCACCTGGATTATGCGACAGCAGCCATTTTTGCTCCAGCATGCTCACCACACATTAGCTGTTAGGTGGTGAAGGGGATGATTAGGGGGCCAGAATGACTAGGCCATGGTGGACAATGTTGCCAGGACATCGGGATACACTCTGCTCTTTATCAAGGATGCTCATAGATCTTTTATGACCACAGAAAGTCATGACATCAGTTTTTACATCTCATCCAAATGGCGGTGCCATTTTTACAGCACAGTGTCCCCAACACTGCACTGGGCTATTGGGATCCACATTCAGACCAAGGGGTAAGCGCCCCCTGCTGGACTCACCAACACCTCTTCCAGTAGCAATCCAAGGTTTTCCTAGATGGTATAAGTACTGGCTGGGCCCAGATATGCTTAACTTCAGGTGGATGACCTGTTCTGAAATGCAGCTGGCATGGCTGCTGGCACCCTTGACAAATGTTAAACATGTGAGTGGATCTGTTATGCTTTGGGATTGTATGACAGCCGCTAGCAGAAGAAATATTGTGTAGGTAAAGAGATGAATGGATTCTACTAAGTATTAATAAATCTTCATGGAGAATATCAAACAGTCAGTGAAAAAACTGATGCTGAAAAGAGACTGGCTATTACAACAAGACAATGGTATACATATACTTCAAAATGAGGTATGAACTACTTCAAGAAACAATAGAATAAGGTCTTGGAATGGCCTTCGTTGTCCTTAAACTTGTGTATTGTTGAAAATCTGAAGGTACATTTAAACATGCAGTGCAACCTAAGAATATGCTCTACAGGCAAGAGTGAGGCAAAAAGAATTCCTAAAGTAAGAAAAGAAAGACTGTAAGCTGTGGACAAGAAAAGTTTGAAGCCTGTGATTTCTGCCAAAGGGTTATTACTAAGTGCTGACTTGTTTGCATATGCCACATTTTATATTTTTTCAGTCTGTAAAATTCAGCAATGCAATAGATAGATAGATAGGGTAACCAGTATGGGGTGCCACTAAGCCTCAAACCTTAGACACAATATCACTCAATACAGTTCCATGTTCAAATAAAGGATCTTTATTTGTCACCAGACTTCCCAAGTGAACACACCCAAGAGACAATCACAGTGACAATGCTCCTCTACTCTTTCCATGGCAGCTGTAGGGTTCTCCCAGGTATGTGATACCATACTTGACCAAGAGGGGGCACTGCTGCTAACTGTCACGTCTTCTTCTTTCTCCACAGTGCAGAGAAATGGCCCAATGAGGGCAACTGACTCCACCCCTTCCAGTCCATGGGCCATAAAAGCACGACTGCCTGGAAGAAGGTGTTACTTCTTATCTAAGAAGACCAAGCAAAGGAGTTTCACAACCAAATAGCGACTGGAGAAACCATTAAGACAGATTATGCCACAATGTTTCAGTAACAATATTTTCTGTTTGTTTTGACCGCCATCGTGCATTATTTTTATTTAAAAATACAGCCAGGGGCAGCACCCCAACATTTACCTGTGCATCAGCCTGTAATTCCCTTGGATATATATATTGTCACGCACGCGCGAGTAGGGGACCACAGACGGACCTTAATACGTTCGGGAGGACATTCGCCAGCAGGGAGTGGCGGGGTACTAACCTTTCTCCTTTTATTTCTTACAGAAGAAAAGACGCACCGCCGCCATAAGCCTCCCTCCTACAGCTTCCCACAGTACGCTACTTCCGCCCTTCCTCCGTCCACTACTCATGACGTCATCAATCCCATCTTCCACCACGGCTCCTTCCCAGCATTCCTCCACTTCCGGCCCCTCCTCCATAAAATGTCCGCCGACGCCATCTGTTGTTGTCATGCACTCTGGAATATTTTTTCATGTACATTGACCTGTTTAACACTACTGTGGATCATAATTCAGTATACGGGGCCGGAAACCCCAAACCTTTATGCTGTCTCTTGATTTCTTTTTTACTATATACAGTAATCCCTCGCTATATCGCGCTTTGACTTTCGCGGCTTCACTCTATCGCGGATTTTATATGAAAGCATAACTAAATATATAACGCGGATTTTTCGCTGCTTCGCGGGTTCTGCGGACAATGTGTCTTTTTACTTCCTGTATATGCTTCCTCAGTTGGTTTGCCCAGTTGATTTCATACAAGGGACGCTATTGGCGGATGGCTGAGAAGCTAACCAATCAGAGCACGCAGTTAAGTTCTCCTGACTGAGAAGCTAACCAATCAGAGCACGCAGTTGAGCTCCTGCGTGCTGAATGCAGTGTTAACCAGGAAGTCTCGTCTCGCTCATTCAGTATCAACGTGTTTCGCTGTGTAAAGAGTTGTGCTCTTTTGTGTTTATCTTTTTGCATAGTCAAGCCCTTCATTATGGCTCCAAAACAATCTGCTACTGCTTCAGGTGCCGTGCCCAAGCGCAAGAAGAAGATGTTAATGATTGCCGAAAAGGTAAACGTTTTGGATTTGTTGAAGGCTACGATTCTTTTTATTTAAAAAGTAGGAAAGGAATATAAGATCTACGGCTGCAGTGTCCTTTTAACCAGGGTGCAAAACGAGTTGTAAGTGGATGTAATAAGGCAGTAGTCTGGATGGAATCTGCTTTAGGGATTTGGATTGAAGACTGCCAGAAGAAGAACAATGGCAGTGCTACACAATCGCCTGAAGTGGCTCCTTTACAAGGGCTGTAACGCTCTCCTTTGTTGTGCAGTAAAATTAAACTCATTGTTATCTGACAAGTCATCGTGTCCTTGTTGGTTAGTAACCATAATTAATTTTCTTCTTACAGTGCTTAGTACATGTACATACGTTTAGTGTCACTGTACACACATTTACTGTATACTATTTTTCTTGCATTGTACTTATTTATTGCTGGTGACCTGTCTATCGTAATGGCTGTAACATATGTGATATCGGAGACACTCAATATCTTTAAAATAATATTTAGGTTTTACTGTATATAAACAGTGTGTTTATATACATAATTTCAATGAATCTTACCTAATATCTAAGAGAATACAAAGGGATTATGCTGTATAACTCTGCGGGGAATATTTGTAAACAGTGTGGGAGAGTTTATAAGGGCTTAAAATATATAAAAATAACCATACAAACATATGGAGGAGGGATTACTGTATATATATATATATATATATATATATATATATATATATGGGGGTGTGTCTGTGTGTGTGAACTTTAAATAATACATAAGAGAACGTTTTGTTTTGTGTTTGGTCCCATTTGGTTACCACATAACATTACTTTCTAACATTTTATTCTAGTGATGGCAAAATTGTTATGCTCAGTTTTAAGAACAATTGATTTGTTCTTTGTTTTGACCTCGCTATATGTCAAAAGAAAGTGTCATTTTTGCAAAACAGGCGCTCTGCTACATCTTTTTTCCCCTTAGGAGTCTTCCGTTCAGTCTGCATGTCTTACCTTCCTTTGTATTTGACTTCTTAACAGGATCATCAAATCCAGGCATCAAAAAGACTGCCAAGAAAAAGAAACTGAAACATTACCAAAAATAAATAACTCGCCGCATAATTGTGGAACCAAACAACATCACAGATATAAAAGTTATCCCAATGCCAGACGCAGGCTGCTTAGACAGTGAGGCGTGTCTTCATGTTCAGGATGTTGCTCCTTCACTTTCATTTTACTGTTTACACCAGTGGAATGTTTTTCATTTGCAGATTTATCTTTTTTTTACATATAAAAAGAAGACAAAACAGATGGCAAAAACAAACACCATGGACAGGTTGGACTGGAGTGTGTACATCAGTTTCAGTTCTCACTCAGATGTGCATTCATGTACTGAATTTCACTAAACTCTTTATTGAGACTGTGACAAATTAAAAGAATATGCTGTAAGTTATTGTATGGATAAATAGATACCACATATGCTGTAATCTGAATCCACACCAAAATTACTAAAAAGCAAGAAAATTAAAAAGAAAGAAAACTTCTGACTTGTCTGTCACAGTCACAAGTGAGGCATTATACAGTCATATGGCTGTTAGAATAATGGAGCCCCTGTAGTGTTTCTTGACACACTTCTGCTGAATAATTCGGTGCCTGAAAGTACTTGGTGTTAGTGTGTCAGAGAGAGGATGTGCAGTGTCATTCATAAAGGCACGCAGTTTTGTTTTAATTCTCTCCTTCACTACGACCTCCAAGGTGTCCAGAGTGAGTCCTATAACTGAGCTCACCCTTCTAATTAGGTTGTTGATTCAGTGGGCCTCTCACTATTGTTTCAAGCACTTAGCGTAATGTGGTTTTAACATTTTGAACAGTTAAATGATATTGAAAGATAACATGATGATGCACTAGTTACTGTTCCTGTCTCACAGTTTCAGTGTCTTGGGTTAGAATTTTGTTCCGAGTTGTTGTCCATGTGTAGTTTGCACATTCTTTCCACATGTACTGCCAAAGATATTTCGGTCAGGTTAGCTGGTGATTCGAAAATGGCTCTTTGAGGGTATCATTGGGCCCCATGATGGAGTTTGTCCAGGGCTGGTCCTTGACTTGCACCCAATCCCCCAATGGTTCTAAAATAGGTTTATAAGCCATTGCATTCATTAGGGATTAAATGTAGGAAAAGGTGCTTACAGTGGCACAGTGGTAATGCTGTTCCCTTGCAGTGAGAAGACCAGGGTTCATACCAGGTCCTCACAGTGTGGAGTTTGCATGTCCCCCATGGGTTTCCTCCCACTGTCCAAAGACATGCAGGTAAGATGAATTGTTGATGTTAAATTGGCCCTAGAGTGTGCACGGGTGTGTGTACCCCCTGCGATAGACTGGTGCCCAGTCCAAGGTTTGTCTCTGTCTTGCACCCTATGCTCACTGGAATAGACTCCAATCCAGCCCACACTGGGCTAAATTCTGGATTAAGCAGGTTAGAATATTACATGACAAAAAGTGCCTAAGCAGCATAGAGTAAGACAATGAAAAGTATTGATCCCAGTCCATTGGAAGAGTTAAAACTTCCTGCTGGACACAGGAGTACATTCAAGACTGAAGCCAAGGAGCACTCTTCAATTTGAAGATCATGGGAGCATGGCACAAACAACCAAGGCATTTAGATGAAGTGGAATCTTTGACAACTTTTCAAAAGTATTGAGACCACTTAGCTATTTAACTGTCATGGACTGAATGGTGCACCTACATACATTGATCTTATTGAACAGTATAATGAGCACGGTCATCAAGATACAGTATACTATGATATAGTGCCTTACTCTTTCCACATACCATAGCCAGCAAGAGAGAACTTTGCAGTTTTGTAGACACACAAATGAAGTCCATTTAAATTCTGTCTTTTTCTGTTTCGTGGCACCTGCAGGTCTTAGTCTCTTCAGGTTTTTTTGTTTGTTTTTTTTTCTGGCAAAAAACAGTCCACCTCGGTCCTTTATTGTGCTGCATCTTGTACGAATAACGTGCTGCTTGGTGCCTCTCTGGAGAACTCCGCGCCTGCATTGTACTCGCACATCCTGCCAGGTTCCTGTCTGAGGCCTGGTTTCCTTATTATCTTTTTAGGGCTGTATAGTCTGCAGACAGACGTGATGGAAGAAATAACAGTAGCTGGCGTCTGCTGCCCTTCAGCGCAGAGCGGCAATAACTGCTGCTTCTGGCAGGTAACAAAGACGTGTTTAAAGTTAACAGGCACTTGGAGACTTAGCCCTGTGTTTTCCTAAAAAGTTAAAAAAAGAAAACCATTCAGACATTTGAGTCTGGAAGGTGAATTCTGAAAGCTTTCAGCAGGTCCCATATTTTGTAGCTTTTCGAAGTATGAAGTAATTACTTCCTACTAATAATTGGGCTGTTTTCATTTTTGGGTGTGTGTGTTGCCTAATAAGAAGGCTTCTGGACATTTTTTTACAGTCTACTGACAGCAGAAAAGGACACAGCTACTGAAGGCACACTACGCTTCCACGTGAATCTGTTGGGGAAAAAACACAAGTGGATCCTGCCAAACTACATCTTTGATCAACTTACACAATCGACTGTCATCAAATGTCCAAGAGAAACTGAAAACAGGCAGAAGGGCATCCAAGTAGACATCATTAACAACATTAACCTGTGAGCAAACAGCCAAGGGTGTGTGAAGTACAAAGTCACACTGGTTTCAAAGTATGCCATTCTACTCCAAAAGATGGGAAAAAAATGAAAGTCAGGGAAAAAAAGACACTGCAGACTGTTGATGTCTGGAGGCTGCAAAAGTCATCAAGTGCAGTGTGGGGAAGCACTTAGCGCACATGTGGGAAAGCTTTAACCAAGGTGCCTCGCTCTCAGCAGACATTATGTACTGGTAGTCAGATTTGTTTTGGGGGGTTGGTGGTAGACAGGAATGCTGGTCTACCATATGGGATTCTGGATCAGAGCCACATTCAAAGCAGAACAAATAGGCTTTTAAGACAGACCAGCTCACAACCAAATGAACACTAATATTTCAGTACTTGGGTCTGTCAAGAAATTTTTTTATTAACACCAGCTCCTCAGAAAAGAGGGAAAAGATGGCCAGGATATCAACTAACCAAACAATGACACACTGCTTTCTTAGAGCTCTGGAAGACTGGGTTCAAATCCTAGGCCCCGGAACTGTCCATATGGACTGTACGCATTATGCGTAGACATGGATGTTAGGTTTAGTGGTGGAACTAAATTGTGAGTGTGTGTGTATTTGTGAGTGTGTGCAGCTATGGATTAGCACCCCATCTTTAGCTTTGTTGTGGTTCACTTCTAGGCCTGCTAAGATAGATTGATGTCTAGAATATCTAATCATACAGGTTGGTCCAGATCTAATTATGCAGATCCAGATCGTCTGGATGACTTTGGTTTATGCAGGGACGATTCCAGTTCGGTGCGAAGACGATTCTTTATGTTGTCTGTTCGCACACTTCTCGATGGTCCGGGATTTTTTGGGTGATTTTTCTATGTAATAAACTTAATAAGTTATAGCGTAATGAAAATTACATAACTAGATCTGGACCACCCTATAGATAGATAGATAGATAGATAGATAGATAGATAGATAGATAGATAAATAGATAGATAGATAGATAGAATCAGGTAACTCTAAATTGTACTGGCTTGAAGCAGAAAACAGCAGCCATTCTTGCCCCAGTATGGCCACATTAGCTATCAGGTGATAAAGGGGTGTGAGAGATGGTTAACCACTTAGAGACGGTGGATGATTAGGGGTCCAGAATGACCAGGACGAGGAGGGCAATTTTGCCAGGACATCTCTTTCCAAAGGATGCCAAGGTATCTTTCATTGCCACAGAAAATCAGGACCTCATTGTGATGTCTTATCTGAAGGGCAGTGCCAGTTTTTACAGCACAGTGTCCGTTCGCTGTACTGGGCCATTGGGCTCCACATACAAACCACAGAGTAAGTGTCCCCTGACGGCCTCAACAACACCTCTTCCTGTAGGAACCAAAGCTTTTCCTCGTTGGTCTCCTATCCAAGTACATGCTTAGCTTCAGGTGGTTACCTGTTCTGAAGTGCAAGTGGTATGGCTGCTGACATAGGGAGAAAAAGTGTTTGATAATGAATGGAGGGGCAGATACAAGCAGCAATGAATTGTACCCAAGCCTCTACAGACAAGTTGGGCCATTTTTACAGCTCTTCTTGAGTGCCCTAAAGTTCTGGTAAGCTGTCTGGGCTATCCAAAATAAAAGGTCCCACCTGAACACACTGGGACTTTAATGAGTCAGGATGTAAAGTCTGTTGGTGAGTGTTTTCACCAATATTCTGTTTGGAATGCTGACCTGACATATGACAGACATTATAATGAACATCTAAGAATACAATTCTAATTCATCTCTTTATCTTATTTTTATACTTCCATACAAAAATAATTGTGACTGGTCCCCCTGTGGGGTGTAAACATGCCCTGTCTAGATTGCCAGTTTATTCTACAAAGTGACAGAAATCTTTTGGGATTTGCCAAATTCAGCCACACCTACTGTACGAGGCAGGATGATACCTCATTATGGAGCTTGAAGAAGTGGCCAGAAAACATCAAGGTGCCACCCAAGGATGTTGCTCCTGCACTTTATCAGTGGATTCAGCATTGTGTTTCAGAAGGAAGATGGTAAGCATACAGTACTTTGGAAGCCAGGAGATCAAATAAAAAAGCAAAGTTGTTTATTTTTCTGAAAGCAAATTTGTTTTCAAAAAGCATAAGGTGAAGAGGCAGGAAAAAATCAGGAACAAAACATTCAAATCATACACCAGACACTGAATCCAAAAACAGACTGAGCCATACAGTAGTAGACTAAACACAGGAGAAACACAATAGGCTTTTGCCAAGGGTCTGCTGCAAATTGCCTAATTCTGCATATCTGTACTACAGAAAATACGGGAAATACAAGCTTCACAGTGGGATAATTTCATGTAAATGCCCTTACAAATGGCAGTTCCCAGTGGGACAATTGGAAGATAATTTTGTTATCCCAGTTCACTGAGTGGTGACGTGACACTGACCTCTCACCTCATTTTGTTACATTAAAAAAGAACGAGCTAGAGAATGTACGCATGGTGGGACATTTAAGCGCGTTTGGGGAATTAGTTAACTGAGTTGAAAGTTGGAACGTTTTGCATTTTTTTAGTTACTTTATGAAAGGATCAGTTATCACATTTTGGTTTATTAAATACTTTTATCAAAATGATTCATAGTAAAACAATAGCAATAATAAAATGCAATAACATGTGTTAGTAAAATACATTAAAAGGATATTTGTAACAGTACTTTACAATGTCATGTAATTAAAAATGTAGCCCAAATAAGCTTATGGTGGCGCAATTGTTTTCATGGACAGCAGATTCCAATTCAAATGGTGCGACAGTACAGTAATATACTATTGTTAGGTGTTAGTTGTGGAGGGCCTATGACCAATTGTAAATCAGAATTCTTATTTTCAAGGTACAGTCGTTGAGTGCTTCAGACTATGAAGGACTAGAAAATGGCAAATATTATCCAGTTATACAGTATAAACAGAGTGACTGGGCAGATCCAAGCAACTATAGGCCAGTATGCTTAACGTACATCACAGGTAAATTAATGGAAGGAATTATTAAGGGAAAGATTGAGTAACAAATGGCAGAAATAGGAGTTTTTACATGTTTACCAACATGCTGGAATTCTATGAGGAAACAACAAAAGTATATGATCAAAGTGGAGCATATGATATTATTTATCTTGACTTTCAGAAAGCATTTGATAAGGTGCCACATGAGAGGTTGGGCATCAAACTAAAAGAAGTGGGAGATCAGGGTGATGTTTTTAGATGGGTGCAGAATTGGCTCAGACAAAGGAAGCAGAGGATGATGGTGCGAGGAACCTCATCAGAACTGGCCGATGGTGTTCCACAGGGGTCAGTGCTAGGGCCGCTGCTATTTTTAATATATATAAATGATTTAGATAGGAATATACTGTAAGTAACAAATTTGTTAAGTTTGCAGATAATCCCAGGATAGGTGGAACAGCAGATAATTTGGACTCCATTATATTATTACAGAAGGACTTGGATAGCATACAGGCATGGGCAGATTTGTGGCAGATGAAATTTAATGTCAGTAAATGTAAAGTATTACACATAGGAAGTAAAAATGTTAGGTTTGAATACACAATGGGCGGTCGGAAAATCAAGAGTACACCTTATGAGAAGGATTTAGGAGTCATAGTGGACTCTAAGCTATCAACTTCCCGACAGTGTTCAGAAGCCATTAAGAATGTTAGGTTATATAGCACAATGTGTGGAGTACAAGTCCAAGGAGGTTATGCTCAACCTTTATAATGCACTGGTGAGGCCTCATCTTGAGTACTGTGGGCAGTTTTGGTCTCCAGGCTACAAAAAGGAGCAGCTGTTGGATGACAACAAGAGAAAAATCTATAAAATATACCAGTTGGAGTGAACTCTCTGAAGGTAACAAGTAAAGGAAACAGTAAACTAATCTGTAACTGAAGTCATGCAGATTTTTTTGTGTTAAGACAGAAGTGTTTGTAATTTGGTTTTCAATCAAGGTCTTGAAATTTCAAAACTATGCACAGCATTCTACATTCAAGATACTGTAGCTTAAGAAAATGTTAACTTTCCCAGCAAATGTCCTTGAAGAATCAGTGTGTCAAATTTCAATGAATTAAGTGCATGGGGAGCATAGATATTTCTTGGGGGACAGAAGGACAGATATGTGCATTTACAGTAAGGGCATTTCACATTTTATGCAAATGCATCTAAAAATCAGTTTAATGATATTTTGCAGCTGTGTAATATATTGATGCAATATATGCTTAATGCTTTTAAAAATTATTGTAACAAATAAAAATTGAGCTATTCCCTTTTACAGATGAGCAACAAATCACAGCCACCTCCCATTTCTCCCATATGCAAAGGAACAGAATTAACAAAATTCCCAAATCCTTAGCCATAATCACCAGACTGCCAGCCAACTAAGGTACCCAAACTAATGGCCAGGGCTAAGGGAAGGAGACTCTGTGGTGGAATAGATCAAACCCTGACATGGCACCTAAGATCCTGCCCTGCCATGAGGATCTGTACATATGCCACTGTTCATATCAACATATTTAAACAGTTTTATTTTATTTTTATTTTTGTTTGTTCATTTGTTCTTTCAGCTTCTCACACTCACCACCATTTTATTGCTATGACACTTTTTGAAGTTAGTCATACACTCTGATGAATGACAATATGGTAGTCGCTGACTGAAAGTCTAGTGGCGTCTAAATTTTGCTTTAATAAATAAACAAGAACAAATTCTATTCCTGAACAATCTTGAAAGAAACAAAACCAAGGATAAGTAAAATCATTTTTCAAGCAGTGCTACTTTTGTGACTTTGGGTTTTGTTTGCCTTTGAGTTACTTTGCCAACCACTGATCTGACCATTATCTGAACATGCCTTTTAAAGTACTAACCACTGTATCAATCGCATTAATTTTTATTTTACATTGGATGCAACACTCTACACTTCCTATTTGACTTTCCGGGCTTCTTAAATTTCCAGATTTAAAAGAGAAAAAGTAAATTAAAATAAAAGATAAAAATAACTTATATAATCGCCCTGTGACCTTATGAAGCTCTCGTTCTTCTCTGGCCTTGAATGAGGTGAAGACATACAGTATTGTGTGGAGTGACAGCTAATCCCATTTTCTGAGAACTCTGATCTCCTAAGCTCCCATATTGTGATATTGCCTTCTTCTCCTTTGTGGCATTGTTTCCAACACGCAAACAATGGAAAAACTTTATCAAAGTAAATTACATTTCAATTAACAATTTAACAATTTCAAATTACAAATTGAAAATTGTGAGGTGAATAAAAGCTAAAACATAATAAGACACCAGTTCCTAGACTATTCTCTCCTGATCTAAACCCACACCAACTCATCACAAAATTTGTAAGTTTACGTTTTCATTAGCTGCACATACAATTAACATTACACTGCTGAATTACCATGAAGTTCATATTCAGTGATTACAAGATAAGCCAGCTTTCACTTGAAGTTTTCATACTATATTAGGTTTAGAAATATAAGATGTTATTTTTTCCTTATTACTTATAACTATTCGTGAAATTTTTAATGCTGTCAGGTATGTCTGATCGTCCAAGCATTTCTTCATGGTAAGGATTCAAAGGGGGCATAGAGAGGTGGTGGAGCGTCAAACTTGAATTAAAACACATTTGTCTGTCTGCTGTTTCCAAAGTAATGATATCCACACCCAGGAAGACACCCGCTACCCAATGGCCCATCCATTAAAAACATCCTCAACAATCCAGCAGAAAGTAGTAGAGATGGACTCCCCAAGAGAACAAGAGAGAGAAGGAGAAATTGAGAAGGACAGTGGTGACTGCCAGCAGTGCACTTGCTCTTAGACTTGGACAGAAATCTCAGCAATAAACAGGGAAGCTGGTTGGTACCCACACATTTGTCAATTTGCAGTTTTTTGACACTGCTTTTATTAAAGCAACAATCACTACAGGGAAGTCGAGAGGAAGATGGGCCCCTAGTATTTAACTATGGCAATGCTCTCTCCACTGTCACACACGGGCGCATAGGGAATAGTTTAAGGGCTCTGGTGATAGTAATTCTCTGTCACTCTAGGGGTTGGCGCTGTGTGAATAACACCTTCAGTTTTCATCCCTTCCTCTGCATTCAGGACGATTGGTGACTTTTTCACCGCCAACGTCACTTCAGGTGTTCATCCACCTGGACCCTCTTCTTCCTGTTGGAAATCCACAGAACCAGAAGACCTGCCATCTTCTGGTCAGTCAGAACTAGACTTGCGTCTAAAAAGATGTTTCTTTAATGCAGTTAATCACATTTTCTTTTTCGCTTGAGATTCAATTATACAGGGTTTATTCTGTCCTCTTGTTCTTACACCACATCACCACATTTATTTTCATTTCCTGTACTTCCACCTCCAATCAGCTTAAATCCTCTGTCGTCAGTGAATCTTTTGACATATCAGAGTATTTGAGTGTAACAAAAACAAAATTTTTGCCCACCTTTTACCAAGCATTCCAATAATTCATTTTAATAGCTTTGGCTATGCAGGTTTCAATGATTCATCCCACCTCCTTTAACAGGGTCCATCATGGAAAACAAGCCATGCCGCTGTAAAAGCACCTAATCATTTCAGATGCCGCAGAAAAAGCAGGTCACCACATTGACCTGACCTCACTGCTGAAGAACAATGGGAACTTCAAGAAGAGATCCAGACAGCAAAAGTAATTATGGAAGTTCACACCAAAAGGAGGTATGATGTATTTTTGTTTTTACTCAAAACAAACATATTAGTTACATTTCTGAATTTTCACAAATCATTTCTTAGGTTAATTATTCATTTTATCATTTCATAGACCTAATTGGAAAGACCTTTAATTTGTTTCTCAACTCCCATTTATCTCTTGATTCCTCTTCCTCAAACTACACTAATGAGAGTTAGGGAGAAGAATGAAAGTTAAAATTAGGACTTTACCACATTTATTTTTTGACTTTTTGACAATTTTGGTTTTGGTGCTTGGTGTTGACTGACTTTAGCATGTATTTAATTACAACATCATCTTACCTATTTTTGTTTCTTTTCCATTTTTTGGTTATTATTAACCTGCTCCAATAATTATTTCAAAATCACCACAAAACCAGTCTCTACACAGGTGTTCAAAGCAGAAGAATTTAAATCAGTTGTATAAATGGACTAATTAGACCTGAAATGCCAAAAAAGAGATAATGTGGAAAACAAAAGATAAAGCATTGATGGATTGTAGAATTTCTCATTGTCTCCTTCTTAGTCACACAACGCCCCCTAGCAGTCATACCATACATATACATCCATTTTTAATTAGTTGCTACTACGTCCAGCCTATGGCATGCAATAAAATGCAATACTTGATTGGCTTGTTGGCACAATAACTTGTTTCCTGCCGAAGGGCGTTCTGTGTTGAGCTTTACATGTTTCTATGAAAGTGCTCCTGGAACGCTCATTTCCTCAAACAGGCCGAAGACAAATGTTGATTTTCCTTGGATGTAAACGTTGCACTGACAAGGTGAATGAAGAAGAAGTAAAGGGCCCTGATTCAGCACTATCTACAGTAAGCTGTTTAGAGTATCAAATGAGAGAATCACAGAAAAAGAATGAAGACATGAATGGAGAAACAGTCTTAAGCAAAAGGGGGGTCTCCCTCTGCCCTCGATGAGATCATTGTTTTAATAGACTGGGAATGGGGCCCAAACCATGAAGGCACAGCTCTCTTGGATGAAGAGCATTTATTCCAAACAGTCTGTTATAATGAACCCAGCCATTAGATGTTCCATGTGGTCAGCAAAGGCATTCCCTTCCAAAACAGAATTCCACTCTAAATATTAATTTGAAGTAATACACATTTATATCTTGCTTAGATTGGTATTCCAAATATAGCAAGAAAGCATTTTGTGCTAGGCCAGTCAGATAGTAAAATAATCTGACCTACACGGTGGTGCTGTTGGTTTCTGGCAGTACGGGGTCCAGCTGACTTATCGCTGCTTGTTTTATGGGAGAGCCATGTGCTTCATCTCATTCTCATCATAAGAGACAAGAAGGCAGTTGTACACGTCTTTTACATAGGCCTACCAGCCTCCATCTGGACAGTGGTATCCCTCAGGTCACCCAGTAAGTTAGCAAATGCCTTTTTAATTTTTTCCTTAACTTTCTGTTATTGTTTCAAGTGATGCAAATTAAATCAGAGTGGCCTAGTGATTTACAGCTCCAGAGATGTAGGTCTGAAAGCCAGCCTAGTCTTCAAATTTTCAGTTTCTTCTACATTCTTTTGCCTTTGTGAAATCTTTTCATTCCATAATCAGAATGCAACCTATACCCGCAAGTAGCTCCAACTTTAGTTTTCCATACCTATTCTAGTCAAATTCATTGTTGTGGAGCCTGTTTTAGGCACAAGGCAAGAGATAACTCTGGACACACAGTCCATCACACCTACACTCATTGCGCTGTACAACATCTGCAAGATCATTCTTATCTGACAGAGTTTGCAGCACAACTTTTGTTCCAGGCTTTGGTTTTGTCACAATTGAACTACTGAAACTTGCTTCTGGCAGGACAACCCATATATGCTATCATCTGCAGCGGTCTGTCTTGCTGAGACGAGCACATGTCACTCCTCTCTTCAGGTCGCTACATTGGCTCCCTGTAGCAGCACACATTAAGTTTAAATCTCTAAGAGTAGTCAGTGGATCAGCACCTGAGTATATGGAGACACTGGTGAGGTGCTACACGCCTGCTTGCCCACTCAGGTCTGCCAGTGTCTAGTGATGCCGCCTCTGCGTGGTATCAAGTCTCAGTCCAGACTCTTTTCCTGTATAATTTCTTGTCGGTGGAACAGGCTGCCCACCTCCATCTGTACTGCTGACTCCCTTAATGTATTTAAGAAGCAATTGAAGACCCATCTGTTCTGTGAATATCTTTCAAATTGATGAAGAAACAAAAAAAAAAACTTTGCTATGTGATATTTTATATTGTCAGTTAATCTGCTTAAGTTTAATTGCTTTATTGACTGTAATCTATGATTGTAAATGTATTATTACATCTTCTCACTTGTGGCTATTATAGTTGCTGAACAAACTGGCCCTATCCTAATGTTACTCAACTATGTTTACTTCTTTTGTAAGTCGCTTTGAATAAAAGCATCTGCTAAGCAAATAAATGTAAATGTAAGTTAACAAAGATGCTGATTTACAAGTTAAATTAACCTGTATGTCTTTGGGAAAAGGAAGAAAAACCGAAACAACCTGAAAAGCTATTCTCAGTCACAGAGTGAATGATCACACTCCACCAAAATAGTGTCCAGACCTCAAACCCAGGACCTGCCAACCCACCACTGATCTCATGCATTTTAACCATTTCTTCATTCGTTGTTTTTCCCTCCATTTCCTCCTTCCCACCCAATACACCCCAAGAGATTCCTTATTACTCTAAAATTCTCCAGTATCTTCTCCGCTCTGCTCTTCTCTGCTGTGAACTGTTGTTTTACATCATGAAGCTTGATACAACAGCAAGAGCAAAAAAGTGCCAATGAGCTGTCACTGCTTATGGTTACAGACTGGTGTGGTCTGGACCAAAATTTGAGATTGGCTAGGCCTAATTTATATAGAGAGATCTGGTTTTCCTGCATCCTAGAATTTCTAGAGACACAAAGTTATCTGCTAACCAACCATTCCACTATTGTTAGGAAATTCAGTTTAACAAAATATTTTTGACATGGAAGCTCAGTGGTTGATATTATTGCCTCATGTGGATTTTAAAATGTTCTCCCCATATTTTTATGGACTCAGAGGTCCACAGTCACACTTAATGGTGACTCGTAACGTGTGCCCATCGCTGTTGGTATAGATTCCTCATAACTAGAATTGAGACTATCAATCCATGTATTCAATGATCTGGCCATCCAGTCATATTCTGACCAAGGTAATCAAGTTAAGAATCACTGAGGATTGTGGTATTGGGTACAAGGCAGGAACTAATCCTGGATGAGGAGCATACTGGATAAAATGAGAAGATTAGCATCCCTGTAAAGAAAGGACTTCATTTTAGAACATGACCTTCAACCGCACTCATCTCTAGCAGCATATGAACCTGTTTCTATACTTCTCCGAGTGTCTAAAGGATGAAAATATCTCTTATATCTACATTTACATTTACATCTCCTTTAATAGCATCATCCAAGGTGCAATTCTTAAACTTTAAATGCATTTTAATGGGTAAGAGTAGGAAGAGTTTTTATTTAAAACAAAGATGAGAAAATGATCTGCTGAATTACGATTCCACTGCTCAGCATGCTCAAGTACTGCACAGCTCCTGCTTTTTTCACATTTGATCTAAATTCCTCATGCTCCTTTAACTGTGGACGCCGTCTCTAAGCAGAGAGTTTTTCTTCTAATTTAATGGCATCATAGAAGTTGGCAACCCCCAGGTCTAGGTAGGTGTGATATGAGCAAAAAGCTAAATGAATCTTTGTTGTCTCATGTCTCTTGGCTAATGCATTTTTAACAAAAGAAAGCTTTAACCTGGCCATGATGTCTTACCGACTATTAAATGGCTTAAATGCTTTCACACCTTCCCTAAGTAAATCTCTTCTCAAGGAGACGGACAGTAAATCTGACATATTCTCTGTGGGTACATACAGTTTGACGTAATTGACTGAATTCAGATAAACTGTGTAGTCAAGGTGCCAAACCTACGCAAGGAGCCAAATAGATAGAGTCGAGCAAAGAAAATCTACGAGCTTACTGGCTGCCAGGGGAAGGGCAAAGTAGGCTAATGTGCTCGGATTGTTAGGACTGACTTTTGATCTTTATCTCTTTTTTTTTGGCCCACAATCATTTCATTTACTTACGGTAAAACATAACCAAAAATGTGGTAACTAATGTAATTAACTTTTATTAGATCTTAACCAGAAAAAAAACGTAACCCTGATTACAATTGCCAGTCATGACACACCTCATTTACGATGGTTCAGATGCTATTTGGCATCTGTTCATCTACAATATTTACTGAGCTCACTTTATCCAATTCTAAGAGTTCTGCATTGCAGGCTGACCTAGCAGCTGTGTGTTCAAGACAGGAGCCATTCCTGGATGTGTTCTTGAACCAATGTTATAGTGACTAATGCCACAATAATCAACCAGGTTTTAACCCTACTTAATTTACAATCCCAGCATCATCAGGCACAAGTCCAGAGCCAACCCTGGATGGGCTGGCACTTCATTCTCTGTGGGTACACACAGTTTGACGTAATTGGCTGAATTCAGATAATCTAGCTATGTACTTAATGTGCCAGAATTATGCAAGAAGGCAAATAAATAAAGTCAAGCAAAAAAAAAAAAATCAAGGAGACTGCTTGCTTCTATGGCATTTCATTACTAGGCACACCTATCAATTCCCATCTATGTAGCCCCATTTTTGGGTCAATGAGTAGCTTAATACACACATTTTTGGGACGTGGGAGGAAAACTAGAGGGCCCAGAGAATAAACACCAACATTTCATGGAGCCTGGATTCACTCTATATGCAATTAGTTACCATATATGATGTGCTTGGACATGTCATAAGGGTTGTCAGTTGGGTTTATTGGATTTTGTGGTTCTTTCAACAATAGGCATCCTCACCTGGTCCAAGTAGCCCACAAGCCCACAGATCACTCGTTTGAATATGTAGTTATGTCAAGCCTTCTTTGCAGAATCTTTGTTGATTTAGATGTAAGTCTGCGCATGCACAACTAGTACACCAAAGACGTGAACAGAGAATATCTTGCAAATGCCCTGCAACTCATTTTGGGACATCACTAGACATCCCACGCTTGCCTGTTGCAGTCATCCACCAAGGCCTCATATCTGGCCTTCCTTCACGCTTTCAGTCATGCTTCCCAGGGGATGGTTAACTAAGCCTAAGCACCTGCCTTGATGTTTCAGATAGCAGTACAATGTCGGGTTTTAGTGTTGCTAATGAAATATCATCTGGAAATCTGAGCTGCCTCCCAGGGTCAGTCTTCTATGCCAGAGCTGCACTCTTCAAAGGTATCCCACTGACAATCTGAACAGGCCCATTGCATCTCCGCCACTTTGATAGAAGTAATGGCTGTCTTAAAGGGCAAAGGTGCTGGCTATACATGATCTTTCTGTAGTGTCCAGCACTTGGTCATGGCGTGATCAATCGTATCCCTCTACCAGAGCTTTGGTGGATGTATTCCAATATTCAGGGCCACAAAAGGTGTGATGGTGCATGTGCATAGACCCGAAATAAACATTGACTGTGCTGGATTGGATTGAGATCAGTGGCTGACTTTATGAAGCCACTGTCTAGCTGATCTAGCCTTCTGTACTACAACAACAACAACATTTATTTATATAGCACATTTTCACAAACAGTAGCTCAAAGTGCTTTACATAATAAAGAATAGAAAAATAAAAAAACACAATATGAAAACAAAATAAATCAGCATTAATTAACATTGAATAAGGGTAAGGTCCAATGGCCAGGGGGGACAGAAAAAACAAAATAAAAACTCCAGACGGCTGGAGAAAAAAAAATAAAATCTGTAGGGATTCCAGACCATGAGACCGCCCAGTCCCCTCTGGGCACTACACTGCTGTTTTCTTCACTCGACTCATTGATATACCCCCAGCCTCCCACTGGCATGCACCTCCTCCATTACTGCTTGTTTGTGTCAGCCCTGGGTCATATCATAGCAGATTATTGGAAAGCTACTAAAATCAGACTACAAGCCAGTTTGTGGTGCCATAGTCAGGGCTTGGCCGGTTCAGCTACACCCTGTGTCTTCTACTTTCTCTCACTCTTCACTGTTATGTCTGTCACAGATGAGCAAAATAGGCAAATTTCGATTTGCATAAAGTTTCATGAATCTGGCACTAAAATTTGTTTTCTAGGTAAATCGAAGAGTGCTAATACTTAAACTCACAAAAGAGTTGTTTGGGTGCTGTACGATTTTTTGGGTTGCAAAACAAGAAATTATTATTCCCAAAAGCCTCAGTCCCACTTCTGTGTTAACCTGTGTTCTTTTCTGCAGCTCTGTAAAGTATGTAATCCGGACCACACTGATTCAATATATGCCTCTATTTCACTTCACCATGAGAGATGCAGTACATTTCTGTGACATACTGCATATTTTCTACATGAAGAAACCCCAAATTGCACCATTATGCGTGTTTTTTGTTTTCTTTCAGTAGGCTGAGAATCACTACTGCCTTATCCTAGTTGAGGATATCAACACTGCTGGTAATTTTTTCCCCACCAGAAATCTTTACTTAAACACTACATGACAGTCAGACACATGCAGAATTAACGGATGAAAACTTTTACAAAACTAAACACCTTTCTTACTGTGAGAAAGGCATGGATTTCACTGAAAGCAAAGCACAATTTATTTGGCAAATGTTTTTTTTGCAATACAAAACACTCCATTTACTGCAAATTCAACTTCACACAAATTGTTTCGCTCATTTCTAACTGAATATTTGAGGTGACACTAGTGGCCAGAATTCCTCATTCCTCATTCAGACTGCTCACAGAGAGCTTTAGTTTGGTCTTCTATCTATACTGTCTCCATTTTCTCTACAAGAAAGGTGTCAAGCTCACACCTTGGAGGGCAGCAGTCACTAAAGTTTTTTTTTTAACAGGCCATTTTCTCCATCAGTAATCCTTTAATTCACTTGCTCTTTAAAATAGCAATACCTATTTTTTTTCTTAACCATCTGCCAGTTTACTTTCAGTGCTGAGCGGGATGATTGAGCCCAAACTCAATTTCTGGAAGGCCACAATGACTTCCAGTTTTTCACCAAATGATTTTATAATTAGAAGCCAATTCATGTTAATGATATCTTACTTTGTTTATTGACATAGCTTGGCAGTGTGCTCAGTCTGACACATTAGACATTTCGAATATTGTTTTGCTTCCTCATTCATTTTTTTTTCCTGAGAATGTCATAAAAATGTTTTTTTTGTTATCCACAGGATGATATCATGCTGGTAAATCTAAGCCTTGAAATGGCATGGCAGCTCTGACACTATTACCTTCATTCCTAACTGGTAGCTTGAATGAATACAAACAGTCCTTCAAAAGATCCTTCTCTGAACTTCCCACAATGCACAGTGTGCAAGTCAAAATATAACATTAAACAATCTCTCTCTTAATGGAGATCAGTCAGCCAATCACGTCTAAGGGTTTCCTGTGGCAGATTGGTGTGTACATTTCATCAGATGAAACGTTCATTCTGTAGGCCTGTACGTGCAAATTACCAAGTAATATAGGGTGGTACCGATCTAACTATGCAATTTTCATTACGCTATAACTTATTAAGTTTATTACATAGAAAATCACCCGAAAAATCCCGGACCATCGAGAAGTGTGGGAACTGACGACATTAAGAATCGCCTTCGCACCGAACTGGAATCATCCCCGCATAAATCAAAGTCATCCAGACAATCTGGATCTGCATAATTAGATCAGGACCACCCTGTATTGCTTTAAGTAACACTTTTATGAAGGGCTAAATCTATAACTCTATATTTAGAAAATATTAGGTATGGGTAGTAGTAATAGTAGTAGGAACGGCAGCAGCAGCAGTAGTTGCAATAGTAGTAGTAGTGCTATTGTCATGTCTACGGAGTACAATGAAATTTTTACTTGCACGTCTAACCAATATGCAGCACGTCACCATGATAAACAAGAATGTTATAAAATAAAGAACTTCATGCTATGTAATATAAAGCACAAATCAGCTTACCGTCTATACTCCTTAGTCCTGTTTCCATTTTGCATATCCAATAATACTCCCAGTTCTTGAAATCTTGTGAAAAAAAGACTTAGGAGAACTTTAGTTGCAGAGAATATTTCCTTTTTTGCTTTTTGTTAATTCTTCCAAAATGTAACAAAGAAGAGATACTAAAGTATAGAAATTCCTCATTTTATTCATAAAAAGATACAACCCATTTAACTCCAGGGTGTAGAGCATTTGATGAACTGGCGGGGCCTATTCTCAACAAAACATTTTTATTTTACAATCACGGTCAGTTTTACACATAAAAGAAAAGCAAATTAAACTGTCTTTCGATTATACATGTAAAACCACCAAAGATAATTCCTAAAACTCATTTCAAGTGAATCTATTTTACAAATGTTGATTTTTCAGCTAGTCCTTTAAATTGGACAGTAAATTGGCCCTGGACCTTAAAGGACTATTCTACTTTAATGATTTTCTATGGAGTCAAAGATCATTGCTTATTCATTGAAATTATTTAAATAACATATTTCTAGCATTTCCAGTTTCTAGTGTATTGCATGGTTTTTGCTTTGGAACCAAGTCAGCATGGTTTGGTAGGTCATTCTTTAGCCCATGAAAAAGTCAACACTGTAGAATAACTTTTTCAGGGTCAGGCTCTTCATCTTTTCTATCACCCCTTGTATTCTTTGGGCCACCTTTCATACGGGTGAGATGGGAATAATAATCACTAGAATTTTAACACTTCAGTCTGCAAAATCTCAACACTTATGTTGTTTGTGCTCATAAGAATTACTTATGAATGCTTTCAAATCACTTCAGCTTTTTTGTGTCCAGAACATCCTGACTCACTGTTACAAGAAAACCCCCACATATGATATACTGTTCGACTTGTCATGATGGCTAGTTATACAAGATGTTGAGCTTTTTGTGACTCCCCTATTTTTGAACATCTAAACAAGAAAAACCCTCATTTATAGGCTACTTTCGGAAAACATTTGGTGCTGGAAATTACACCCTTATGATAAAGAGTAAACCATATAGATGTGTTGAGCAAAAATAATCAAAAGGACTGGAAATTGTGCAGGTCACATCAACCAACCACAAGGGTTCATCCCCTAATAGTATACAAGGGGTCAAAGTCATGCCTTTACACAAAACATCAATAATATAGACATGTGGAGGGTCATTTTATGCTATTTCAAGGTTGCTCATCATGAATATGATGATATTTTTCATGTTTGATTTTTGTATCGGCGGTCCTTCCCCTCTAAGAGCCACTCCCAGAAGGTTAAAAATGGCAAATTTCAAAGTATGTAGGTTATTGCTGTATACTACATCAAGGTCAGTGATTATGAATACAATGTTATTTTTGATTTACGATCTTTTACTAGTGATCTAGTCTTCTATGGACCTCCATCAGAGGGTAAAAAAGACTGAGAATATTTACCTTAAACATTTAAAGTGAAGCACATATTTTAATATTTCAAAAATCTAACACAACTCTTCTTGTTTGTTATGTACTTCTACCTCATAAAGTAAATCATTACATTTCTTATGAACACCCCAGAATTAGGGTGGCTTATGCTAATTTGGACGTTTTTGATTTCTGTTACTCCCAAGCTATGTACATTAATTTTCGGTGCTAAGTAAAACATTTCATAATTTTTCAGCTAATTGTGCCTACTGCCTGACAATGTTCCAAAACTAAACTGACCTAGCAGAGTGAATCTGAGAGTACAAAAGACATACAGTAGATACAAATGAATGAAAGAATGAAAATGGCTAAGGTTCCTGTACCATCAGAAGAACACACACCAGGTAACAAGTGGATCCATAGCACAGAAGCAAATCAAAAACCACTACTCATTAAGAAGAACACAAGTGCTTGTCTCAGGTTTGCTAGAATGCCCCAAGATGATCCTCAACAATTCTGGACAATTTGCTGTGGACACATTAGTCAAAATGACTAACATGCATAGCCTTAAGTTCTTAAAAAATAAGAATGTTTAGTGTATGGTCAAGAAAAATAATCGTATTGTTTGGGAACATTTTAATAATCAGATACTGGACAACTTTAGTTCATTTAATTAACCATGGACTGTATTCATGGACTCGTCAAAACAAGGTCTGTGAAATGGCGCTGTAGTGCAGTTGGACTATTTACAAGGACTTATGACCCAAAACACACAAGCAAATTTGCTTTAGATTGAAGAAACAAAAAGAAATGTTATATTTTGAATGTGCCTAGTTAAGGTCTAAATGTAAAATGCATTGCTAAAGGTCATGTCAGTTAAAATCAAAAATAAAGCAGGCATCAATGCCCCACTCCTGGATTTTTGTGCAATAAATGAAGCAATTATTTTCTTATTATGAATAATACCAACGACACTCTGAATCACGAAGGTCACAACTGGAAAGTGCAATTATAAACATATTTTATTCGGGCATGTCATTTATCATCAGTCTTCTTACTCTTACTCACAAATGGCTTAAACAGAGACATCAAAAAATAAAAGCAAAGAGGACAAGCACCCTGACAAATCTCAAGGTTTTAAAATTAAAAATCCAGCCGGTACCATAATAAACATTTATGGGAACAGAAGAAAAGTAAATATTAGCTTGCTATAAATATAATGCTTTGCTGGCACATACTCATAATTTGCCCTAAAACTAGCAAACATTTCCCAAAAAAACATATCATCATTTCCTAAAAGCGGCAAGTGTTCCCAAGCAAAAGAACATTTGTGATTTATCTTTTCCCAGAAGCACACATGCCTTTGGCTCAAGGAGCAGAATGCATAGTGGAACAGGTAGAGGAATTAACAAGTGTCTCATAAATGGAAAACGTCTATAAGGTAAGTGTAAAGAAGGTATTCTTAAATTAACATGTCACAGTGTGGTGTCACCTGCCTCACCGTCAATAGTTACAGGAACACAAGAGAGTTCCTTTTATTCAGTCGACGTGTTGCTGATCTTTTAGCATTCCAGAGTTACCAAGTGTTGGTAGAGATCTGTTGCATTGGTGCAAAATTTCTGGGCTAAAATGTCCCTTTTTTGCAAACATGAGGCAAAATTTGCTTAAGTATAAAAGAGGTGGCCATTTACAAGTTGCCTCCCGAAATGGAAAGAAATATTTTCCATGAATGTAAGCTTACCAAAAAAGGTGCAGGCAAACATTCTTTCTTAGATACTAGTTCAGATTCACTGTATTTCTTACAGAATCCACAAAATTGACAACTCTCAACGTAAAAACAGTACAATGCAGACAAGTCAGGAGTCACCAGCAGTGCCTAGTCCCTCAGGGTCTCTAACTCCATATACAATTCTACAGAATGTAGCAGGCCTCCAATGAAATGAGCTTGCTGGGAAGAGACAACCTCACAATCAGAAGGCTCAACTGGCTCAGCAACAGACCTGAGTTTATTTCCCAGGAACCCAGTGGGGACAAACTGTGAAGAAAGTGCCACTTGCATCAACACAAACTGGTTACAATAACATACTGGGAAGGAATGAAATATAATACAATGTGGAAAAAAGAACAAAAGTATATTTTTTACAGCAGCTTCTCTATAAAACCAACAAGGATTCAACCGCCTGTTAGCCCAAGCAGCAAAACAGACTCCCCATTTTTTTTGTAAGCAGTCTTCAGCCAATTACTCTTCTATCTTTTCTCCCTGCAATGCAAAAAACTTACATCCACCTCACTATCATTATCAGTCTTTTTTGTTGTGTAGCATTCTTCTGCGGTTACATCAGTGGTCTGGGATATACGTTTGAAGCATATCATAGCACAAGTTACCCCCAGTGCCCAGCTTGACATTTAGCAGTAAATCCAGCATCCCCAAAAGATGATCCTTGGAGATAGACACTCATTTCTGCCCATAGTAATTCATTCAAAAAGGCAAAGTTCTCTATGATCATTCACTCAGAAAACACATTCATCACTAGGTAATCATAACACACTGCACGGTTGCGCAAGCAGTAGGTATATTTTACTGAAACCTTAGACTTAGGGCAATACAGTAACATTAGATCATATAGCTGAAGCCTTGAGCGCTGCAATGTGTTAACTTTCCATCAAAGAGTGGAGATTCACAAGCAGGTGCCGGTACGGTAAAACTTCAGTCATCGTGATAAACTCAAGAGTCTATTGAAGAATGGCTAGGGAATTGTCCAACATGAAGATTCACAAAAAGGTCTCAATATGGTGAAATTTTGATCTCCGCGATACAGAGGCAACTGATCAAAAAGCAGGCAGGTAGGTCTAAGGCAGCCTGTAAGGTTTTGAGTGCTGGGATACATCAACATTAGATTGAAGAACATAGTGGGTCAGGAGTGGGTGAGTCCCTGGTGAAAATTCACAAAAAGGACACTGAGAAACGGTACTGCTACCCTATGTTGAAATTGGAAAAGGCATTGTCCCACTTCAAGCACTACCTGAATCATAATAACTTCGAGCCTATTTCTTTTGACTTGGCCATTGACCATTTTTCTGCTTCTGTGTTTTGGCCTGCGCTCTGTTTCACCTCTCTTCCTGATTTTTGCTGTAAAATATCCCCAAGATATGTTTTCTCCCTAACCAGATTCATTGTGACTTTTCACATCTGAATACCTTTAAAACTGCTGCTCTGTCCAAACCTTTTTTCAATCACCTTGCACAAGTCACAAATACGAAACAAATCAATAAGAGTGCCCAATGTCCCTGTTCATTTTCTGAATTCATGGATTTTATTAAAAGTTTCTGGACGCACCAGATACAAGACAGAAACCAACCTATAGTAGAGCAAAGTCATGTAGTATCTATTTTAAATGATAGCATCGCAAATTTATTGTACTGCAACAAAAAAATTACTGACTGCAAATTACAATACAATACAATACAATTTATTTTTGTATAATCACACAAGGAGTGCCGCAATGGGCTTTAACAGGCCCTGCCTCTTGACAGCCACCCCCAGCCTTGACTTTCTAAGAAGACAAGGAAAAACTCCCAAAGAAAACCACAGTAGGGAAAAAATGGAAGAAACCTTGGAAAAGGCAGTTCAAAGAGAGACCCCTTTCCAGGTAGGATGGGCGTGCAGTGGATTTCCAAAAAAAAAGGGCGTAAATACAATACAATACACAGAAGAGAACACAAGTAATCCTCAATACAATATAATAGTGCAATAGAAATATTACAAGGGCAGCATGGTCGCGCAGTGGGTAGCGCTGCTGCCTCGCAGTTAGGGGACCCGGAGACCCTGTGTGGAGTTTGCATGTTCTCCCCGTGTCTGTGTGAGTTTCCTCCGGGTACTCCGGTTTCCTCCCACAGTCCAAAGACATGCAGGTTAGGTGCATTGGCGATCCTAATTTGTCCCTAGTGTGTGCTTGGTGTGTGTGTGTGTGTGTGTGCGCACCCTGTGGTGGGCTGGAGCCCTGCTCGGGGTTTGTTTCCTACCTTGCGCCCTGTGTTGGCTGGGATTGGCTTCAGCAGACCCCCATGACCCTATAGTTAGGATATAGCGGGTTGGATAATGGATGGATGGAAATATTACAAGTACGGAGCAGAATTCAACAGTAGATAATATCACATAATATGATTTGGATTTGTTCAGGGTCCTGGAGACCTCAGCCATCAAGCTGCCTCCCCCTTTTGGCCATTGCAAGCTGAGTGCAATAAATGGACAGAGAAGGCCGACAGAATTTGTTAGGTGGTTCTCTTTATATGAAAGTAATAACATAAAGCACATAGCACTGAGATGAAAGCATCAGATAAATATCAGTTTGATTCACAGTGGTACATATGACCATATGTTTTTTATCACTTGAATACTTTTATTTAACTGTGGATCTTCCGCCACATCTTGGCCCGTTTTCTTCAACACAGTTAAGACTGACTGGATTTACTGTGCTTGGCAACTATTTCCTCAAACCAGTCCAGATGACAAACAGATCTTTAATCCAGGAAAATCTTTCATTAAAGTCAAGCAATGCAGTCCTTAGTCAGTGGCTTCAGTGAAATCCCACTATCCTGCACTGAGAACAATAAGCAGTGGGTCTGTGCTACAGTTTTTAAAAAGATCCTCAAAAAAGAAAAAGTCACCTGTGGTACTCATTGATGGGCCTTTGTTTGTCTTTTTTTTAGGATTTTAGTCATGCTACCCTCCTGACTTTACTGTCAGAATAGCTTTGTTGTGGGTTGGTGGCTCTCATTTGGTCTACTTTGAGTGAGTGTGCTCCGTCACCCTGTTTAAAATTGCATTCTACCAGTGAAGCTCTCCATGATCACAAGTTATGAAAGTGAATAGAAGGATAAAGCTGGGAGCCTTTATGTCTGTACAACATAGTAAAGCCATCCCCTGGCTTCATGCAAAGAGCAATGCAAAGTGTACCTTATATTTTCCAATCAGGTGGATTGTTTTATAGATTTTCTCATAATAACTACAAGCTCAAATCGTGATTGACTCTCTAAAATATGCCAGCCTCCCAGTAGTTTTCCAATCTAGCCAACCCATTGTGGCTCTGATGGTTTCATGAAGTAAGTCATTTTACCAATTGTTTTTGCTTATTACTTACTTCAGACCCATCATCTCCAAGTTGCCTTTTCTTTCTAAAACTCTGGAGAAGGTTGTCTTTCTACAACTGCTTTCTACAACATGTTTGAATGAAACTGGCATTTTAGCATTTCAGTCTGGTATTAAAGCACACCAGAGCACAGACTCAGCACTTTCAAGGGTTCTACACAATCTTTTATAAAGAAGGGACACTGGGGATACTACGATCTTGTTGCTTTTACTGTAGATCTAACTGCAGCACTTGATACAGTTGATCATGACATCCTTATTGCTTGTCTTGAGCAGTGGAAGGCTATCCTAGGTATTGCCTTGGAATGGTTCAGTTCATGTCTCATAGGCAGATTCTTTTCAGTAAGCCTGGGCAAGTTCTCCTCTTGCTTAGCCCCTCTCACCTGTGGGTTCTCTCAAAGATCTATCCTTGAGCCCATTTCTTTTTTATTGTACGTTGCCTATTTTTTATAAAAAGACATTACATTTCATTGTAATGCTATACAGATGATAAATAGATAAATCATCCACTGAAAGCAAAACAAATTATCTTAAACCCTTATTGGAATGTCTCAACGACATTAAAATATGGATGTCACTAAATTTTCTGAGTCTAAATGACAAAAACAGAGATTGTGTGTTTTGGACCTTCTGACCTTACCTGTTCTCCTTCAAGGAACTTTGGCCCTCTGATAGACTAGCGTAAACCTTTCGCTAAAACTCTTAGTGTGATTTTTGATAATGCCCTCAAATTCAACAAACAAATGAACTCAATTGTTAAAGCCTGTTTCTGTCAGCTCAGGGTATTAGTGAAAGTCAAGCTTTTTCTTCTGCAAATGATTTTCGAAAACTTATTCTTGCTTTTGTCTCTTCTCGGCTTGACTATTGCACCTCACTATACACTAGAGTTAATCAGTCATCCCTTACTTGTCTTCAGCTAGTCCAGAACACTGCAGCCAGGCATCTAACAAGCACACGGAAACAGAATCACATCACACCAATTTTATATTCTCTTCACTGGATTCCTGTTCGCTACTAGATTGAGATTAAAATGTTATTGTTTGTTTATCTATCTGATTGGTTCATCCCCCTCTTATCTCACACCTTTACTCTTCCTTGCAATTACTTGGGTCCTCTGACCAGACATTACTGGTCATGACAAGATCTAGACTTAAGCTTTGCGGGGGCTGTGAATTGCAGTAGCTGCCCATAATCTTTGGAATAGTCTGTCCTTTTATATTTGATCAGCACCAACTTTGGTCACTTAAATCCAGACTGGAAACCTAACTTCTTGCCTTAGTTTTTCAAACTTGCATGGGAATACTGCTTTTTAATTAGTTTATATATTTATTTATCTATATATTTATTGGTGTACTTATTGAAATTGTACATTGCTTTGGTCAACTTCTGTTATTTTAAATGTGCTTGATAAATAAAGTTGACTTCACTTTACTTTCTTGTTTTTTACCATTTTTTTAATTCTGTCAGTGACATCAGCAATGCTGCTTTTTTTTGGATTTGTTTTGGTTTTGTTCATTATGCTATAGCGGCCATCTTTAAAGGAAAGTGACGTGGACCTTTTATTGTATGCACAGCGCACATCACCTCAAAAAGGTTAGCTTCTTGAGCAGTTTGATTTGTTTTCAGATTTTCTTTGGGTTCTGAACTCTTGCCTCTATTAAGCATTAACGATTTCTGGTTATCCCTTTTGGTTCTGCTCACTCCGGTGAATTTAGCGTTTCCTAGCTCAACTTGTCTATCTACTCTTTTACATCACCCTGGCAGCCTCTTACCATAAAAATAAATCTATACTCTGCATGTTTGCACAAGTATAGCAGATGGGTGTCCATTATAGAAATATAAAGGATCTAGCTGTGGCAGGCTGAAATCTAAATAATCAACATAAACCTCAGTGGTAACATTTGCAGTGCACCATGCAATGCATATACAGCATCTCTATTACATGCCATTTGGTATGGGATTGGTAAAAGCAGTGTTAATGTTTGTGATGCTCCATCTGTTGGAATGACACATGCAATGAATTTTATACTAAAATATTTGTGATGTGCCATCTATTGGAATAACACAAACATAGCAATTGGATGGACACACAGATAGACATTCTACGTGACCATCATCATCAAGCCTTTCCGTGAGAACCCTAAATCCAAAGAGGACTGTTTCATTTATGTTAGGTAGAATGCCCAGTGGGGACTGGGCGGTCTCATGGTCTGGAATCCCTACAGATTTTATTTTTTTTTCTCCAGCCGTCTGGAGTTTTTATTTTGTTTTTTCTGTCCCCCCTGGCCATTGGACCTTACTCTTATTCGATGTTAATTAATGCTGATTTATTTTGTTTTCATATTGTGTTTATTTCTTTATTATGTAAAGCACTTTGAGCTACTGTTTGTATGAATATGTGCTATATAAATAAATGTTGTTGTTGTTGTTGTTGTAGACACACAGACACTTATTCTTTGATTAATGTCGAAAATTTCTAGGGGGGTGGGGGACTTCCTCACATTCAGCCTCTTTCCCCACATCTTTTAGAGTGCTTTCAAATATTCAGTCTGAATAACTGCTTGGACTCTAACCATTAGGACTCACTTTCTGGTTCCGTTTTACTCTCACCTTTATCCTTTTACTTATGTATGTTCACTGACTACACCAATCTGCCAGATTGCCTGGTGCATTGAACCCATAAAAGAACGAGTGCAGACAAAATACCCCCTCACTGCCAATCTGCTGCACTGACCAATTCATGGATACACTCATACATCCATGCATAAGTGCAAAGCAGAACAAGCCTATTGTAATTTTAGTTCCAATCTCTCTGTTATTTGGAGTATTTTCTAAAATAAGTGTGTTGTTTTAGTCCATTTTTCTAACCTTTTGAATGTTTTTTTAGTTTTATAACAATGAAATCACCACAAAACCATCTTAAAAGGGTTTCTTCTGTCTTTTGTTTTTCTATGAAGGTTTCACATGCCCATGGGCATGTTGTTTGTAATAACAATCACCATTGCTAATTATGTAATTGGACATTTTAGAAGTGCTTGATGTCAACACTTCACCTCTATGTAAGATGGACGAGTGGCAATACATCATTTTCAAATAGTAAAATAGCAAAATCATATATCAATATAAATGCAGAGGAAAGTCTTAACTCAAGCTCAAAATCCTTACACCACTCTCTCAATAGATGTAGGAATAATTCAGTAATGAATCAAATGCTGGGATACCTGAATCTGTGTACTTGTCTTAAATTCTGTAGGCAAAGAGTGATGACATAATGTGTCATGTGACCTCTTTGTTACGTGAATAGCACCTGTAGTAAGAGTAAACACCAATGCCAATCTACACGAAATGGTGGCAACAACATAACAGTCAAAAAAACAAATTGTGTTGCCAGATTAATAATAAAAATTACCCCAAAAATTACAACCCAATCAATTCATCCAAAAATTCCTAAAAGGAAAAGTGTTCAATAACCCAGACCTTACATTGATCGTGGTCTTCTTCCATACTAGGCAACAGCTGCAAACATAGCAGGTTATTCAAGACCTGGGAAGAGATTTCCAAGAGGTGATAATTAGTCTAGAATAGAAAAGAAAATTGATGATACCAAGAGATGAAGGGAAAAAGACAGATGTGGAGAAGAAGAACATTAGCAGGTTCATAATGAAAGAAAGTTGAAGGAGATGAGTTTGAAGAAACAAGAAATGAGAACACTGCTCTTACTTTCAAGGAGTCTTCAAGATCATGTATCCATAAGGACCTTTCTGTGTAAAGGACCTTCAGAGAATCAAGGTTGTTAGCACTCTACAAACAGTATTACCATTATATTACACCCTCACTGACAGATGTGAGCAGACCTACACACCATGTGGTCAGCAAGACCAGGCTGTCTCCTCTGTGGCTCCAGCATTAAAAGCACAAGTGTTAAGTCGTACCAATTTAACACAGAAACAGAGGCAGCTGCAGCTCCCTAGAGGCAATCTGGCTTTGTCAGTCAAGCTTCTCATTTCAGCAAGGCGCCTGAGTGTATTCATGTCAGTAGATCTGCTGCTTCACTTCAGGTTTAAAAAAAGGAGAACACAGTCTGATACCAGCTGAACAGAAGCTCCAAAAATTCAGAGAAACATCAATTTTCTCAGACCTGCTTAATCCATTTCATGGTCACTGAGGACCAAAGCCTTTCCCAAAAGCACCACATTCAAGGAAGCAACCGAGGGCACCATGCCAGTCCATGACAGGGCCGCCGACACACTAGAGGAAGCATAAAGGTTCCAGTTAACCTAATCCACACATCTCTGAGGATATGAGAGGAAAACTCACAACAAAATATGGAAAACATTCACTTGGGACATTGGATCTGTGTAACACCATGAAGGGAATCACCTTAGATTATGTCTAGAGTGTTTTACCAGCAAACAACTGATTTCTTTATAGGTTTACTAGGGGGCTCTGCCCCTGCTCGCTTCGCTTGTCCACCCCCAAGTTTGGTTTACCAGATATACAATTTAAAGAGATTGTTATTTTCATGGGAATTGTTACATATGCATTATTTTCACTTTTACTTTAAAACTTTTGTAAAAACAATACTTGTCCTTTACTTCCGGCCCCGTGAGTGGTTACATCTGCTGTCTTTCTGCTGCTGCTGCTGCTGTCACGCTGCCTGTTGATCATTTCAAAGCCTGTACAGCAGCTGTCCTTTTGCCACTTTGCGTCTCTGCCGCTCATGTTGTAAAGGGGGGGGGGAGGGCAGTAAACGCACGCTAATCAGAAGCAGTCAGATCATCTGCTGGCTTTCTGCTGCGGGTGAGCTGCGTGTTTTGCTTGTCGCTTGACGTTGTTTTAAGAGCTGGGAGCAACTAAAAGCGTCTCTTGCGGGACTTCAAATTGCCTTCCAAGAAGATCACGTTTTGTCTCCCTAGTCTGCCTTCCAAAGATTTTTTTTATAATAGAAAGATAGGGTCATTATAGTCATGTGGACAGTCAAAATCTTACTTGCATGTGCTCTGTAACAATATACTTCTGAGGACATCCTCTGGACTATGGCCCTTTTATTAATGACCCTTACCTGTGCACTATTTACACTAAATATCAAGTCAGCGTTTCATAGATAGATCGATAGATAGATAGAATCAGGTAACTCTGAATTGTACTGGCTTGAAGCAGAAAAGGTGGGCTGAGGTGAGTATTGTTTGGGATTCAGTCATGGCTAGGTGTGCTCTTCTAGCTGTGTTTCAATTGGTTATGCATTGTTATTGCTTTACATTCTACTGATAATTTTATTTTGTTTAAAATAAAAGCAAAAAAGACAAAAATATGAATTCAGAGTAAATCTTTTTTCCCAAATTGGTGATCTGGATGCCCCACTTTCTTTCATTGTAGCCTCTGGGTGTAGTGCATGTACTCCTGTCCAAGTTTATGATCACACTTTCTCAATTAAAAAAAGACAAAAGGCATGACAGACACCAGAAGAATGCCTTTGCTCTACGCCTCTGTGGGTCTGCGAGGAGAGTTATTCTGCATGTCAGCTATGATGACTGTCCAGGTGCAGTGGACTCCTTTCATCTCACGCAATTCTTCAGGAAGTGTCTCCACCCTGACGAGAAATCAAAGTAGGCATGTTTAAGCAGCATGAGTCACTGCTACCTGACTCTTAAGGCCAGCTATGCTTGTTTTATTTTTTTTGGTTAAACAATACTTCTTATCATCTAATTTACTGAATCGCTAAGGAATGAAGGAGCAGCTTTTCAAAGAAAAGAAATCAAAAAAACTCCTTTGACAAACACAGAGTAATATATTCTCAACAATTCTTAGTGTAGACTGAGGGACATGACTGAAAAAAAGGAAGGATACACTGATTTTGGGGTGCTCACAAACTGGGAAACTGGAGCAGCACCCAAAGTCATCTAGTGCAAAAAGTCCAAACAGTTAGGCCTGGTGGAGCTACAGGGGTTTTGTTTGATGATTTTGCTTTAGTTTATACCAACAGCACTGGGCACAAATAAGGACACAGCCCTGGATAGGGTGTCAGTCCATCACACCGTCCACTCACACACAGCTATGTACAGTACACAGTCAATCTGGAGTTGCCAACTAACCAAACATATATACAGTGGCTTGCAAAAGTATTCAGCCCCCTTGAACTTTTCCACATTTTGTCACATTACAGCCACAAACATGAATCAATTTCATTGGAATTCCACGTGAAAGACCAATACAAAGTGGTGTACACGTGAGAAGTGGAATGAAAATCATACATGATTCCAAACATTTTTTACAAATAAATAACTGCAAAGTGGGGTGTGTGTAATTATTCAGCCCCCTTTGGTCTGAGTGCAGTCAGTTGCCCATAGACATTGCCTGATGAGTGCTAATGACTAAATAGAGTGCACCTGTGTGTAATCTAATGTCAGTACAAATACAGCTGCTCTGTGACGGCCTCAGAGGTTGTCTAAGAGAATATTGGGAGCAACAACACCATGAAGTCCAAAGAACACACCAGACAGGTCAGGGATAAAGCTATTGAGAAATTTAAAGCAGGCTTAGGCTACAAAAAGATTTCCAAAGCCTTGAACATCCCACGGAGCACTGTTCAAGCGATCATTCAGAAATGGAAGGAGTATGGCACAACTGTAAACCTACCAAGACAAGGCCGTCCACCTAAACTCACATGCCGAACAAGGAGAGCGCTGATCAGAAATGCAGCCAAGAGGCCCATGGTGACTCTGGATGAGCTGCAGAGATCTACAGCTCAGGTGGGGGAATCTGTCCATAGGACAACTATTAGTTGTGCACTGCACAAAGTTGGCCTTTATGGAAGAGTGGCAAGAAGAAAGCCATTGTTAACAGAAAACCATAAGAAGTCCTGTTTGCAGTTTGCCACAAGCCATGTGGGGGACACAGCAAACATGTAGAAGAAGGTGCTCTGGTCAGATGAGACCAAAATGGAACTTTTTGGCCAAAATGCAAAACGCTATGTGTGGCGGAAAACTAACACTGCACATCACTCTGAACACACCATCCCCACTGTCAAATATGGTGGTGGCAGCATCATGCTCTGGGGGTGCTTCTCTTCAGCAGGGACAGGGAAGCTGGTCAGAGTTGATGGGAAGATGGATGGAGCCAAATACAGGGCAATCTTGGAAGAAAACCTCTTGGAGTCTGCAAAAGACTTGAGACTGAGGCGGAGGTTCACCTTCCAGCAGGACAACGACCCTAAACATAAAGCCAGGGCAACAATGGAATGGTTTAAAACAAAACATATCCATGTGTTAGAATGGCCCAGTCAAAGTCCAGATCTAAATCCAATCGAGAATCTGTGGCAAGATCTGAAAACTGCTGTTCACAAATGCTGTCCATCTAATGTGACTGAGCTGGAGCTGTTTTGTAAAGAAGAATGGGCAAGGATTTCAGTCTCTAGATGTGCAAAGCTGGTAGAGACATACCCTAAAAGACTGGCAGCTGTAATTGCAGCAAAAGGTGGTTCTACGAAGTATTGACTCAGGGGGCTGAATAATTACGCACACCCCACTTTTCAGTTATTTATTCGTAAAAAATGTTTGGAATCATGTATGATTTTCGTTCCACTTCTCACGTGTACACCACTTTGTATTGGTCTTTCACGTGGAATTCCAATAAAATTGATTCATGTTTGTGGCTGTAATGTGACAAAATGTGGAAAAGTTCAAGGGGGCCGAATACTTTTGCAAGCCACTGTATCTGTGGGGGATTAGGAGAGAAAACTGGAATACCCAGAGAAAGGCCCACATGGACAACATCCAGGCACAGAATTCAGATTCAGGATCGATGAGATGGCTATATGTATGTATATATATATATACTAGACATTAAGCCCGTTAAAATAATGGGCACTAGAACAGTAGTGCATAAACATTAGTAGGAACAGTCTATATTAAAAGGCAAGGGACCTTGTATGTGGCTGTAATATGCGTCACTGTATTGTGTGCCTTTAATTTTCTCTCTCAGTAATACTGGTTTATATTTCTGTAAAATGCCTGTAATTTTGTCTGACAGTAATACAGTGGAACCTCGGTTCACGACCATAATTCGTTACAAAACTCTGGTTGTAACCCGATTTGGTCGTGAACCGAAGTAATTTCCCCCATAGGATTGTATGTAAATACAATTAATCCGTTCCAGACCATATGAACTGTATGTAAATATATATTTTTTTAAGTTTTTAAGCACAAATATAGTTAATTATAGCATTAAATGCACAGCGTAATAGTAAACTAAATGTAAAAACACTGAATAACACTAAGAAAACCTTGAACAACAGAAAAAACTAACACTGCAAGAGTTTGCTCTATAGACTTACGACTTAATAAACAACCAAGAAAAGTAACATTGCAACAATGCACGCGCGCACCTGTGTGTGTGTGTCTGTCTCTCTCTCTCATGCCTGTGTGTGTGTCTGTCTGTCTCATGCGCACCTGTGTGTGTGTGTGTGTGTGTGTGTGTGTGTGTGTGTGTGTGTGTGT
>JANRMT010062792.1:49819703-49842406 GCA_026402145.1 Polypterus bichir lapradei
TATATATATATATATATACACACATATATATTGTGGAGCCAACCCAGACACAGACAGGCGGACACGTTGTTTTCCATCCACCACACGTTTATCTACAATATTTACAGTTCATTAAATGGTCACACAGACCCACATAAAGGTCACACAGACCCAGTCACGTGCACCAAGCACCCCAAAATACTCAGTCCTGGCCACAATGCCTCTCTTCGGGCCGCCTCCACACCTCCTCTGTGCTTCGTCCTTCCTCCTCCCGAATCCAGCCCTGAATGAATGGAGACTGCCCCTTTTATAGAGTCCCCGTATGAGCACCAGGTGTTCCCGGCATTCCTCCTCTGGCCACGCCCCAGCGTGGAGGAAGTGCCAGCTGTCCTCCCAGCAGCTCTCCGGGTGCCGTCCTAAATCTTCCCCCCAGCACTTCCTGGTGTGGCGGAAGTGCTGGGGTAACAGGTCCCCAAGGCATTGGGGCGCCTCCTGGCGGTGA
Source organism: Polypterus bichir lapradei (assembly GCA_026402145.1). Taxonomy (NCBI): domain Eukaryota; kingdom Metazoa; phylum Chordata; class Cladistia; order Polypteriformes; family Polypteridae; genus Polypterus; species Polypterus bichir. The sequence goes on from JANRMT010062792.1 coordinate 49,820,185, forward strand.
CCACGGGCCCCTATATATACACACACACACACACACACACACACACACATTATATATATATATATATATATATATATACACACACATTTTTGAAATTGTTGCAGAATGGACCCACACATACTAAATAATTCAGTCAGCTTCAGTCACAACTTACACATTACAATTTATTTGAGAAATTCCAGTCTGGTTTTCGCACTGGTCATAGTACAGAAACTGCACAAACACGGGTTGTAAATGACATTCTGATATCCTCTGATGAAGGAAACTCCACTGTAATTATGTTGTTAGACTTAAGTGCAGCATTTGACACCATTGACCATTCTATTTTACTGCACAGGCTAGAAAACGATGTTGGGCTTACAGGCCCCGTGCTTGCTTGGTTTAGTTCTTATTCATCAAATCGATTCCAATATGTACAGAAATGTGCTGACAGTACTTCATCATTATACACAGAAGTTCAATATGGTGTCCCGCAGCGCTCAGTACTGGGACCTTTACTGTTTTCACTTTACATGCTTCCACTGGGATCTCTCATTAGGAAACATAATGTTAATTTTCACTCGTATGCAGATGACACCCAGTTATACCTTTCATTTAAATCAAATGAAGTTTCTCCGATGTTGTCTTTAATTAGTTGTGTTAGCGAATTAAAGGAGTGGATGAATGATAACTACTTGTCTTTAAATACAGATAAAACATAGAGATGTTAATTGTTGGAGGGAATGATGCTGATCACAACAATATTTTGTCATCATTTAACTCAGTTGGAATCCCAATTAATTTTACTGAATCAGCCCGCAATCTAGGAGTTATCTTTGATTCTAGCATGTCATTTAAAGCACATATTACAAAGTTGTCCAAAACATGTTTCTTCCATCTTAAAAATGTTAGGAAATTAAGGCGCTTTCTAAATAAACAGGATTCTGAGAAATTAATTCATGCATTTATCTCTAGTAGGATTGACTACTGCAATGCGGTGTTCACTGGATGTTCAAACTGTTCTCTATACAGCCTCCAGTTAACCCAAAATGCGGTTGCAAGAATTATTACAAGAACAAGAAAATATGAATACATAACTCCAGTTCTTAAATCCTTACACTGGCTCCCAGTTAAGTTTAGGGCAGATTTCAAAATCCTCCTTTTAACATATAAAGCATTAAATGGCCAAGGTCCGGCTTACTTGTCTGAACTTATCATGACTTACAAACCTGAGCGCACATTAAGATCTCAAGATGCCGGTCTGCTTATGATTCCAAGGATTAATAAAATAACAGTGGGAGGTCGAGCTTTTAGTTACAGGGCCCCTAAACTGTGGAATGGTCTTCCTGCTACTATAAGAGATGCCCCTTCGGTCCCAGCCTTTAAATCCTGGCTGAAGACTCACTACTTCAGTTTAGCATATCCTGACTAGAGCTGCTGATTAACTGTACAGACTGCATCTCTGTTGTTAGTCATTAGCACTAAAACATAAGTAACATGATAAGTATAATTGAATACTAACCCTCACCTATTCTGTTTCTCTTCTCGGTACTCAAATGTGACACATGGTGCCACGGCCCACCTGCCAAGTTGTTTGCCTGCCTAAGGTAAAGTCATCCCTGATGGAGGATCACAGGAATCATGGGAAAGAGAGATCCTTTCATCGGATTGGCTGGCCCAGCACTGTTTCAGCTGTGGAATGGCCAAATGGGGGAGGCAGCTTGATGGATGAGGTCTCCAGGACTCTAAAAATATCCAAATCTTATTATGTGTTATCATCTACTGTTAAATTCTGCTCCAATCTTCTAAAATTTTTATTTTTATGCTGTATTAAGGATTTGTTCTGTTCTGTGTATTGTATTGTATTGACCCCCTCCTTTTGACACCCACTGCACGCCCAACCTACCTGGAAAGGGGTCTCTCTTTGAACTGCCTTTCCAAAGGTTTCTTCCATTTTTCCCTACAAGGTTTTTTTTGGGAGTTATTTCTTGTCTTCTCAGAGAGTCAAGGCTGGGGGGCTGTCAAGAGGCAGGGCCTGTTAAAGCCCATTGCGGCACTTCCTGTGTGATTTTGGGCTATACAAAAATAAACTGTATTGTATTGTATTGTATAGTGGAAGCCTTCAGAGAAAGAGACTGAACTTTTGGACAGCCACAAGCTTGAAAAATGTGATATTTAACTAAGAAGGGTAACCGATGTGGGCTGCACAGAATTTTCCAGACTGAAATCCATACTGTTCACTCTCAATTAAAAGGAGAGTGGAATCTATGCTAAGTGAGCTCAGGGTTTGGTTGGACATTATATACTGAGAGCCCATTCCCTTGATGAAAAAAAGTTTCAGACACACATTGGAGGAAACAATAATTAAATAAATGGTATAGCACCTCAGCAGTTAACGCTGCTGCCTCACAGCTCTTGGTCCGATTCCAGGCTAGAGAGTGTTATGGACTCTGTATGTTCTGCCATGACTGTTGGCTCTCCTCCAGACACTCCAAGTCCTGTATGTTTTACTTGGTTGTGTACATTGAGATATCCCAGTATCTCAGGCTTCTTTTGTATTACAGAGAAGGTGACCTAGTGTCTAGTATTGAAGCCTGAAAATCCAAAGGTTGCATCATGAGTCCCAACACTGAATGCCTGCATTAAAATTGCGCTACACATGTTATTAGTTTTAGTAGCTGTTGTTTGGCTGGGGAGTTAGCTCTAAAGGGTGTTTAAATGAAATAAAATGTTGAGACAAGCTAAAGGACAAGGAGTAAGGGGGAATGCAGTCTGTGACGTCTTGGACCGACACTGTCTAGCACTGAGCCGACGTGGGTGGTGGCTATTTATAACACACTTAGAGGAATGCACATGAAATCTTTGCTGCTGAACTGCTCTGCTGTACAGTTAGTAAAACACAAGAGAACCATAAGGAATTTCAACCTGATCCCCCAGAGGCTAATATCAAGACGTGTCGACTGACAAGCATTTGGAGATGATGGCAGTTTCCAGCTGAATTCTGTCAAGCGTTTTTCAGTCTCTGTTCAGTGAGAAGACCTCTTGACCTTTCTGGAGAAAGTCCTTGACAGGGGTCAAAAACACGCAGAAAAGATTATATAGAGAGTTGTCAAGGCCTACTGCCAAGTTTATCACCTAACTCACGTAACTGTGGGAGATGTCTGGCAGCCATTTGGTGTGGAGTAATGGCACAAGAGGTGAACTAGAAACCACGGGGTCATAGTTTCAGCTTCCACTATAGACTCAGTGAGTTGGCCTGAACAAGTCCCTCAACCTCCCGGTGATATAAATCTACTCAAAACAGCTGTCTCTGTGCAAACTGGGACACGCTGTAGTATGGTGTCCTTGTGCTACATCAAAGGAAATGGTGACGCTGCCCTGGGCCAAAGTCCATCAGTCTCCCACCATTTTGAACAGGTTTGGTTATCTAAATTCATTGATTAAAATGATAATTCAGACTACAAAGCTGAAATTTCACTATCTACAAATCAGTAGACTTGGTTGATTTAGTGGTGGAACAGTGGTTGGCACTGCCTCACAGATATGAAATCTAAATCTGAACCATATGTGTGCAGGTTGTGTATTATCCATATGGCTTTTTACTACACACTCTCACATCCCTAAGACATGAAGATTCAATCGAAAAAGTTTGTTCTTGATACCATAATGGTTGAGAAACATTTCTGTAACGTATCCACAAGAATAGGTCATTTAGCTGGAGTGATCAAACAAACCAGGCGTTGTGAAATCAGCATAAAATAAAAATGGTGAGGAAACCTTAAAATAGGCAGAACCTCAGACCAGAATTTACTGGCCTGCCTAAAAACAAGTCTCATTTCAGAACGCCTGGCCCTAAACTCAAAAGGCAGGCGTCAAGGCCTGCACTGGACCTTCTGATTTGAAGAATGAAAAAAAAAAGCAACATTATTAAAATTCAAAGAATTTATTAAATAAACAAAAGAAGAACAAAAACGGAAAATAGATAGATAGATAGATAGATAGATAGATAGATACTTTATTAATTCAAAGGGGAAATTCACATACTCCAGCAGCAGCATACTGATAAAAACAATATTAAATTAAAAAAAGAGTGATAACAATGAAGGTATAACAGACAATAAGTTTGTATAATATTAACGTTTAGCCCCCAACCGGTTGGAATTGAACAGTCGCATAGTGTTGGGGAGGAACGATCTCCTCAGTCTGTCAGTGGAGTAGGACAGTGACAGCAGTCTGTTGCTGAAGCTGCTCCTCTATCTGGAAATGATACTGTTCAGTGGATGCAGTGGATTCTCCATTATTGACAGGAGCCTGCTCAGCGCCCATCACTCTGCCTCAGATGTCAAACTGTCCAGCTCCATGTTTACAATAGAGCCTGCCTTCCTCACCAGTTTGTCCAGGCGTGAGGCATCCCTCTTCTTTATGCTGCCCCCCCAGCACACCACCGCGTAGAAGAGGGCACTTGCCACAACCGTCTGATAGAACATCTGCAGCATCTTATTGCAGATGTTGAAGGACGCCAGCCTTCTCAGGAAGTATAGTTGGCTCTGTCCTTTCTTACACAGAGCATCAGTATTGGCAGTCCAGTCTAGTTTATCATCCAGCTGCACTCCCAGGTATTTATAGGTCTGTACCCTCTGCACTATGTCACCTCTGATGATCACGGGGTCCATGAGGGGCCTGGGCCTCCTAAAATCCACCACCAGCTCCTTGGTTTTGCTGGTGTTCAGTTGTAGGTGGTTTGAGTCGCACCATTTAACAAAGTCCTTGATTAGGTTCCTATACTCCTCCTCCTGCCCATTCCCGATGCAGCCCACGATAGGAGTGTCGTCTGCAAACTTTTACACGTGGCAGGATTCCAAGTTGTATTGGTAGTCTGATGCATATAGGCTGAACAGGTCCAGAGAAAGTATAGTCACCTGCGGCACTCCTGTGTTGCTGACCACAATGTCAGACCTGCAGTTCCCGAGATGCACATACTGAGGTCTGTCTTTAAGATAGTCCACGATCCATGCCACCAGGTGTGAGTCTACTCCCATCTCTGTCAGCTTGTCCCCAAGGAGCAGACGTTGGATGGTGTTAAAGGCGCTAGAGAAGTCCAGAAACATAATTCTTACTGCACCACTGCCTCTGTTCAAGTGGGAGAGGGATCGGTGCAGCATATAGATGATGGCATCCTCCACTCCCATCTTCTCCTGGTATGCGAACTGCAGAGAGTCGAGGGCATGGCAAACCTGTGGCCTTAGGTGGTAAAGCAGCAGCCGCTCCATGGTCTTCATCACATGTGATGTCACAGCGACAGGCTGGAAGTCATTCAGCTCACTAGGACGTGATACCTTTGGGACTGGTGTGATGCAAGATGTTTTCCAAAGCCTCGGGACTCTCCCCTGTTCCAGGCTCAGGCTGAAGATGTGCTGTAGAGGACTTCCCAGCTCCAACGCACAGGCCTTTAGCAGTCGTGGCGATACTCCGTCTGGACCTGCTGCTTTGTTGGCACAAAGTCTCCTCAGCTCTCTGCTTACTTGGGCTGCTATAATTTTGGGTTGGGGGAAACTCTCTCCTATGCTGGTATCAGTAGAAGGATGGGTGGAGGGTGCAGTACTCTGAGGTGAGAGTGGGTTAGGATGGTCAAACCTGTTGAAGAAGTTGTTCATCTGGTTTGCTCTCTCCACATTTCTCTCAATGGTGGCACCCCTCTTCGAGCTTCAGCCACTGATGATCTTCATCACATCCCACACTTCCTTCATGCTGTTATTCTGCAACTTCTACTCCTGCTTTCTCCTGTACTGCACCTTCGCTGCACTGAGATGGACTTGGAGTTCCTTCTGTACACGCTTGAGCTCATGCTGATCACCGCCTTTAAAAGCCCTTTTCTTCTGGTTCAAAAGGCCCTTGATGTCACTTGTAATCCATGGCTTGTTGTTAGCATAGCAGCGTACTGTTCTTACTGGAATTACAATGTCCATACAGAAGTTGATGTAGTCAGTAGTGCAGTCAACAACCTCCTCAATGTTTTCACTATGTGACCCCTGCAGGATATCCCAGTCTGTAGTTCCCAAGCAGTCTCTCAGAGCCTGCTCTGCCTCAGGGAACCACTTCCTGAATGAGCATGTGGTTGTAGGTAGCTCCCTCACTCTTGGTTTGTAGTGAGGCTGAAGCTGAACCAGGTTATGATCTGCTTTCCCAAGCACAGGCAGCGGGGTGGCACTGTATGCGTCTTTAACGTTTTCATACAGTAGGTCAATAGTCCTATTTCACCGGGTGTTACAATCCACATACTGGGAGAAAGCAGGTAATGTTTTGTCCAGAGTCACATGGTTAAAGTCTCCAGCGATTAGCACAAGCACCTCAGGGTGCTGTGTTTGTAACTGTAAATGACGCTAAAATAAGGTAAAAAGGGATTTCCAAAAGTGGCAAGCCAAAGCTAACAAGTCCAGTTTGTAACTCATAAGACAAACTCCAGAAATTTGAAGCAAAATCCTTAAAACCAGAAAAATCCAAAGAATACTTAAAATAAATGCACTTAACTGTCAGTGACGTTCCACTATATATAAAGGTTGAGGGCAGTGACATCATGGTAGCTCCACCACAAAACCCAAGAAATGTAGCCAGGAGACACACATACCCAATAACAACTAAAAAGTACATAATGATAAAGAAGACATACAACATATTAATTCAAAATCAACAGAAGTGATAATTAAAGGGACAACAACAAAAGGGGCAACATTATAAACCCTGGCATAACACCAGGACATTGCATACGTGGGGAAGGCCATGATCACAGGGACACAGGTGAAAACCTCCAATGGACAAATTTTACATTAATGTTGGAAAGTTTTTGTTCACACAAAGAACCAAAGACATATGTAATATGTTACAAAGTCGTGTGGTAGAGAGTACGACTTTAGAGTCCTTCAGATGTCAACTTGATGTTAGAGAATGAAAGTTACTTTTCATCAATTTTACATTAATCTTCTAATTAGCAAAAATGTTGTATGTCTACACGTCAGTTTTGTAGCATGAAAGAAATAAGAAGACTGAATGTGAAAGGTTGCCTACTGTATGTGTGTGGTATGCAGAGATGGCCTGAGCCTTAACGGCACCTAAAGTATCATTAACTTACTGTAAATAAGGTGAGTCATGATATCATAAACTGTCCTTCATCTAGAAAGTGATAAAGACTGAGGTTATTCATACAATTCAAACAGCAGTATTTTAAAACGTGTGGATTTCCTTGTACATAAGCCTTATAACTGTGCTCCCATCCCATAACCATTAACTGGATTATAGAGGTTCAGTAATGGAGTGATGGATGCCATTTGGTCCTGCTAGGTTTCTATATTTTGCTTGTGTGCTTCTCTGTCTGAAATCCATCATATGCAACATCGCTTTTCTTTAGTTCCCAGAGCTTTTATGACAGCAGCTATTTTGCTACATAAACACTTGGGAGAGCTGCCAGCCCAACTCTGGATGTTCTGCTGCTTGCTAGCTAATATTTTTGACATAGGGAGTACACAAAATTTGTCAGCATCTCATGTTTTATTCTTAGATTTATTGCATTAATGAAGTTGACTAAGTTTTGCCAAATTGTTGCTCTAAGTTGTAGCTTTTCTATACAATAACCTTTTTTATTTTCATTTCCTATGGCTGTTATTGCATCCATTATTATTCAGTGTGTTGCTGTGTTTTATAACATAAAACATAACAACTATCATTCTTTGCAAAGTACATTTCTACAGGCAGAATACAGTAGTGGCTAAAGCATTAAACTACAAGGTTGCCAGTTTGTTTTCCACCTCTGCCTCTCCATGTAATCTGAGTAAGTCACTTAACCTTTCTGGGTTGCAACTATAAAATAATAGCAGTAAGCACACGTAACGTAGCCTGGTTTGGTAAATCGGTTTGGCTAAAGACATCAGTGGCCCATTGACACCAAGGTAAGGAGCTACCACCCAACCCACCGCTGAGGAAGAAAGTGAGTGCACACACTGGACTGCTACCACAGGGCCAAGCAGCAGCGACACCAAAATCGATTCATTATAACAAGATTTTAGTCTGGCAATTTGAAGTTAAATTAGTCCAAGAGTTCGATGCAATGTTACACACTGCGTACCCTGTGTTAAATATACTGAGTAAATATGGATTGTCTGAAGAATGATTTTGCAGTTCTTTGCAAGTACCTCTCTTTAATGTCTCGCTAGCCAGTTCCAGGCCTCTGAACTTTCATATGCAATTTTCATCAGAGTGTGATGATATAACACACATACCTCCACCAGCTCTCTTCAAATGCTTTTTCTCCTGCCTTACTGTTCCTCACATCTGGTTTCTGTATATGCCTTTAAAAAAAAAGAAAAAACTTCAGCACCTGCTGTTGTCTGCAAAAAAATCTTCTGTGCCATAAATCTTGCATGTCTGCTCTGCTGCTTGACTCGACGCTGTCTGCTGAAGCGTGACTTTTCTGGCTCATCAGATCATTAAGAGCATGTGCTGATTCACCTGCAGGGGCTCACTCATTGATCACTGCCTGTCTGATTCATTAAATCTCTTCTCCTCACAACTGTTAAGCTTTGCTGCTCTACTTTCAACATACGCTCATTCAGACCCGTTCACACTGCAAGTTTTTAAAAACATAGGGATCTGTTCACATTCATTTTTCACACACGTTGTTGACCATTTATATTTCTGTTATTCTGTTCATTTTTATAAAAGTGAAATGGGATAGTGATAGGTCAACGCGCTGAACCACTGTGAATTAAAAAATAGATAGATAGATAGATAGATAGATAGATAGATAGATAGATAGATAGATAGATAGATAGATAGATAGATAGATAGACATTATAAAGATGTATTTCTGTAGGTATGAAGGAGCCCCAGTAGCATCTCTTGACAAGATTCTTGTGAATATTTAATTGGCTAATTAAAGAGCTTGATATGAAGTGTCAGCATTTAGTTTATTTTTTAATTTGTTTGGTTAGTTCCTGTCAGTGTCCTCTTGCAGTGCTTTTCCTTTGTTAAATATCTTCAATTTTTTTCTAGTTTATGACTATTATTATTATTTACTTTTAAGTTATTTTTTGATTAATAAGTTAAGGTGAGGTTTTCCTTCTGTGGAATCCTAGCCTTGGGAGGCCTTAAGTTTTTGGAGGTGTTTTCAGGAGGAGGTCACTCCTCATAATCCAGGGGTGTCTCATGGCTAACATAATTGTGCGTCATTCACATGATAGGATGGGAAGGGGAAATAAAAATGGAGTTCAGGCTTTATCAGATCTCTAACATTGTACTTTGTCTAAGTAAAATCATCTTCTTTACTTATTTAGTATTTGGCCATAATTAGTGCTTTTGAATACTTTAACCTGTGTTTTGTAATTGCTGTGCATGTTTTGGCTTCCAACTTGTTTTTTTTTTTTTTGTCAACTGTTTTTTGTATTGAGGCAAGACTCCAACCCAAAGTATCTTGAACTGGATATTGTTATAGTTTGGTTACTTCTCTAATGGTTTCTGACCTTATTCTATGTAGTATAAGGTCTCTTTCTTAACTTGTTAGGGTTTTCAACCCTTTCAAGTCAGCCTCATTTATGTCAGTTTTCTACTATTTTGATTTAAATGGCTATAACTCATCATCCTTCTCTAAATATTCATCTTCTACCCCTCAAAATAAAAGGTATGGCATTTCTCTTTCAGATTTTTTACACCTGGAGAATTAGTTCTGTTGTACTTATGTGCTACATCAGAATAAGTTGCAGAATTCAGTAATATTTTTATCAAAAGAAGCACTTTGAATGTTATTCTTATTTCCACAGGTATTGGAATAAGCTTCCAAACACTATAAAAGTGTCAATAAATGTGTTAGGGAAATCCATAAATATTACTAAATATCTACGAGTAACATGTCAAGTTTTACTGTTTTGAATCAGTACAAAACATAGGATTCATTTTCAATGCTTTTATTGTTTTGAAATAAGTATCCATAGCGTACATATCCATTACTGAAGACCCCTGGCCTATGTATCATTTGGAAGGGCAGAGCTTACTCTGTCAGAATGTATACATGGTAAAGAAAATATACTGTATCTCCAAATCCCAACACCAATAATTGCAAGATTCAATAATGTCCTTCTGAAAAAAAATAATTTTGAAATATAGAAAGTGGAATATGATGTCATTTGAAAGTTTAAATACTCCTCTCATTTAGTGTATAATAGTCTGTGCATCAGATTGTATGCAATTGAATCAAAACATTCAAGAAGGTCATGAGAGCAGAGGTTGGGGGCAGACCATCTTTGAGGGACAAAAGAAAAACATCTCAAACATGGCAACAGGGTATGCAATATGAAAGTTTAATAGCTAAACCCTGACCTTTAATTACACTATGTAACAAATTTTTATTTTTATTTTGTTCCTGGGTACAAAGTGTGTTTTCCTAACCCGTTATGCCTAAAAAAAAAATAGAAAATAGCTGTTGTTCCACAAAAACTTTGCTTTTGTGACAATGATATTTTGAAATTTGTCTGTTTTTGAGAAAATTCTCGATTCGCATTCAATACTGAGTAGTCTTCTAGAATATTCTTAACTGTTAGAATTGTCCAGAAGTTTCTAGAATTTTCCAGAATTATCTAGAACTTTCAAGAAACTTTTAGAGCTTTCTAGAACGTTCTCGGCCTGTCCAATAGTAGTCATACAAGTATAAAAGCACAGGTGACTCGAACCAACATTTCGGTTTATGTTATTTTTTTGATTTGATTTAGATGGCATCAAGAGGTTGCTTGCACCCAGCAGATGCATTTGAAGGTTGTACAGGGGAGAAAAGAGAGCCATGAAGTTTGCTATCCCGCAAATTTGGCGGCAACCGACTGACCACTCAAGCAACTGCTACTTCTGTATGGTGGATCCTACCAATTCGCCAAGCTGCTGAACAGGACGGAGAAAACGGCTTGGAACAGTTTCATTGCAGTGGTTCATGGCTTCCTGTGTAATCACAAGGCTGAAAACTATGTGCAGTTGGTTCGGACTCTCATAAAGAATTACGCCAAAATGGGATGCATATCCTTGACGCTCATCTTGACAAATTCAAGGAGAACATGGGAGCTTACTCAAAGGAGCAAGGCGAGCGCTTTCATCAGGATATACTGGACTTTGAACGTCGTTACCAAGGACAGTATAACGAAAACATGATGGGGGACTACATTTGGGGGCTTCTTCGAGAAAGCGATTTGCAGTACAGTCGCAAATCTAGAAAACCTACTCATTTCTGAACCTTTTTGAGTGGTTTTGACTGTCTTTGTCTATTTACCATGCAAGTGTTGTTCTTTATCAGACCGCATGAACGAAAAGATAAAAATTCCCTTGTTTTGTCACTATAAATACGAAATTTTCTGGGCTGTGGTCATAAAATCAAAGTTTGTGCTGAATGTAGTCGTTTTTCCATAGGCTTTAGACATAAGCAGTTGAAATACAACTCTTGGAAGCCAGGAACAAAAATTGTGTTACATAGTGTTATAGAAATGAAACAGTGAATGGTTTAATGCAGTTTAAAAAATGCATTATTGTTCAGTCCCAACAGGAGGCCCAAAAACAATGGGGCTGAGTTTAAAGAGTTAAAGTGCAGAATCTGTACCTATTTTGAACAGTATATCATAATATCACTGTGATTCTGTACCATTTTGCTTCAAAGCCATATTTGTTTACTATTGTCATTGCCATTTTGCAACCATTTGTTTACAGATGCTATTGCAAGATTACCCAGAAATTACTTCCTGGTTATCTGAAATTAGGGATAAAACAAACTCTCCTTGGCTGTGTGTGAATTGCTTTGTGTTTTGAAATCCAGTTAAAGAATTTTGTGCTTTTATTACTGGATTAAGATTTTGTTTCTGCTGGGACTTTATTTATACATTAGGACTTACCTAAAGATCTAAATAATTCAACTAACATAGATCCATATATCTTTCCCTGTCTTCCCACTCCATCCAGCTCCTTTTCTAAATTCTCCCCAGTCACATCTGTTAATGACCTGCTTTGTAAGATGTTGGACCCCATCCCCACCACACTACTTAAATCCTGCCTTCATGCCATAATTCTGACTGTTACAACAATACTAAACTCATCCCTTGACACTGGCTTTGTGCCAGCCAGTTTTAAAATCACTTCTGTAACCCCAGTGTTAAAAAGTCTGGTCTTGATGCAGACAATCTTAACATTTTTTGGCCTATTTCTCACATAGCCTTTTCTGTCAAAAGTTCTTGAGCATGTTGTAGCCTCCCAACTCACCAATTACTTAACCTCTAATAATTTGATGGAACCCTTTCAGTCTGGTTTCAGGACACAGCACAGCTGTGAAACTGCTCTGTTTCGGATAACTAATGATTTGCTTACGGCAGCAGACTCTGAACAAACCAGCATATTAATTTTGTTAGACCTCAATGTAGCATTTGACACTGTCAGACATGAAATTCTAACTGTCCAGAATGGTATCTCTAGAACTGCCTCCCAGTGGTTTAACTCCTATCTGACTCTATAGGCAAGAGTTTGTTAGTCTTGGTAACAGCAGGTCACACAAGGGGTTCCTCAGGGCTCTGTTCTCAGCCCTCTGCTCTTCTGTATTTATATCCTTCGTAGCTTGTGTGAACAGGAGGGAGCTGTATGGACCAAGTGAAGGTAATTCCACGCCAGGCCAGGGGGTGGCGGGGTGCACTAAACCTTCTTCTGTTGTCTCTGCAGACAAAAAATGAGAAAACCTGTCTGATTCAACCCTGAAGATGACACTTCCAGTTCCGTCGTCCAGAGACACATCACTTCCGGTTCTGGTCAATTGCTGCGTCCACTATGTCACTTCCGGTTTTGGCATTTAAAGCCACCATTTTTCTAAACAATCTTCAGTCTTGATTTGGACTCCATCAAGGACACATCTGTCTTTACTTTCAAACCCATTGCAGTCAGGGAAATTATATGGGTGGCTGCCCCAAACCTTTTTTTAAGTGTGTCGAATCTGATCATTTCACACTGTGTATATCCTGTATATATCTGTGTATTGTTCTATGCAGAAAATATTTGTATCTTAAGCGGTACAGGCACAACAAATTAAGCAGGTTGGAGTTTAATAAAAATATACTATTATATATTGTTTTTACATGGTACTGTTTTATCACCTGTTTTACCAGTTTAAATCATGCTGTCAGCCAAGGGTTTTTATTCTTCTGTCATGACTTAATTTTTATACTCCGTGAAAGTATAGTTGTGTCTGTGTGTCACACAGTGTAAGCGACTGCTTCTGAAGGCTCAGGCTGTTGGTGAGAACCTAATAGTGTAGAATGATTTAAAAAAAAAAAAAAATTCCTTTTTGAATGTTCAAATAGGCTGCTCAAAACAGGGTGTAGGGTTCCCACTTAACTCACAATGCTGTGTGATACTGTATTTGTTACATTCTTCAGTTTTTTCGAGTTGGCTTGGCTGGAAAAAATTTATAACATTCATAAATTCATTTTAAAATACCTGTTGTGTTTCAGACCAATTTTGAAATGTGATCCAAATTAACACTGTGACAGACCCTCTTCCATCATTTTTATTTTTTAAATTACTGTTGGGTTGTGGATTTGGAGTCTAGTTTAACGATGATAATTATTATTCTTTACGTATTGCATGAGCCTCCTCGAAACACTCACTACCAGCACTAAAATTTAAAGAACTCACCCCTTCTGTGTTCCATTCTACACTTGACTAGCTCATTCTTGTTTTCTTCACTCTATTTGTGGCTTCATGGTCTCTTTGCACAGATCTAATTTTTCTACATCATTGCTTTATTTATCTCTCCATCCTACCAACATTTTCAGACATTTAAAGCAGCCAGTTTATCTAAGACAGTTATTTTGTTGTATATCTAAAAGGCCACCCATTTTTATTCCACACTTGAATAAGCACTTCTGCTATTTTTGAAACTGTATGTAACTGCCTAGCCATAGGCCCTTTGCCTCAAAACAGGGGCTTTGTGACATGTGACCATTTAATGTTCAAGTCTCATTGCCATTTTTGAAGATATCTTAAGGCCATTTTGCAACTATCATTTTACAAACAAATCTTCAGGTTTAGTTCTAAGATACCACTGTGAAAATACAGAAACAAGAATTTAAACTAACAGAGTTAGTTGGAGTATGGAACTACTGCTATGGTGGTCAATGTTTAGTACTGGGGAATGCCTCTTTACCTCTTTAGGGCAGTTAGAGTTTTCACCCCTTCTAGTGAGGTAGAGCTTACTGATCTCCGTCAGATATACTCCTAAAACATCACAGGTAGCCGATTATAGCAAAAGATTAAAGAACAATTATAGCATTCTCAGACCCACTTAATGGAGCACTGGACAAAAAGCAAGACACATCCTGGGCAGGTATGAGTCTATTGCAGGGCCCATTCCTACATGAGCTCATAAGGAACCAATTTGGAAACACCAACTAAGATAACCAGTAGGTATTTGGGGATGGACCCAGAAAAACCACACAGACATGGAAAGAACATATAAACTGCACAAAGACAACTGCCTGGCTCAAGATTAGAATGCAGAATGTCCAATATATGAGTATTATCCACTGCGCCACCCCTGGAATTATATAAAGGCAAATAAAGAGGCAGTCGAATGGCAAATTGGAAAGGGACTGGGCTATTAACTATGAATGAATGAAAATAAGAGAAATGATCTTTCTAAATACAACTCTGAAATAAAAGTAATCTTGAAGTCTGCTTATAATCAAACAGGGGACAGGGGCACTGGCATCCCATCTTGACAACTGCAACCAAGCACAGAGAAAAATGATAAACAGGAACTGTGTTTATAAGACGAATGAGCCATTGTGATGATCCACTTAAATAATAACAAAACAGAGTGTGTAGGGAAAATCAGTCATGTGAAGATTAAAACGTATAAAAACAAATGTCTTAAAATAGCAAGGATTTCATTCCAGAAGATTCATTTTTCATTATACTGACTGCTCAATGTATACTCTAGGCATGGCATGCTGTTGTTGGATTCCGTTAACATTTCAGCCACATTATTTCTGAAAATGGAAATCAGTTTTGTTCTTCACAAATATTTGCTGCTTCCCTATTCATTACCAGCGTCTGGCATAGTAATATTCACGTAAGAGAAATGTTTGAAAGGAAACAAAAACTTTATTTATTATACGGTCATAGTTGTGTCTATTAATAGCTCTGTTGTCATTATGATAATAATCCTCTTTTTAGGTGCTAGTATGGTACAGATCATTTTCATTTGGGTCCTCAGATTAAAAAGTTTAAGAACCCTTTCTTTAGGGACCTTCAAATCTCATCTTGATGTTATTTTGGAGAAAACAGGAGGATGGGATTGGCAAGCTTTGTGGGGTTCAATGGCCTGTCAGTCAGTCAGTCATTTTCCAACCCGTTAAATCCTAACACAGGTCACGGGGGTCTGCTGGAGCCAATCCCAGCCAGCACAGGGCGCAAGGCAGGAACAAATCCCAGGCAGGGTGCCAGCCCACCGCAGGGCACACACACACCAACAACAACATTTATTTATATAGCACATTTTCATACAAATTATGTAGCTCAAAGTGCTTTACATGATGAAGAAAGCGTAAAAAGACAAAATAAAGAAATATTACAATAAGGGAACACTAATTAACATAGAAAAAAATTTAGGTCCGATGGCCAGGGAGGACACAAAAAAAAAAAAAAACTCCAGACAACTGGAGAAAAAAATAAAATCTGCAGGGGTTCCAGGCCACGAGACCGCCCAGTCCCCTTTAGGCATTCTACCTAACATAAATGACCTCAATCAGTCCTCATGGTATTCAGGGTTCTCATGGAAGGACTTGATGATAATGGTTATGTGGACTTCTGGGCTTTAATCCATCAATGTAGGGACATCATGGTGCTTTGATCAGGTGGTGGTGGCACAGGTCGCCACCCCAGAAAACCAGAAAAAGAACAGAAGAGAAAGTAGGGGTTAGTATGGATTTTGGAGCCACCATGAATAATAATGATAATTAATTGAATATACAGAGCATCAGGATTAAACTAAGATGAAGCTATGAGAAAGCCATGTTAAAGTAATGTGTTTTTAGTTTTTTTCTAAAGTGCTCCACTGTATTAGCCTGGCGAATTCCTATTGGCAAGCTATTCCAGATTTTAGGTGCATAATAGCAGAAGGCTGCCTCACCACTTCTTTTAAGTTTAGCTCTTAGAATTATAAGCAGACATTCATTTGAAGATCTAAGGTTACAATTTGGAGTATAAGGTGTAAGACATTCTGAAATATAAGATGGAGTGAAATTATTTAAGGCTTTGTAATGCGGCACTCAGATCTAAGAGGATGAGAACAGATAAACGACCTCTGTCTGCATTTACCAACAAGTCATTTACTACTTTAACGAGTGCAGCTTCTGTACTGTGATTTGTTCTGAAACCCAACTAAAACTTATCACCACACACTAGAGACAATTTTGGATCAGCGATGCACCTAACCTGTATGTCTTTGGACTGTGGAAGGAAACCGGAGCACCCGGAGGAAACCCACGCACACACAGGGAGAACATGCAAACTCCACGCAGGGTGGACCTGGGAAGCATACCCAGGTCTCCTTACTGCAAGGCAGCAGCGCTACCCACTGTGCCACCATGCTGTCCTCAGCAGCCTGTTCTTGACAAAATTGTTTTAATGTGCTAATGTTACGAGATACACCATCAGTCCAATTCAAACATAAAAGGATTCAGGAGAGGAGGAAGACCATGAGATGAAATAGGCAATGTTTTCATTCACTCAACTGGACTGTGATAAATTGCAGAAAGGTAGTGGAATTTGAATAGAGTGGTGATGAAGGAAGAAAGTACAATATCTGGTCTGTTAAGACATAGAAAGACAGAAAATACCAAATGTTTTAATTAAATACAAGAAGCACATATTATTACCAATGTACATACTTTTCAGTTTAAAGGTCTTCACTGTAGATTATAGTCAAGTAATAGAGAGAGATGGTTCCTGCACCTCACTGGGCTGTATTTGACAACAAAAGTATGACTTGTTAAAGTAACACTTTTTCTAATAGCAACATATGGCTGTAGAGTTTGGGAGACAATAAAGTACAGTGAAAGGAAATCAATTTGAAACGTAAAATAGACAAGCTGATTACTTGTAAATGACATATACTTTAACTGCATCCTGCAATCAAATGGAATTAATCTAGCCATACATTTCCTTAACCCATCTTTATATAACGGGGTCTCAGGGAGAAACAGGGGCATGGAAGGAACTGAGCCTATATGGGCTTCTGGTCCATTGTAGGACATGCAGTCGGACTCACTTATACTTAGTGTCCAGTATGGCCCTGACTTCTTCCTCTGTCCCCTAATGTCTCTTTTGGCCCCATCAGCGTTTCACCCCAACCATCTAAACATGTTGATATGCTACATTTATTATGTGGAAGTAATAGAAGGAGTTGGGTCGTAAGAGAAAAGCATACACCTCAGTTGATACTCCAGGCTTGTGTGTTATAGCAATGGGAAACCTTCTTTTTATATCTACTCTGCTTTGTTTCTTCTGTGGAATGGATATTAGAAGTTTAATTCTACTTTTGTATTGCTTCATACATTAATTATGAGCTCTTGTCTGTTGCTAATCTTCCTAAGGCTCTTACCTTATAGACAATAAACTGCTGTTTTTATTCAAAAGGATTTCCCGGATCTCAGTTTCTGATTCAGGTACAGCTCTTTATTTTTATACTTAAATCCTTTTAAAAACTTAGCCCTATTGCTGTCAAATTACCAACAAGCTAAACTTAAGGTTATTTTTTTTTAAATATTATTTTGGATGGAGTATTCATATAAGAAGAAGACTATGATGAAGCGGATCCCTAAAATTCAAACAGAGAGGTTATACAATTTAAAGAAATACAAGGTTTTCATAAAAATGATCAAGAATCGTCTAGTTTTTGCTTCATGAATGAATATGGCTCTTTACTTTGTAAACTCTTGCCCACATAAGCATTCTAGAAATGACCTCTTGCTACTCACAACAAAAAAATAGGTTAGATCAATAGATTTCGTTAACAAATGAAATATAATCAAGAAGATGAAAGAAAAGTAGAGCTAGGTTTTTACTGAACCAAACAAGTTTCATAGTCTTACTTGTCAAATGTCTTCCATTCGTATTAAACCATCCCAAGGTCATCAGGATGTTATCGTAATGTCTGTCTTCACATATGGCCAACGGTTTGCTTCAGAGCCTCCTGCCTAGATGCTCTCTGCATTACCTCTGTTACCTACACTGCAAAAAATGAAATCTAAGCAATGAAAAGTATTTACATCATGACATTAAATCTTGTTCTCCTTATTGTAAGAATTATTGACTTATCAAAAAATTGTATTTATGACTATTTAGCTTACTTTAAGAACTCTTGTCAAGTATATTTTGTTTACAAAATTGGCAGATTGATTTACTAAATAAAAGAAAAATAACTCCCATTTGTCTAGTTTTTGCATATGCATTTTTTGCAGTGTAAGACTCTAAAATCCATCAAAATCCTCCTAAAATGAAATGTATTGAATTTGATTGAAACAAACAGAAACGGAAAAAAAACTAACTCAATGAAAAGCAAATGAAAGTATAAAAGACAAATACCCTATTAAATTACAAGTAACTGGGAGAAATTAAGTTAACTAAGCTAACAAAGGATGAAAACTTAAGTATTGAATAAACAAAAGGGAAAATATAATTAAATCCAGAAAAGTTCTACAATAACACGACCAAAAACAAATACCAAAGGAATTTAACCAAAAGACAGATACGGGTCAATGTCTAAATACGTTTTCCTAGAAATAGCAAGCACTGAACTCCTGCAATGTGCATTACGCACATATGTTCCTTGGAGAGTCGCAGTCAGGGCGGCTGATGGAACGGTCCTTACAGATGACACTGCAGTTGTGACCCACTGGGATGGCTACTTTGAGCAGTTGTTAAAAGCTGATCCTCCGGCTAGGACATTGGATATCTCTGGGTCCACGGTTCTTGAGGCTGATCCTCCAATTAGCTGTGAACCACCCAGTCTCACTGAGATTGCACAGGTGGTGAATCAGCTGAGGGAGGGGAAAGGCTGCAGGGATCTGTGGTATCCGGGGTGAACTTCTCAAGGCTGGTGGTAAGGCTGTCCTCCTGGCATTGCAAGCAATCTTTGCTTCCATTTGGTAGACTGGCATCATCCCAACTGACTGGAAAACGGGACTTGTCGTCCCTATCTGGAAAGGGAAGGGTGATCGCCTGGATTGCAGCAACTACAGGGTGGTAACATCTAGGGTCCTTGCTAGGGTTGTCCTAAATAGGATCCATGATCACTTGCTCACCTACCAGTGACTGGAACAGTCTGGTTTTTATGCCTAATAAGTCTATCATCGACCTCATCCTGGCACTGTGTGTTCTCATGGAGCGTAAACGCGAATATTGGCAGAGTTTCTTTGCAGCCTTTGTGTTCGACTTAGTTGATCAAGCTGCCCTTTTGGGACATCCTGAGGGTTCACAGGATCCCCTCAAGGTTGCTGGATATCATGGCCGGCCTGTACACTGGTACTGTTAGTGCTGTGCAGAGTTGAAGCAGGACTTCTGCGTTTTTTCCCAGTTGATTCTGGGGTTCGGCAGGGGTGTGTTCTTGCTCCTGCTCTGTTCAATGCTTGTATGGATTGGGTGTTGGGCAAGGTCGTGGGGTCCAGCAGCTGTGGGGCATCTGTTGGTGAAGAAAGATTCACGGATCTTGACTTTGCTGACGATGCTGTGATCTTCGCGGAGTCAATGGAGGCTCTGATCGGGGCACTCGAGAGACTGAGTGAGGAGTCTGAGCGTCTGGGCTTGCGAGTGTCCTGGATAAAGACCAAGATCCAGACCTTTAATGACCTCTTGGGCACAGCCATCAGCAGTGTGTCTGTTTGCGGAGAGAGTGTTGACCTTATTGAGAGGTTTGCTTACCTTGGCCATGACGTTCATGTCTCTGGTGACTCTTCCTATGAAGTCAGTAGACGGATTGGGAGAGCGTGGGGGGTCATGAGGTCGCTGGAAAGGGGTGTGTGACGCTCCCGATAGCTATGCAAAAGGATGAAGGTCCAAGTCTTGAGTCCTGGTGCTTCCTGTCTTGCTATATGGTTGTGAGACATGGACGCTATCCAGTGACCTGAGACGAAGACTGGACTCCTTTGGTACTGTGTCTCTCCGGAAAATCCTTGGGTACCGTTGGCTTGACTTTCTGTCGAATGAGCGATTGCTCATGGAGTCCTGAATGAGGCACATTACCTGCATTGCTAGGGAGCGTCAGTTACGGCACTACGGCCATGTGGCGCGTTTCCCAGAGGGTGATCCGGCCTGTAAGATCCTCTTAGTTGGGGACCCGAGTGGCTGGACCAGGCCAAGGGGTCGCCCACGTAACACCTGGCTGCAACAGATAGAGGGTCATTTCCAGAGGTTGGGACTGGACCGCGCATCTGCCTGGGGGGTTGCAAACCGGGATCCAGAGTTGTTTCGTTGTGTAGTGCGTGCGGCAACACACTATACCAGTGCATGCTCCCCAACTTGACTTGACTTGAACTCCTGCAAAGTAAAAATTTTACCCAAAAATAAATCCACTACAACAAAACCTTAATTGATGTTAATGCCAAAGTTAAAGTGAAAATAAAAAAAAAAAAAAACAAGGAAGTTATTCTGTCAGGGTTTTCCCAAGGACCTACTGAACACACACAGGACCAGAGGCAAAGCCACAGCGAGGAGCTACAGCCAACGCACATCCTTACATCTTACCTCAGGTGAACTCACTTCTAAGTGCCACAGCACCTCAGGGAAACTTGCTAATGAGAAGTCCTGCCCCCAGATTAGGTCAATTAAGCAGGGAAATGAGGCACCAAACCAAGACATTGTTGGGGATGAAGACTCAGTGTACAGTATAGTCAAACATTGTAGTAATACTATTGCCACTTGTTTTCTTGATTCACTGTCTTGTTGATTTTAGTTAGAGCTGATGTAAACCTGATTTAGTGTTTCAAGCAGAACTCCTTGTAGTGTGGTTTAGTAATTTCTGCAGTCACTCAGCAAGGCATTTTAAACACAAAACTGACAAAGATACACCATTTAGCCCAAGAAAGCTTGCCAATCCAATCTGACTAATTTCTCCAAATGATAGTATTCTAGCTGTAAAGACCCACTGGATAGACAGAATAGCAAAAAAAATACAGGCTCACTGATGCCGAATATGCTATTGAAACTTTGCATAAACCAACAAGTATGTGCTAACCTTGATTTATAAAAATGTAAACCAGAAAGATTCCAAGCACTAATTTCTTATTTATGTGGTGCAGAATTACACACAAACTGGGGGAAAACCTGACAGATGATGAATGACATAAAAGTCCAAATCAGTAAGCTGTATGCTCTTGAAGTTTGTCAGTGCAGCACATCCTCCAGAAACATCTGGAACTGGTCACAACATCAGGCTATGTCCAGTCTGATTTCAGCTCTCACTACCTAAGCTCAAAGTGTTCATCCCAGCTGCAAGAAGGAAAAGATAAAGTTATTCTCAAAATGAAAAAAACACTTAGAATTGGTTAAGTGTATCATTACGCACACATGTGGAATGTAGCTTGCATTTCTATTTGGCACATTTAAAAAATAATGGAAATAAAATCAAATCAGTATAAACTTACATAAATAAAGAGTCGAGATTCATTAGTCCAAAAGAACATTAAATGTTAGACAGCAATGGCACTTTCAATTGTGCCAAACGAATTCCTACCCAAAAGGAATTTTTAATATACAAGAATATCCAAAAAGCAGATCAGCACACCATGAAGCTGTGTTTAATTTATACAGTGACAACTGCCACAAAATAATATTAAAGTTCCTCTTTTTCTTCTTTGTTAATAGTGTGGTTTACTGGTTAGTGATGCTGCCTTACAGCTCCAGAGCTCAGAGTTCAAATGCTGGCCCCCCTGTGTACAGCTTGTTGGTTTTTCTCTGGATACTCTGGCTTTCTCCTCACATTTCATGTTTGTGTTAAGTTGAATGGTGACTCTAAATTGTCCTAGTGTGCATGAGTGTGGGTAGGCATACCCAGTGCCAGACTGGTGTTTCTAAGTCTGGTTCACACCCTGCAGCTAGACAAGCACTGACTTCATGAACTGGTTGAGCTAGATAGATAGATAGATAGATAGATAGATAGATAGATAGATAGATAGATAGATAGATA
>JANRMT010062792.1:49842416-49857384 GCA_026402145.1 Polypterus bichir lapradei
ATAGATAGATAGATAGATAGATAGATAGATAGATAGATAGATAGATACTTTTAATTCCAAGGGGAAATTCACATAATCCAGTACGGAAGCGTATTACTGCCACGACATAATAAAAAAAATATGCTCACTATCACGTTATAACGTGAAAATATTACATTATAACGTGAAAACATCACGTTAAAACGAGAAATCGTATCATGTGATAACGTGAAAATATAAGATTATAACGTAATAGTATCACGTTAAATGCGCGAGAGGCACTCTTCTGGTACACCTCGATTTCGTAGAAATCTCAGCAGTGGGGTATCCGCGCTTTGCGCCATGGTGATGCCGGAGAACATCTCAGGGAGAGTTGACTTCCGCCCCTGAATTTAACTTTTAATCCTATCGGGATAGGTTTTCTCGTTATAACGTAATATTTTCATGTTATAACGTGATACGGTTTCACGTTATAATGTAAGGTTTTCACATTTTAACGTGATACGGTTTTACGTTCTAACGTGATGTTTTCACGTTATAACATGATAGTGAGAATAATTTTTTATTATGTCATGGCAGCAATACGTTTCCGTAATCCAGCAGCAGTATACTGATACAAAAAAAATATATTAAAGAGTAATAAAAATGCAGGTAAAAACAAACAATAACTTTGAATAATGTTAGTGTTTACCGAACCTACCCCCCGCCCCCGGGTGGAATTGAAGAGTCGCATAGTGTGTGTTGGGGGGGGCTGGGGGAGGGGTTTGGGGGGAACAATCTCCTCAGTCTGTCAGTGGAGCAAGACAGTGACAAAAGTCTGTCACTGAAGCTACTCCTCTGCCTGGAGATGACACTGTTCAGTGGATGCAGTGAATTCTCCATGATTGACAGGTGTCTGCTCAGTCCCCGTCGCTCTGCCACAGATGTTAAACTGTCCAGCTTCATTCCTACAATAGAGCCTGCCTTCCTAACAAGTTTGTCCAGGTGTGAGGCATCCTTCATCTTTATGCTGCCTCCCCAGCACACCACCGCATAGAAGAGGGCACTCGCCACAACAGTCTGGTAGAACATCTGCAGCATCTTATTGCAGATGTTGAAGGACGCCAACCTTCTAAGGAAGTATAGTCGACTCTGACCTTTCTTACACAGAGCATCAGTATTGGCAGTCCAGTCCAATTTGTCATCCAGCTGCACTTCCAAGTATTTATAGGTCTGCACCCTAAATACTTGGGAAAACAAATGGATTTTACTTTGATGTTTTTGTGCATTCTTTTTTTGTTGCAAATGCTTAATTTGGATTGGGTGTCACAAAATCTGTTTTATATCAAAACAATTTAAACCATGTTACCTACGACGCGAATCCTTCTAATATTCACTGTGTTACATGCTCTCAAGTATTCTAGGAAGCATTACCTGGTTGTCTCGTGGCCACAGCACTGGTGACCTGACATGTAGCCATCCCGGGTCAGAGCCGCCTGCATCAGCCCTTGCAGACGCCCAACACCCCAGTCCACCCCCACTGGCTGTGTGTTCTCTATCCTCTACAGAGATCTTAGACTTCTTTGTGCTGTGCCAACCTGATGGTATCCTTGTCCCTGAAACTTTTTATCAGCCAGGCTTCTTTTCATTTTATTTTATCTTTGACTAAGAATCACAATGTGCCAAAACATTTTGTACAGCAGCATTTTTTTTTTTTTTTAGAAAAATTAATGTTGACAAGAATTCATACAAAGTTGTGAGGGAGTGAGGGTGAAACTGGGAGCGACAAAGTGCTGATAAAGACAACCACAGTAAAGCAAACAGCTGTCTGTGTCCTCCTGTCTCGTAGCACCAACTCCACCTAGTGACAATGATCTGACAGCAAAAAAATAAGCTCATCTGGAAAACATTAATCTGAATTTAAATGCATTCTTCACCAAATGAGATTTTAAATGGGGAAAAAAGTAGAATTTACGGTCAAAGATTAATTACAGTCTTCCATTGTGTACGACTAGACAGTATATGAAGAAAAGAACAAAGCTGATTGCTCAGGCCCTTCCCTGAGACAGACCAAATTGTGTGCAGCTTATAAAATGCAAAATCTTTTTCTCCATTTACATTTTTGCCTTGAAGCAGGACATCACTTAAAGATGTGTGTTTGTGTGAATGTTATTTATTTTTTACCATCTCACATTTAACTGCCAGACAGATTACAAAGATGATATTTTAAATTACAGGCATTTAAAAAACTCAGTCAGGATCCATGATTTCTCCTTACTGGTACTTTTAAACAAAATGAGACCAAGATGGGTGAAACACCCACCAGACACTCATTTTCAAGCAAGATTTAAGTTATTTATGATTTTATTTTCCTTATGTAAGCATTCATTGATCCACCAATCAATTTTCCAAACCCATTTTTTCCCACTACGAAATTGTCAGCAGTTGGTGACATGTCTGACAGCATGAGGTTCAAATCAGGAGCCAACCCTAGCCAGTGCCTCCCATTGGACTGAGGATCTTTGATCTGAATGCTTGAAACTCGCCTGTTCCACTCCCTTGTCTCTGCACCTGTGGAGTACTTACAGGGGCAGCTTATGAACAAATAAACTTTACCGAAGAAATGCATTGCTCTTGGTATATTTCATTTTCTTCCTGTGTAAAGCCTTGTGCCTGTTCATTAGTGCCCCCTGCAGGACACATTTCTGTCACCTTTTACAATCCAAAGACACAGGAAGAGCATGCAGACTCCACAAGAGAGTAACTGCCCTATGATTTGAACCTTTACATGCCTCCATAAATGGAGTTCTTATTTACATTTGTTTACTCAGTTAGGCATCCATGCTAAGTGAACAAAATCAACTCTTAAGCACCATGCTCCCCTTTAATTCAGAGCCTCAATACAAACCCACTTCTGACCCAGTGAATGCAAGAAATGGAGCTAATACTTTTAAAAGGCCAACTGAAAAAATTTGGAAGGGATGCTGCCCTGTTGTGGTATTTTGTACCTAACGTAAATGCTGGATGAGTTCCCCTCTCTCCACATATGAAATGTAACCTCTTGTCCTCTGGAGGTGTATTTTGTCCACCTATTGGCAACTAGCTGCTTTCATTCAGATTATTTCTGTCTAAACTCTTGTGATTACCAGGTACTTCCACTGTGCCACTGACCTGTGCTATGTATTTAAAGAGCCAGATACCTGTTTTAAAAAAAACTTTTATTTTATATAGTACCTGTTTATAGAAAAGACTTGTTCCAAATCTCTTGACATGTGCAGATACACCGTAAAACTCTTTATTTTATTATTATTTTTATACAGATATCAAGTGACTTGTTTAGGGTTGCTCTGAAGATCAGTGGTTCTAGTTTGGGACACCTTAGCCACCATATTAAGTACATACAGTCTGGTGCCACCTAGTGGCTACACAGCCATATGCCGGAGGATCCTAAAGCAGTGGTTCTCAAGTTCAGTCCTCAGGTCCAACTATGACTGCAGGTTTTTGTCCCAACCCACTTCCCCTGCCTTAATTAAACAAACCGTTATTTTCCAGTTTCTATATTTTTTTACAACCATCCATTATATGTGTAAAATTGGTAAGAATTCATTCATTTTCCTTTTAAATATTTTTTTTATATTCGGGTTATTTAGTCTAATATTTACTAATAAGAACACAAGTGGGTAACACTGAAGTAGCTGCTCCTTTCAGAGTCATCTGCCCTGGTGACTGCTCTGCTCGTCATTACTTGTATGTATTCCAATCCAAATAAGAAAGCAAAATCCACAGAAAAAGTGAATTTTAAAAAATAAAAGAAAGACAAATACATGGAAGTCTTAATTCCCTATATTTGTAAATCTGACACTAGTGCACTTTTACTAAATGCAAAGTAAAATAAACAGATGGCTTTGTTATTTAAGCAATGAGATCAATCAAAGGTAAAGATGGCTGACTGATTGAGGAACTGGTTGGAACAAAAACCTGCAGCCACAAGGGGCTCCCCATAGACTGAACTGCCCAATTCTCTGCTGGCGAACCAGTTACTCATCTCCCCTAAGACACCTTTCTGGCCACTGCACTGCCTCTCTTCACTCCAGTGGGGGTATTTCTTAACACTGATACCCAGCCTTTGCATATATAACCCCTGACAACCTGCTATATGAAATATTTGGACAGATACAGGGCACTAAATCCAACAAATAATTTATTGTTTCCACATACAGTTTTTATATGGTAGATTTGTTTCTTCCTCTCTATGATTCATTGAGTGAGGAGAAACTTTCTATTGTTTATACAAAATCTGTCCTTAGGCTGTCACCTTATCCCCATGTTCTTGTTGAACTCATTTTAAAGTAACAACTGTGATCCACTGTACTAATTCCTTTTATAATTTCAAACATTTCAAGCATGTCACCTTTTAATCCCTGTTTGCCTAAACTAAAAGGGTTCAGCTCCTTACGTGTACACATTATAAACCCCAGATCTGCCCCATTGTCATCTTAATACTGCCATCTTGACAGAAGTCACAAGCTTCTCACTACTCTAAGTTGCAGACAAGACACTTTTGTCTGAGATAACAGTTTTTTTTTCTTGTTGTTATTGCTGATGGTCTTTTCTCAACTCATCTTTCCAACCTAGTTGCCTGTTTCTGGCTGTATGATTGTGATCAACCTGTGTACTCTCCTTTCCCCACTTTTGTACTGTAGAGGGTTAGCTCATGGGGCAAAGTGACAGAATATTCTGGCTTGGGAGCTGGCCCTCTCATGAAACTGTGAAATTAGTGTATTTGTTTGCTTCTTCTTTTGTGGAAAGGTAGACACAACCAATTGGGGCTCCAACTGCATTGCTCATTTATTTGTAGTATGTATGACCACATAAGGAAGTAAAATTAATGCACTCACTGCGTTTCTTTCTTTCTCCCTTTTTCTCTTGCTCTCTGTCTGTTGCTGGGAAGAAGGAGACACTGGTGGGCAGAGTCTGTCCAGTTAATACTGCTCATCAAAACGAAGGGTCAGGATGTTGTCTGAAAGAAGACTACAGACAAGCACTTCACCCCTCCTTGTTTGAGGTTCAGCTCCTTCCTGTGTACACCTTTGTATGACAAAGCAGCTGGATAACCATAGCTTTATTGAATGTGGCTAAACAGGGATATTTTTGGGGGCAAGAATAAAGGGAAAAAATTAGGTGGTAAGTAGTGCCAGCACAATGTCTTCGAGTCCACGTGCCAGATTTTAATTCATGTTCTTTTTTATGTACTTATTAGAATTCTTATGAGTAGCAGTAAAGGGCACACATGGCTTTGATATCACACATCACTGTTGTTGAATATTGACTTGGATATGTCAACAAGCAAATAAATCTAAAGGAAAAAAGCTGAAATAAAACACAAGTATATAAATCTTCTGTATATCCTGCATCAGGACACATGTTCCTTCACCCCTTCATATGTGTGTCCTTATTCCTTCTCCATCAGAGAGCTGTGGTTATTTGACATTTACTTCCAAGCTCTTAGAGCTCTAGCTGTATTTAGCCTTATAGAATTCAATGCGAGGGCCAAAAGTATCCACAAAAGCACCCACAGTAAAGTTTTGAAGAGCTCTGTTATGTTTCCATTAGGTTGGTCCTGAAAATAAAAATCCAAACCAGTCAAATATCTTCACAGGCTCTCTAGGGGTTCCAGATGGGATGCAAGTCTTTCCTCACGTTTGAGACTTTTGAGGATAGATTGTTGCCATAAGAGGACCCTCACAATGCATCCCTCTCTCCATCTTTATACATTCTAAATTTCCACATACTAAATGCATGAGCATGGCCTCCTAATAGCATTCTCACCCTCATTGAATTTCTGGCTGTGTAGAGTCTGCATGTTCTCTCTACATATGCATATCTTTCATCTTTAGACTCTGGTATCCTTACCACAAATCCAAAGGTGTGGGGTTAGCTTGATTGGCGATTCCCACCTACAGTAAGACTATGCCTTTGGAGAGACTGCCATCACAACAAGGGCTGGCACTGCTTCTGATTCTTAGTAGGACTGTATAGTTGTAAAAAGTGTTGGAATCTTTAATTTTCTAACCAGTTTAATCCAGAACAGGGTCATGGAAGGGCTGGAGGCTATCCCACCTAGCACAGGACGCAAGGCAGCCCCCTGAAGAGGGTGCCAGTCCACCACAGGGCATGTCTTTAAGTACTCAGTATTAATGCACTAATTTTATAAACAGGGAAGTATCGGAGTATTAACAGATAAAGGATTTTTATCCCCCAGTCAAGCTTGTATTCAATTGGGTCTAGATAGGATGATGAGGACTTTGTCGGGTAGATACAAACAATTACAATCAAAGCATTAGCCTCAGTTCAGTAAACCACCATATAAGGTTAATTCAGTTATCCAAACTGTCTTCCATTTACAATTTTTGCTTAAGCATAAAGAAAAAAATGGTACAAATAGCACAGTTAATCTGGTAAATGTGGCATGAGGTAGAATGAAATAGGGAGTTGGCAGCACAGTGCTGCTTCATGTCTTTAAACAATAGTTTTTTGTCCTACCCTACCATTGCAACCAAACCTTTACCACACATTGTGTATTTGTAACTCTTGTGAATATTCTGTCAATTTTTACTTTTGATACCACACACTAATGCCATTGTTAAATTTGCAGTTACCAATGCATTGAGACATTCAACAATTTCAACAATGCTATGTCAAAAAGGTACTTTTGAGATTTCTCTTCATTTGACTCACCAAGCTCATTTACTCAAAAGGAACAAGTTGTTCTTCTTTGAGCAAAAATCATTCTATTAATGTTACATTTTGGAATTCATTTTATTATCATTCCAAATACTTTTGATTTCCACTCTGTCAGATCATTAAAAGATTACCTACTGATATACTTCATTTAAAAAAAAGTGAGAGAGAGAGAAAAACACATTTTTATTTTCTAGTTCTTCAAAAAAGGATAATTACAAATGCAGAAAAAACTAACAAAGAAACAAACTGTACTACCTCTTCAATTATTGTATTAAACCCTAGGCAGTTATAAATGAAGTCCAGATTGAGAAAGCTGTAGAAAGAAACAAAATCAAGTCCAACACACATAAGAAAGTCAGCAATATTAAAACAAATCATAAATGCAAAATATGTCTTTTTTTAAGAACAAGGAGATATTTGGATGCTTTCAGATGTTAAATATCATAGTTTGTTCAATCTAATGTGATAATTTACGTAAGTTAATGACAAACTTGTGTCTAGATCTGTGCCAATCCTCTCTTATATGATTTAGTGCGAAAATAAACATAAAAAAGCACAAACAAACTAATTAGACCACAGTTTTGCCACAGATTGTACTTAATATGCATAATATTGACTAAAGAACAGGTAACACAAGAGTAAGAAATTACTCCTTGATGTGAGGATGGGCTTTCCATTCATATTTTAAATATTATATTAAGATATATATCTGTGCAATGATAAAGCATTCATTTAGAAAAACTAAGAAACATGTTTCTTGTAGCTTTCCATGTACCAGAGAACAGATAAGATCTTGTATGCCTGTTCCGCTCAGAAAATACCAGGTCAGAACCAATATAAACTAAGAACTAGGGACCTGTTGTGAGTCTGCATTAACATAAAAAAAAAGCATGCTGGTGAGATGCTAAGGTGGTAGGACTGGACAAAAGGCACATGGCCTGATCATGACAAGACAGTTGGCCCCAACATTGCGATGTCCAGTTTGTTTAAGAGGTGTAGCAGGGAAGCACAAGAAGATTACAAATTCTGTTACAGAGAAACTCTCAGTCTATTACTCTACCAATTCCTGCAAGAGATCATACTGACTAAGGAGACTGATTAGCTTAATAAGATGAAGAGTCACCTGAATAGATAGGCATATTGGGTCCCTAGACTCCTAGCAAAATAAGCCGATATCCATCCAGGTTGTATTGCTATTATTTTGTCACATTCATTTTGATTTGCTCCTATTTTAGGCACATTATGATCCTTAAATTAATTAATGAATATATGAATAAATCTATAAACATTCTCTACTGCTTGTTTCTGTATTCTATCCTGTTAAATGGGGTCATCGTTATAAAAAAGGGGAAAGTATTTAATCACAGTAGCAGCCAACCTTGACAGCAACTATATGAGCAGATACAGATTGCAGCTCTATCTTTGTGACAGGCTACAAGGACTAGTTTGGTGATTTGCAACTCTCTGTTTGGGTCTTTGAAATAAAGACTCTGAAAGTGAGAAACGGGTCACCATAGGACCATTTCATGATGTAAAAGTCAATAAAGGAGCTACATATATGGGATGTGCTGATATTGGTAAAAGATATTGGTTGGCAATGCAGACAGCTTTCTACTCCACATTAGCGTTAACAGAAGGATTTCAGACTTTCATGTCACTTGGCAACATCCAGGAAACACCATGACCCAAGTAGATATTAATACCTCAGCAACAACTGAAAGACAATGATAAGAAAAAGACATGCAAATTATATCAACGGACAATATGTGTAAAGCAACACTATTTAAAGTTCAGTCTTTTTCATTTTGTACTAGCCATGGCCTAATGGAATTTAAAAATGTTGTTCAAATTAATCTATCAAAGACAAGACCCAAAATGCATTCAAAATAACAACCAACTTATGAGAGATGAAGTAAGTGCTGGTTTCCCTCAGAGATATAGTCTACTTATGTCACAGACACCAAACTTTCCTTTTTTGAGTGTCTCAACAGATTTGCATCTACCTATGGCTTTCCTTGAGGTTTTGCCCAACTGCAACTCAATTATTCAAATCTCTCTATTATATAGAAAAAGCCTGGGACAAGACGTGACTTTTTCAGAGAGATACTTTCAAGTTCCGCGAGACGAGAGTTTGTGCCAAGAGATTTAACCACACCCAGGGCCAGATATAAAAGACAAAGAGTAGATGACAAAGTAGAATGTCGTAAAGATGTTCAAAAACATTGGCGCGATACATATGCAGAGCAGGTTAAAGATAATGAAAGTACTCAATTTTGAAAGTCTCAAAAAAAATGATAGTGAAGATCGCATTAGCACAAACAAACAAATTATTACTTGGTGAAATAACGGAACAGCGAAAAGCGATCGAATATATTGTTCGGATTTAAACTTTAAGTCAGAGACTTGTAGATTGTCTAATTCGTGTTGCCATCAGGGAAAAGTAGTGGTTCTTCCCAATGAAGAAGCGTTTCCGCGAGAATTAAAAGACTTGCTGTTTGGTGAAAGAGAAATCCACATACGTGAGCGGCAGAGGAGCGAAGTGGCCGGCATGTAGCGCAGGCCGGAGGGTTGCAAAGTGAGCAGGGGGCAAAGCCCCCTAGGGATAAATAAATAAATCACAATGACTACAGGGTATTCAATTTTGTTCAGTTAAAACACCCCTATAAGAAAAAATAAAACAGTTAAAGAGGGATTATTAAGCTAAAACATTGCAGAACCCATTAATACTACTCCATACCACCTACAGAGATGGTATCTACCAGATCTACAAGATGCAAAGGACCCTCCATTTTCTTTTTCCATCTGCTTATTGTGAAGAAAAAGGGTGTGGACTCATTGGAGAAGAAAAATAGTAATTGGTTATAAATGAGCACAACATTCTTCCAAAATTCAATAAAGAGAAGGTATACTGCATAAGGAAATGAAAATAAATAAAATAACACAAACAGTCACATACATTGCACATAAGTCCCTGATTAATGTCTACATCATTAAACAAATATCCAAAACTAATTCAATAAATTATTCTTTATTGTAAGTAGGTCCTTATACAATGAGTACTATCATAAATACCTTTACAGTGCAATCAAAAAGATTACAGTCCACATACCATGGGAACATGCATCCAGTTACAGAAACAGAAACATATATAGAAAGTCCACTTATTGTTGTGTGACGCCACAATCTCAAAGCTTCAGTTCCCAACACAACCACTGTCTAGCTGCACATTCTTCGAAGGGTTGTGAAGATCTACTTTCTGTACTACAAAGACATGCACTTTTGGTTGACTAGGAAGTCCACATTGTTGATGTGCGTAGGTGTGTGCATGAGGGTGCCAGACTCTCTGGGGATGGTCCCTGTCTTGCACCCTCTGCCATGCAATAGGCTCCAAATCTTTTTAACCCTTCACTGGAATATGAAGTCTCAGGAAATGGATAGGTCACTGCTTAATCAACCCAGATTTCTATGATTTCTATCAGCCAAAACAGAATTCTATCATATCATTCATCATGTTTCACTACTGATGGCTAGTGATACAATGATACAAATAGTATATACATTTTTGTGCTGGGAAACAGTAGGTAAAAAAGAACTTAACATCATAATGTGACCCTTAATCATCTATTTAGAACAGACTACTATAAAACTCATATAGATGACTTGGGCAAGCAATGTTAATAAAATCTTACAACAAAAAGGTAATATTTTGAATTTAGCAAATGACCATTAAATCATGGTAATGTCTGATAAGGCTCAGTATTCTTGTGTTTAAATGCTCCTTAAGACTTTTAATTTAGTGGGGGCCTTTCTTTTCAAGAAACTTGCATGTTATTATTCTGATGGAAAGAAATTAATATGGCACTTAAAACAGGCAGGTGCAGAACTGGCTGCCAGACATCTGCACATGATTTAGGCCCAGAACTATTTGCCTTTATTCCTGATGCAGCCTGATTACTGAAAGCATAATTTCAAAAGAAATAAATAATTGTATCACCTTCAAACCCCTTCCAACCACCAGTGATCCCTGCTGTTTAGATGAGGCATTCACCACTAATATAATATTTAAAAAACACGCATGCAAGGTTGAAGATTTATGATCCCAACATGCTCAGTCCATGAGGTATGCATTAGTACTGTGGAATCTGGAAGCAAATAGTGATTTCATCTTACTAACATAAAACTGTTTGTAATTAGTGACTACTGACTAAAGATGAAGTGCAAAAATGTAGACCATTATTGCTTGACGTTAGATAACTAGCTGAGGCTATAGTACAAAAAAAGGACATAATGTTCAAAATGTTTTAAGGGAGCCTTTTTTCTACTGAAAAAAAGCTCTTTGGGTTTTCTATGTGGATGTTTATTGGTCAAATTTGGAAAAAGAGACAGACATACAATGCTAGGCTATGATCCCCATCAAAAATTTTTCCCATTCTTCAAGACGTCATCCTGTATTGTTTTTTAGAATACAGTATAGCACAATGAAACCACAATTGCTTGTTAACAGAAATTATTACAGGTTTAAAATATCACATATGAGCACTTTCCAGCAGTCCGTTCCAATGCAGAATCTTTCTCCTAACTCAGTTTTACACACTTTTCACAGGTTGTGAAATGGAGATTTGTGAATGCTGGTATTTACTTACTTACAACCTAATTCAAGTATGATTTGTACTGTTTGAGATGTATATTGATCTTGCAGTAATTTTCTGATGTTCAACAGTAAGAAAGGAAGTCAATTATTCTCTGAGGTATGCTGAGTCGCGACACCACTTCTAGCGCCTGTATTCCAAGAAAACTTCTCAGATTGACTCTGCACAGCTGCTGCAGACTTAAAGGGGTGCCTAGATGTAGGGGAGCATAGGAAGTTAACAAATGACTGCAAACAATTATTGGGAAATGCTGTGCAAAATAGAGCATAACCTTCTTTTACATCTAGTACTTACAAACAGGGCATAATTCATTGCAGAAAAGTCTCAGACTAACATTTAAGTATATATAAACATGTTAGAATATGAACACATATGAGGTAATGCTTTCTTACCACACAGGGATGCACTTTAATAAAGCAGAATAAAAACAGTATTATACCCTGCTTTAAATGCTAAATTCACAAGAATAATTTTTACAGTATGACACGTATAACACGGATTTTTATCTACTTGGTAAGCAAAACTATAAAACAAAAATAACTACTATTATCTACAGTAAAAGCACTAGTTATAGCTTGTTATTCAATTTACTACATATTTAATTAATTATTTCAACCAAAAAACTTGTCTGGATTAATAAAGTTAACTTAATCTAATGTAATCAAAAAATAAAAAAGGTTGGTGCACTTAAAAGCAGGCTACACATACACAGTACTGATTTGTGGTGTTCCTTCTGAGTTTAGAACAAATTGTTAATAGCAAGAAAACATTCAGGGGACCAACTTAACTTTTTCTCATCCTCAAAAAGAGAAGCTGGCCACAAGCCCAGGCCCTCTTAATAAACGGCAGATAATCCAGCAGAGCTAAATCAATCCATCTGCCTAGGTGAGTAAGTGGGCCACTGACTTCTATTAAAATTGTGAAGGTATCACATTACACAAAATCACAGGATCTCTCTCTCAACCTCATTTCTAAGAAGAATCCAGAAGAACCCCCAAATGACACTGTCAATAATCTCCCTTTCCCATCTTCATTTCATGTTTTCCCACAGAGAGACTAGCCACAAACCAAGGCCCACCTATATGGAGGAATATTTCAGACAAAAATAAATAAATAAATAAATAAAAGGACTGTGAAATGTGAGCATAAATAAATAAGTGTCATGAAATGAGAGCCTAAATAAATAAATATGTCATGAAATGAGAGCATGAATAAATAAATGTGTCACGAAATATGTTTTTTGCTGCTTATTTATTTATTTCATTTTGTCCATAACATTCCTGCAAACCGTCATGAAATACGACTTGAAATAAAACTGTCACTTTCACTCGTCAAAGTTGAGAGGGTGGGCTCTAACACGCCCTCTAGTTACTGATTGGTGAATCGATAGCACAAGAATTAATTAGAAAAATGCTTACTACTGCCGATGAAATGGATTCAGCTGAAGATATTACGTATTTCAGAGAGAGAATTGAAGATTTATCGGAAGAAATTACAATGTTGGCGGCCCTTTTAGACTCCGATATAGATGAAACTATTTTTGAAATTATCGAAGAACAGGTGGAACGGACTCTACTACACTCCAGTTCAGGTGACACAGTTCCCTCCTCTGGACGTCCATCCTTTGACATTCCAGCTGAGTCAATAAAACACATTCTGTTATGCGGTTTAAAAGTACGACAGATGGCAGATCTATATGGTGTATCGGAGGAGACGATCACAAGGCGAATGAGCCAGTTTGATATACGGTAAGCTGCAACAGCTGTATTAGTTTAGGTACTTTGACATGGAATGCCCAAAGCTGCTCCAACTAATATTTTGAACTGAGTATTTGACCCTTGTTTTACGAGTATAAAGTCAGGTGCATATTCGCAGCTACTTTTTCAAACAGTTCTACAGCTCTGACCAGTGGCAAAGTTGTTTGAAAAACAAAAGATAAATCTTCAATTCTCTCTCTGAAATACGTAATATCTTCGGCAGAATCCATTTCATCGGCAGTAGTATGCATTTTTCTAATTAATTCTTGTGCTATCGATTCACCAATCAGTAACTAGAGGGCGTATTAGAGCCCACCCTCTCAACTTTGACGAGTGAAAGCGACAGTTTTATTTCAAGTCGTATTTCATGACGGTTTGCAGGAATGTTACGGACAAAATGAAATAAATAAATAAGCAACAAAAAACATTTCGTGACACATTTATTTATTTATGCTCTCATTTCGTGACATATTTATTTATTTAGGCTCTCATTTCATGACACTTATTTATTTATGCTCACATTTCACAGTACTTTTATTTATTTATTTATTTATTTAATTTTGTCCGAAATATTCCTCCATACACCTAGTCAGTAAACTGTACATTATCCTAGTGAGCTAAAGAAGAATTCACTAGGCCCAATGGCAAGTCAAGTTTCTGACTGCAAGCATACCTTTTATGTAGAGACAGCTACTCTCTTTTTGCCCTACATTATGCTTAGCAAATCTGGGCCAGGGCACTATTTGGCTCTGCTCAGGAATTCACTCAAGGTGATGCCACATCTCTAGCACTAATCCTCCCAGAGACGATATTTGCAGGATTCAAGCTTGGGCCCTTTGGATTACAGAGGTGGCTTCTCTACCACTGTATCAAGTAAGCTTTCCTTTAACTCAACTGAGTAAGAAGTCACTTACTGACTTGGAGGCCCTAGATTTATAGCCAGGCTAACCATGTTAAGACATGAATTGGAAAGAGTCAAGACCCTGAATGATTTTTTAGTAATCTGTTATCATGCTTCATCTATTATGGAATTGGCAGTAACACATCAGTAACCATCATGTCTTACCCTACTCATACTAGCACGAACACTCAATCAACACTTTTTCCACAATAAAGTCAATTTTCAATTTTACATTTTTTCCCTGCATCAATGGTTATACATTCACAATGCAATAACTATGACTTAATGGCACTTATGCTTTATGTATAACACATTAAAGTACATTACACATTACTTTGATATATTTAAGTTGAAAAATGAAAAAATTTAAAGAATTCTAAAAGTCAAGATAAATAAATAACAAAGATGAATTTAATAAAGAAAATGCACTCGCTGGGACAGTACTTTCAAAAAAAGAAATCATGTTTCAAAATGTATAGTAGAATTTTTTTTTTTCCATTATAATGGGACATACATTATTATAATTATAAAAACCACAGATTATCATAGTTAAATAAGGGCATCATTACCACTAAGATTTGTCTACATTATAAAATAAAGAGACTAATGTATGCCTCCTTGTGGCCAAACTTTTAAACAAAACATCATTTAATGTCTTTTGTTACTTCAAGAAACACAAAATTACCTACTTTCATAAAACTGTAGACAGAGTGAAGCTGGAGTACCCGATCTGGTGTAGTCAACTGGCTTTTTCCCTTGATTATCCCGGGCATAGACATTCCCACCAAACTGAATTAGCAATTCTATTAAATCCACGTTCTTTACTTTTGCAGCATGGTGGAGTGCTGTTTCATGCAACTTTGCTGCATTTACTTTTGCACCTTGCATAGAATGGAAAAAAATGAAAGATTAAAATTGGTAAATCAATATGTTGTATAATAAAAGTAGCTTTTACAACA
>JANRMT010062792.1:49862384-49873300 GCA_026402145.1 Polypterus bichir lapradei
CATGTTTTTTGACACGCTTTAAATTGGGCTCATTTTAAAACCTATATACTGTATATAATGTCTAGTATCATTCTTTTCAGAATTTATTATACTTTAATGTGATGTTGTTAGATTTTCAAATTCTTTATAATTTAAAAACAGAATAACTAAAAAATATCAAGAACTCATGTCCCGTGAGACAACACTTTGTGCCAAGAGATTTAACCATGCCCAGGGCTGGAAATAAATGACAAAAAGTAGGACAGCTGCTGTACAGGCTTTTAAATGTTTGAAGCCCTGCACGAGATGCAGATTACGCATCATGGCAGCAGCAAGCCAGCAGTTGATTGAGCAAAGAGGTGGTAAAAATAAAAAAAATTAAAAATTTGTTTCCCATTGTATCACTGTTTAAGAGGGGATTTCGGAGGAGCGACCGCGTCTCCTTGGGGTGCGTTCAACCCCCCTCTTCACAACGAGAGCGGCAGAGATGCAAAGTGGCTTGTGCATAGCGTAGGCTGGAGGAGTTGGAGAGTGAAGCGAGCAGGGGGCGAACCCCCTAGTATATATACTGTATAATGTACAACAATACAGTCTGAGGATGTCTGCAAAGTTATTAGATAATAAAGGTGTTTCTGTTGAAAAGCTTACTATAATAAGTGTCAGTTATGAATATGGGAAAGAAGTCTATGGTCAGGACAGTAAAACCGTATGATAGTGATCATCTAATTAAATTAGTAATTGTATCTACAGTATGCCTAGAAGAATCAGATGAAACTCACAGTGTTAATGCTCCTATTCAAATTAAACTAAGATTACAAACATTCATTTTATTTTCCATGTTCACACTATTTACCAATGTAACACACATCAATACATAGCTACAGATCAGATGAGATACAAAGAGGCCATATACAACTTGCTCTTAAGCTTCATTGTCCTGTTAGAAGTGAATTGTGTCCAGATAGATCTTTTAAAACCTATATAGAACTACCATACTCTATAATATATGCACACAGGAACATAAGATCAAGATTGATGAGAACAGGCCATTCATTCCAACAAATCTTATCAATCTAATTTTTACAAAATAACATTGAGTCATGTTTGAAAAAGTCCCAGTGTTCATTACAATACTTGACAATTTGCTCCATGCTCCTATGGTTCTTTGTGTACAAAAAACATTATAACATTTGTGCACAATTTAACTGTAACAAGTTTTATCTGCATCCCTTTGGTTTTACTGAAAGATTAATTTTAAAATGACATCTTGGATCTACTATACTATTTCCCTTCATAATTTTAAACACTTAAATCATGTCACTTCTTAAGCAATTTTAGCTTAAACTGAAAAGGTTAAACATCTTCATTCTCTCCTTATACTGTAGCTTATATTTCTCAGTCACAGAATCAGACTAATCTTTTTTGTAATATGGAGACCATAACATATCACAGTATTAAAGATGAGGCCTCACAAATAGGTTTTTTGCTTAATTATGGCCTCCATTGACTTTTATTCCACACATCATGCTTTATAACCTAAAAATATCCATATGGCAGAATATTACATTGTAACAGGCTTTTCCTCTCTGTGTTGATTCAAAAAACTGCCACTGATGACATTTATGAAATGTGCTCTGCTATTTTTATTGTATTCTCATTTAATACTGGTGTAAATAAAGTTCATTACTAAAACATCCCACTTTCAACTAGCTCCATTAATATTATTGAAAAGTTACATATTGACACATTTATCAGAATAGATGTTACTAACATCCTCAGTAACAAAGTCAGTATCGCCTCACCATCAAGATACCATTCCCACTTCAGATGAGAAAACTGCCAAGGACAAAGAGAGCAATGTTCCAGTGTGATTACAAATCAGTAGACCAATGAAATTAAACAGCTCCATTTTTCTCAATGGGTGTTTTCTTTTCCTTCAATGGATTAAGCAAGCCTAACAATGAACTATAGTTTCTTTGTTTGATGCTATACTCTGATAAATTTTGCATCTGATTATTCTGTAAAATCACAACCAAAAGAGGGCCAATTGTTAACTGTACAATACCAAATAAAATTTGATTGGACTGGATGAATACTGCAACATTTCTTGAAATATTTTGGCATAAATGTTTAAGAAGGTTGAATAAGGTTTTGTCTGAGACATTATGCACTGCCTTCTAAAAAGTAGTTTACATAATTCTTTTTTCCAGCTTCATATATTTGTAAAATTCTTGGTTTAATACTATGTATGTTTTGCAAATTCCCTCCTAATCAAAAACATTACAATATTGGTATGCATACATGAATCATCTGATTGATTGGTCACTACTGAACACTAAGGTTTCATCTGTTTACTCTATGCCCTATATTTCATATTTATGGACCAGAGAACAAGTGTTTGGACTACTGAACCAAAAGAAAGCAGTTTGTGAGGATTTGTGTGTTAGAAATAGTGGTGTTTAATACTCGAGCAACTCAGGGAACTGTCCAATCTCTCTTCCTGTTCCCCCTCAACCTTCCAGTACAATACCATATACATAAATTATCAGACTCCCCCATCATAAGCTGCATTAATAATCAAGATGAGTTGGGATATAAGAGGCTTGTGGAGAACCACCTGCAGCTCACCATCAGCAAGACAAAAGTTTGTTGTAGACTTCCTACATGCCAAAGACCCTTCAGGGAGAGGATGTGGAAGTGGTTAAGAGCTACAAGTACTTGAAGACTCATATAAATAGCAAATAAGACTGGTCTGACAACACAGTGATGCTATACAAGAAGGGCCAATACAGACTGTACTTCCTGTAGATAGTCAGGTCCTTTGATGTATGCAGCAAGCTGCTGTAGATGTTTAACCAGTCTGTAGTGGACAGTGTATT
This sequence comes from Polypterus bichir lapradei, assembly GCA_026402145.1. Classification (NCBI taxonomy): domain Eukaryota; kingdom Metazoa; phylum Chordata; class Cladistia; order Polypteriformes; family Polypteridae; genus Polypterus; species Polypterus bichir. Next base: position 49,865,243 of record JANRMT010062792.1, read on the forward strand.
GTTTTACAAATGTGGTCTCGTGGAGAAGCAACTTGAGTACAACAAATGCAAAATGCCAGAACCAACTTAGAGACTGCTCCATTTCAGTCCTGTAGACACACTGACCCTAGACACACTGGAAGCTATTTTGGAAGACAGGTTGGTAGAAAAACTGGTTGCCATCCTGGAAAATCCCTTCCATTCCCTCCAGGAGGCACTCTCTTGAAGCAATTTTAGCCACAGGCTCATTACTCCACTGTGTGCTAAGAAGCACCTCTTGGGGTCTTTTCTGCCAGCTGCAATTCAGTGCTTCCTCCCAATGTCCCTGAATACTTACATTCTTTCATTTGCCGTTTCTGTACGACATATATTTATTACTTAATTATCTCTCTATTGATTGATTGTATTATTTGTCCTCCAAGTCTATATATTTGTTTTTTTATGTTTTTGCTGCTGTATGCATCTAAATATCACCTTGGGATTAATAAAGTACTGAGTGTACATCACACCGTGGAATTTCTAAAGTAGAAAAAAAACACAATGATACTTAACTACACCAAAAATGGCCCAAAATTTGACATGATGCTTCTGCTGGACACAAATAATTATGTACTACATAATAAAATGATAAGGTGTATGTGTGCGTCTGGTCCCTCAGAGCAATCTGATTGATCCATTTGACTTTGGTATGATAGGTCATATTTGACTTTGGTATCGTGATCAAAAGAAGAAGGGTGACTGCGAGATACAGGTGGAAGAGTAAAGGTTTATGAGCCATGCAGGGACTTGCCTTCAAAGATAGGAAGTGCAAAAACAGACAGGAGGTGAGCAAAGTGCTTTGAAGTGATGGAGTCTGGGAAGCAGGCTTTATAGGAAAGTGCTCAAAAGATGGAGAGCTAGTCAATAGAGGTTCAGACACACAACGACACAGGAAAAAGGTACTGAAGGTAGACATAGGAGAAGAGGTATCAAATATTTTAAAATTTATTTTATTACCTGCCTTTGGCAGGTCATGTGGCTAATCTACTCTATATATAAAAAATCTGTAGCCTAAAAGTTCAACGGAAGTGCTTCACATTTTTTTGTCATGCTTTAAATCACGCTTATTTTAAATCCTATATATATATGTTTGGTGTCATTCTTTTCAGAATTTATCGAACTTCATTTTTAAATTATAAACTAAAAAATATCGCGAGACAGAACTTTGTGCCAAAAGATTTAACCATGCCCGGGGCCGGAAATAGGTAGGACAGCTGCTGTACACAATAATATCCACTTGCTGAGCCACAGCACCATACCTCACCGCAGTTGTAGACCTGCAGTTACAGACCCAGAAGTAACGTCACGACAGTTTCAGGACTGACTTCGTAAAATTACTTTTGGAAGGTTTTGGCAGGTCTCGGCAAAGCCCCGAAAGTAACCTTGGATCAAGGACCCGTTCAAAAATTAAGGGATAAAAATGAGAAGGGAAAACAGTACATCAAACAAAATAATACACATCATTGTGAGGTTCAGAGGGTTTCTGCCATTACGTCGTGTCATATATCAAACTAAGTTTTTCATTTACATTCATGAAACGAAACATACTATATAAATTACAATTTTTACACCACGTTAGAGTTTAGTAAAACGTTAATAATAAAAGTGATTAATTTTTTAAAATGTACAATGCATGTGTGCAATATTGTTCTAAACCAATTTAGAATGAACATTTAAGGCAATCTAATATTGGTTTTCTTTAGCGCCCAATATGGAAGATAACATATTTATTTATTAAACCTCTTCTACAGTACTGTCCATGGTATGTAGTGTATGCTGTTCTTTTGGAAAATCCTGGAGGCCATTAGACAAAAAATAAAAGAAAATATAGTCCTTTATGACCAGATCATTCAACATATGTCTTCACAATAAATTCATATTTTTTAACTTAATTTTACACTTCCAATTATTTAAAGCCACATGAAATAATTAATGAACCCATTCAGAATTGGTATATAGAAGATATTGAAAATGGCCTCATCCCAGAAGGCAAACGTTCACGAAGTGCAGTCATTCAGAAACAGGAAACATTAAAAAATAGAATATGCCTACTCCAGCCAGATTGTTTGTAAATAAAGGACATCAGTTGAAAAGCTACAGACATAGTTATCATTTTGCAAGATACCTGCATTTAACAAAACCTTGACACAGTCAATGTGTTCCCTGGCACAGGCAACATGCAAGGGGGTCCCAAAATGACAGTCATGTGCTTCAAGTCTTGCACCTTGTAATATCATAAGCCTTACACATTCGGCATTACCTAAAAAAGAAATGAAAATGAAATGTAAATATACACCAATTGAAATTAACACTTTGTTCTTAAACCATGTTTGGAATTATTCATTATGAATGTGCCCTTCAGATGTGAACCCATGTTGGCCTTGACCCCAAAATGAGACAATGAGGCCAAAGTTATAATTAAAAAATATTGTCTAAAAAAAAAAAAAATAAATAAGCAAAAGAGCTAAAAATGTGAAAAATAAATAAACAAAATAAATATCATGGCCACCCCACTGGGCCCAATTAAAGAGGACTTTTCACCATGAGGTGTCAAACACAGAAATATTCTTCATGTTCATCACCTATTATTTCTGTCTACTACAATGGCCTCATTTCCTCCCACCAAATGGACCTTTGTAATGCCCTCCAAAATGCCCAGGTAAAAATGGCTAATGCCCATAACCACTACCCATGTTGTACTTCAAGCATAGAAGGCTCCTGGGTTCTTCCTCTGAGACTCTCTCTAGCAGGCTCAGGTGCCCCTGCAGTCCTAAACCCCTAAACTTTCATTAAAAGGACCAGAAACCTTCACTTTACCTGCCCAGGTCCTGTCTGGAACTACCTGGAAATAGTTGCAGTCCTGGTCCTGACCAAGTCTTCTTCCAGAATAGCCACACAGAAATTTTATTTAAACACTCATTCAGCATGATGTCCATGACGCCAGAATCGGAATGGATTCTTCCCATGTTAAATTGTGATTTTGTTTTTCTTAATATTCATACAAACTTTTTTTAATGGTTCACATACATTCATATACTGGAAAGGATCGCCATTACACACTTTTTTAAAATAAAAAGCGGACTTTATCAGGAACAGTATAATTTTTATTACCTAGCCTTACATAAGAGAAGTCAACCCAGGTAAACACACTGTATCTCAAAGGGAGAAGAACAATATACCAAAAAGGTCAGTAGTAACTTGAGAGGAAACAAATAATCCAGGAAAACAAAACAAAACTATAATTGACAAAAAACACACACACACCCCCCAAGCTCTTGTGTTTTGATATATCGTTAATGATAAATTTCCAACAATTTCTACTTAATGGCATGAAATCAACATGCAAAATATAATTAACCACTAGTTAATTAAGCTAAAAGTATATCACTCAAGCATCATTAGTCAATGGTAATGAAGACTAGCCCCTGGAATGATACCCTATTGCCAAATTAAAATATAATCAATGACTAATTCCTCAATTTATAATTTTTGTTTAATGTTAATACATCAGAGCTTCAAAAAATACCTGCTGTATGTGATTAAAGAACACTAAACATTATACTGTATATGCATGCAAAGGCCTAATTCCTGAACGTTATGGCATAAAGTATGTTCTCACCAATTTATGGAAAAAAATACTCAAGTAACAGTACCCTTTTATGAATAGGGCTAAATGTTCATGACAATGAACAAGCTGCTGGTACACAGCATTTATGGTATTTGAGTGGTTTTATACAGTATGACTTACCAACCATTTCAGTACATTGAAGCAATATAGAGGAGTACAGGCTATTCAGCAAATAGGATACACCAATCCTATTTACCTATATTCTCCAAAAAGTGTTGAGTGAAATTTCAAATGTCACCCAAATTTACCTTATATCTGTGCCCTATGTTTTTGTTGAAGGATTAATTTTAAAGTAACACCTGGGATCGACTGTTGCAGCCCTCTTTATACTTTTAAATCCTTCAATCATAATCTCAAAAATTTCAAAAATGACTACAAACCAGAAATGTAGTTTTTTTTAACAAATACTGTTTGCTATCCATCCATCCATGTATTCATTATCTAATCCACCACAACCTAAGCTAAAAGAAAAAATATATAAATAAATAAATAAAAACTAGACACAAAAAGGTAGTTCTTGAGAAAAATAACAAAAATAGATGAAAATCAGAAAAGAAAAAACAAAGAATAGGCTACACTAGCAATGAAAAAGAGACAACAGGGATTAACTATCATCAGTAAAATGGACTGGCTTGTACTTTTTAAACCTGAAATTTCCAGCCAACTGTTGATTTGTGCTAGGACTGTAAACATTCACCACAGCAAGCAAAATCTGGATGTTTAGGTTACTAAAGACAATGGAATAGGTTTAATTTATCCCCATATGTTATTCATTGATGTTCTGCTCATGCCCCCAGTACCCAACTGGCATTCTGCACAAGGAAGTATTTTAATGCAGCACAGTGTCAGCACAAGCAGCTCATAAGGATTTGGACTCTTATGTGGCTCACTTTGTATCTTGCTGTTCTCACCTGAACTTGCACAACTAGCTCTCGGTACTAGACTGAAGATGAAATGGCTGTACAGATGTGTCCCTTTTATATGGTACCCCAGCATGGGAATTTGCTAAATTTTATATTTGTGTAAAGGTTTCCCAAGAACCACTATGATTTTTGCCACTTATTTCTTCTTGTCACCACTGCTGTCAATGATCCAATATTAAAACAGCTCCTACTTAACTAATCCATTATACACTGGCTGCATTTTTTAAATAGCTATAAAAAAAGAAGAAGAATAGATTAATGACTGCATTTAACATGTTTGATCAACCTGGTTTTTTTCATATGCATTACAAGAAGGCAGTCCAAGCTATACCCAATTTCATTTTATTTTTGATTGTGTCATTTTGTGCACACAGAAAATATTGTGTTTGTGAAAGTCTGTATTTTCAAATGTCATATTTATTTGAAAGCTCAGTGGAACTTTTACCAACTCTTTTCACACACAGTACAAATGTATATGTAGCATTATTAGATTATTTAACCCATGTTTGAATACTTCTGAATATATACAGCACTTATTTTTAATATGAGAATTTTTGGCTAATTTGACAGCCTTACTTCTAAGTTTAAAAAGTTCTGAAGGACTGGGCATAAAACAAATTAAGTGGGGAAGTTTAATGTCAAACTTTAAAGCATAGCCTATGGGCTTTCCAGACATCACAAATAATAATTGATTTCTGGAAGGAAGGTCAGTGTGCCTTTTTAAACTTTGGGCAGATGGAAAATGGAGTGCATTTCTTGACCCTCTTTTTTGTTTGATCCTGGAAACTTTTAAGCACTGAAGCAAAATAAGTAGTGCGTACATCTTAGAGGGAACACAAGTTGATGTAAACATATAACATTTCCAAATAAAGGTTTGCCCTCTGGTATTTAAGGAGAAGTAGTCATGTTTGAAATTAAGCCACTTAAAGTGAAGCAAGTACATTTCTAATAAGTATAAGCCATATTTGAATATCAGGAGAGTAACAAAAAAACACTTATATTCTCCCCATTTAGACAATAAACTTACCACTCATGCAGGCTTCGTGCAAAGGTGTAGCAGTGAACAAAGGGGGATTTACATTGGCCCCATGTTCTAAGAGCACCTTAGCACATTCTATGCTCCCAGCAGCACAGGCATCGCACAGAGGAGTGCTACCATCAATGTTCCTTGCATCAACCTGAAAAATAGACTATCAGTATTAAAATCTTTTGAGAGTGACACAACTTCATTTTCATAGTAGAGATGTTAAAGTCCAAGAAATCGGGTGAACATTTTTTATAAAGAATCAACAATGTGTAAATGTTTACAGGGAGATCTGTGCCTGTATTTATCAAAGTCTCAGAATTACTTGTAGGAATTGCATTAAACATTACACTAGAATTAGAATTTGTCCTAGTTCTGAGCAGGAAATGAGAAGTATTTAAGTAGCGTCGTACACCTATTCCCAGCTATGATTGACAGTTACACATATGAGAATGAATGATGTCACAACTTCACAACACTCTGAATCACAAATTGTAACTCATGATGACATTTTGTAGTTTTTTGATACTAACACTATCGCTGTGCCATAAAGATAATAATAATAAGATAAAGCGTGTTTAGAAAATGGATAGATGGATGGATGGATGGATGGATGGATGGATGGATGATCCATAGCCATACTTTCAGATGAATCCCTCCCCGCTGTTATGGCAATGGGAAGCATCTTGTAAAGTAACAGTTATACTGAAATTAGCCATGGTGCTGTTCCTGAAGTCATGTTTACTCTTTCACTGTCCCAATCATCTTCCTCCATGCTGTGGTATACCACTCTCTCTGTGATCCCCCCTTGTGATCTCCGAGGCTCTATTTATCTTATGCCCCAAGAGTCTCTGCCTACCTTTTTGAACCTTCACTGGCTATTAAAATGTAACAGGAATGTTCCATGGGTTCATAGAATGCAAAGCTTAACGTACATGTGTGACATTGAGGTGTCAATCACAAGTCCAGCCAAACTTGTCTTCAGGGTAATATGCTCACTACTACAATACAGTTTCAAGTTACATACATGACACCCTGTGCGTTGATGCTGTGATATCACTTGCAATTAACATCTGTGTGCTCATCCACACTTTGGGCAATGATCTTTATGTGGGTGCCGATATTCTTGAATGCAGGTTACTTTAAGATTACCTCACGTTGAGTTGTGCAGAAATGTATAAATGACCTCACATATTGTAAAGGCATTCAATGTTTGGTGCAAAATTCAAGAACCAGTTGGCTATGACATACCCAAATCATCGCTATTGCAAGACTGCATTTTACAGATAACACAACTTTCATTTCAGCTGACAACACACATCTCTGTGTAAATAAAGAGATCACATAATGTAGATTTGTTACAAACATTATTCCATCCTCTGTCAAATCAATCTTTATATGAAGTCATTGTTGTCTAGCATTTCCCACACATTTTGTCTTACACAGGAAGCGTGAGCCAATCACTTCATCTAATAGTAGCTCCAAGTGAGTTAGGGCAGCTCACAAACTCTCCTGAATCCTGGTGATGTTGGCAGTAATTTCCTAACTGAAGCAAAATTGTGTCACTCTGAGATTTAAGACAATTTTCCTACTCCTAGACATTTAGTAAATATGGGTACTGAACATAACGTTAAATTATAGTAATTTAAAATTGGTAGATTATCTTATTTTGCCATATTCTGCTGAGCAATGGAAAGTCACATGGACTGCACTATGCAACCTAGAAAAGTGATCTTCAACTTTGATTCATACTAGTGCTATTTACACAGCCTGTGTTTTTTAAAGCATAATATGCAATTAATAGGCCATTTCAAAAAACACCTATATGGATTTATTAAATAAAAGCTGTTTTTACCATTGGTTGCATTTCCTAATCATATAGGAAAACCAATAATAATTTTTTTAGGAATAAATAATGAACAGTAATACAGAATTTGTCACTGCAGATATTTTTGATAACAACAAAAACTGCTCATCACAGACTTGGTTTATTTAAGTATTACCCTTAAACTTTAATCATAAAGTGATTAAGTACAGTGGGATGCAAATGTTTGGGCAACCTTGTTAATAGTCATTATTTTCCTGTATAAATCGTTGGTTGTTACGATAAAAAATGTCAGTTAAATATATCATATAGGAGACACACACAGTGATATTTGAGAAGTGAAGTTTATTGGATTTACAGAAAGTGTGCAATAATTGTTCAAACAAAATCAGGCAAGTGCATAAATTTGGGCACCACAAAAAAGAAATGAAATCAATATTTAGTAGATCTGCCTTTTGCAGACATTACAGCCTCTAAACGCTTCCTGTAGGTTCCAATGAGAGTCTGGATTGTGGTTTAAGGTATTTTGGAGCATTCCTCTTTACAAAACATCTCAAGTTCATTCAGGTTTGATGGCTTCCGAGCATGGACACCTCTCTTTAACTCACACCACAGATTTTCAATTATATTCAGGTCTGGG
>JANRMT010062792.1:49873700-49894659 GCA_026402145.1 Polypterus bichir lapradei
ATAATGACTATTAACAAGGTTGCCCAAACTTTTGCATCCCACTGTATTTCTGAAAATAAAATATATATATATATATATTTTAAAAGCAGAATTAGTTGCTGCAGACATTTTTTTCATAACTCAATTATAAAAGCTACTTTATACTTCATATGGGATTCAGTGCTAGAGCATTTCTATCAGCAATAGCCAAATTTAAAAAGCATGGAAATACAAATGTGTTTCCCCACCACACACAACAATCAAGTCAGCAGAAAAGACAACAGGCAATGGCAGCAGTAAGTTAAGCCATGGAAGTGTGGCCAGCTGGAACACCTGGGCAGGTTGAATAAAATAAAATCAGTAACAATGTATTAAGCTTTAGGAAAAAGGAAAATGAATCCTTTAATTCAAAAGTGTTACACAGAAAATTAAAAGGACAATGTGAATACATTTTTTATTTCACTAGTTAAAATTGCACCGATTCAAAGTTTCTGTCCCTCCATCTATCTGTCTAGGAGTTTCTTGAAGCTTTGCCCCAGTACTGTTTTGTCTACAGGGAGAGATCAAGTCAAGGACGATCACTATATTGGAGCATAGTACCCTCTGCTGGTGGTCCTATAAGCTCAGCAATGCTGAGACACAGGGCCTGAGGAGTGAGGGAACAATAAATTATGTACTGTTAGTGCAAAATTACAAATGATGCAGATTCTCAAATTAACTAAATATTATTTTACTATATTTTGAAAGTCTTAAGTTATTGACTCCTTCATTTGCACTTTTTTGCATTATGATCAACATGAAATAATCCTATTAACAAAGTAGTGTCTTTAAAACCAGTCTCATTATTTTGGACTAGGGCTAACTGCATTTTTTTTATACAACTTACGGATATAGAAATAGGTTTACAACATAATGTCTGTATGTCTAGGGGAACCTGCTGGAAGTTCTATTTTTTTACTCTAAGAAACTTTTCAGAATTATATTTTCATAATTATCCAAAAACAAGACAGTTTCTGGTAACATTACTTTAAAGTTGCATTGACAACACTAACTTATGATCTCCCACACAAACACCTTTACATTTTATATTATAAAACTACAACATTCTTTCACACTTAGCTCAAAACTGACAGAATTTAACAAGAAACTGAAATCCTTTGCACTGCAGCCAAGGTTTACAAAACTGAAGATTACTGTAAGACCCATCACAAAAAACATAAAAAAATTGGCTTTAATGGCTGTGTCTAGAATTCCCCCATGCACAGTACGCCACTTGCCTTTAAAAGCTGTATTTTATCTAAGATTCTAAATTATGCAGACAATACCACACTAAATAATTTAATAAAAATCAAAGCAAAGGTGAACTTTAAGCTAGTTACAAGAATTATAAAGCAGTTAACAAGGTAGTAAAGTAGTTAGCACTCACACCTCACAGTTGCAGAATCATGAGCTCAAATCTCATCCTAGAAAGTTTCTCTGTGTCTGATTTTTTTTAGGGGTTCTTCCTAACATGCATATTATGTTATCTGGTGAGGGAGTGTGGCCCGTAGGTTTACTCCACTATTAATAGGAGGATTAGTTGTCCTGCCACCCTTGTTTTCTGCCTAAGTCTGATTTTGTTCAGTTAAACTCCAGTAACTCTTAGCAGCTATTAAAATGGTTCAGTAATGGATGGCTGGGATTGCAATATTTATACAGCAACAGCACTAGAACGTAGCAAGAACAGTGTAAAGACCATACATTCCCTTAAAACAGAAAAATCATGGAATATCCACATAATTATAAGCTTAAATTCTATTCAACCCATTTGCCTTTATACTATACTTCACAGGTTGAGAACAAGTTACTGCACCATAAAGATATGGTATGGGGCCAACGGTGAATATGGGCTTTCTGACAAGTGAAACCCCTTGGAGGACTATACTCTTGTTATCCGTAAAATCAGAAATACATTTTTGGAATGAAATAAAGAGCACTGTTAAATAGTATAAACAGATACAATACTGCTCAGAAGGAGAAGAAAGGAATAGGAAGGAAAAAAGCATTTTGGCTTTTATTCAAGCAAAGTACCCCCGTTTATTGAAAAATGTAACTTCTCAATGGCAGGCTAAGGTATGAGGAGGAATGCTGTCTTCTGGTGTTCACAGAGCATCAGAAGTCGGTTTGCGAGTGGCCCAGTTAAAAGGAGAAAAAACATTAAACCAGTCAGCAGCATAAAAAGAAGGAGTTCAACTGTTTGTCCATTTGCATTATGTCAAAATGAAGTTGCTTCACCAAGAAATGCTACAGAATCCATGATTACCGACTGCAGAAATGACACAAGAACGGACAGGACTGAAAACATATATACTGTAAATGTTAGGGTCTGGAAAGTCTTTGACGGAAGTAGCAATGGTAGGAGACTAACAGTGGGAGAAGGTGCTAAGTTGTTATCAAGAGAGTTCTGTTGCAAAATGCCTTTAACCAGCAACAGATCCCCAAAACAGAATACCCTAAAATTGAAGAAAACAGTGTGAATTCCACTACAAATGGCAATGATAGACAGGTGTTATTTAAAAACATTGGCTACAATGAAGCTTCAGCTTGTAGCAACCTCTAAACTTTCAGGATGATCAGAAACTTTGTGAAAATCCATGAAAAGAGAAGGTCCAAAATGCACTGGCAAAGAGGAGAAAATGGTTAAGTATGGTGAGTTATCAGGGAAATTGTTTAATTTCATAGACATGAAAATGACTGTTGAGTAAAGGAGTTTGGTACTTTATTGTTATCACATAGGTCAATAGAGACATTAACTTACTATAGGATTATAGGCTTAGGACAAATGTGTTCTGAAATTTTTCAAGCAAAGATGACAGAGGTTTTAGGGTATAGCTGTCATACTCTCTAATCATAGCACCAGGGAATGTGATGTGTTACATGATAATTAGCACTGTAGGAAAAAGAACAAAGGGGTTTTAACCTGCCCATCCCCAGGGAAGGCAAAATAATGTAGGAAAGTGAGTGACTTTAACCTTGGTTAATTATCAGTTTTATTCTTCGATTATAAAGGAATTAAATTAAATAATTTGGGAAGGCTCCAACTTTATTTACCTTACTCTTTCTCTGCAGTAGGTGGTCTCCAGCTGTTAGATTTATATTAAGGAAACTGAAGCACACTCTATTTCAGAAACAGAATAATGCAATTTATTGATAAACACAAGGATTATAAAAATATGATAACTACACATATATTGACAAAGAAGACAGGATGTAAGACAAACTAGACAGACACATAAAGAAGAGGCTGGCTTTTTTTTTGCTATTTGGAGGTCTAATTTATCTTGGCACAGATAAACAGTTTTACAATATTAAGGCTGATGTCTGATGCTGTATTGGGTGGTTTGTTGTTGTTGCTTCTAGTTCATGAGAAGGATTCTTCTTGCACTGGAACACACACTTCTTTGCAATATGGTCCTTTGTTAGTGTTGTGCTGTGCTTTTCTCAGGCTCCTTGTTGTGCCCTCTTCAATTTCATAGGGGCATTACTCTTTCTATCACAAGAACTTAAATGCTAAAATTCCTTTCTTGAAATAATAGCTGCTTCTCAGTCTTCTCAGACTGGGCTCAATCACCAGCACAAGGCTTGGCTTGGCAGAGTGCATCTCAGCTTTCAGATTCACAAAGAGAAGAGATTGTCAGTTCTCAGCTTCGTCCAAAAAGGGAGTATCTCATCAGCTTTTTGGTTTCAGGGAGAGCTAGCAGGTTTCTCAGCGTGTAAGAGAACATCTTTCAAAAACAGCAAGTGACTAGTTTTTGAAAGAAGGTGTAAATCTGGTGAATCGATTAAAGTCACTTCCAGTTATAGAATCAGTGCCTGCTCATAGGCACATTATTTTGTCCATCACAGTTGTCACTCATTGAATTATATCTCTTTATTTGAACCTGGGTGTCCACTTAGCATTTTCTGATTTGAAGGAGCCTCTGTAATGATTTCAGCTCAACTCATTTACACCATTCAAATGAAGAACAGGACTAATCCTGATACAGTAAGAGATGCAGTTTAGCCATTTTCTCAGGAATGCTGATTGGTGGTGAATATGGATTTCTACATCCCAGTTAAATCTGCTTTCATAACGGGCATTGGACACCACTAAAAAGCTTAGGAGAATGGGCAATGCCCACTTTGCCCTACTGCACATTCAAGTAAGAATTTCATTGACTCTGTACACATGACAATAATGACACTATAGGCCTCTACTCCCCAATACAAGTAATATAACTAGCAGATCTTAATATGCTTCTATATATAATTTACTTATATTTCTTTCACATCATCTTTTAAAATTGTCATTTTTTACATTATCTTAAATCTTGATAGTGATCAACATTCAGAATATAACAGATCCATAAAGAAAACAGAATGTAACAGTGCACCCTGTACATGGTTCAACAGGTTTTGAAATGTACAGAGATGGCTTTTACAATTAAAGCTTCCTTATATATACACACACGCAACATGGTAGATAGTCAATGTTCACATTTGTCCAGGTAGGCCTATTAGCCAGGTGCTATGGAACTTCTGTTAGTTAAGTAATTATGTGCAAATCCAGCAACCATACTTTCATTTTGTAAGCCAAATAGATTGCTACAACCTTAGCAAGTTATCCTTCAGGAAATCAAAAATGTATGAATTATTTGTACATTATTTAGAGATAGCAGGATGTGGGTGAATGAAACTTAGTGCACTATATTATTGGATGTGGGACAGGCTTCCCAAAATGATAGCACCTCAGAGATCTCTCCCTCTTAATAGAGGCAAAGAAAAATGTGGCACCTACCTGCGCTCCTGCTGCTAATAACAACTTCACACATTGTGTCTGGCCCCGGAGACTGGCTTCATGAAGGGGGGTTATTGAATCGACAGTAACAACATTGACACAGGCTCCGTTTTGAATCAGCTCCTTCAGCTGGAGAACATGGCCATGGCTTGCCGCTTCATGCAATGCGGTCCTATCAACCCAAAACCCTGTTTTCAAAGTGAAAACAAAATACATTTCAAACAACAGATTTCTGAACTGTATAAATGCATTATCATAAACCAAAAATTATAAACAAATATTTGAAATTAGAAATGAAACAAGTTTAAAAGTAAGTTATATTCTGAGCATTTTAAGTTACAATATTAGAAAATAACACCACAGAGTTACTGGGATGGAAACATTTTTACCTGTTCCATGCAAATTATTAGGATTAGTGAGTATTTTTGTTTATTTTGAACATGCTTAAAAAATGTCTACAAAAGGTAACTTAATGTATATTGAGTAAATAACTTCATGTGTAAATAATATTATTCAGACACCAGTAATGGCATACTGCACGATAACGTGCAGTGAATACACTTGACTTGAGCATTCCTAGTTTTCATATCTCTTTCTCTGTCTCTGTTTAGCATTCGTTTGCGCAGAGGTTGATGCACTTGCTGCTTCCTGAGCAGCTCTTCTTTTCTCCACCCTAGTGGCCTGCTGCTTCTCTTCTTTCGTCTGCATCTTTTCACGTTAAAACTGATTAAGTTAGTTTTTGTGTTGCAATTACTTAGTAAGTTTTCTTCAATTTTTCACTTAAGCTGGCACTTAAGTCTTCAATCTGCCTCAAGAATGATTAGCGAAGGTGATAGGGAATGAGAACGGCGCCCATACGCATGTATCGCACGGCCGCCCTGCTGCGCGCTGCCAAGAGTTGATTCTACAATAAAATAAAAAAATAAAAAGAGTAATAAAAATCATCACCCCGAAAGCAGATAGTAGACATCATGTAGTATATGTGTACCAAATTTGAAGTCAATAGGTGAAACGGTTTGCGAGCTACAGCTGATTTAAAATCCAGGACAGACAAACGAACAGCCACGGTAGCATATTATATAAGAAGCTTCTCTTGTTTTTGGACATCTCAAGTAACATTCAGTTTGAGTGCAGTTCCTAGTAATATTATATTTTTTTTTCTTTGAAAACAGACATACCTGCAGGCCTTAACCTTCTCGCTAGCAAAAATCTACTTTAAGTGCAAAAGTATTAAATGCTTTAAGAGACAGACTCTGTCTCATTTCAATGCCCAGTTTCTTCTGTTTACTTTAATCAGTCAGCACATTCTGAAAAAACAGGTGTTATTAAAAGGAATGTCATCTCAAGACCAATTCTATGAAACACTCCTGTGTTTGCATATGACCTTGGATTTTCAACAAACCCTTTTCAGTGGCTAAGCCAAGGGCAGTGCTCCTCAATTATCAGTATGCTTTCATTTAATTTTTCATGACTCAAAATTGTAGTCTGCTTTCTATGAGATAATAAAATAATTTGAACACATAATCTGAGTGGATTACATTGTTATACATTTAGAAAATGTACTAGGGTTAAAAAACACACACAACTTAATCATGACAAACACTAACCACCACACGAAAATACATTCTTTTTTAGTCTTCACTACATAACTACTTTCATTATTTATCAAGAAATAAAACTGTACTGATAAACTTATCTTGCACAGTCATATTACAACTAGAAGCAATCCAGGGTAGCACATGCACATTGGCAGTGTGGCCTTTTACACCATGGCCTTCATTAATTCCTATTTTCTTTTAATATAGAAAACAATATTACATAGTTTATGGAAGGTAAATATATTTTACAGTAATGTATTTACTGTCAATGTAAAAGAAACAAAAATATCTGGCTTTTTATCATATTCATTTACAGTCCCCAAACTTGTTATGTGAATAATACAAAACATTTAACTTTTTGACTGCCATATATGATCCCTTTTTTTTTTTATTCTGATAAAAAGAATACTATTATTGTTTTCAATATTTTAATGTTTCAGTTGGACACTCTTATGAGAATAAATTTACAAAGGCTGGATTGTCTGTAGGGTCTGTATACTCATTTTTGTCACATGCACACACAGAGTACAGTGAAATTCTTACCTACATGTGTTAATCTACATGCCACACATCATCACTCTCAGGCGTCATTATTAGTGAGCATAGCCTTACCTTAAAAAAAAACTGCAGAGCATATTTTTCCTAAAACTATACATTTACAGTGAGTTATTGTTTCTATTGAACCTAAAAGAGTGCTGACAATAAAGTGCCAAAAGGCCCCTGCTCAACAAGCATTTTCATGTCTACAATCCCATCTCTTCTCAATAAAAATGTTTCCAGTTTGAGAGACAGACCTATCCACACAAGCCTTTTTTCCTAATCCAGCCTTGATCTTTTTCTCTCAACCACTAACGTATGCAAACCTTTAACTCCCTTCACAAACCAGAGACACTTTCCTCACTGGGCACTTTGTTTCAACAGGAGCTGCAGTTTCACTTGAATATAGGTCACGGACAATGCTGTCATATCTGGTTTCTCTGGAAAAAAAAACATATTTTACAACAGCCTCCTGCCTGTTCAAAAACCATATTTACTGTGTTTCTTGTAAAAAGTGTCCAGCAACAGGTAAAATGGGGGGTGGCTTTAAAATTGATTTTAGGCATTAAGATTAGAGACCTTGCTAGCTATTGCAGAACATTTCATACTCCTTGATCACAGTCACATTGATCTTTCTGTTTGGAGTTCTTTTACAGGGTTTCAGTGACATTTTAAAAAAGAAAAAGAGAAAACTGTACACTCAAACTTAGATCACACATTTCTTTGGCAATGAATGGCCAATTAAATATTTTACCTCTTTTTTTATCTTCTGTAATGACCTGGCCTGATAAGTCATGAAAAAAATATCTGGCACTTGTTTGATTTCCAGTGTTACCACCAATTATTCACAACTAAATTATTAAATCTTCAACCAAGACCTGAAAGGGACCCCACATAATTAACTTGATGTGCCCGTTTTAAACATGACAATAGAAATGAGATAGTCCTCGTATTTTTAAATAGCCTCTCACAGTGTTGTGGAGAACTTAAGGTGCATTCTTCCTGGGAGAACTGCTTCAAAAAACATGTGGCTTTTCATGTCAAAGTTGTTCTTTTCAAGCCCTGCTACATTATCTTAATGTGATTCGAGTTTGAACTTTTTGCTGTCCAGCCACTCTAAGTGTACAAAATCCTCTGTTTTTCACCATGACTCAGTCATACTTTATGTTCAGTTCACTAATGGATGACCTTACACTCTGCTGAGGAATCATCTGCAACACAGTGAAACTCATGGACAGTAGTGGTAGGTTATCCAGGTCTCAGTTCACAAAAGTGTTCCCAAGTAGTTGTGCCAGCATCACCATGCTTTACCATTAATAAGTAGTTCTTACTATTGAGTGCATCCAATATGCCTCTGACTATGGTTTAGACCTTTATTACCCTCTGAGTGCTACTTTTATAAATTGAAAATGGCAGAGAGCTACTCATGTTTTCTAAAGTTTATTCTCATAGCTTATTTCAATCCAAATAAACTGAATAAGCTTATTTTGCCTGAACATTTACAAAATGTTGGTTTCCACAACTCACATTTTGCATTAAAACATCACAAAAAATATTTACTTCACCTGCAAGTGTATTTTGTATGTCAGTATGCATTTTCTAGTGTATCTTACATTATTGAATTAAAACATGAATGCTGTCAAAATAAAACAATGCAGTTACAAATACAAAGTGTAACAAAGGCGCTATATAGGCACCTGACCCGACACAGACTCACACTGGAGGCACGTATAAAAATAAATAAACTTTTATTTTTCTTCACCTGTGGGGCACATCTTCTCCATGACCCTACAGGCACAACACAATCCCAAAAGACGCAAACGGAACACAACAACACTCTCCTTCGGCACCACCACTCCTCCTCCTCCTCTAAGCTTTGTACTCCTCCTCCCGACTCTGGCCGTTGAGTGGTGGTTGCTGGGCCCTTTTATAGTCCACCCGGAAGTGCTCCAGGTGGTTGATCGCCGAGTTCCGGCTGCACGTCCAGGTGTGGCGAATACGCTGCCCATATGGGCTCAGGAGTCCCAGCTGCAGCACCCCCTGGCGGTGCCTGCGGGACCCAACAGGGCTGCACCCAACTCCAATTCCCATGGAGCCCTGCAGGAAACCGAGGCACCATACCAACCCCGGGGGGCAGCCATCTAGCGTCCAGGGGGAGGTATTGCACTGTCCAGGGCTGCTCCCCCTGAATATAGAGTGAAGGGGAATCCTGGCCGGGCATGGATCCCGGTTGTGTGTCACAACAGATATTACTTCATTTGTCATTTTGTTACATATCACTGTTTCACTTCACAAGAGTATTCACATGTCCAGTTGCATGTGTGATGTGTTTTTTAGTTAGTAAGATGACTGGCGCTGCATTGAGTCAACAAGATAGGTGCATGGTGGAGTGTAGCCACTTAGGTTCACTCTTATGAAGTCATTTGAATGTTCATCTGTCAGTCTTGTTCTGAACTTTGATTTCATGACATTCATGTCAGAAAAGGCAGACTCACAGAGGTATGTAGACCCAAATAAAGCAGACATTTTCAGAGCTGCTTGATGAAGATTCTTATAGTTATCTGGCTCTACTAAGCTCCAGAAATGATAAGAATGCTGTTGACACTTCAACTGCACATTATTTTGAAGGTTTACTAATATAAAATATATAAAATCCAATGTCTGTCTGTCTGTATGTCTGTTCAATCTTCAAAATAGAACTACAGTACTTAACGGATTTAGATCGTGTTTTTTTCTATAATTTGCTTGAACATTCTGGTTGATTTTGCGACTTCTCTCATTTCGCTATGTATCATAGTTCACTTGCGGTACCGATTTATTTGTGTAAATCCGAGAAACACGCAGTGGGCCGAGGGGAGAGGCCTTCCTCACTCACTCACCAGCTTTGGGGCGTGTTCCTTAACTCCACTTAGCTAGCGAACGAGAGAACAATTGAATTCAAGTTTGTTTAATATTTAAAATAAAGTGTTACTTAGGTCTTGATGAGTTTGAGTACGGATATTCTCTTAAGTGTATGCCACATTGAAAAGGCAGATTGTAATTCAGATTGTGGATCGTAATATGATTTTTGGAAAGATCGCCCAACCCTAATTTGACTAATCAAGTTTTCAAGTTTATGTAGGATTCATTAACCCTTTGGCGAGCTACTTGGAAAGGGGTTGCTAGCTACCAGCAGCTCGCGAGAAACATGTTGGAGACCCCTGGTTTAGAGCATCTTAAACCTGTATGCTATAAAGATTGTTTAGACTGTAAGAGCCAACATCTGTTAAGTTTAAATTGGGTAGGGCTGGCCTTATTTGATATGACCAAATTATTCACTGAAGTGACCCAAATTATCCCTTTAATTGGACTGAGATTGTTAGTTAATAACCCTTATTTCACACTAAAATATCAGGTGTCGGATTAACTTGAACATAAAATAAATTAAAGAGTAGAAAATTGTAGTACTTTTTACTCAGGATACTTTCCCATATACTTCTACAATCCATAGAGAGATGTCTAAATTCACCATAAAGAATGTGTATTAAAAAAAAAGTAGGATATAAACTAAACACTCACTTATAGCATTCGACTTATGTAATTAAAGATTCTATCAAGAGCAAAAATATTTTAAATACACATGCTTGCACAGATCACAATCACTCACACAAAGAGATAAAACTATTCAATGACTTAGCTTGGACTTGTCAAATGTTTTCTTTCAATCAGGTTAAAAGAATGTTCAGGAAAAACAGGTTTACATTACTTACTTTAGGAAACTCTCTAAAATGGCTTGAAAGCTGTAAAGGAAACATTTATAAAGCTAAGGAAAATATCGAGATCTGGTTTACATCTGAAGTGAAAGTCACTTGTGATGCCCAAAAGCATACATAATACATCTTGTTTACAAATTTGTTTCTCCTGAACTGCATCAAAACTGTATGTTTATGTTTCTACGTGAGCAGAACTACCAGCAAATATTTCCAATTGTACTATAAAAACAATAAGTTGAACTGAATTATTATAGGAGGTAAGGTGGTTTAGTGGTTAGTGCTAAGTGTTTTACAGATTCAGTGTTCAGTGCTCTAGTCCTGGGTCCATAGCATATTCTCCCCATGCCTCAGTGGATCTTTCTCTGGATATTCTGGTTATCCTACCACATCTCAAAGACCTGTGTTTTAGGTTAATTGGCCTGAAAGAAGTATGAATTGTAAAGGACTGCAAACCTCTTCAGAGTTGGTTCTTGGCTTGGGCTAGGCTCTGGTCTTCATAAACATGAATTAGATAAGCAGATTAGAACCCAGCCACAGGGGATGCACAAACCAGTGTGTTTCTTCATGCCAGTCCCAAGCCCGGATAAATGGGGAAGGTTACGTCAAGCACCCGGTGTAAAATTTTGCCAAATCAATATGCAGACAACAATACAAATTTCCATACCGGATCGGTCGAGCCCCAGGTTAACAACGACCGCCACCAGTACTGTTAGCCAACAGGGTGCTGGTGGAAATTGGGCTACTGTTGGCTGAAAAAGAAGAAGAACGAGGAGAAGAAGAGGGGAAGACATGTCCGGAGGCAGGAGGAGAGGAGGAACGTAAAGAGAGTGGAACTGAGGGTAGGAACTTTGAATGTTGGTGGTATGACTGGTAAGGGGAGAGAGTTAGCAGATATGATGGAGAGAAGGAAGGCTGATATATTGTGTGTGCAAGAGACCAAATGGAAGGGGAGTAAGGCCAGGTGGATCAGAGGTGGATTCAAATTGTTCTATCATGGTGTGGATAGGAGGAGAAATGGAGTAGGGGTTATTCTGAAGGAACAGTATGTAAAGAGTGTTTTGGAGGTGAAAAGAGTGTCAGAGTAATTATTATGAAGCTGAAAATTGGAGGTGTGATGATGAATGTTGTTAGTGCATATGCCCCGCAAGTTGGGTGTGCAATGGATGAGAAAGAAGATTTTTGGAGTGAGTTGGATGAAGTGATGAACAGTGTACCCAAGGGACAGAAAGTGGTGATTGGAGCAGATTTCAATGGACATGTTGGTGAAGGGAACTGAGGAGATGAGGAGGTGATAGGTGTGTATGTCAAGGAGAGGAATGAAGAAGGTCAGATGATAGAGGATTTTGCCAAAAGGATGGACATGGCTGTGGTGAATACGTATTTTAAGAAGAGGGAGGAACATAGAGTGACGTACAAGAGTGGAGGAAGATGCACACAAGTAGATTACATCCTATTCAGAAAAGTCAATCTGAAAGAGATTGAAGACTGCAAAGTGGTGGCAGGGGAAAGTGTAGTTAAGCAGCATAGGATGGTGGTCTGTAGGATGATGTTGGAGATCAAGAAGAAGAAGAAGAAGAGAGTGGGGGCAGAGCCAAGGATCAAATGGTGGAAGTTGAAAAAGGAAGACTGCAAGGTTGAGTTTAGGGAGAAGGTGAGACAGGCACTGGGTAGTAGTGAAGAGTTACCAGACAGTTGGGAAACTACAGCAAATGTAGTAAGGGTGACAGCAAGAAGGGTGCTTGGTGTGACATCTGGATAGAGGAAGGAGGAAAAGGAAACCTGGTAGTGGAATGGGGAAGTACAGGAGAGTATACAGAGGAAGAGGATGGCAAAGAAGAAGTGGGATAGTCAGAGAGATGCAGAAAGTAGACAAGAGTACAAGGAGATAAGGCACAAGGTGAACACAGAGGTGGCGAAGGTTAAAGAAAAGGCGTATGATGAGTTGTATGGGAGGTTGGACACTAAGGAGGGAGGAAAGGACCTGTACCAATTGGCTAGACAGAGGGACCGAGCTGGGAAAGATGTACAGCAGGTTAGGCTAATAAAGGTTAAAGATGGAAACGTACTCACAAGCAAGGAGAGTGTGTTGAGCAGATGGAAAGAGTACTTTGAGAGGCTGATGAATGAAGAGAAAGAGAGAGAGAGAGAAGAGGTTAGATTATGTGTAGATAGTGAATCAGGGAGTGCAATGGACTAGCAAGGAGGAATTAAGGACAGCCATGAAGAGGATGAAAAATGGAAAGGCCGTTGGGCCAGATGGTATACCTGTGGAAGCATGGAAGTGTTTAGGAGAGATAGCAGTGGAGTTTTTAACCAGATTGTTTAATGGAATCTTGGAAAGTGAGAGGATGCCTGAGGAGTGGAGAAGAAGTGTACTGGTGTCGATATTTAAGAATAAGAGGGATGTGCAGGACTGTAGTAACTACAGGGGGATACAATTGATGAGCCACAGCATGAAATTATAGGAAAGAGTAGTGGAAGCTAGGTTAAGAAGTGAGGTGATGATTAGTGAGCAGCAATATGGATTCATGCCAAGATAGAGCACCACAGATGCGATGTTTGCTCTGAGGATGTTGATGGAGAAGTATAGAGAAGGCCGGAAGGAGTTGCATTGCGTCTTTGTGGATCTGGACAAAGCATATGACAGGATACCTCAAGAGGAGTTGTTGTATTGTATGAGGAAGTCAGGAGTGTCATGTATGTAAGAGTTGTACAGGATATGTACGAGGGAAGTGTGACCGTGGTGAGGTCTGTGGTAGGACTGACGGATGCATTCAAGGTGAAGGTAGGATTACATCAGGGATTGGCTCTGAGCCCTTTCTTATTTGCAATGGTGATGGACAGGTTGACAGATGAGAGTAGACAGGAGTCCCTGTGGACTATGATGTTTGCTGATGACATTGTGATCTGTAGCGATAGTAGGGAGCAGGTTGAGGAGACCCTGGAGAGGTGAATATATGCTAAAGAGAGGAGAGGAATGAAGGTCAGTAAGAACAAGACAGAATACATGTGTGTACTGTAAATGAGAGGGAGGTCAATGGAATGGTGAGGATGCAAAAAGTAGAGATGGCGAAGGTAGATGAATTTAAATACTTGGGATCAACAGAGTAATGGGGATTGTGGAAGAGAGGTGAAAAAGGGAGTGCAGGCAGGGTGGAATGGGTGGAGAAGAGTGTCAGGAGCAATCTGTGACAGATGAATATCAGCAAGAGTGAAAGGGAAGGTCTACAGGATGGTAGTGAGACCAGCTATGTTATATGGGTTGGAGATGGTGGCACAGACCAGAAAGCAGGAGACAGAGCTGCAGGTAGCAGACTTAAAGATGCTAAGATTTGCAGTGGGTGTGATGAGGATGGATAGGATTAGAAATTAGTACATTAGAGGGTCAGCTCAAGTTGGACGGTTGGGAGACAAAGTCAGAGAGGTGAGATTGCATTCATTTGGACATGTTCAGAGGACAGATGCTGAGTATATTGGAAGAAGGATGCTAAGGATAGAGCTGCCAGGGAAGAGAAAAAGAGGAAAGCCTAAGAGAAGGTTCATGGATGTAGTGAGAGAGCACATGCAGGTGATGGGTGTAACAGAACAAGATACAGAGGACAGCAAGATATGGAAGAATATGATCCGCTGTGGCAACCCCTAACGGGAGCAGCCGAAAGAAGATGATAAGCAGTTTAGAAACTGAATGGATGGAAGAATTGTTATATCATAGCATACAGACCAATATATGAAAGTCATGTAACTCCTGAGTGAATATTGAAACTTTCTAGCAAGGTCACTGGCCAACAGCCTATCACTCAAATTTATAGGATCCAAATTACAAATGCTGTCAACTGGGAGTGCTCTAATCTTTACACTTAGACGATTCTGGGATGACATTTTTCATACCTTTTGAACACTGCTTGCGATCTAAACTCAGATCAGTTCAGATCAGATTAGATAATGTTATCTAGGGGAAGATTTGTTGTCACATCCTAAACTAATCTGTTCACACAAAGACTCATTTTGCTTAATTAAAATCATCCTAATCCATCTTTCATGATTCAATGGCAAAGTAAAGTCTTATATTCAACATTTTTTTTGTTTTCCTGTCACAAAATAGTTGTACTGCCACGTTGCTTGCGTTTGTGTATCTTTGATTACACTGTGCATTATTGTGTTTGTTTTGTTCTCTTAAATAAACTAAAATTAAAAAAAAATGAAATGTCCATGATTTCTAGAGCAGATCAAAAGAGGTCCCCAATTCCTTATGTAAAAAACAACAAATGACATTTGACATGTGACAAATATGGTATCTACCCCTATGTTAAATTCTACTTGCTCCTGAGACATTATTTATAATATTGTTGGTTAGACATTATACGCAGTCCCATTCTGGACCTATAGAATATTACAATTATTACAACCAGGCAAAAGCCGAACTATTAATAAAAACAAAAATACAAATGCATCAACCAACATTATGTAAACCGATTCTTAAAGAAGCTAATGGTCTACAGGGGATATAAAATAGATTGTAATTGGCATACCAAAATACAAGGTCAATCAGAGAGAGGGACAGGTTTTGGCATCACATAAACATTACTGGAAGACTGCAGTAATGGTGGTTAGGCACTGTCTCTATTATAAAAATTGCACTGGTGAGGTCCAGAAGGAAAGATAATGCAATGGATGATACCAACATACCTTTCAATAATTTCCTCTTGATTACTCTGTCATTTGTATTGTCTCCAATTAGGAAGACTAGTGGTCTTCAGCCACAAAGGGAGAAGCAAGACATACTACTGAAGAAAATCTAGACAATTCATTCCATGTGGCTTTAGCATGATGCCTTTTCACAGACAGAGACGATAACAGGACAAGAACAAAATTCATAATGGATACTATGAATAATGTTGCATTTCCATAACACAGGTGTTGACCTACTGTATGATCTGAAGTAATATTGACAAACCCCATGATTGATGTCATAGGCATTAAGATGCTTCTATATTCCACCCATCCCCCAATATATTTATTTCTCTAGACCTTCCCGGATCATTCACAGATGTTTAGGTAGCATTCTTAGAGGCATCATTCCATTATGACATATGCATGGTTAACGTGTCACTGTGCGTCAGGATTTCCACCTAGCTAAGAAGATCAA
Organism: Polypterus bichir lapradei; assembly: GCA_026402145.1. Classification (NCBI taxonomy): domain Eukaryota; kingdom Metazoa; phylum Chordata; class Cladistia; order Polypteriformes; family Polypteridae; genus Polypterus; species Polypterus bichir. The sequence goes on from JANRMT010062792.1 coordinate 49,889,529, forward strand.
TTATTTGGAAGCTATCAAAATAACATAATAGTTTTTAACAGATGCATTGTTGAGGAATTCTTCATGTGCCATAACAGCTGTATAAACATCATGAGGTCATCATGGTCTTTTTCCTGAGCACAATGCACAACCCTCTAGTGCCAGTTTTGAGGGTAAGAAACTAACATACGTTTCCAGGCTAGAATTTTTTGGCAGTATTAAATGTACATTAGGACATTAAATTTTTGTGCAATGCATATTTCATGCCCCATCACCTTTTAGCAATGTGTGCAAAACAATAGTGGCAGGATTGTTTGGAAGTAAGAACTGGAAACTGGCAAAAGAAGAAGTGTTGTAAAAGTAAACAAAAAACAACTGGTGGTGTCAAACTTGTCCCATAAGACCCTATTGATTTCTAACCCAAGAACAGCAATTAATCTGGTGCATATTGCAAAAGCCTGCTAGGTTTCTTTGTGATTAGCTGTAATTTATATAACAGCTGCCACTTCACAAACTGGCTCCTATGCCTTCTGAGAAGCACAAAGAGGGCATGTACAGCAATGGGTGCCAAGGAAACAATCACCAGCTGTGATCCTGTCATAACAGAAAAGCCAAACAAGTGGCTGAATTGTCAAGCACTAGTAGAAAAACAAAAAGTAAGCCAACATGGCAAAACTACCTCATACTGACTGACAGGAAAGAGCCAAACTGACCTTTCTCAATACCCCAAATAATGCTAAAGATGTGGGATATATAAAACTAGTATGTTTAAGCCATGGGAAACCCTCAAAGAAACAGTTCTCTGTCTTTAAGCAGGCTGCTTCATTTTTTTGGGAAGCAGCATTTCCTCTGAATGAGGAGGGAGTTTCCTTTTGCTACTTGGTACCCCAGTGGTTTTATGTTAGCTTGCTCTCATACTTTGAGAATCCTTCTCCATCTTATTTAGGGGATTAGACAGCCTCAGAAGATACCAAGTTGTCTCACTTCTACTAGCTGCCCTTTCCAGGTAGACATGCTGCCTTTTAGCATTTTGCAGGGAACCACTTTTGCTTCGGGCCAAGACTGTCAAGGCCTTTTACAATTACATAGAACACACTCATGTAAGTCTTTTGGACTTTTTACTGCCAAAAAGTAGGCATGTAAGTATTTACAATATGCAATAATACCAACTGTCATGGACGGCCAGAGGTTCAGTCTGGTCAGGACGTCCCTGAAAGAAAAGGAGGACGACGAGTAGACTTTTCAGGGCACTGCATCCCCCAGGACGGCAATAGTTTCCTAGATTCCCTCAAAGCATCCTGGGACGTGGAGTCTATTTCCTCAGCCTTGTTGGGTGCCATGGGTGCTGCCAGGGGGAGCTCACAAAGGACCTGGGGACTCCTACTATTACGATAACCCGGAAGTACTTTGGAGTCACAAGGACGGAAGCCAGCAGTACTTCAGGACTGCATAAGGAAGGATGATGTGGCATTAACCCGGAAGAAAAGATGGAGTACTTCCGGGTTATAGACTATTTAAAGGACTTCGGGACACCCAGCGAGAGAGCCGGAGTTGGGAAGTTGGGTGACGAAGCTGCTGGGAGTGGAGGATTGTTATTATTATTGATTATTGTATTATTATTATTATTGAGAATTGTGAAGGGTGTGGTGCTTTGTGCACCGTACAAGAAGAAAAATATTAAAGAAATCTTCTTCGTGCTTTTACACGTGTGTCCTGGACATCTGCTTGGTGGGTTTGACGGGGCAACAGCAACCACTAGCGTCCACACCACGTATCTATTCAACCCTTATAGCCTTTTCCTCCATTACAAGATCACACTTTAACATACCTTGGAATGAGAAAAACTTGGTTTGCGAGTGTTTTGCAAGACAAGCTAAAATTTTTAATAAATTTTAACTTGCTAAATGAGCAAGGTCTTGCAATATGAGTAGTACATATACGCTTTGTCCGCTGAATGTCACGTACGGATTGTAGGTAATCGATTCCCATGCTCATTCTCAGTCGCCGTACCTCACTCATATAGTCAACATCCGTACGAGAGTATACTGTATACTATAAAACCAGCTTTATTCAGCTTGAAACATGAACAGCACGGTTATTTATTGTAGCGGGATCTGCCACTTTCCTATACACAGGCACAGCAGTCAGGCAGGGTCATGGCCAGGTTAGTGGCCAAGTAATACTGTGCTCTTGCATTTATAATGTTCCTTGCATCACCCATTGATGGCAGGCACTTATAGCTTGACTGTGATCTTTTTGGATTCTCTTTTACGGCAAACTGCTACAGCGCTGGGAGCCTGTGGTTGCTTGCCTCAGGACGCTCTTCCACGTGTTGTCCTGTTGGGGGGAATCCTTACAGTGCATAAAGCATTTTTTTAATTTTGTGTCCAAGTGTAGTGACTCTTCAGGCAAAAGCAACTGTCATTGGATAGGTTTCCTTGTTAAAGTCGCAAAAAAAAATAAAGATTCCAGTGAGCCAACAGATAGAAGTGATTTTGTTAGAGTGAAGATTTTGTATTAATCATTTTTATATAAATATTTGTGGGTTGTGAAACAAATTATCTGAGTTTCCATTATTTCTTATGGAGAAATTCGCTTTGATATACGAGTGCTTTGGATTACAAGCACGTTTCCGGAAAGAATTATGCTCGCAAACTGAGGTTCCACTGTATTTCCAAAAAGAAAAAAATGAAACTTGAGTAATAAGTACATTTATGTAAGACGGATCAAAGAGTTTTAATGGGTAGTAATAATTCTTTACATCTATATAGCATTTTCTTGCTACTCAAAATGCTTCCATGCAGGGAGGACCTGGGACACGAGGCAGTCTACTTGCATGTCCAGCCAATATTCACCCTATGACCATTCTCCGACTAACAAGAATGTAAGTACAAAACCACAATATACAAACTTAAGTGAATATTTTTATTTTATTTATTTTATATATATATATATATATTTTTTTTATATTATATATATATGCTGTATCTGTATATTAACAGTTTAGGATTTGGAAAGAATATATAAGTAAGGCAAAAATACAAAATGTCATATTTTACATTAGGTTATTTCTTTATGCATACAGTAAATGCTGTATATGCGCACACAGAGAGGTACAAGTACACATTAATACTAGAATAATACCACCTTCCTAGCCGCAAAGCCCTGTTTTGACATCTCCTCCCATAGTACTTTTAGTGTTTTCATCCATTTCATTTTCCATTTTAATACAAGTATAGATTTGTTTCCTGCCTTGCCGTCTATGCTGCCGCAGTAGGCTCTGGCCCCCACAGCCTGAATGAGTTAAGCAGGTAAGAAAATGTTGCATCATATTAAGCTATGTTCACATAACAGTATATTACAGGGCTTAGAACTACAAGTGCATTTTATGAAAATAAACTTAATTGAATTTTAATAGTTTCACAAAACTTTTCTAAGCTTTTTTACAAAACATTAATTCACAATGTCTAAACATTCTGAACTGAGAAACTGTCAAACCCATTGAGTAAGAGGCTCAAGTACACATAGAAATTTAGCCCTAGGAAAACAAATTTGTTAAATGAACAAAAATCCAGTACTAAAGATTACTATCGTCCTTGATGTTCCCATTATACAATAAATCAGTTCCTTTTCAAGCTCTTAATTATTTGGATAATTTTAACAAATTATTGGTCTTTTACTAATATGAATAGCTAGAGGAGGAACTTAGTGCAGTTGCTTATCTCCTTTCATTGACTAATACTGATTGTGATTTTATGCCAGCAATGGTGTTTTGCATTCATACTTTTATCTCTTTTGGTAATTTCACTTTATTTTAATTCATATGCAGTATTGGCATTTAGTGGGTAACTGTGTGGTATGGCATTGTTACTATAGTTGAGAAAGAGGGGATTGTATTTACTGCACTAAATCTTGTACTTGTTGGGGTGGTTGGTTTTTTTATTTTTCAGAATCCCTTTTGTTATTAAAAAAAAAAATCATAGTTTTACATTAAAAAACAACCATATTTCTCTGACATTACAATTTATCAGTAAAACTCCAAACATGCTCTTCATCCTGGTCTTAAGCAGCCAACAATTTTACCTTGGGACAGACAGAGATTTTAACTGTCTATCAGATACTTCTCTTAAAATGGTAGGTTGAAAAAATATGAATAACAGTTAGTCACAGACCCTCAACAACTAACATTAGCACATAAATCAACTTTAACATCACTTGAATTGGACTCTGCTCTCTATGAAAGTTATTGAGCCACCACATGCATATTTGGGCTACGTTTTTAACTTAAAGATATTGTAAAGTGCAGTTAAAAAATGTCTATTTCATGTAGTCTACTAATTCACATCATTGCATATATTATATAAATGTGACCTAATATTACAAATATTTATTAAACAAAAATGTGATATCTAAAACTTTGATGAAGTAACTAAAAAATGTAAAATGCACCAAGTTTCAAATCAGTTAACTACGTCCCTAAACACACATGAATGTTACACCATGCATACACTTCCTAACATATTTTGTAATACTTGATTACTAGAACTCAAACAGATTTATTCTGATTATTACTAAGACAACACCATAAAAGCTTCAGTTACAGGCTATCCACCCACCCTAATTACTGATTCACATACATTTATTGTTGCAACTTTTTTCAAAAATTTTTTTTTTTTTTATGTACAGCACAGTTTATGTGCTGAGGTGAATTTGCCTCACACTTATACATCCAATATTCACCCACCCATTTTTCACACTATTTTTTTCCTGTTTGTGGTCACAACCAGCAGGAGAAATATATCAAATAATAATTCAAAATACAATTGTTACTTACACATACAAAGTAAAGGCACAGCTTCTACTTATCTACTAGATTGATATTTTATATCTGAATGCAAGCATGTCTGCACCAGGTCCACATGTTTTCCATATTCAAATAAAAAGAATGGCATGGACTATTATGCTGTATTTAAGAAGTGTCAGATTCATTGTTTTTTAACTGTCATTGTTGGAAAAATAAAACAATTAATGGGTCTAAGTATTTAAAATCAAATCAAATAAATTTAAGTCAAAAGAAATCTGCTCATTTGGCAGCAATAATTGATTAGATAGATAGATAGATAGATAGATAGATAGATAGATAGATAGATAG
>JANRMT010062792.1:49894669-49906449 GCA_026402145.1 Polypterus bichir lapradei
TAGATAGATAGATAGATAGATAGATAGATAGATAGATAGATAGATAGATAGATAGATAGATAGATAGATAACTAACCAACTAAGAAATTGGCTGGAATTAAGGCCTGCAGCCACTGCAGCCATCCAGGATTTGAGTTTGACACCCTTCTTCTAGTTCAGGGGTGGCAAAGTCCGATCCTGGAGAGCCACAGTAGTTACAGGTTTTCATTCTATTTGGTTTAATTACTCAGAAGGAAACTGAAGAGAAAGTGAAGAAAATCATTTCTCCGTTTTAGGCTTTAAATCACTTGGATGATACATGTATTATTAGAAAGGAAAAAAAATCAATGATTTAAGAATTAACTGACATGGTATAGTTAAAACACTAACAAGCCATGAAATAAAATAAGATCTGTTATTGGTAAGGATTGGCTTATAATTAAGCAACTGGGGTGGAACAAAACCCTGCAGCCATGGTGGCCCTTTAGGATCGGAGTTGGCCACATCTGCTCTAGTTAATCTGTTCATTTTAATTTTTAACCATTTAGTTCTTCACAATAACACACATCATACAAGAATAATTACTAAATGGGAGGCCCATTAATCTCAGGTCACAAATAAACACTTCCAATGGGGTCAGTTGTCACTGCGCTTAGAAGTATGTCTTCACTACAGGAAGAAGTTAGAGTCCATTCAAGAAACAGCAGCAAACATTGAGATGACACTTAAACTACACATAATGGCTAGCCAAGGCCAAAGATGAATGTGGGTCACAGATTCTTAGAAATAGCAATACTGCGAATGTCATCATGATGCCACTCTTATCCTAACAAATTAGACTGTTATATTTATGAATGTTTACTGCCAAAAGCTAATTCCAAAAATAAAATTGTGTACTACAAGATAGAGTTTCATTCGGAGAAAGATGATCTGCTTCAGCCTGGAAGTGGTCTTACAGTCTTTTAAAATTTCTTCTGCCCTTGGAATACTCAATAGCAATACATATCATTACATAGCTTTAGTTACTGAGTTTCAGATCTTCAAGAGATGTGAACCATTTCTCAAACATAATCTCAATAATGCAGTAATTGCATCATTTCTTTCACAAACCATAATCATTCAACATTTCAAGTCAAACAGTAATAAATAAAGCTGATTTGACCTTCACTGTGGCTGTCTTTGTAGACCTAATAATGTTTATATAGGATTAAAAGAACACAATATTCACACATTACCTTAATCCAATTAATTCTCACAGAGTTGTGGCTTACCCTTTGAACACCAAGTACAAAGCACAAATTAGCCTTGGCCCGGAGTGCCAGTCCATCATACATCACATTTACACACCCACCTACACAAGACTGACTTAGAGTCACCAAGCAATCCACCACAGATCTTTGTCATTAAAACTGAAGTACCCAGAGAAAAACAACTGAGACAGAGTGAAATGTATAAATTACAACTGACCATGGAAGTAAAGCTTTAGGCTTTTGGAACCATGAGACAGCAGTGCTAACCCCTGCATTACCAAGCCACCCTTTTGACATAACATTAATGGTATTTTGTTAGAAATAATAGTAGAAAAGACTACAAATATGCACACACTTGAATTATGGGGAGGAACTTTCATTCTAATCTGATGAAGAATGTATGGTGACAGCAATTAAACCTAAAATGTTATCAAGCTCCAGATCATCTTAAATTTGTAAGTAGATGCCTGCACAAATTTTTAAAATAAAGTGATAGTGGGGATTTAACAAATATTACATTGGTTGTTTTCATAAGACATTCATGGCTCTCGCTCATCTGGACAATAAAGACATATACGTTTGAATGCTGTTTATCGACTACAGCTCAGCATTCTACACGATCATTCCTCAGCAGCTGACGGAAAAGCTAAGCCTGCTGGGACTGAACACCTACCTCTGTAACTGGATTCTGGACTTCCTGACTGAGAGACTTCAGACAGTCAGGATTGGAAACAACATCTCCAGAACCACCACACTGAGCACTGGAGCCCCTCACGGCTGTGTGCTCAGTCCATTACTGTTCACACTGCTGACTCATTAATCACATTATAAAATTTGCCGATGACACGACTGTGGTGGGTCTCATCAGCAACAACAATGAGTCAGCATACAGAGAGGAGGTGCAGCGGTTAATGGACTGGTGTAAAGCCAATAACCTGTCTCTGAATATAGACAAAACAAAGGAGATGATTGTTGACTTTAATAAGACTAAGAGTGACCATCTGCCACTGAACATTGATGGCTCAACTGTGGAGGCCATCAATAGCACCAAATTCCTGGGTGTCCACCTGGCAGAGAACCTCACCTGGTCTCACAACACCAGCTCTTTAGCCAAGAAAGCCCAGCAGTGACTCTACTTCCTGCACAGGCTGAGAAAGGCCCATCTTCCACCAGCTATTCTAACAACATTCTACAGAGGACCCATAGAGAGCATCCTAAGCAACTGCATCACTGTCTGGTTTGGAAATTGCACAGTCAGGGATCGCAAAGCCCTACAACAGATAGTGAAGACAGTTGAGGAGATCATCAGTGTCTCTCTTCCCTCCATCATGGACATTTACACTACACGCTGCATCCGCAAAGCCACCAGTATTGTGAATGATCCAACACACCCTTCACATTCACTGTTTACATTCCTGCCATTGGGAAAAAGGTACCGAAGCATTCAGGCCCTCACCACCAGAATGTGTAACAGTTTCTTCCCCCAAGCAGTCAGACTCCTGAACACTAATGGACCGGACTGATATCTGATATATGTGTTCAGTTCTGCAGTGTTGCACATGTTTGCACATTTGACTCACATGCACCTTGTTATATGTTGTGTGTCTTTATGTTATGTGTCATGGATTCTTTGCTGTCCTGTGTTTTATGTAGCACCATGGTCCAGGAGGAACGTTGATTCGTTTCACTGTATGCTGTACTGCTGTGTATGGATGAAATGACAATAAATACTCTTGAATCCTTGAATAATACCTTCAGTTTGAGAGCAAACAACAGAAATTCTAAAAGCTTGGGCCATTCTACATGTGCTGCTAAAGATGACAGTATCAACATTTTACTCAGCCCATCCAGCCAGCCCATCTGCTCGTCCTATTGAGGATCATGGGGTGGTGGAGCGCAGCCAATCTCAGCAGCATCGGCACTGAATTAGGACCCAACTTGGGTCGGAACAACAGCCCATAGCAGAGCAAATTTGCATTTATGTTTTGTCGACTTTTCAGAAGAATTGCTTCAGTTTTACGCATAACTGCAATGGAAACGCGGTTAGTACTCTTTGGCATATGGAAAAAAAAAATGGAGAAAACCCCAGCTACAACAAATATTATTCAGTAGTCATAAAGGGTCCCCACGACCATAATGGACCCAATTGTTTGCGAATCCCATGTGAAAAATGTATGGTACTCTGAGCGGGTCTCGGCTCACACCAATTAAACATTATTTTCCTTCAGTGTTTTTTTTTTTTTTTTAATCCAAAGCCACTCAACTTGCACTAACAGAGGTATGTCACTTTAACAGATTTTTTTTTTTTTTGCAAAATTATCAACATTAAATATGTCGTCGCCTCTTAAATAGGTAAAAAAACGAAAGATTTGAAAATGACCCAGCAATCGTCCTAGCAGTAAAAAATCATTACGGTACTTTTAGATTTAAAGTTTGTACATAGACACCTTAAGTCAGTAGCGGCTGAGTGACACTATAATCATAAAGATAAAAACTCACCAATATCACCCATAATGCTCACACTGGCGACGAACAGCCAGTGCAAAAGTCACATCAGTTTAAGGTGTATTAAAATATATACGTTCAACATCGTTGCTGTTGCTTAATGTCATCTGTTTTTATTATTGTCTACTTGCGTCACGGCAAACTGCGGAGGTCAAAGTTTACACGAGTCTTAGCTAAATGAATCTTGGGACTTGTCGTTTATATGGGACTGCAACTCTTAACGGAGGCCATTACAGCCATTCAATCGTGTACTTCGATACTGCCAAATAAATACCTAAATAACAACACATATATACAACCAGAGTGCATTTTCTATTAAAGAGAAATGTATTCTACCTTGTGTAGCGCTACACAACTAATCAACAATGGATTGGAAAAATGTACTGTCCATCACATTTACTATAAATTAATTAGATAAAAAAATTGATTGACGTACACATTAACCAATACGTGTTCTACAGGGGGGCGGGCACATTAGGTATGTATTTCGAGTGCGTATAGATATATTGAGTCGTGATATTGGAAGTAGCGCATTGTCAATTAAAATGGTTATGTTATTACCTTAAGTTGATAATTGAATAATTAATGTATGGTTAATACATTTTTCATCAGACTAAAGTTCTGAGTAGTCCTCTTTAACTTGTCTTGTTTCTGCTCATTCTGTAAAATCAGAAAGATGCAAATGTTTTCCTGTACTCGTTGCTTCGTTTTTTCATAATTAAAGTAATGCTATTATTTTAACTTTAATCTATGTGAAGATCCGTTCACACCCCTTGTTGATAGCGGTGCAAGTAAACAAGTTAGTATGAAATACATTCTGCCGTGTCAAATATTCAGTTCTGTTCAGTACAAATCCGTATAAACATATGTATGCAGATACGCATTAAAGTTATTCGCTATGGGTTTTTTATGTCTTTGCAAGCCAATGGAAAATCGTCGTTGCAGAATGCATTATATTTCGTTTTAAGTTTATTTTATTCACAGCATTACAAGCATTTTTTTCTTTTTAGGTCGGTTAAAGCCGGTACAAATGGACAATACTGCTGCATTCCGCGCTGCTACCTGGTGTGCTCTGCTTGCATTCTTACTAATAAGATCTTGGCAGGTACAACCCATTATTTTTTCCGTAAGCACTTTAAATGAACAGAAACTGGCATAACTAAATCCAGTCAACTTTATTGTTTAATAGTTGCATTACCGCAGTGCGGCGCTTGTCTGCGTTGCTGCCATCTTTAGACTTCGTCTTAAACAGTGTTACTGTGAATAACGCAGGACTATCTATATTGGCGAATATATTATAACTCAGTAACAACTAATGAAACCATTTGGATTAAGAAAGTTTAGTACAATTCACGTGTACAAGTGGCAAGCCCATTTTTTAGTTCAGAATGGTATTAATAAGACGCGTAAAGATAATGTATGAGTTTTAGTTTTTGACACGGGAAAATAATTTAAAATGGGGGAAACTGGCTTAACAATTGGGAATCTTCGACTGCCCTAGCGACCCTGACGGGTTCTCTATGACAGAAAGAAATGAAGGACGCTGTTCTGCGATTGTTGCCATGCCCAGCACATCTCGCTATGCCAGCCTGTGGCAGCAAATCGTATTAAAATTTGAATTCACGCTGTGAAGAACAGATACAAGGAGGCACTGCTAATGTTCACAACGTGTTTTTCTTTTTTAATTATGGCACACAAATTATTCGAGTAAAAATCCATCAACAGTTTTGGTGCGCACTTAAACGCACGCCCCGCTGCATACATTGTATCATGTTCGGTCCCGTACATTTATTTATAATTTCGTCACGTGAGAGCTTGTGAGGCCACATCATGCAAGTGTGCTACTTTTACGCTCGAGTGTGAAGCTCTGTGTTCCTTCTTTTTTCCGTAAAGACTAGCTTTTCAGCCTTTTCTGTACTGTAGGCGGAAATCGAACTCTCCCAACAGGCCACGTTGTCCAAGCTAAAGCTGCCGGTGACGTCACCTGGCAGCTGTCCGGCTGTTGTTGTCGGCGCATTGGCGATTCACAGTCCAGTCATCTGCACGGAAAACTGACTGTGCGCCTATGTACTACACTTAGGTACATGATCACGCTGGCTTACTTAAAGTCAAAGTCGCCCTTTTTAAATTGGCAAATAGATAAATCAATAAATACATACATTTGTAAACATATCCAGTTACCCGATTAAACGTAACGATTGGAAATGTATATCCGAATTCTGAAAACATTTATAGGTTTATTAGGTAATTCTTGTCAGTTTCACAGGATTCACCAAAATTAATTATGACGGCAGCAATAGGCTGCGACTCACTGGCCTCATAATTAATGAGTAGATTTACTTTTTAAAAGATTTTCAATGCCTGTGTACAGAGGTTAACTTTGCAGAATACTATAATTTCTGACAAATTTCCCATGATGCATAATAAAGTCAAGTACCAAGTGAAAGATCGAGATCTTAGCTATAATTCCTGTAAATGTCACAATTTCATATTGTATTTTATTTTAAATGCATATTGAATACCTAATGCCTTTTATTGGCATACTTGCAAGGCTTACTTCAGGGATCTAATTCTTAGGATTTTCCCACAGTGCTCCAAAATATCTAATATCATATTGAATAGTAAGTCCTTGGCTATCACCAATGCCAGTGCTCTACTATTTTGTTTTAAATACAAACTTTTTACCAAATGCATTTTAATGACTTTACAGTATATGCCTAAGACAGGTAGAATACATTTGGGTAGCTACATCTGTGGATTTTCCAATAATGCTCAAAAATCTCAGTTCATATATTTTTGTTATATTTCCTATAATGTATGAAAATGTTCTGCCCTTTCAGTATGCAATGTATATGTATTTTGTTTTGATTTTGATGATTGTAATGGTAAAGACTTTGAAATGTGAATATATTTGTGTTTTGTACTGTTTAAATAAAATGTATTTATTATAAAAAATATCTATGGCGGTCAAAATTGTCATTTTGATCAACCTTTACTGTAGCACTTTCAAATTAAACAAAAATGGTAACTAAAGACAAATTCTAAACGCATTCCACTATTGTTTGGTATAATTAATCTCCACTTGTGACCGCTGCCCTTTGAAGAGAAAATAATAATAATTGCAATATACTCTTTTATATACAGTACATATAAAAACACACTTAGATCCTAAAGCATTTAAATGGCTTTATGTACCTCTCTAAAGATATATTAGATTTTTTTATTCTACTCCTTTTTGTGTTATAATACTACAGTTGTTTTGAATTGCTTCAACCTTGTAGACTAAATACAGCCAAAACAAATATGTAATCCATTTTACTTGAGCATTTACCAAAGCAGTTTCAGAGATGATAGCTCTAGCCTTTGTGTTTTAATGGAGGCCAATAATACTAAGTTCACAAAATATAATTCCTTCATATCGAAAACAGATTTATTAGATCAAAAAAGCTGAATAGGAAGGGCCCAAAAGTTTTCAGGAAATTCAATATAAATGATTACTTATAATAATAAGTAATATAAACTTATCAAAGAACTGGATCTGATGTTAAGATTAATCAATGCAATATCTTCATTGGAGAAAGCCATCAAGAAGTCATGGCAGATTGTCAAGCATTTCTCATTAATTAATCAAAGCTACATTCTTTTGTGGATAATACAATTTAAGGCAGATTTTCATATGTAATATCCCTAAATCCTACTAAGAGACATTACTTAATAATGCTCTGATAAAATGAGGTAATAACTTGTTTAGAGTTTACCCTAGTTAGACAGATAGATAGATAGATAGATAGATAGATAGATAGATAGTGTGGAGGATGGCTGGCCGTTTATCCCGGCCAATACCCCCAAGCCGCCAGGTGGAGCCGTCCTTGCAGCATGGAGGTCCCCAGAAGGCCAGCAGGGCATCATGGACAATGGAGTTTTTATGCACCGCCCTGCTGGATACCATGGGGGCCACGAGAGGAAGCTGCAGGGAGGACCGGGGACTTCTTCGTGTCCTATGACCCGGAAGTTCATCATAGGAAGAGCGATGGGCTTCCGGGTTGAAGAGAAGAGCTTTTACCTGACCCGGAAGTGATTGAGAATCACATGGACTGGGTATTGGGAACACTTCTGGGTCAGGAGATATAAAAGGACTGTGGGAGCTCCCAGACGACGAGCTGAGCTGGGTGGAAGGGTGGCAACGCGTCTGGGAGCTGGAGGATTGTTTATTGTAGTATTGTGAGTGATTTATATGAGTATAGTGGTGGAGAGTGTGCTTTGTGCACTGTGGCATAAAAATAAAGTCAACTTGAGGACTTTTACCTGGTGTCTGGAGTCGTGGACAGGGGATCAAGGGAGCGAGAGCGCCCCCTATCTACCACAATAGATAGATAGATATTTTATTAATCCCAAAGGGAAATTCACATACTCCAGCAGCAGCATACATAAAGAACACAATTAAATTAAAGAGTTATAAAAATGCAGGTATAACAGACAATAACTTTGTATAATGTTAACGTTTACCCCCCCGGGTGCAAAGGGTCGAGGGCGTGGCAGACCTGTGGCCTCAGGTGGTGAAGCAGCAGCCGCTCCATGGTCTTCATCACATGTGATGTCAGAGCGACAGGCCAGAAGTCATTCAGCTCACTAGGATGTGATACCTTTGGGACTGGGGTGATACAAGATGTTTTCCAAAGCCTCGGGACTCTCACCTGTTCCAGCGCACAGGCCTTCAGTAGTCGTGGCGATACTCCATTTGGACCCACTGCTTTGCTGGCATGAAGTCTCCTCAGCTCTCTGCTTACCTGGCTACTGTAATTGCGGGTTAGGGGAAACTCTCTCCTATGCTGGTATCAGCAGAAGGATGGGTGGAGGGTGCAGTTTTCCGAGGTGAGAGTGGGTTAGGGTGGTCAAACCTGTTAAAGAAGTTGTTCATCTGGTTTGCTCTCTCCATGTCTCTTTCGATGGTGGCACCCTGCTTCGAGCTGCAGCCACTGATGATCTTCATCCCATCCAGTTATATATTATATATCTATACTAATAAAAGGCAAAGCCCTCACTGACTCACTCACTCACTCACTGACTGACTGACTCATCACTAATTCTCCAACTTCTCGTGTAGGTAGAAGGCTGAAATTTGGCAGGCTCATTCCTTACAGCTTCCTTACAAAAGTTGGGCAGGTTTCATTTCGAAATTCTACGCATAATGGTCATAAACTGGAAGGTATTTTTCTCCATTTACTGTAATGGAGTTGAGCTTGACCGCCGTGGGGGCGGAGTTTCTTGTGACATCATCACGCCGCCCACGTAATCACGTGAACTGACTGTCAACGCACTATGTAGAAAACCAGGAAGAGCTCCAAAATACGCTGAACAAAACATGCATTATATAATTGAGAAGGCAGCGAAACAATATGAAGCGAGCGAGTGACATATACTACCATATTCATCATTGCAGCTACTTCGGAAACAAAGCAAGGTATAAACCTAAACTTTAAATTAAGTTAATAGACAGGCTGCCGCTGGCGTTTTTCATGCCCACGGGTAATGCGGGATACAAGTTTAATGAGAGGACGCAGGATATAAACGAGAGTTTTGATCACTTTGTAACTAAGTTAAAATTGCAGGTGAAGGGGTGTGCTTATGCAAATTCCGAGAGACTGTGTTTGTGGGGGATTGACAGTTAAGGCGGGTGGAGGAGTCACGTCATCATATCCCCTCCCATTTACCTCATTTTGCTCTGAGCTGAGCTCCGCGGCTAACGCCGTCTCCCGAAGCAACTTCGTCACACTGCCACCTAAAGTCAAAACTTAAATATATAAAGTCAGCGTCGGAATATATAAACTCAGCGCTGGAATATATAAAGTCAGCGTCGGAATATATTGTCATGCTTGGGTCACAGATTTGCACAGAGACACAGGAGGTCGTAGAAACAAGAAGGATTTTTATTCAGACACTGCAAACACATGAGCTTAAACGTGCTCCATGACAAGTCAGAGATGACAGTTCCGCTAGAAGCAGTGAGAGAGAGCGATAAAAGCAAGCAAACAATCAATTTTCAACTGACAGGCGCTGCACAAGGCTTTTAAGTTAGCGGGGCAGCGAAACAATAAGAAGCGAGCGAGTGACATATACTACCATATTCATCAGTACAGCTACTTTGAGAAGAAGTATGAAAAAATATGAGGTTAACACAGAAAAACAGATCACCAATTCAAGCTTTCTGAATAATCGATTCGCCATCAATAATTGTTTTGGTAAAGCCATACTCAGTGTAATCCTCCTTCCATTTTATAATTTTTCCGCCACTGGCCATGATTAAATGAACGGTAAAAAAGTAACAGCGAAGCGAGGGTGACTTATTTAGGCAGGCATATATATGACAGCAACACTCATGACAATGTCAATCATGTTACGTTATTATTAAAATGTTGCCTTTTCTTTTTCATTACTTCTTTAACACACTACTTCTCCGCTGCGAGGCGCGGGTATTTTGCTATATATATATATATATATGAATGACCTCCAAAGAGCGCGGAGACTTTTGATCATGTGAACGTGTCTGCAAAAACTGGCGTCTCCTGCCCAGCAAAAGTCGAGCAGCCGGCGCGCGCGCATAGCTGTGCCGGCCTTTGAGACGCTGACTGCGCTTCTGCCTTAAGTCAAAGTGAGCACTTTTAATTTTTTTCATCTTCCCCCTGAGCTATAGCCCAGACAAGTGCAAACACGGGACCCCTTTTCTACACCGCGGCAAAATAATATTAAGGCGCTTCGCACTTTATTTTGCACGTATACGATTATGAGGTCGTCAGCTCGGATTATGAAGACACGCACAGGAGTTAAGGACTGACAGTGCCATCACAGCCGATTAATAGCTGGGACGTCTCACCAGTCTACACAAGACCCACCGCGACTGTCCCCAAAAGGCGCTCATATCGTCAGCGAAAACATCTGTCTACACTATATAAAAGAAAAAGGCAACTTTCCTTTCTTTACACCTTTTTTCCTTTTATCCCAAACCAAAGCCTTTCTCTCTTAACACTGCAGAGGACACAAAACTAATTTTCTTTAATTGCTGGTAAGGCACATTACCAGAGGCAGAAATTTGGACTTTCACATAGAAAATGTAATTTCTATACCACAGCCGTCGTGTAGCGCCTTTCAAAAGGGATCTACTACCGAGAGATGATCCATATACATTTTAGCTGCTGTTAGTACTACTTACCTGTTCTGTTATACCGTCTTTAAAATGTAGTTTACCCGCAACCACTCCAGTAGTGCTCAATGTACCTTTACTTCTTAAAACGTTAATGTTTTACTGTTTAATAACTTATAGACTACATTTTATTATTTTTCCCTTGCACTCAGTGATCAAAGCTATACACACACATATAGACACATACATATATATATACACATATATATATATATATATACCTGTGTGTATGTTTGTATGTATGTGTATACACACACACACACACACACACATACATACATACATACATACATACATACATACACACACACAAATTATATATATGTGTGTGTCTGTGTATGTATGTATGTATGTATATGTGTGTGTATATATGATGTAAATAGGTATGCATATATATATATGTGTATATGTAGATATGTATATAGATATGTATATATGTATATAGATATGAAGATATGTATATGTATATATGTATGTATATATATATTATATATATGTAGACTCAAACCCATTATGACAGCAGCAATCCAAGCTGTGAGAAAACAGTAAAAAGGAGGCGTGTCAGACGTGGTGGTACATTTTCTGATGCAGCTAGACGAAAACAACTTTGTGACGCTGCCGCCAAATACACAAAACAATTACTTTGACAATCATGTTACGTTATTTTTAAAATGTTTCCTTTTCTTTTTCTTTCCTTCTTTAACACACTACTTCTCCGCTGCGAAGCGCGGGTATTTTGATATATGTATATATATATATATATATATATATATATATATATATATATATATATACACACACACACATATATATATATATATATATATATATATATATATATATATATA
>JANRMT010062792.1:49920481-49930848 GCA_026402145.1 Polypterus bichir lapradei
ATATTGTAGAGATGGAGTCTAAGTCCTTGAGATTGAGCAATATTTTTTCCAGCATGGATGAGGGTGCAAGATGAGGAAAATCTGGAAGATTCTGATTAACAAAGTTCCTGATTTGAAGATAGTGAAAGAAATGTGTAGCTGGAATGTTAAATTTGGAATGTAATTGTTCATCGGATGCAAAGATGTTGTCTATATAAAGATCTTTAAGCAAGTTAATTCCAAATTTTTTCCATATATTAAAAACTGCATATGTTTGTGAAGGTTGAAAGAGGTGGTTTTCTTGCAGAGGTGCCACAGATAAAAGCTTCTCCGTCTTAAAATGCTTTCTGCATTGGTTCCATATTCTAAGTGAGTGGAGCACAATTGGGTTATTTGTATATTGCCGATAACGTGTGTTTATTGGAGCACAGAGCAAGGAATACAAAGAAGTACTGCAGGATTTTACTTCTATTGCGGACCAAGCCTGTGTATGTTCTTCTATTTGTGTCCAGGTTCTTATCGCCTGTATATTTGCTGCCCAGTAATAAAACTGGAAGTTAGGTAGAGCCATGCTGCCTTCTGCCTTTTGTCTTCGTAGAGTCGCTCTTTTGATGCGTGGATGTTTTGAATTCCAAATAAATGAGGTTATTGTTGAATCTAATTGCCTAAAGAATGATTTATTAATGTATATTGGAATGTTTTGAAATAAAAAAGGAGCTTAGGAAGAATATTCATCTTAACAGTGGTAATTCTTCCAGCTAGTGTGAGATGGAGGGTTGACCATCTATGCAAGTCTTGTTTAATTTTTTCCATGCAAACGGCGAAATTTTGTTGATATAGAGCTTTATGTTTATTTGTGATGTTTACCCCTAGGTATTTAAACTGTTCTGCAATGATAAAAGGTAGGGTATCTAATCTAATATTATATGCTTGAGAATTCACTGGAAAGAGTACACTTTTATTCAGATTAATTCTGAGACCAGAGATCTTTTGAAATTCTGTGAGTGCTGCTAAGACTGCAGGCACAGAATTTTCTGGGTCCGATATATACAGTACCATATCATCTGCATATAATGAAATTTTCTGTTCCAGTCCTTCTCTGCTAATCCCCTTTATCTGATCAGTATTTCGACAATGTATTGCCAGTGGTTCAATGGCAATCGCAAACAGCAGCGGTGACAAGGGGCATCCTTGTCTGGTACCACGTTCTAGTTTAAAGTAGTCTGAGCAAATGTTGTTAATGCAAACTGAAGCTTCTGGGTTAGTATACAGTAATTTAATCCATGCACAAATGTTCGGGCCAAACCCAAACTTCTCCAATGTAGTAAAAAGGTATTTCCATTCAATCATGCTTTTTCTGCATCCAATGATAATATTATAAAAAGCACATTATATTCAAAAAGAAGAAATTAAAAATATTTGTAGTGCTTTTACCTGGTGTCTGGATGTTTTGCCTGTGGGGTTTGAGGAGCGACAGCGCCCTCTAGTATCACAATATATATATACTGTATATATTTTTTAATTTCAAGTTAAGCCACTATTTTGTCTTTTTTCAGTTATTTTACAAATAAGTTCAGTTTGCAAAAACGTGTTTAGATCAAAGTAATTATTAATTATTAATGCAGTAATGGAATAATTCACCAGTAGGAATCAGGGCAATTCTAACATGAAGCATACAAGAGGCTTCAGATTCTGACATGGTGGTGATGGCAGCGTCTTTGACTGCCCCGACTGACCAGAGTTAGAGCTGCTGTCTTTGCTAAGAGGTTCAGATCAAGTGTCATGGAACTGAGAAGTGTCAGAGAATCTCACCTATTCCTACAACACCAGCTCTTTATCCAAGAAAGCCCAGCAGCAGCTCTACTTCCTGCGTAGGCTGAGAAAAGCCTATCTTTCACTAGCTATTCTAACAACATTCTACAGAGGAACCATAGAGAGCATCCTGAGCAACTGCATCACTGTCTGGTTTGGAAATTGCACGGTCAGGGATTGTAAAGCCCTACAACAGATAGTGAAGACAGCTGAAAAGATCATTGGTGTCTCTCTTCCTTCTGTCATGGACATTTACACCATTTGCTGCATTCGCAAAGCCACCAGCATTGTGAATGACCCAACACACCCTTCACACTCACTGTTTACACTCCTGCCATTGAGAAAAAGGTACCGAAGCATTCGGGCCATTACCACCAGAATGTGTAACAGTTTTTTTCCCCAAGCAGTCAGATTCCTGAACACTCATGGACCGATCTGATATATGTGTTCTGTTCTGCAATGTTGCACATGGTTGCACATGTTTGCACATTTGACTCACATGCACCTTGTTGTATATGCACCTTGTTATACAGTATATTATGTGTCTTTATGTTATGTGTTGTGGATTCTTCATTGTCCTATGTTCTATGTAGCACCATGGTCCTGGAGGAATGTTGTTTGGTTTCACTGTATGCTGTACTACTGTATATGGATGAAATGACAATAAATACTCTTGAATTGAATTGAACTGCTGCAATATTGGCATCAAGAATAAGATATAAGAAGGCAGATTATGGCACAATGCTGGCAGTCTTGGCGAGTGATCGGCTGCCACTTCATGTCTGAAGATCTCTGGCCATAGACAGGCATTAATTCCAGACAGACTAATCCCAAGTACTACAACCACGTCTGGGCCAACTTGGAGAAATTTGCCCAGAGAAGCTTGTTTGTATTATTCAAGCTGGAATAGAACTGGTGTAATTCTGGACTGAAGCGTAAAATATTAGTGGGAGGATTCTGGTGCAATGTCAGTAGCAATGAGGAGTGATTGGGTGCCATTATTGGACCAAATAGCTTGTACAAGAGCTGGCCAGTCATACCATATAGACTTGGCCTAGATACTACAGCCACATCTGGGCTGACTGATTAGGATCTGACTTGAGGAAGTCTGCCAAGATGATGTCTGAGTGTATTTTGCAAGCTGGGCTTAGTTATAAATGTCATTTATACACATTTGATCTGTTTAAAAATAACATAACATTCTCAATCATTCTTTATGAAATTGAGGGTCACATGAGACCATAGCCTAGGGCACAAGGCAGGAATAGGCGCATAGCATCAGACACAAGGCAGGAATGAACCCTGGACAGGACATCTGTATGTTGCAAGGCTTATTCAAGCACAAACCCACAATCAGCTAATTCAGTGTCACCAGTAAACCTAAGCTGAATGTCTTTGGGGATATGAGAGGAAAACCCAAAGACAAAATGGAATAAATGTAAAAACTCCATGTAGACAATGGAATTTGGACTCAATGAACTAGATCTATAAAGCAGCAATGCTAACCCCTGCATACACATGACACACTGAAAATAACATTTTAAATGTGAATTTTCACATAGGAGTTATGCTTTCAAAATTGCCTGTCTGGAATATGTGGTATAATTATATCAAAACATCACCATGCATTGCACTATACAGCACTTATGAAAGATGAATTTACTATATACTTAGCAAAGGTAAGAATGTCCAATCCACACTGTGTGACAAACAATTTAATTTTAATCTTTTATCACTTTCTGCTTATATACAATAATAAAACGCAGTGGATGATCAGCATGTGTTGTCTGCCTATTAGTTCAAATAACTGGCAGTAAGTAAAACAGAGTTTTGCTCAGTTTTTTTGGAGTGCAAATTTTAAAAGATCTGGGCAATTTAGACAAGAAGACATGCTCAGGAGTACAATGTTGTCAGATTTCCAACTTGTGTAATAACCATCATGAAAAAAGTACACAGTTTAATGTCGCAGTGATGACACTTCAATACATGAGAGCAACTTAAAGTGGATACGTTTATCCATGAAAGTTGTTTCTTGGGCAAGTTTGCCAGTAATTACATTTAAATATGAAAGTTTAATGGGATGTATATTTTTTAAATGGGCATTTACGTAAGTAACAAGGATTAAGCTGATCATTTATTGAATAAGCAAAGTGCATGCTGAGTCTTTTCATGTATACATTTTCTAAATAGTATTTGTAGATAACATGTAGAGAACTAGTATGTATTTCAGTCTTAGGCCTGAAAGAACATTGCTTTTCATTTTATAATCAGTCCCCTCAAATATGACAAAAGGTTTATGCTCTTATTCTACCGTATCAGATGTAACTAACACTGCATTGGGTTTCTCATTTCAGAAATGCATAAAGTTAAGTGTGAAGGAAATACAATACAATAAAATAGAAAGAAATAGAGCTCTGTACTAAAAGTTACTGTTTAAAGATTAGAAGTAAGCCACGTAAGGAACAAACAGGCTTTTAAAAATGAAAAAAAACAGCATCTTCTGTGTGAAACAGGGTCTGTCCATCAGGCAAACTTCACATAGAAGGTGTCACAGTTGTAAACTAAAAGGCTACTTTAAGGCAGAAATAGCATATGCTGCTCTAGTCCACCACAATGTGTCACTACAGTGAATACTACTGTCATGAACAATTACATTGCAAAAACATCACAACTGAAAATATATATTTTTAGCAAAAAAAATTAATTGACTTTTGTGAGAATGTCTTCTGAGAACAGTGAGACACCTGGATGTAAATGTTGAAATGCTTAAAAAAATCTAATCCTTAGTTAATACATTTCTTTTTTAAAACCATGCGTTTTCAATGTCATACATATTTCAAAATTAGAATGGCTTCATGTATGAAGCAGAACTGACTGCTTTAAAACTATTCAAACTGCTGAGTTATTTCACTACAGTTAATTAAAAGCACATCTACAAGAATGATAAATAATAGGTAAGGCCATATTATTATCTCTCTATTATAAAAAAAAATCTTGGGAGAGACTAGGGAGACGAGACGTGATCTTATCGGAAGATCACGCGAGAGACACTTTAACGTCACGCGAGACAAGGCAGTGAGACAACATTTAAAACAAGTTCATGGACATCTAACCTAGCAGTTGTTGGAATGCTTTTGGCAGAGACACTTGCTCTTAAAAGAACGAGAAGCAACAAGCAGAACATGTAGCAGCAAGTCAGCAGATGATCCGAGCGTTTCTCCTTAGTGTGCGTTCAACCACTCCCTTTTAAAACACAAGCAGCAGAGACGCGAAGTGGCAAAAGGACAGCGGCTGTACAGTCTTTTAAATGATCAACGCACAGTGCGACAAGCAGAACATGAAGCTTGCCAGCAGCAGTAAGCCAGCAGATGATCCGACCGCTTCTCCTTAGCATGTGTTCAGCCCCCTCCTTGATAACGCGAGTGGCAGAGACACAAAGTGGCAAAAGGACTGCTGCTGTACAGGGTTTTAAATGATCTACGTGCAGCGCGACAAACATAACAGGCAGCTTGCCAGCAGGAGCAGCAAGACAGCATGATCCAATGGCATCTCCTTGGCGTGCGTTCATAATGTGAGCAGCATTATACATTCAGCAAGAAAGAGATTTAACCACACGGGGAGCTGGAAATAAAGGACAAGTATTGTTTTTACAAAAGTTTTAAAGTAAAAGTGAAAATAATGCATATGTAACAATTCCCATGAAAATAACAATCTCTTTAAATTGTATATCTGGTATATCAAACCCAAGGGTGGGCGAGCAAAGCGAGAAGGGGGTAGAGACCCCTAGTTTCTAAAAATATTTAATTGCCTTCTAATAAGGTATCAATGTTTTAGCCTACCTTCAATTGACTGATTAAACAGAGCAGACACAGTGATTACAGCATATAGGCCTTCTTAAGACTCCAAGTATAAAAGAAAATGCCTTTGGATGCAGAACCTTTAGTTCTATGACCCATACTTTGGAGTGTGCCAAGATAAAAGAGGTCTTTTCATCTTAGCAGGTGAATCAGGAATGAAGAATTTTTTTAGCACACTTCTGTTAAAGCTGCAACTGAGGCTTCTCATATCACTTTGATAATCATGGAGATTGCCAGTTTTCCCCATTTTCTTTCTTCTCTTGGTGTTCTACAGTGGGTTTAAATTTTACTACCACTTTGATCAACTTATCCTTCATTATCTTGCAATGGGATCATGTGAAAGATATTACTGGCCCCCAACACTGACCTAGAGTCCATACAACCATCCAGTTACTGAACCCATTGTAGTAAATTGATAGATGAAAATCTACAGCCTAACCTACCATCAGCAAGGACTGTTCATGCATACACCTATTTCAGTCATATCATACTAATGTTGATACACCTATTTAGCTAACAGACGCATCCTCCCAATGTACATGGAAATATTGCTGGGATTTGAAACCAGTCCTGGAGCTCTGAAACCACTATACCACTGTGCCGTGCCATATTTAAATTCATAAATATACTTATCAGCTTGGAATGTTAAGAACCTACAGAATGATACATGATCACACTGTTAATGCTAACAAAACTAAGTAGATGGTGGTCAAACTCAGAAAATAGGAAAAGGGTAACATGCTATTTATATCAACAAAGCACCCTAGAGATATTTAGCAGTTCCTAGTTTTTGGATACACTAATCACTACCAGCCTAACTAATCCAAAAACATGGTGGCAGTCATCAAAAGGTTCATCAATGCAAGGCATCTTAAAAAATGTAGGATGTCTTCAGGAGGGCAAATATACAATTAAAATACTACTATTTTACTATTGTCATTTATAACGATTGTTCAAATTCTTAACATGCCACCAACAGAAAAGAATTTTAAGCTGGTTTAAAAATAGATGGGCGGATCACCAGGTGAAACACATTTACACATTCCCTCAGGAAGACATGCTACATAATCAGGATCATAAGCTTTTTTTTTTCTCTCTCTCTGTCCTCTCTGGCAAGCAGTAAAGGAATATAAAAACAAACCACCAGGCTTTCTATCTCAAGCAATAAGATTTCTGAACAAAACCAAAAAATACTCATTCATTTGCTGCAATGAATGTTGTATCATACTTTTGCAAACACCATAATTACACTAAATAATATAATAAAAATACCACATGCACTTCAGAACAGGTAATCCACCAGAAGCTAAGCATGTTCAGGCTCAGCCAGTACTTAGATGAAAGACCATCTAGATGTTTGTGAGGCCAGGAGGGGGAACTTTCTCTGTGGTCTGTGTATCTCAATGCCCTAGTGCAGTAACTGGAGTACTGTGTTGTAAAAATGGCAGGATCTTGCTAGTGAAACATAAAACTGATGTCTTGACCCTTTGTGGTCATAAAAGATCCCTGGGCATCTTTCTTAAAGAGTAGGATGTATCCTGATGTCTAGGCCAAATTTGTTTACCACAGCCTAGTAACTAGTGTTCCCCTAATCACCCAACACCAACTGTCTAACTATCTCTCTCACTACCTTACCACCTAATAGTGGTGCAAAAATAGCTGCTATCACATTATCTAGGTGGATGCTGCACAATGGTGGTGGTTGAAGTGGCTCCCCTGACTATGCAAAATGCGTTGAGTAGTGAGAAAAGTGCAATATAAATGCAATGTTTAGTCTAATCTAATCTAAACATTTATAATTGTACACCTGTTAAATTTTTTAATATTGTTAATATTCTGTTACTGTTTATTTGTATGTGATGGGTTGGTGCTCTGTCCAGGGATTGTTCTTGCCTTGCATTCAATGATGGTTAGGATATTTTCCAGCTTATCTGCAACCTTGTCCTGGATGAGCGGGTTCTGAATATACTGTAGATAGATGGATGTTTCCTCATAGCATGCAAGAACCATTACATTGTACTGCTGTACATGTAATGGTAAAGTTAAACTAAACTACCTAAACTCCTACTTAAAACTAAAAATAAGATGATGTTACAATATATGGAGTTTCAGCTTGACTAAGCCAAAATGCCTAAGATACACACTGGAGAGTCAAGCTGCACATCTCCATGATTCAGACCATGGAACTTTGAAAGGTTGCTAATCCCATAATACTAGGATTTGCTCAGTTGTGTACTTTCAAATGTGATTATTTTATTTTCCTAATTTTCAACAGAGACTAGGCTTGTATTTATCAAGCACCTCAGAATTACACCTAGGAACTGCACTAAAGTGTGTATAGTATAAAAATTTGTTCAGCACCAGAGTAAGAGAAGCAGTTATGAAGCATTCTACACCTACTCCCAGTGACAAGTAGGAGTTTGTGTTTAAGAGTGAATGGCATCATGATTTTATGGCACCCCGAGCCACAAAATGGTAGTCATGATGTTTTATAGTTTTCTGACAATAATAATAATAATAATTATAATAATAATAATAATAATAATAATAATCCATTTATCAATTTTCTAAACCCGCGCTTTATCCTAAGCAGGATCACAGTGAAACTGGAGCCTATCCAAACAAGCACAGGGCACAAGGCAGGAACAAACCCTGGACTGAGTACCAGTAATAATAAAATAATAATATTCCAAGTAGTAAGAGAAGAAGAAGAAGAATATATATGCTTGGTAAATTACATGTCTAGGACTCTGAACAACCCCAGACGTAACTGTATAATTGTAACTGTGTTTATTTTGTATTTAATTTCTTTTTTAATCACTTATAGCACTTGTGTAAGTACAAGATGAAAAATATATTGAGAAATTATGTGTGGTGTTTGGCTGAGCACACCCATATACTGTACATCATTTAAAAACACCTCAGTGTTTCTCAGTATTGAATCTAATGGTCTAAGATCTAAAGGTCATGTGCAGTTTGTGCACTGCTTCTTATGCTTAAATTAAAATAGATGTCTATATATTGTTTTTTTTTTCACAAACATAATTATAAGTTATACTAGTATTCTGTGTGGAGTCTGCATATTATACTCTTTATAAATGGGATTCCTTCATTGATTCCAAAGAGAAAACTTATTTGAATATATTTTTTACTAATAGTGTACGTGGGTAAAAAAAGCTAACATGATTATTTCTTATATCATACAGACTTCTTCATTTAAACAGTATGAAAGTCACCCTTTCAGGAAGGTTCAGATTATTCAAAGAGATTTCAGAGCACTGTGAAAGAAAGCCAACTGTGAGCCTAAGACACAGCTGTTACAGGTTGAGCAAAGGAAATCTTTTCTACCTGGCCTAAGACGTCACCAGTAATTGTATCAACCAAAATTGTACACATAATTGAAGCTCTATAAGTAGATTTCATTGGTTCCCTTCTGGCAACAGAATAAAGGAATGGGCCATCTGAAGATAACTATGGGCATTGCAGGCACAAGGACTTCTCTGAGTCCAACTGGTGCAGCTACTGAAGAAAATCATATGAACACTTCCTGTTAGGAACAAATCAGTTCATAACTAAGTAGAGATGTAATGAGAGCCCCTGGCCAGAGGTAAAATGGCAAAGAATGTATCTAAGTGGCATTATGAAGTTCAGCAGGCCTGGTCTGAGAAGAGATACTTTTTCCACTAGCTAGTTTTTTAAACTGCACATTTATTTCCAGAACTAATAAAAAAATTTTGCTTTCTTTATGTAATGTGTAGTGTCCTTGGTTTTGAATTATGTAGTACTGTGTGTGCACTGAAAAGAATTGAAGCTTTGTTCAACAAACAAGTGAACCATTCATCTGCGCTAAAATGTGTCTGGAAAGCTTTGATCAGTTTTCTCTGGGGACAGCCATGTAACACCATAGCTTAGAAAACTTCACATATTGTGGCTGCTGTTATCAAAGGCAGACTGTTTGAACCTTAAATGAGTAGAATTCTTTCTATGCTAAGGGGTTGCTTTAGGAGTACACTGCTTCTTAAACAGCTCATGGAAGTCAAGTCTCTTACAAAATGTTGTTCCTGTCTTCCATTTTTAGAACCGCATTTATTTGCCTTAATTGCTTTTTAAATCTCCATACTTAATTGGCTTTTAGCTGCAGCTATGCTATGACAAGATTATTTTAATGTGTATGGATCTATGTTAAATTAATTATTCAGGCTATTTTCCATAATCTCAGATTCTGTATAGTACGTATTTAAGGGAGGTATCTGAAGGGAAGAAAAGTCACTTGACTGACTTCCAATTTAAAGCTTCCAATTAATTTTAGAGCCCTTGTTTTTAAGTTATGAAGTTGATGTTGTTACCCTTTACCTTTCTTAGTAAATTTATACTTACACACAAGAATCTAATCTCAAGGCAAGTCATTTTTAAAGACCTGGAATAAACTCACAGTTATTGGAAAATTCTCTGTCTAAAAGATCACTTGATCTGTGATCTATTAGCAAATATGAAAAATGTCTGCTGGCTGTAAACATGTCATTACTCTTTTCAGATCATTACATTAACTCCCTTTAGCAGCACACATTATGTTCAAATCTTTGATGCTTGCCTTCAGAGTAGTCAATGGGTCAGCACCTATAAATGCAAAGACACTTGTGAGGACCTCTGGTACTCCTCATCCAGGTCTGCTGATAGATAGATAGATAGATAGATAGATAGATAGATAGATAGATAGAT
>JANRMT010062792.1:49930858-49969917 GCA_026402145.1 Polypterus bichir lapradei
GATAGATAGATAGATAGATAGATAGATAGATAGATAGATAGATAGATAGAGAATTGTTTTTAGTTGGACTCAGAGAAGTCCTTGTAAACAATTTGATAGATTGCACTTTAACCAAAAAGTAAGCTATTGATGAGAGATAAAAGGAATATTTTAATTAACTTTTGGACTTTGCTGAAGCACCCAACTCAGAAAAAGCAGTGTCAGAAGTGTTCATTTGGGGTTGAGTCAGTTCCTACGGCACAGGAGTAGTGGTGGTGTAGGAAAATAAGTAGACACTCTGTTTTGTGCAGCCATCTTTTATGCTGTCTAACAAATGACATTAGCCTTTACATTTCTTGGCTAGAACAATCTCACTAAGAATTTAGTTGAAGTTCAT
Source organism: Polypterus bichir lapradei (assembly GCA_026402145.1). Lineage (NCBI taxonomy): Eukaryota > Metazoa > Chordata > Cladistia > Polypteriformes > Polypteridae > Polypterus > Polypterus bichir. The sequence goes on from JANRMT010062792.1 coordinate 49,931,235, forward strand.
TTATGTCAATTATTTCTCCCAAATGACAGAGAAGATTACACAAATTCCATCAGATTAGTGTCTATTTTTACTGTTCCTTTAATTCAAAAATGTAGTAAAACTAGAAAACTATAAAAGATAAATTGAGCAAAGAAAACAGAATGAATACTGAGACTGGAGAGGATGGAGAAATTAGAACAGCAGCAGAAACATAAGAGTCAAAAAGAGGGGGTTAGGGAAGAGGGGTGTGGTGGACAAGAAATGTAGGTGCAGGTAGACAAAGAAGAGCATAATACAAAACATGGCTTCATTGATATGGTCAATATATATAAATTTGTAAATGGACATTTCGATTAATGAGCAATAGTCAATTTTCCCATGGTGACCTATGCAAGTTTGGTTCCTACATGTGCATGATGTTATCTGGATAGGCTACAGCCCCGCAGGACCCGAAACAGATGGATGCATAGCCAAACTTTTAGTTGTTTAACAAACATAGACACTCATACGGAAAACTGATATTATGCATGTGTATTGATGTTAAAATGTAATCAAAATTAATATCTAGTAAAATTAAAATGAGGAAAAATCTACAATCCTTATATATAATTTGATACTATCCGTATGTATGGTGTTCGCGTCAATACCGCATATGTATGTCGTTCCCGTGAATACCTCGACTCAATACAAGTTAGAACCATGCAGTTAGTTAACTGTAGTTTGAACATAACGTGGCAAACGCGGACGCAGTATTGCGTGATTGGCTAAGAATGTAATGCCACAGTGACGCCGCTGGACGGCCGAGTAGAGTAAGTCGGTGTTGGTTTGAGCAGATAACAGTAAGTTCGGTTGTTTTTGGAACGTTGGTTTGGTGGGGCGTACTTTCCAGGACTAACATTGTCGACTGACTTAAACCCTTCAACAGTTCCGGAACCGTAAGTAATTTAGAACGTATCGCCATTTGCTTGGTACGTCGAAATCTATCTTTGGGCAGTTCAGTTTTGGCATCCGTCCTTCTGACATCTATTGGCAAACTCAGTAATGACGGCTTGGTATTAACAACGGTCATTGTTTAAATTTTAGCCGATCTCAGATCTAAAATGAGTACGCCAACATAATTATTACTCCGACTCTGATTAGAGTCGTAAAATACGGTTTGTTTTAAAAATTTGTTTGCCGGAAAAAATCAAATGAGGTGCGCCGAAGAGCTGAGTTCACATCTCGCAGACCCGTTTAAACAGGAAGCTCTTCATTACATCAGCTGAAAAGGTCTATTTTAAGCACAAATCATCGAAATGATAACAAAATCATTTCGAGGACTTAATCATCAAATATTATTGCTACAGGCTGAGTTTGTTTCAGTCCTATGGGGAATCCGAAAAGATATTTTCAGATCTGCTTAGCAAAATTGGATAGGCTAATTTATGTGATAATTAAACTGATTTATTTTTATTTTAGCACACTGCACTTTTAAGCTGTGTTTTTTCTTTTTTGTCCTGCCATTTGATGAAGCGATCCTCCAAGTATTGCAACAAGATTTTTGAGTAAGATGGACCAGACTGAGAGAACATAACAAGTCACTAACAATGGTATTATCTTACATTACCTATTTTCTAAGTAATTAAAAAAGTTTCTAGTACTTATAAATTGTACCACTTATCCATTGAGTTAACTTTTAAATAAAATAGTGCTCAATGTTTTTTACAAAGTGAACTGTGTAAAGGTTTATTTTTACATTATTTAATGATATCTGTCTATGTAAATCGTACAATTTTTGTACAGAACAATGCAATTTAACTAAGGCTGCTTGACAATAGGCATAATTGCTTAGGAAGAATGGTACTTTGTGGTATAGCTGTGGTGAGTCTGCATTTTACTGACTTTTTCAAATAATTATTAAAGCAGCATGTAAATGGGCTTACACACCAGCAGATTGTACCTTGGAGTTAGTTTTAAATAATATGGTTTTGGAAAGCATAGTTATTCTGATCATTTAGCTATTTCATTAGATCTTTTTTTTTAATTCATTTAAAAAGGATAAAAAATCATTACATTTATCTGTGTAAGATATATTTTCCAATGTCAATGAAATTTATTGTTTATCCAGTATGAAGAATAATAGCAATTCACACTGAAGAATCATTCATAATGTTTATGTGGAGCTGTCCTTGGTATTGTGGATTCTTTTGTAGCAATAAATATATTTCCTCAAAAACACTCATTGGTTAAATGATCATGTTCAGAGTCTCAGAAAAGAGTGTGCTGAACGTAGGTGGTGATCAAAAAATGTAATAGTAAATTACAAAGTTATGAAGTAGCTACAAAGAGTACTTATGCTGTGTAAGTGTGAGAGCAGATGGACTGGCATCCGGATTGGCATTGAGGATAACTCCCTACCCGGCCAGGAGGCCATAATGGAAGGAAAAGGATAATGGAAGTGCAACTTGTCAGGGAGGATCACCAATTTCTGTCTCAACTGGGAATAAGATGGTATTAGATGTTCCATCTTAATGGATGGAAAGGAACAAAATGATTTAATGACCAGTTCATCCCCCAATGTGAAAGTACTCCCAGGTCCAACATTAAAGAGGGTTCATCAGCCACCTCAGTGTTAGAATTGGGAGGAGATAAATGAGGCTCACAGAAGTTATAGTGGAAGGAGACAGATGTGCTTGTTGCCTAAATTATTTGGAGCTGGACTCCCTTTTACTGTGTTAAGGTACAATCATAAAATTAACAATATTTTTTTTTACTCTAAAAATTGTAGGGTGGATTGTTTCTGGTGTTTGGGGCTATGCGCACCCCCTACAGTCTACAGCTGCAATGAAAAAGATGAGGACAAATTATTTATCTACTTTACTATCTACTAATTACCATAATAATACATTTTTGTTTAATGCCATAGTTAGGTTACTAAATCCAGTTAAAAATACAGTTACTGAATATACTCCTTATTAGTGTGAAAGGTTTAATATTCTTTAGGGATAAGACTGTTGATATTAGCGATCAGATTGACTCTATTTCACAACCTATTGGAGTTTTGCCTTCTTTGTCTGTCAATGCCATCTTTAAGCATTTTGGGCCTTCTCAGAAGAGGAACTTGTTGCGATTACCCATCTTTAAATTCCACTTGATCCAATTTAGACATATTGCTGAAAAGACTGTTAAAAGGAGGTCATTGACATTGTTCCCTGAAATCTAATTAGTATCAATACTAATTCATTATTAACCAAGCTTTTTCCCTCTAATTTTAAAACTGCTGTGATACACTTTATATTTAAAAACTTTAATTTAGAGCCTGTTTATTTAAAGTTTTAAAACCCTCCCATTTCAGCCAAGATTTTTGAGAAGATTGCATCTAATCAGCTAATGAAATCTCTGAAATTATATCAGCTGTTTGATATAATTTCCAGCCTGGAATTTGTGGTCACCATAGTAGTGAAACAGCATTGGTAAGACTATCAAATGATATTTGCATGAGTACTAAGGGAAGTGAGGGCTTTATTTTTATCCTTTTGGATGTTAACTCAGCTTTTAACATTGCTGGTCATTGCTACCTTAAAGAATGAGTAAGTATGTCTGTCACAGCACTATCCTGGTTTGATTGTCACCTTAATGAATGTTATGTTTCTATTGGCAGGTATTGTTCTTCCATAATCCCAGTAGGCTGTGGTGTCCTCAAGGGTCAATTTTGGGGCCTCTTCTGTTTGTATTTATTTGTTACCCCTTGGCCAAGTAAATGATGATACCATTTTTGTGCTGATGATATACAATTCAATGTCAGTATAAAGGCTGATGAAAAAAATGAATAAGCAATTTAATTAATTGTATTTCTGGTATTAGATGTTGAACGGCAAACAATTGTTTAAAATGTATTGGCAATAATTCTGAAACACTCATTAGTTGCCCAGAAAAAGCAATGTGGAATTCAAGGAGCCTCTGAAAACATTGGTGTGATATTTAACTCTGACTTAGACATTAAAGATGATTTGAACAATGTTACTAAAACAGAATTTTATTATTTACATAATAAGGCTAAGGTGAGAGATTCTAACTTTTACTTAGAGTTTGTACATTTTTTGTTAGTTGCATAACTGATTATTAGAATGCTTTTTACACCGGCATACCTAAAAGCTTTTCAGAAGAATGTTTGCAAATGATTTAAAAAGCAGAGTTCCAAAAGATAACAAAATTTAATAACATATGCAATTAAATTATGTTCTTAAAAGGCAACATTAGCTTCCTGTAACCTTTAGATTTGATTTTAAGTTGCTTTCAATATTTTATAAGACTCTGTGCTGAATAGGCCCTGAATATACTTCTTCTTTCAGCTGCTACTGTTAGGGGTCGCCACAGTGGATCATCTTTTAACATATCTTTCTGTCCTCTACATCTTGCTCTGTTACACCCACCACCTTCATGTCCTCTCTCACCAAATCCATAAACCTTCTTGTAGGCCTTCCTTTTTTCCTCTTACCTGGCAACCCTATCCATAGCATACTTCTCGCAATATATCCTGCATCTCTCCTCTGCTCATGTCCAAACCAACGCAACCTCACCTCTCCCAACCTTTTAACCTGACTTGACCCACTAATGTATTCATTTCTACTCCCGTCCATTCTTGTCACACCCAATGCAAATCTTAACATCTTTAAATCTGCCACCTCCAGCTCTGTCTCCTGTTTTTTTTCAGTGCCACCGTCTCCAACCCATATAATATAGCTTGTCTCGCTACCATCTGCTAGACCTTCCCTTCCGCTACTGCTGGTACCTGTCTGTCAAAAATCAATCCTGACACTCTTTTCATCCCACTCCACCTTGCCTGCACTCTCTTCTTCACCTCTCTTCCATGCTCCCTATTACTCTTTACTGTTGATCCCAAGTATTCAAACTCTTCCACCTTTTCTAACTCTATTCCCTGCATCCTCACCATTCCACTGATCTCCCCCTCATTCACACACATGTATTCTGTCTTGTTCCTACTGACCTTCATTCCTCTACTCTTTAGAGCATATCTCCACCTCTCCAGGATCTCCTCGACCTGCTCCTTACACTCAAAACAAATCATAAGGTCACAATGTCTAGGCCCTGAATATACCACAAACTATTTAGCCCTGTATCACAACAAAAGGGATACTTCAACTTTAATCATTCTGTCAGGTAAGTTTAAATTTAGGGAACAGACTGCAATTGTTTATTATGCTCTAATATTACAGAATACTTTTTCATATCAGTTAACACTCCTCTTTTTAGTACTTTTACATCTAATTTATAAACCTAGTTTTATTATTTTCCCTTTTCACTAGTTTAATTTATTTGTACATGTGCTCAAAATATAACATTTTAATGTTGTTAGCTACTTTTGATTTTATATAGAGTTGTATTATTTTATTGCTTGTGATGCAGATATAAGCTCGTTGAGCATAGAAAAGGAACTACAGTATATAAATAAAACATTATTATTATTTATGTACAACATGTGCTATATAAATAAAGATACTATTACATATATTAATTTTTCTTTATGATTTACTGGTAGCCTAGGGCCTCATGTATAAACGGTGCGTACGCACAGAAATGTTGCGTAAGAACGTTTCCACATTCAAATCGCGATGTATAAAACCTACACTTGGCGTAAAGCCATGCACATTTCCACGGTACCTCATACCCTGTCGTACGCAAGTTCTCTGCTCGGTTCTGCAGACTGGTGGCACCCAGCGTCAAAGCAGTGCTTCTGTTCCTGTGTGGTTATCCTTTCTTTTCCTGACACGACTTTATAAATACACTGAAATTAACCTCATATTGTTTATTAGTTTAATACATCCGATTGTAATTAACCAGTAACAATATAATGGTCCACGGAATGGTCAAACTATTCTAAGGGTTGCCACAGTGGATCATCTTTTTCCATATTACTCTCACGGCACCATTCAGAGTATTTTTATCACTGTATCTGAGTGGGGAATCACAGCAGCAGCTGATCGGAAAGAGAATTATCGGTATACAGCATCAAGCACACGCTGCCTTAGCCACGGCAAAACTTTTCAAAGCCTTTCCTGTACGGACCTCACGGTTCAGAAACAGCTTCATCCCAGGAACTATAAATGCAGTCAATCAATTGCTCCTTGTAGAACTGTTTGTACTTATAAGTACAATTATCCCACTGTAAACTTGCACTATAGTTATAATATTACACAACCTACGCCACTTTATAAAGCACGTATTTACATATGATGACAATATCATTTTTTAAGATGAAATGCAGCAAAATATATTGATTATATTATACAGATAAAACTTTAACTTCATTTAAATAATCTGTATTGTTAATAATTAAACATGTGAGGACACGGTGCCGCAGCGCTAGCAAGTTCACGTATCGTTCCTGCCTTGCGCTGTATATTTGCTGAGGCTGGCGCAACACTAGAAGGACAGATGGATAGAATAATTAAACATGTACTATGAAGATATTTCAATGTTCCTTAAAAGTTTTGAAGAATCGTCGTTGTAAGCTTACAGATGGCTTAACGTCTATTACAGAGCTGATTGTGTGGCGATTGGGTATTTGGGGAAAGAAAAGTAAGGACAGGAATTGGAGGTTAGTACATTTGAAAGAGACAGTACTGCTACAATAAATTATTTCATCAAAGGTCGCGCATGGCGCAGCAGCATCTTGTGTGAGACATGAATAATCACTGCGCCACCGTGTTCCCATGTTTAATAACATGCTTTCATTCCAATCATCATGAAAATGATATCATGTATACATCTCAGTATTTTAATTATTCAGAGAGCTGTAATATCACAAATGTAATGGATTCTGTGTCCTGTCAGAGAAAGAGAAGGAACGGAAGCACATAGTGATTCACACACATAAAGCACATAGAAGATCAAATACAAAACAAAGCATTTAACATGCTACTTTAGTTACGATGTGATTTGAGAAAGTAGTAAATTAAATGATTTTAAAATGAAGTTTATGATGTTCTATTTTATTGACAAAATAAACTATGTGGTTAAAGTGGAAATTTCGAGATTAAAGTTGACATTTCGTGCTTTTTTCCCACTGTGTGCCTATTTTTTTTGTCTGTACCCTAATAAGCTTTCATATGACACTCAGATGGTGGGCTACAACTCGCCTTTTCACGGCACTTTGATATGTGACTTCTTTTTTATTTCAGGCACTGTGCGACTTTGTGAACTTGAGCTTTCAAGTTTCTCCAAAATGCTATGTCACTTGATCAACTTCCTTTTGTTGATTATACCACTGTTTAAATCAACAAACAGTATGTTTTTCCTTTGCCTCCACTTGGTATTCGCTGAAATTCTTATTTTCCCCCGTGCTTTTCCCATTGTCTTTTCACAGAACACTGACCTTAAGGGCTATTTATATTGATTTGCATATTCAAAGAGGCGTAATTCTGGGAAGAATTGGGGCGGGACAGCTGATGTGTGCACATGCGTTACTTTTCACGCTGACCGGGATTTATGTAGCAGAAGAACGTGGAAGTTGGCGAATGCAATGATTCCAGCATCTGGATTTTTCTGTGCGTAAGCACATTTCGGCTTTTGTGCTTACGTCATGTTATAGTGCGAATTCTACTCACTGTGTTATGCATGAAGCCCCTGGAGTTTGCTGAGGAAGCATGACATTCCCTAGGTTTGACTGCCTGGATGAAGCAGGTGATGCGATATAAATATTTGTGAATATTGGGTATAGAATAAATTACAAATAAAACCTAAAGAACTGTGAAAAAAAGTATTTGTCTCTCACTAATATACTCTGGTTTTCCATATTTTACATAATGAATGGCCTCAGACCCATAGTCAAAACAAACTATTACAGAAAGAAAGCCTGAGTTAACATACAATACAGTTTTTAAATCATCACTTTCTTTATTCAAAGAACAAAGTTATCCAACACCTCATCAACCATGTCAAAAATTAATTGGTCCAATAGTTTAAATGCCTGCAGCACCTTTAGTAGCAAAGGATCTGACTAAATGCTTTCTATAATATGATATCAGTCTTTCACATTGCTTTTGAGGATTTGTACCCACTCTTCTTTGCAGAACTACCATAATTCAGACACATTGGTAAGTTTGAGAGAATTAACAGCTTATTTCAGATCCTGTCACAACAGTTCTATTTGTTTTCAAGTCATCACTTTCCTTAGGTCACTCCAAAACTTTAATTTTGTTTCTTCTGAGACATTAAGCTGTTTGTTGGGCAACTGCCCAGCTATATAATCCATTTATTTTTCATCTTTAGGATGGGGTGAAATACTTTTTCAGAGCACTGTATATTTCAACCATCTTCTCATTTATTGAACCTGCATTCTTCAATACAAGATTACAAATAGCTGGAACCAGTTATACTAGCATCTGGCACAATGTAGGAACCACCTCAGATACAATGTCATGGATTAAATGCAGTATAATGAAATCAACAGTGTTAATATTTAAAATATGCAAAACCTTTGTTTTGTCATGTTACTAACATCTTAATTTCTTTTCTTAATGTGGGGAAGGAATAAATGTCAAAACCAGATTTGAACTTTAACCCTCTTTAGTCTCAATAGAGGAATTTATAAATTGTTTTATTTTATTATTTTTTTAAATTTTATTGATTTTATTGTAATCATTCCATACAAATAGATCAATTTTCACAAAAATAGGATTGAAAACAAATCAACCCCCACCCCTAAGAAAGAGAGCATGGCCAACAGAGTAAAACTTAAAGCTAATAAAAATAAGTAAATTGATGAGTTTAATAAATGGATAAAGATAAATGGAGAAGAAAAAGAAATGGGAATAGAATCTGCTTCCTCGGTGCTTTAAGAGCTTAATCTAAAATGTTATTGATTAGATCCTGCCAGGTTTTGAAAAAGTTCTGCACAGATCCTTTAAGTGAGAATTTGATTTTTTCTAATTCAAATAGTATAAAACATCAGTTACCCACTGACTTAAAAGAGGAGAGTTAGGATTTTTCCAGTTGAGCAAGATACGGGTATGTGCCAATAGTGTAGTAAAGGCAATTAAAGTTTGTTTGTCCTTCTCCACTTTAAGCTCATCTGGAAGTACACCAAACACAGCTGTTTATGGGTTAGGAGGGATTGTGACACCAAGGCTGTCTGAAAGGCATTTAAAGATTTTGGTCCGGAATGATGCTAATTTGGTGCAGGCCCAAAACATGTGACCCAGTGAGGCTGGAACTTGATTGCAGACTTCGCAGGTTGGATCTTCCCCTTGAAACATTTTGGACAATTTTAAATGAGACAGATGTGCTCGATATATAATTTTAAGTTGAATAATTGTATGCTTAACACATGAATTCTCTGCATTGCTACCTTCCACTCCTTTTCTGATATGTTGATTGAGGGATGTTTCTCCCAGTGTCCTCTTGGATCTTTGAAAGGGAGGGATTGTAAAATGATTTTATATATTGTAGAGATGGAGTCTAAGTCCTTGAGATTGAGCAATATTTTTTCCAGCATGGATGAGGGTGCAAGATGAGGAAAATCGGGAAGGTTCTGTTTAACAAAGTTCCTGATTTGAAGAGAGTGAAAGAAATGTGTTGCTGGAAAGTTATATTTGAAATGTAATTGATTGTTGGATGCAAAGACGTTGTCTATGTACAGATCTCTAAGTGATTTAATCCCAAATGTTTTCCAGATATTAAAAACTGCATATGTTTGTGAGGGTTGAAAAAGGTGGTTTTTGTGCAGAGCTGCCACAGATAAAAGCTTCTGTATCTTAAAATGCTTCCTACATTGGTTCCATGTTCTGAGTGAGTGAAGCACAATTGGGTTGTTAGTATATTGGCGATAACTTGCATTTATAGGGGCACAAAGCAGGGAATATAAAGAAGTACTGCACGATTTTATTTGTGTCCATGTCCAGGTTTTTATAGCTTCTATGTTTGCTGCCCATAATAAAACTGAAAGTTAGGTAGAGCCATGCCACCTTCTGCCTTGGGTCTTTAAGGGGTCGCTCTTTGGATGCGTGGATGTTTTAAATTCCAAATAAATTAGGTTATGATTGAATCTAATTGCTTAAAAAATGATTTATTAATGTATATTGGAATGTTTTGATATAAAAAGAGAAGCTTAGGAAGGATATTCATCTTAACAATGTTAATTCTTCCAGCTAGAGTGAGATGAAGGGTTGACCATCTATGCAAGTCTTGCTTACTTTTATCTATACAGACCGTGAAATTTTGTTGATAAAGAGCTTTATGTTTACTTGTGATGTTTACCCCTAGGTATTTAAACTGATCTGCAATGATAAAAGGGAGGGTGTCCAGTCTATTATTGTATGCTTGAGAATTTACTGAGAAGAAAACACTTTTATTCAAATTAATTTTGAGACCAGAAATCTTTGAAAATTCTGTAAGTGCTGTTAGGACTGCAGGCACAGTATTTTGTGGGTCTGATATATACAGTACCATATCATCTGCATATAGAGACATTTTCTGTTCAAATCCTTCTCTGATAATCCCCTTTATCTGATAAGCATTTTGGCAGTGAACTGCCAGTGGCTCAATGCTGATTGTAAAAAGTAGTGGTAACAAAGGGTATCCTTGTCTGGTACCACTTTCTAGTTTAAAGTAATCTGAATTAATGTTGTTAATACAAACCGAAGCTTCTAGATTGGTATACAGTAGTTTGATCCATGCTCAAATTTTTGGGCCAAACCCAAATTTCTCTAATGAGGTGAAAAGGTAGTTCCATTCAATCATATCAAGTGCTTTTCTGCGTCCAACGATAATATCATCTCTGGGGTGTTTGACTTTGCGGGTGAATATATTACATTAAACAGGCGCCGAAGATTTGTAGCTAAGTGTTGGCTTTTAATAAATACAGTTTGATCTTGTGATATTACCGAAGGCAGCACTTTCTCCATCCTTCTAGCTAGGACTTTGGATAGTATCTTAACATTGTTATTCAGAAGTGAAATTGGTCTGTATGATGCACATTGTAATAAGTCCTTATTTTGTTTAGGAAAGACGGTGATTAATGCTTGGCGAAAAGTTTGAGGTAGAATTTGACTGTCTCTAGCTTCTGTGAATGTTGCTTATAAAAGGGGAGCTAGTTGAGTGGAGAATTTCTTATAAAATCCAACAGGGTAGCCATCAGGGCCTGCTGCTTTCCCACTCTTAAGTGACTTTATAGCGTCTAGTAATTCTAATAGTGCCAAAGGTTTATCCAGTTCCTCTGCACTAAGAGTATCTATTTGTAGTATCTGTAATGCATCCAGAAACAAATTAGATTGTGTGTTGTCTTCTTTAAACTCAGCAGAATGTAAGAATTTTTAGTAGTCTCTAAATGTGTGCATTATATTTTTATAGTCAATGATTTTGTCTCCGTTTGTGCTGATGATTGCTGGGATTGCATTGCGAACTTCTTGCTTGTGGATTTGTTGAGCTAAGAGCTTATTAGCTTTCTCTCCATGCTCATAGTAATGATGTTTTTTATTTAAAAATGAGTTGTTCAGTTTCTTTAGTTGTTAAGAGGTTGAGGTCTGAATGCAGAGTCTGCCTTTTCCTATGAAGAGCCTCACTTGGACACCTGGCATGTTCTTGTTCTATTCTAGTATTTTTTCTGGTTAGCTCTGATACCTTCTTGGTTTCTAATTTATCTCTGTGGGAAAGATATGAGATAATCTGTCCTCTTAAGAAGGCCTTCAGGGTTTCCCAGAGTATTCTTACAGAGACCTCTGAGGATGTATTTGTCTCAAGAAAAAACTGGTTTGTTTTGATATAAATTCTGTACAGTTCTCATCTGGTAATAAAAGTGGGTTAAGACGCCATCTGTGAGAAGAGTATGTGGGGCATAATGATTTTAGGTCCAAGATCAGAGGGGCATGGTCGGAACTAACAATAGCGTTGTACTTGCAAGATTTAATCGTAGGCAATAAATTGTTATCTATAAAGAAATAATCAATTCTTGAGTAGCAATGATGCACTGGTGAGTAGAAGGAATATGTTCTTGAGTTTGGGTTTAGAAACCTCCAGGTGTCTGATAAGTTGTCGTCAGTTATAAACTGTGTAACTGTCTTTGTAGTGTTAGATGTCATCACCCCGTGACAGGAGACCTATCTAAGTCTGGATTTAAAACACAATTAAAGTCCCCAGCCGTTATAATTTTATGAGTGTTCACATTGGGAATGGATGTAAATACATTTTGCATGAATTCCCTATTATCCACATTTGGTACATAAACATTTATCAAAATCACTTTACAGTTAAATAAATTGACCATGACTATCACATATCTCCCTTCAGAATCAGATATAACATCTGATACCACAAATGAGACTGGTCTATGTATAAGAATTCCCAAACCTCTAGTTTTCTTTGTAAAGCTGGAATGGAACATTTGGCCAGTCCAGTCTTTTTGCAGCCGGAACTGATCCTTGCTTAGTGGGTTTCCTGTAAAAATGCTATTTTATCGTTTAGACCTGTTAAAGAGAAAGAAAGTATTCTCTCACCTAATTCGTGATTCAGGCCTTTAACATTCCAGCTCACAAAGTTAACTGTCCCATAATGGAGACATTGATTCTGAATTTTTGATGTCATTTTGTAGTCTTAACTGGAAGTGAGACAGCTTTAGCCTTAATTTCCAATTTTCCCAGGAATTATTGCCATGCAGCCTATTGTTACATTGGTAATTACAATTATAAGGATTAAAAGGATAGATTAGATATAGCTTGCTCTCTTTCTTTCCCCCCTTGTCCCCCACCCTCCCATTTTGCCTCCCCACGTCAGGCTGGACCCCACTTCACAAAGTCCCAGTCCTCTGACATACCTAGGGACAGAGCTCGTCCAAAACAAAACAAAACCCCCAGCAGCAGCATTTGAGGATTAAAAATTGAGATATCTATTGCCGATAAAGTCTAAATACTATAAGCATAAAATGTAATTTTCAACAGTCTTGAAATATTAAGATAGTAAACCCAGGGAATTGTGTTAAAGGTGTATAAATTGTTCTCCATACCTTTTAAGGAACCATATCTAGACAAAGATTGATCAATCATAAAACTTGGTTCACTAATAGCAATAATTGGACAGTCATTAACTTTAAGCTTATACTTAAAAATATTTTTTGCATAATAGCCAATAGCAGCAGCAAATATACAGTAAGTGATAAAAAGAATTAAACAACCTGGGTCTGTTCATGCAGTTTTCATTCAGTCCCAGATGGTCCAGTTCCTTAGGTAGAGATTATATATCTGTAATTGAAAAATGAAAAGCAAGATTTCTAGCTAGAGAGAGACAGCTCTGTTCCAAGTGCCTATGGAAGTGTCCTGTCAAAAGTGTCCACATTTGTAACTGAGCTGAACTCTTTACAGATGTGTCAGAAAATAACAGAAAGCTCCATTTTTGCAATAAGCACCAACTGAACTAAAACTGAGAGAATTCTTCTTGAAAAATCTGATAAATTGAAGCCACTCTCTCCAACCTTCTCACCCAAAGTGAACATATGGCTTTTCTTCACTAGAGGAGCAGGCACTTTCTTAAAACACTGAAAATAGTTATCATACAAACTCAGTGTCATTTCCATGGGAATCAAAAACTACTCAAAGCAGCAAACTGACTGGCTATACAAAACATTCAAAAGTCCTGCTTGCCTTTCACCTTTTCCTCAGTACATTTCACTTATATTCAGCTTGACAAAACTTTCAGGCTTTCGCCATTTACCTGAAATCTGTCACTTGAAATAATTAAAGCATCCCATAAAGGTTCCTGTGCTACTATCAGGGAACATAAGCTGCCAAATATGACAAGGCATACACTTTATAAATCAACAGAAGGGCACAATTTTTCTTAACCCTTACTAAATTGAAAACTGGTTGTTCATTTTTAAAAGTCTGTAAATACTATCACTGCATAGCCTTGAAAAAGAGAAGACTCATTTTTGTGTGTGCATCTCACACTTTCAGATACTCTCAGATCTTATGACCATAACTGTGGATGGTGATGTACACTGCACTGTTGTATAAAGTACTCAACAGCCATAATTGAGAAAAAAGTAGATATAATCTGAAAAGTTAGTCAAGTACAAGTAAAATGTACCAATGGGCAAACCACTTAGGTAAAGGTAAAGTATGACCTTAATTATACTTAAATACTGTACAAGTAAATGTATGACCTCTCCCTGTTACAGTATATATCCATCAAGCTATCCACCCATCTTTGATATTCGAACATCCAGGGCAGCGTTGCAGGAAAGTTAGAGCTTAATCCAACAAGCATCTGGAACAACACAGGATCAACCCCTGCACAATGAACCATTCCCATCAGAGAGTGATCATACATGGGAGCCAATCTAGCATTGCCAATCCATCAAACCTGCATGTCTTTGGACTGTGTGAAGAAACACATAGGCATGGAGAGTACACACAAACACCTCACAAGGAGCAACATTTGGGACTTGAATATTGCTGTCAGGTAGCAGTGCTACCATTTCTCTGCCATGCTTCCCCCGTTTAATATAAAATCAACACCATTTAATATACAGTGTACAAACATTCTTGCAAACTTAAATTAATTCAGACTGCATTCTTTATATATGTGATTTATATTCCAATCACTAAAGTATGAGCAAAGTAACTAAAACTTGTAGTGACAAGTGAGTGGACATCTTAATCTTAATTCACTGGTTTGAGGTGCTAATAGGATAGGCATACAGGCTTCATCCCTTAAAAAAGGAGATAATCTGTTATTAAGAACCCCTTTGTAAAGTGAATTTTCGTAACTTTTTCTTCTTCTTTCATCTACTCCTGTTAGGGTTTGCCATAGTGGAGCATCTTCTTCCATAACTTCTTGTTCTGTTACACCCATCTCCTGCCTGTCTTCTCTCACCACATCCATAAACCTTCTCATAGGCCTTCCTCGGAACAAGGCAGGAACAAATCCCCAGACAGGGCAACAGCCCACTGCAAGTAACAATTGTAATCAGGTAAAATAGATCAGAGTAAAAATAGCTATTTGTGTCTGAAAATATAGTGAGGTAGAAGTGTAATTAGAAAGAAAATCGTACCGTCAACTAGAAATATTCTTAGAACATACTGTATGCAAGTAGGTATTTCTACTATGTTACTATACAATTTGTTAGACTAATGGGTAAATGGAAAGATTTGCCCTAAGAATTAGATCTTGCTTTCCCAAAACCATCCCGTACAATGCAAAATTTCCTTTGCAGTACTAATTTTTTCTCAATCTTATGATGAAGAGACAGGACAATGGTAGTGAGTCAATTTTGAAAAATATGTTGTATAGCTCAATATTGCAGGATCTTGGATTACACATGTTGCTTCTACATGTGATACATGCACAAAGTGATGATATCCTTGGACATCTGCTGTGGCCAGATGTTCTTTTTTTAATTATTTAATTTTATTTTATGTGCATCATGCATTGGTTGCACTTTCTGAGTGATAGATGGGTAATTGGATTATTGGTGTATCTGCGATAATTAGAATTTACTGGGGTATAAAGCAGGGCATATAAAGAATTACAGCAATATTTTATTTCTATTGCAGACCAGACTTGTGTATATTCATCGATTTGTATCAATTTCCTGGCCTTTATAGCTTGTATATTTGCCAACACAATAATAAAATTGAAAGTTAGGTAGCGCCATGTCATCTTCTGCTCTAGGTCTTTGTAATGTCACCTTTTGACTGTGTGGATGTCTCAAACTCCAGGTAAATGAGGTTATAACTGAGTCTAATTTCTTAAAGAATTATTTGTTTGTTAATGTATACAGGGATGCTCTGAAATAGAAAAAGCAGCTTGGAAAGGATGTTAATCTAAACAGCACTGATTTTCTCTGCTGGAGGTTAGACTATCTCTTCACATTTTGTTTGATTTTTTTCCACGCTGATAGCAAATTTTGTTGAAAAAAATCTTTATACTTATTTGCAATATTTATCCCTAGATATTTAAACTATTCTGATAAAATGAATGGACAGATACCTAGTCTAATATTGTGCGCTAGAGAGTTAACTGGAAAAAGCATGCTTTTATTCAAATTGATGTTGAGTTCAGATATTTTTTGAAATTCTGCTAGTGCATTAAGGACCACTGGTAAAGAAATTACAATATCATCTGTGTATAGTGACATTTTTTGTTCAAATCCTTCACTGGTAATCTCCTTAATCACTAATGCATTTTGAAAGTGATTAGCCAATGATTCAATGGTGATTGCAAAAGGCAAAGGTGATAGAGCAGGGGTGCCCAATACGTTGATCGCGATCGACCCGTAGATCAGAAAGGTAGTGCAGGTAGATCGCGTTGCATTCAAAAAAAATTTTTTTTTTTAAATGTTAGTCTATCATATATCCTCCCTATGGCATTTGCCACTTGATTGACATATAGGGCAGCCAGTCTGAGATCTCTTTTCTTCTAACACACTGGTCATCCCGCACGCACGATCAAACGCGCGAGCTACTGCAAAACTCTGGCTATCTAAGTGATCTAGTTAGCCTTCTGATTTATATCGACTAAATAAGGGATTTTAAAAAAAATTGTTGGTTATGGTCTGGATGTGGAATTGGAAGAGGATTTTTTTCTCTCACAATGTCACAATCGAAGTATGTTTGTCTGATCTGTCAATCTATCATTGCTATTCCAAAGAATTAAAATATGGAAAGGCACTTTCAAACTGTTCATAAAAACTACGAAACGGACTTCCTTCTGAAAAGTGATCTGAAAAAGAGAAAGGAGAGGGAACTAAAATCTCAGTTAATTGGACAGCCGTCATTTTTCACTTGGCTGAATTCAAAAGCAAAGGCAGATAACGTTCCGGGTGAGTCACTTGATCATTAAGCATAAGAAGTCCTTCCAAGATGGAGAGATGATAAAAGATGCCTTCATTGAGGCAGATGGCTAGGGAGAAATTCCTGCTGAGATTTCAAGACCCCTGGCTAGAGAAAAAGGAGTTTCTCCTTGTCATTGAACATGCAGAATACAAGCAACTTAATAACGATCAATGGCCGCTAGACTTGGCATTTTTTTTCCGATCTGACCAACATGTTGAATGAGCTTAATTTACAGCTGCAAGGAAAAGAGAAAACCATGGTCAATATGATTAGCTCAGTTAATGCTTTCAAACGAAAAATGAAACATCTGTCCTCAAAGCTGCAGAGCCTTGATTTGGGGAACTCCCAAAACCTCACGTCAGAGCTGGAGACGCAATGGAAGGCGTGTGCGCAACTTGATAGCATACGCTACACAGAGCAGATTGAAAATTGTTTTTCAGACTTTATCTAATGGAAAAAAAGTAACGATTCGAGTGTTGCCCAGTGTAGCAGAGTTAGAGTAGCGTTTCTTCTTAAAAAATTTACTCAAGTAAAACTACTCTTAGAAGTACAATTTTTTAAAAAAGTTACTCAAGTAAATGTAACGGAGTAAATGTAACTTGTTACTGCCCACCTCTGATACTCAGTATGTGTGTATATATATATATATATATATATTTAATGTAGGTAGATCATTTTGAACTGATAATTTTAAAAGTAGCTCGCAAGCCGAAAAAGTGTGGGCACCCCTGTGATAGAGGGTAGCATTGTCAAGTACCATGTTCTAGTCTGAAGTAATTTGAGATCATGTTGTTTATACAGAGTGTAAAAAGTGTCTGCCTTTAATAAATCCAGTTTGGTCTTGTGATATTACAGATGGAAGCACTTTCTCAATTCTACTAGCTAAAGCCTTTAGGGTGTATCTTAACATCATTATTCAGAAATTAATTTGGTCTCTATGATGCACATTGTATTAAGAGGAAGAGTTTTGTTGTCTTTTGCTCCTGTAAAGGTTGATAATAATAGTGCAGTTAACTTAGATGATATTTCTTTTTAAAATTCCATTGGGCAGCCATCAAGGCCATCTGCTTTCCTACTTTGGAGTGGATGTAAATACATTTTGCATGAATTCCCTATCATCCACATTCGGTACAGAAATTTTTATCAAAATTTTATATTTGAATAAATGACCAATCACCATGACATAGCACCCTTCAAGATCAGATATTACATCTGATGCCACAAATTAGATTGATTTTATTAAGATTCCCACACCACTAGTTTTCCTTGTATAGCTGGAGTAAAAATGTGGTTGATTTTATCTCTTTGCAATCGAAACTGGTCCTTACTTGTTAAGTGAGTCTCCTGTAAAAATACTATCGTAGTCATTTAGGCCAGATGTTCTAAGCACACATAACTGCAAAAAGACCCAGATGGGATAATGGAAAATTAAAACTTTTATAAATGTGCAGAGAAAGTGTAGTAAAAACCTTCACCAGCTATAATGTCTGCTTGGCTTAAAAAATCTAATGCCAGTTCTTATTTGTTGCATTTCCCTCTGAGATCTGATTATGTCCAATGCATTTGCAGGGAAGAAAGTAGTTATTTATATTTTAACTGTACCCTTAAAGCTTTCATGAAATGCAGATATTTGTTTTTGGTCAAAATGACCCTGAACTGGATTAGTCAAGTATAAGCAACATTCACAAAAAATATAACAGTTTTATCATTGAATTGAATTGATAAAGTTGAATAATGTGGATTATACTTATTGGCACACTGTAAAAAATGTTAGCCCCTCTTTGTTATTTCCACTTATGTATTTTCATACTTTGACCTCAGCACAATAAATTGGATAAATTCAATTTAGTTTCAAGAGTTTAAGAATAGTTCAACTCGAAATTATTCTTTAATGTAACTTCAAGGCAATTAACAATGACCGGGTAAGTGTAATTAATTTAAAATTGCAAGTTTTGATAACATAACTGAGTGAAACACTTCCTCTTTGTGAAAGCTGATAAATGCAAGTGAAGAAGGAAAATTTGCTGTACATTGACAAAATCCATCCATCCATTATCCAACCCGCTATATCCTAACTACAGGGTCACGGGGGTCTGCTGGAGCCAATTCCAGCCAACACAGGGCACAAGGCAGGAAACAAACCCCGGGCAGGGTGCCAGCCTACCGCAGACATTGACAAAATGATTTTGCATAAACATAATAATTTTCTTATCCGCATTGCGTGCTAAAGGTAATTTTAATATTTACAGGGTGTTTCCGGAGGAGATGAATGTTAGTGACACACCATTACAAACCAAACCATTTTCATTTTTCTTTCCTTAAGTATTTTACACATGTTCAACAGCAGCGAGGGCAGTGTCGATTTATTGAGATCTGGTAGTGTAATAATCCATGAACTACAATGACTGGCATAAAAGAATTGCGTTGCACAGCTTGTCATCTCTAAGTGCTTGTGGCTAGGGAATCCATTCCCGGACATTTTTCATTTCCGCATTCCCGGGAATGAAACTGCTGTAATTCCCGGGAAACTGGGAATGGCCAAGCTTGCATATATAACACGTAAAAGTGTAAAAATCGATCAAGAAATAACAGAGTTATAGTTGAAAATAATTAAATGGCACAGTTTTTTGGCCCACGGTGTAGTGTGTTGCCGATTAATTCAGTCAACAACAGACCAGCAGCAGTCAGTCTCCCGGCTTCCACTAAGATTAAGCACAGTGAACTGGGAGTAGTCTGCACTGTACAGCTCACGAATACCAGGACAGGGCAGACTTCATTGACGTCTGTCAGACAACAGCTTTGAACAGCAACTTGAAATTGCAATGTGTTAGTCTGCATCCGCATTGTCTGTGCCAAGAAACTTGCCATCACAGAATGATGACAAGAAACTGGATGCATCAGTAAAAGCTGGAATGGCGGTGTTTCAGAGCAACGGCAAGCGCGGGCGTTGTTTAGAACAAGTGTATCAGTATCTGATGACTGTGCCGCCTACTTCAGTGGAGGCAGAGCGTGCTTTCTCAGCGGCTGGCTTACTCTGCACAAATGTGTGCTCTCGCCTGGACGACTGCACGCTGGACACGTTGTGCTTTCTATGTTCTTATTAACGCAACTAACTAGATACATGTACTTATATGACAGCATGAACTGCTTGTAGGTAAGGTTAGTCTTTTATTGGTGTCAACATATTGCAGTAGTCTTATTAAAAATAAGTGTCGTTCATTCTAAAACCGTTCACGTGTGAGATGCCTGTGCACTGTGTCATCCCCAGGCGCCCGGGATTCCCGGGAATGACATGCGGGATTCCTGAATTCCCGGGAATGGATTCCCTACTTGTGGCATTACGTACCAAATAAAAGATATTCGGTATATGCGACAGGTTGAGAAAGGTGAGTGTACGTTAGTATACCAAAAGACACAATTATCGATGTTTGTTATTTTACTTTATTTAAAACTAGCAAAATACCCGCGCTTCGCAGCAGAGAAGTAGTGTGTTAAAGAAGTTATGAAAAAGAAAAGGAAACATTTTAAAAATAACGTAACATGATTGTCAATGTAATTGTTTTGTGACTGTTATGAGTGTTGCTGTCATCAAGGATTTGATTATCATTATTTCTTTCAATCAGGTTCGTATTTGGAGGATGTGTTGTGTTCAAGTTACAGTATATTCCGTGTTTGTCAACCGTTATAAATATAACAGGTTTCATTCATCGAAGTGTTCACTACCCAAATCGGTACTCGTGAATCTAAGATGTTTAACAGGCATTCCCGGTATTAAGTTGTGGATTTGCCTGCGAATATTTAGCGGCAGCGTGTCTATGAACTTAATTTAAACTTAAGCTTTACACCTTGCTTTCCTATTGATATGTCTACAAAGGCTTCTTCAGATTCAGAGGGTTGTCCCTTTCTTACTGCGTCAATAAACAGCTTGTCTTCCTCTTTATCTGAGACATCACACACTGCATGCACGGGTTTACCTTTCCCAGTCCTGCAAACTTTAGCAAAGTGGTTCAATTTACCACATTTTTTACACTGTCTTTAGCTGAACATTGACTTTTTGCACACCACCGTGTGCTTTGTTTCCGCAGTAGCTGCACTTATGAATATGCTTGTATGCGTCACACGCTTCATATTCTTTTGCTGCCTTCTCAATTGTGTAATGCGTTTTTTGTTTAGCACTTTTTGGAGCTCTTGCTTTTTGTGTGCGTACTGCGTTCACAGTCAGTTCACGTGAGCCACATGGAGTACTGTACATGCATCGAAGTTTCTCAGCTGTGGTTGTGCTATCTCATGCGATCTTGCGATCTCCACGGCTTTATTTAATGTTAGCTCAGACTCTGCACTTAAAAGTTTCTCTCGCACTTTTGCTGAGTTTGTGCCAAACACTATTCTATCCCTGACCATCTCATCTTCGTTTGCATAAGCACAGTCCTTCACCAGCAATTTTAACTCTGTTACAAAGTGATCAAAAGTCTTGTTTATACCCTCCGTCTTCTCATTAAACTTGTATCTCACGAATATCTCGTGCGATCTTGCGATGTCCACGGCTTTATTTAATGTTAGCTCAGACCCAGCACTTAAAAGTTTCTCTCGCACTTTCGCTGAGTTTGTGCCAAACACTATTCTATCCCTGACCATCTCATCTTCGTTTGCACTGTCTTCCTTTAGCTGGACATTGAATTTTTCCACCATGTGCTTTGTTTCCGCAGTAGCTGCACTTATGAATATGCTTGTATGCGTCACTCGCTTCATATTCTTTAGCTGCCTTCTCAATTGTGTAATGCGTTTTTTGTTCAGCGCTCTTTGGAGCTTTTGCTTGTTGTCTGCGTACTGCGTTCGCAGTCAGTTCACGTGAGCCTCTCGGAGTACATGCATTGAAGTTTTGCAATCTCGTGCAATCTTGCGATGTCCACGGCTTTACAGTAATCCCTCGTTTATTGCGGGAGATAGGTTCCAAGGCCGGCCGCAATAACTGAATTTCCGCAAAGTAGGGACACCATATTTATTTAATTATTTAACGTGTATTTGGACGTTTTTAAACCCTCCCTGTACTGTTTACAACCCACCCTTTACTCTATTAATACATAGACAGATACATACCTAAATTTGGAATTAATAGGAAACTAAAAAAAACTCCAGGATGGATTAATAAAGATTTAAAAAAGAAGTTGCAAAGGAAAAAACTGCTGTATAAGGCATATAAGACGAATGACTGCAAAGTGAATCGTAGAGCGTATGAGAATATGAGAGCAACCATTAAGAAAGATATCAGGGAGGCTAAAAGACAGTTGGAGAGGAATATAGCAGATAAAGCGAAAGAAGACTCCAAGAGATTCTTTCAGTATTTTAGTAGTAAAAGAACAGTCAAGGAGGAGGTCAAGTTCAATAGGAATAGTAAAGGGGAATTAAAAGATACAGACAATGAAATAGCAGATGCCCTAAACTTACATTTTTCTGAGGTGTTTACAAGTGAGCAAGTGGATAACTTCCCAGAGGTAAACGCAACTACTAAGGAGGTACTGAGGGATTTGGAAATTGAAGAGGGAGAAGTGCTGCTCAGATTAAATAAGCTGAAATCAAACAAATCACCAGGCCCAGATAACATTTATCCTTGTGTTCTTAAGGAGGCTAGTGAGTACATATATAAACCCTTGACACATATTTTTAGGAAGTCACTGAGCACTGGAGAGATTCCGAAGGACTGGAAAATGGCAAATATCATTCCATTATATAAAAAGGGTGACAGGGCAGATCCAAACAACTATAGGCCAGTAAGCTTAACATGCATCACAGGAAGATTAATGGAAGGAATTATTAAGGATAAGATTGAGCAACACATGGCAAGGACAGGAGTTATTCTGACCAGTCAGCATGGGTTCAGAAGAGGGAGGTCGTGCTTTACTAACATGTTGGAATTCTATGAGGTTGCAACAAAAGCGTATGATCAAAGTGGAGCATATAATATTATTTATCTGGACTTTCAGAAAGCATTTGATAAGGTGCCACATGAGAGGTTGGCCATCAAGTTAAAAGAAGTGGGAGTTCAGGGTGATGTTTTTAGATGGGTGCAGAATTGGCTCAGACACAGGAAGCAGAGGGTGATGGTGCGAGGAACCTCATCAGAACTGGCCGATGTTAAGAGTGGTGTCCCACAGGGGTCAGTGCTAGGGCCGCTGATATTTTTAATATATATAAATGATTTAGATAGGAATATAAGTAACAAGCTGGTTAAGTTGCAGATGATACCAAGATAGGTGGATTAGCAGATAATTTGGAATCCGTTATATCATTACAGAAGGACTTGGATAGCATACAGGCTTGGGCAGATTTGTGGCAGATGAAATTTAATGTCAGTAAATGTAAAGTATTACACATAGGAAGTAAAAATATTGGGTTTGAATACACAATGGGCGGTCGGAAAATCGAGAGTACACCTTATGAGAAGGATTTAGGAGTCATAGTGGACTCTAAGCTATCAACTTCCCAACAGTGTCCAGAAGCCATTAAGAAGGCTAACAGAATGTTAGGTTATATAGCACGATGTGTGGAGTACAAGTCCAAGGAGGTTATGCTTAACCTTTATAATGCACTGGTGAGGCCTCATCTTGAGTACTGTGTGCAGTTTTGGTCTCCAGGCTACAAAAAGGACATAGCAGCACTAGAAAAGGTCCTGAGAAGAGCGACTAGGCTGATTCCAGGACTACAGGGGTTGAATTATGAGGAAAGATTAAAAGAACTGACCCTTTACAGTTTAAGCAAAAGAAGATTAAGAGGTGACATGATTGAAGTGTTTAAAATTATGAAGGGAATTAGTACAGTGGATCGAGACTTGTATTTTAAAATGACTTCATCAAGAACACGGGGACACAGTTGGAAACTTGTTAAGGGTAAATTTCGCACAAACATTAGGAAGTTTTTCTTTACACAAAGAACGATAGACACTTGGAATAAGCTACCAAGTAGTGTGGTAGACAGTAAGACGTTAGGGACTTTCAAAACTCGACTTGATGTTTTCTTGGAGGAAACAAGTGGATAGGACTGGCAAGCTTTGTTGGGCTGAATGGCCTGTTCTCGTCTAGAATGTTCTAATGTTCTAATAACAGGGACAACTGTTAAGCAATATGAAATCGGTAGATAAGTTTACAGTTACTGTATAGCGAAGTACACGTACCTATATATGACGTGGTGATGAATATGCTGTGCAGTAAAAATGATGACGATGAAGGTGATGATGACTTTTACTGCGCAGCTGATGACTGTATTTTATGTCTCTTCAGACGGCGGTGCCATTTCCTGGGGCACCTCTTCCACGGTTTCCGAAGGTGTATCCGTAGTAGTAGTAGGAACTGGCTCTTTTTTGCGAGGCTGCAAAAACATTGTGATCGGCAGCTGCTGCCGCTGCTTCTTTTTCCGGTCGAAGAGCAGCTTGTAGGTGGTCATGACGTCGTCGACCTTGTTGCAAAATTGGACCGATCGAACCATATCGTCGTCCCATTCCTGTGACCGCTCTTGCAGATCCTTAGCCAGTCTGCAGCCACAGCCGCGAACGCTCTCCCTTCCTTCAACATATCCAGAAGTTTCACCTTCTCAGCGATCGTCATCATTCTTCATTGGCGTTTAGGCTCAGCACCAGCCTTGGAAGAAGGAGCACGTTTGGGAGCCATTGCAGGAGGTAAAAATTGAAGCGAAGTTCAACACAAAGAAACCACAAAAAAATCACACACAGTACAGTGTAAAGTAAACCACTCGGCGGGAAAGCTTGAAGCGAAATGGCCGCGACAGAGAGACAAGGGGAGATGCTGTGGGATCTGGGCATCTGGGCAGACACACACACACACAGAGGCAGCGCGCAGACACACACACACACAGAGGCAGCGCGCAGACACACACACACACAGAGGCAGCGCGCAGACACACAGGCAGCGCTGGATGCATTAAGGTAGGAAGGCAGTTAAAGAATGCACTGGGCTTGATTTTGTTTTCACTTCTGTTTCCAGCGATTGGTTCATAGCGTGCATTGTTGCAATATTATTTTTCTTGGTGGTTTATTAAATTACGGATTTTTTCAAATGTTCATTTTTTCCCCTGTGCTTAAAACTCATTAAAAAAAGTGCTTTTAGCCAGTGGTTGGTAGCGCTATAGCGCGAACTATTGTAGTGTTAGTTTTCTCTGTTGTTCAAGGTTTTCTCAGTGTTGTTCAATGTTTTACAGTCAAAGCACCAATCACGGACCCGATTAGAAAGCGGGAAGCTGTGATTTGTCGTCTCCCTCCCATGTACCAATCACAGCCCGTGTTACAACGCACTTAGTCACCGAACTTGTTTTGTTGTTCTTAGACTAGGAACCACGAAGTAGCGAGGGATTACTGTATTTAATGTTAGCTCAGAACCGGCACTTAAAAGTTTCTCTCGCACTTTTGCTGAGTTTGTGCCAAACACTATTCTATCCCTGACCATCTCATCTTCGTTTGCATAAGCACAGTCCTTCACCAGCAATTTTAACTCCGTTACAAAGTGATCAAAAGTCTCGTTTATACCTTGCGTCTTCTCACTAAACTTGTATCTCGCCAAAATCGTATTCGTCTTAGGCATGACAAACGCCTCGTAGCGGCAGTGTGTCTATTGGATTGCTGCTGACGGGCGGCCTTATATGGGCAGGCACTCAATTACGTGGGAGGCATGGGTATGGGGGACGCAATATAGGCAGGCAGCCAACTACGTGGGAGGCGTGGTGAAGGGTGATGCAACTCCGCCTCACACGGCGACCGAGTTGCAGGCTATGGCCGTATATATGTGCGTAAGTAGGTTCCAGTTATGACCGTTACGTGTAGAATTTCGAAATGAAACCTGCCTAACTTTTGTAAGTAAGCTGTAAGGAATGAGCCTGCCAAATATCAGCCTTCTACCTACATGGGAAGTTGGAGAATTAGTGATGAGTGAGTGAGTGAGTGAGTCAGTCAGTCAGTGAGGGCTTTGCCTTTTATTAGTATAGATATGAGTACTCAGTACAGAGTTTGAAAGTGTTTTCTAGTTTTTATTTCTAGTATAGTCAATGAATTTTTGTTGTATACTGAGTATCGCACTTAGGTGTGGACTGCTTCGTCCATTTTGACTACTGCATGAAGTGTAAAGCGGCATCGCAATTGGGATCCAGAGCGAAGACTTTCTTTTTTTTAATAACTGGAGACTACATCGATTAACTGTCATAATTTTTATTACTGTGAGATTTTTCAGACGCCACATAAAGTGGGACTGTAAGTTTTGCAATTTTTCCTCTAGTAATGAAAAGAAAACCCTTCACCACTACAAAAACAATCACGGACATCACAGAAGGGGTTTTAACTGTATTTACAAAGACTGCTCAACTATCTTTCAGTCCCACATGGAACTTAAAAATCATTTAAAAGAGCACAGGAAAGAGACGTCTATTTCACTGGTTGCTAAAATTCGCTTTGAACTATGCACATTTTAAGAGACCAGCACCATCCAAAAATATTTTCTTCATTTGAAAAGACATTTGAGGATCAAAGACATTGTTAATTGCCCATTTGGTGATTGCTATTTTAAATCTAGCGTGGTTTCTACATTTACTGCTCATAGAAGTCGTTATCACCAGTCTTCCACTTTACAAAATTTCCGACCTGCGCTTATTGTAAGTTGCAGCTATTAGATGTCTACAAGTCACACACAGTCAGACACTGTATATTTAACGTCTATAGATCTGAGTGTGCCAGAGCCTGAACCTCGGCTAGAAAACGAGTCAGTTTGACGCCGAGTAGCATCTCTTTTGCTTCTAATGCAAGTAGTCTTGCATGTGTCACAGTCAGCAATTCAGGAAATAATAGATGAGCTGTTTGACATTGGAGAATTTGCTGGACAAATAACTAAAGTTTCAATTGAAAATGTTTTAAAGGAACATGATTTTACATCTGAGAAATGTGTTGTTGATGCATTGACAGATGCCCTCTAGGCACAGAGCACAAAAGGCAATTATTTTACAAACAGAACTTCACAGTTATTGATCCTGTTGAATACATTTTCAATGCATATGAAAGAACCCATATTTTTGTTTATATTCCTATTACTAAATTATTAAGTGAACTTTTAAAAAGAGATGAGGTACTGAAGGTATTACGAGTAAATATTCCTGTCATACAATCTGACAAGTATAAATCATTCAAGATGGTGAATACTTCAAAGTAAACCAGCTTCTATCAGCAGAGGCGTAGCTAGGGTTTTCAGCGCCTGGGGACAACTGAAGATGACCCCCTCCTGTTTGCCAAAATGCAATGGGGAAGGGAAAGAAAATTTATTATTTAAAATAATAGTATTTTAAGAAAAAAAATTCATATAAGTCTCCAAAAATAACGCCGCCTCGTGTTCTTTAAAATCTAAAACCGTCATTAGTTTTTGTAAGAAAAAATTTGTTTTCTGCATTTAAAAATGATTTTAAAGAAAGTATATAGCAAATTATAAAGCAAAATAATTATATATTTATAAAAACTGCATTACTTACAATTTATTCTTGCGAAAATATGATGGGGAAACGTCTAGACTTTTGCAGCCATCTACTAAAATACTTCACCACAGCCCAATCAATTTTCTATCAAACACATAAACACAAATCACATGGCACACAGAAATGGCGTTTGCAATAATTTAGACAATGATATACTAATGCCTCATGTCAGTTGCGCGACCAGTTTAATAACGTCAAAAATGTTTCTGAGTGGGAGTCAAGCATGTTAGAGTAGTGGAAGGGATAAATTATTGTCTGTTGGGTATATAGAACTAGTATGTGCTTTGAAATCAGAAAGAGACAAAAACATAGGAAAAAGATATCCTCATACTGATGGAGAGATGGACTGAGTATGCACATGTTTTTTATTTACTTTTTAGTGCATTTAAGAATGGAAAACATTTCATTCTAAAATTTCGTAACATCAGTTTGGTGCCCCCTGGATGCTGTGCCCGGGGACAGATGTCCCCCCTTGCCCCCCCTAGCTACGCCACTGTCTATCAGGTAAAGATATAAGTGCTTCTATTGGATTGTACATTAATGATTTTGAGATCTGTAAACCTTTAGGTACAACAAAAAAAAAACACAAACTCTGTGGTGTTTACTGGGTTATAGCCAATTTACCTGTAAAATACAGATCATCATTATTATCAATCTACCTTGCTGTGCTGTGTAAGACTGACCATATCAAAGCCTACGGGTACAAGCCACTTTTAGAGCCACTGCTTAAAGACATTGAGCAGCTAGAAAGAGGAGGTGTGTTCATTGAGAAACTTGGTTCTTATGTTAAAGGGACAATGTTATATGTGACTGCTGACAACTTGGCTGCACACTCTCTTGGTGGATTCCAGGAGTCCTTTAATGTACAAAAGTTTTGCAGATTTTGTCTGGCAGAACGTGAAAACATACAGACCTGTGACGTCAGAAGTGGGACTTTTGCTCTAAGAACACCCGAGTTGTTTGATAAGGCAGTAAATGTGCTTAAGCAAAATGGACTGTTGAGTTGTTGATAGTGTAAATAAAGACTGTCCTCTAAACAGGCTGGCATACTTTCATATTTGTAAAGTCTTTCCACCTGGTTTTCTACATGATGCACTGGAAGGAATTGTACCTGTAGAGCCGAGCCTATGTCTTTCAGATTTGATTTCTAAAAAATATTTAACATTGGGTAAGCTTAATAGTAGAATACAATGTACAATGCTTTCCTTTTAAATTTGCTGACAAATGAAATCATCCTCAGAGAATACAATCAACTTTTCGACAAAGTGGAACTATAGGAGGTAATGGACATGAAAATTGGACTCTTACAAGGTTCCTTCCGTTAATTATTGGCCACCTTATTCCAGAAGGTGATCAAACATGGGAAATCATTCTTGAGTTAAAAGACTTGGTGGAATTATTATCTACACCCTCTTTTTCTTCAGAAACACTCTGTTATTTGCAATCTAAAATTTCTTATCATAGGCAGTTGCTTTTAGAGGTGTTCCCTAATTTCAAGTTGAATCCCAAACATCACTTTGCGGAGAATTATCCTGAACTTACAAAGAAGTTTGGACCCCTAATCGACCTTTGGACGATTAGATTTGAGGCAAAACTTTTTTTTTAAAAAAGGTAGTTCATGATGCCCGCAACTTCAAAAATATTTTGCTTACCCTGTCCACAAGACATCAACTTATGCTGGCATACTATCTTGAAATGCCAAACATTTTCAAGCCAGAGGTTGAGACTGGGAAGGTGTCTGCTGTGCACCTACACATTTTAGATGGTAATATAAGACAGGTCATTCTGAGTAGGTTTAGTGATGTTGACACTGTTGGGCTTACCTCCAATGCTAATGTAAATGGAACAAGATATTCTAAAGGAATGACTCTTTCTGTTGGAAGCACAAGTGGACTTCCAGATTTTGCAAAAATACTGGAAATATGTATTGTGGCTGGCCAAATATCATTCTTTGTTGAAACGTTTTCAGCATGTTTCTTGGAGCATCTTAGGTGTTACCGACTCATCAGAAAAACCCCTGTGGAAACACTGGTCACCAAACCAGAGGACCTGAATGACCACGTCCCACTGGTGTCCTACCTTGTTGAGGGACAGCTGCTAGTCATGCCAAGAACATTCTTGTTACGTTAAGGTAAGTGGTGTTTGTTAAAGTTCAGCCTGATACTTGAAAATTTCGAAATGTTTTTATATTTAAAAACATGTTTATAACTTTGAAGGATTGTGTGTTAACACTTTAAATTAGGGTTTTATTTGTTCAACTGTTCAAGTTTTGAGTTTATAGTGGCATGATATAATTCATCAAAGAGTTGGCAAAATCTATTGGAATTATATGTGTCTGAGGGAGAGAGGCAGGTGACAGGCGGACTGTATTGGAATGTTTTTTTAATTTTATCATTTTTCTCCTTTTCAGCTAGTAGTTTCTAATCAAAAATGCTGCTTCGTGTCATTGTGTCAGCAAATGAAATAAGACACCTCTCCATTGAGAACATCCCCCAATCAGTTGAGGAACTGTGTGAGCTATTGTGAAACAAGATTGGACTAAGAGGGAGCTTTATCTTACAATTTGAAGATCCAGAATTTGGAAACGAGTTGTGTAATTTGACAGATATCAAAGATCTTCCAACAGAGCGGGTGAATTTAAAGGTTTTGTTTACCCCTTCTGAATTAGTCTGCTCAGATTCAACTTTGGATACCGGCGGCCTGCCATCTTCCTGTAGTGGAGAGTCCTTAGATTGGCCTGATCCTTTTGAAATTCCACGTTTCTCCCATGATGTTGAACTCCAGAGAAAGGAGGCAAATGATGCTTATGTTAAAGATGGATCTGTAATGGTGATTTGCAAGAGTGTTAAGTGTGACATACTAGACAAATTAGCAGATTTAATGTCAAAGATTACTGCCTACCCAATTTAAGATCAGTATGACAGTGTTGCTAAAGCTCTTGTCGAAAAGCATCCTTCTCTCAAGGAGCCAGGATCTGGCAAAGGATGGCATTGCTGGGTGTATAGCCTAAAATGTAAGATGGGTAAATACTGCCAGAGTTTGAATGGTGCTGGATGCCCAGAGGTTTTTGTAAACAAAAGGAAAAGAGCAAATTATAAAGGCAAGTGTGTCAAGAAATCCAAAAAGGGTGAAGTACATTATTTGCCAGATCCACCTGAAGGACAAAGTGCAGAGGACATGGAGGAGAAGCTCATTGTGACTGAAATGCAGAAAAAAGAACCTGATCTACAGCATGTGGATGAACTGATGATCTCCACATTTTCACAGTGGAGGAAGGAAATAGTTGGTGACGAACCACTAATTTCTGAAGTCTTTACCACATGGCCAGCACTGTTTACTGAAAGACAGGTAACTGGCCACATACTAGACCTAATTATAAATAAAGTCCTCAACATGTTTAAACATTTGCGTTTCAGGTGTGTTGCCACCTAAGTCATCTCACATTAAATTATTTCTCTCTCTCCCCAAATAAGTGCAGAGTTCAAAAGGATCATCACTACAGACCTTTTGCAGCCATTTCTTGAAGGATTAGATGGTCTGGTTCCAACACTTCTTGAAGTGTATAAAGCAGCAGCAATGTCTGGCAGAAAGCTGTAACTCAAAAGTATTTTGCATTGTCTTGAGAAAGATGTAAGTAGTAAAAGTGATCAGTGTACAGATACAATGTTATTATTTATTGTGCAAATTTGTAGTATTTTCTTTTGTCTGATTTTTCTATCCCCCTCTTGTAGGACAAAAACCAGAAGAGAAGAACTGCTGTACTGCTTGGTCTACCACACTACATATCCGAAGATCCATCAGGCATTATCAAGACGTGTGATGTATGAAAACAATTCTTTTAACTCTTTACTTCTTGAGTGATATAACCACAGTTTAAGTAATCATTTTTTTTAACAACCAATATTTGCTGTGTTAAAATACTGTGATAGTTGTGTATCCTGTAAAATACTTAGGAAATAGACTGTTTTTTACAAACCAGGGCAACTAGGGAGTTAGTTGCTAGTTTTCACATGTCGTATACAGATAATGCCAAACTAAGTGACATTTGCTATCAACTCAGTTATGGTCATTTTCTTAATTTCATGTGTCATCACATCTATTCAGATTTATTTTTACTTTTAAAAGCTAAAAACATAGACAAGGGCACAGTTTCTAATTTTTTTTTACCTCTGTAGGCCCATGGCGAACAGCTGGATGTGATTACGAAGGGGATGCAAGTAGGACTCCTGATTGGCCATGAAGGTGTACTTCAGGATGCATTCCCACATGAGGTCTTCAATGTGGCAGTTGTGGTGGAGGAGACCATCATTTTACACAGCCTCCAAAATGTGCCAGAGGGCTTTACCATGCTAAAGGGCAACATCAATTGTATTAATCTGGAATATCCACGAAAGATGAAATACACTTTTGAGTTTCTGCAGAGAGTGGTTATGAAGATTAAGCCAGATCAGGGCTCTGCACGGATACATGGCCTGAGAAATAAACTGCTGAGATACAGAGTGTAGACACTGATGTAAAAAAATTATAATTCCTTTCAGAGTTGAACACTATGAATGTGTTGAAACTTTAATTTATATTCTTGTTTTATTGAATTTTAAGAGAGAGAAATTTGCTTGGATTTCTTTGTTTATCTTTCTTGTTGCAAGCATGTGAAGATTGTGATGGAAATTTGTTGCCAAGCTGTGTATTCATGTTCATATCATGTTGTTTAAATAACAATTTGTAGTCAATTTTCATTTTAATTTAACATTTATTTATCCTTTTTGATTGAAGGTTAACTCAGGGTTTCATTTACTTTGCTGCAAGACACTATTTCACACATTGATGACACATTTGCCACATGCATGCCTCATAGATATAGCTCTTCCTTTTAACACATAAGCACATTCATGTTTAGAAAGCATTTCATATATTGTATTTTTGTTTTATTTATGTGTTTAACCTGTGGTAACAGATGGTCACTTGCATTGTTGGACTGATTTTGGTATAGTTGAAAAGCACACTGTTATCAGTTTTTTCAGTTTCAGTATGCTTTGTATTAGATGGGCCGAGCCAAGTGCTGTTTTGAGTGGGAGACAATTTAGATGTTAGCTTTTTATTTTGGATGTTGTGTTCAAATTTAAACAACAACAGTGCAAGTGACTATGGCAAAGGAAGCTCAAGTTTAGACTTTTATACTGTTGTCTGAGTACTGACACTGAGAAAATGCATATCATTACTGTATTACAGAATAAATGAAGTTGCTTCTTGCATGTTACTTCTGATATTTATTTTAGTTGTTTTTAGAACTGTCATGACAGATTATTTGAATGACAGTTGAATTTGTTAAATTTTGAGGAAACAAGGTAATTTTGTTTAATGGGTAGAATCAAAACGATTTTTTGAGTTTAAGCAACACATTTCAGAGCAGCACATAAACTTTGTATCATAGTTTAAAACAAAGAATCGTGTTTGTTGTGATTATTACAATCCATGAGTTTAACCATTAAATATGGATTAGTCATATGGACTTGAAAAGATAAATAATGTCAAGCTGAGATTGTTCTTTTAACTGAAATTAGTAAGTGGAAACAGCAATGAAGGACACGTGGAAACGAGTATATGACATTCAATAATGTGTTTTTTCAACAAAGATTGCAATGTTGAAAAAATTAATCTTTTGCATTCATTAACTTTCAACACTTCTGTCTGTAATTTGAAACAACAAACAAGGCCAGATTGTTTCAGGTGTTCTACCTGAAAATATTAGTGGACATAATAAATATACATATATTTACTGGACTTAAAATTTGAAAGCAGCTGGGAAACTTGAGTTTTTAAGTTACAATTGCCTATATTTTTTACAGTGCACTATCAAATTAAACAAAAAATAAAACCAGACACGTGATAAAAAAATGGAGCTTTACATATGCAGTAAAGTAAAAGCAAATACATTTCTTTAGTAAAAACTGAGCCAATTTTTTAAATAATATTCATGCAGCACTAACTGTGACAGAGTAGGACGCAAGAAGAAAAATGAAGGTGAAATGTGAGCATGTTTGTTTCCACTAACTGGCAACTCGGGAAACTGCAACCTTTTTTTCACTTCCTGTTCGCGTCACCAGGAAGTCTTCACTGACTTCCCTCCTCCAAAATTGCTCATACAGTAAGGCTAGTGCTTTCGAAATGGCGAACTTGGACTTTCTGTTTCTCTTCGCGGGGAGCACTTCCTGTGGGCATCCAAAGATACTCACTCGACAATTCTACGCATGCGCTAGTGTGTTCTTCATTGGCAAGTAAAGCTGTGGCGTTCATGCCGTCGAATTGCAGGCGTGTTTATCTTCGTTAAAACCTCGGACTTAGCCGTCGTGTCGTACCTCTCTAACTGTTGTATCGTTGTTTTATTTGGCTACAATTTATAGCGCAAGATTTGTCAGAAATAGTACGTGAAAAAAGTGCAATGAGTGCTTCACGAGTTGTAGGATGTCACTGGAAAAGCTACCCGGGAGGACCCGTCTCTACACTCAGCTCTGTGGGAAAAGAAACGAGAAAGGAGTAAAAGGTTGAATTTAGAAAGGAGAAAAGGCGAGAAAACTATAACGTCAATTATCCATACTTTCCCTGGAGGAGATTCGAAATACGATGGAAAACGAGAAAAGTGACTCCACTTCTTCCACAGGTGAGACGAAGAACGCCGAGGAGGAGGTGAGGGGTTAATGGTGATAGAGTAGTGGTACGCAAGCGCAGTCTGACTGGATTTCGCATTTATCGTACTGCAAGAACTCTACACCCACTACCATATTTTCACAATTTTCGTCTGTTTTTGGAACGTCTGTACGTGTTTCGCGTTGTAGTAAATACAGAAATGTCTTGTGTAAAATGCATGTGCCTCTCTCCGCTATTTACGGGGGTCGCATTTGCTATCGAAAGCGGAAAAACCTGTTCCGGACATTATACAAACTAGGATTTGTGCAAAGAGCGTAGTGTACATTACAGATTCTCGACATTTTTTTAGGAGGTGCCCGAATAGATTTCGTACCACTTTTATATGAGACTGTTGAGCTCGGCAGAACATTTGAATAAGCTACAGTGGGCTCAAGGTAGAGTGTCACTTATGGGTTTTCCATATCACATTGGACAGTTCACCAAACGGGGGAAAAATAATCGGGCTTCGCAAGAAACAACCACCGTAGGGTTGATTTGTAAGAATGACTTTTGTCATCCTCGTTGATGAGAATTTTGTCAGTTCCAAACTGTCACAGGTTCTCACATTTAATCAATGACTTGCTCCTTTTGGTCTGGCGTGTTTGGATTCGCTCTACCCACCACAACACTAACACAATGACTGTGTTTAAACTGCAGCTCAATTCCATTTTATTTTATTTTTTTTACTTGTATGTAAGATAGCTCCACACTTTTTAGGGATGTATGTGAACAGCAAAAAATACATGAACTCGGAACTTTTCAGATTGGGTTTTTTCACTTTTCGTATGTAAATCTGATACAGACATATTTGTATGAATAGAACGTGAATGACTTTACCAAAATTGTCAACATCTCTACTCTCCTATTTCAATGTTTATGCGACCCTGGTCATACCTCTGAGATGGAAATCAAGATGCATGTCAGTACCGAACAGCTGCCAATGTAAAGGTGGTGAGGTGGAGGACATAATAGAAATTTGGAGTCACAATTTATGCACGCCTCAACCATGTATTGTAACAGAAAATCTAAAGTCTCTCTCGCCATTCGTGAATTCTCAAATCACTGTTTTGAATCCAAGCCATCCACATCTGGCTTCCTAACCCCGGCTTCTATAATATGCACACGTGTCTGCATATGCCTTCAAACCAACACCTATGAGAATTCTTGTGGTGTTTTTCCTCCTTGTGTTTTTGAGATGACAAATTTGCAGACAGCCTATGCTTAAGCCAGGGTTAAGTAACACAGTAGCTAAACTGCTTTTGGTGTTTGTGGTACTTAGTTTGAATCTGTATGTTAAATTTGTTTATTAATTTTGCACATACATCTTAAGTGTGGTTATCTGTGTACATTCATAATTGGATCTGGATCACTTGCAAAACAAAACTGAATACTTAAACAGACAAATTTGATCCACAATTAATTTTTATTTATTTTTTGACTTGTCTATTGTTGAATCAGCCTGAGCTGGAGGCCATTCCAGCAGCACTGGGAATATGATAGGAACTAAGAGTGGGCGGTATGACAAAAAATTTATATCACGCTATACTGTAAGCATGAAAATGTTTAACTATATATCATAGTATAATCAATCTGCATACAGTTTTCTGGGTGAATCCAGTTTAGGTGCTTCTCTGCCTTCAGTTTTATAGGCCAGCAGTGGGTAGTTTTGCTGTAAACGTTTTTTCATTAGGACCATTTTAATCAGCTAAAATAATAATAATATATTTATTATTACTTCTCATGGTCAAAGTGCTTCACAGAATCTTGAAACAAACAACAGGGAAAAAGCAGAAAAACCTTAAGTACACAACATTGGGTACAAAATAATATCTGCAGGAAACACAAATCTTTGTATTAGAATAACCAACAAACTACAATAAAATAGAAATACTGCAAGTAAACCCTGACATAATATAATTTGTGATACAAATGAAAATCATCCTGAACACCTCGTCAGAGAGGTAAACTGAAAGAAGGATGAGAATGCCAAAGTAAGTTAAATTCTTTCCTGAGCAGATTAATAAGAATAACAATTTTGAGTCCTTTGATCTAATTAATTTATATTCAAAATACCTTTATTGCGCAAAATAAAAAAAACTTTCAAGGAAATAAACATATATTACACATACCATTAAAAAAAGACCCAGCATCTTAGAAAATGTGTTCTTTATAAACTAAACAGCAAAAAATGAAACAAGTGTAACAATAAAAAATAAATATTGAGCTATTCTTCCCAATACCTTTGGTTCCCTATTGAACAAAAAGAAGCAGACCTAACTAGACTTTAATATTGCCTTTCAAAAAATCTTTATAAATATGAAGAAAAATGATGTAGAGACAAGCCAAGTTCAGTTTAGATTAACATTGCATACTTCCTCACCAGCCTCTTCAAAGTCCAAAGACATGATCATATATAAAATTAATTTCAGAAAGTTAAAAGCAGTGGGGTGACTGGCTCAAGGGACAGGGGTCCTCTTTAAAGTCCAACCATGTGATTGTAAACAGTTTTAAATTTGTGTGTTTGGTTCAGAATTGTGGTTGTAAGAAGTGATGGCTTCGTAGGAAGGCTATGGAACGCCCACTCTCCACCATGTGCCTTGTTTTTGTAACAAGTTAACAAAAGGCAGTTTCAAAAGATTTTGCTAATAACCATTTTGGACTCTGATGATATTGGCATATGAATAACACCTATCTTCCAGAGCTCAGAAGTATTTTTTGTCTACTGTTTAAAAATTTTCACTTGAAAAATAAACATGTTTCTTAATGATGGAAAATGAAAAAAATAATTTGGAGCAGTTTTTCTCAACTAGCTGGGCCACCAACTCTTTGCTCTTTGATGTAGTCGACCTATACCTATGCGTTCAAAACTCCAAGGGGGATGTCAGTCGTGTATCACGTTGTGCAGCCAACTAACACAGAGAGTATCATATTTTCTAAATGTACACTGTAATTACAGTGGAAAATGTTGCTCATAGTCATTACTGACCAAAAAACGGATAAAAATGGGTCCAGAGGCAAAAAAGGTGGGAACCACTGATTTAGAGTGTTGGCGTAGCTTGTTTTTTTGAAGATCAAAGTTCATTTTGGGAACTGCATTTTTTATGTAACAAAGAACTAAGGGATTGTAGTAACAAATCAATTTTAAATCTGAAATACATATATATTGATACTACTTGTATATAAAAACAGACCTGTTACTTTGTCTGCTTCATGAGATAACACCCCAAAAGTGTTCACTCAACATGTAATGCTCATTTGGGATTTTCATGAAAGGGGCCTGTAGCACTTTAAGTTACAGTAGACAGAAAATTGTAGAGAATATTTCAGGGTTTAGTGAGGAAGCAGAAAGTTTACCTAGCTTCAAAACAGGGTGTAAAGACTTCGAAACCGTATGTACTTATCATGGGAAAAATCCTTGTCAAACTTTCTTACCTTTATGGGAATTCCTATTGTGATCCCCTTTCTGATCACAAAAATCTTTTTTATAATAAGTGTAATATAAATAAAGAGGGGAACAAGGATTCCTACCGTTAAAAGGATTGTTATTATATAGCGGACGTAACTTAGTCTCTTTCCCCGTCCACTCTCTCACATTGTTGCTTTCAGCCCTTTCTCTGATCTAGAAACCATTACTTGCCCTTCTGTTTAAGTTTCTCTCAACCACGTTACCACACTCCTGCTTCAAGTTCACCACCGACACTCTCCCTCTCATCCCTCACAGGACAGCCTCTTTCCTTCCGTCATTGGTTCATACTGGGTGCTCCTACTCTGCCAACACTCCTGCTGGCTGCCTTCATTTGTATAGCCAGCTCATGCTGTCACCTTTCTACTGTATCTTGGTACTGAGCTGCATGGCATTTCATAAACATTTGGTATATTATTAAAGCAAGTCTTATGCCAACAGTGTTGGTGAACATCACTTTTAAATTGAACTTCATTACATTCTACATTATTATAATAGAAAAAAAAGTAAATACAGATGTGGACCAATTTGTTGGTACCCTTAGAGCTCATTGAAAAAGTACTTTATCAAAATTGATTAAATGAAAAGCAATTATCCTATATATATATATATATATATATATATATATACACTAATAAACGGCAAAGCCCTCACTCACTCACTCACTGACTGACTCACTGACTCACTGACTGACTCATCACTAATTCTCCAACTTCCCGTGTAGGTATAAGGCTGAAATTTGGCAGGCTTATTCCTTACAGATTCCTTACAAAAGTTGGGCAGGTTTAATTTCGAAATTCTACGCGTAATGGTCATAACTGGAAGCTGTTTTTCTCCATTTACTGTAATGGAGATGAGCGTGAAACCCGTGGGGGCGGAGTTTCGTGTGACATCATCACGCCTCCCATGTAATCATGCAGTAGGTAGAAAACCAGGAAGAGGCCCAAA
Source organism: Polypterus bichir lapradei (assembly GCA_026402145.1). Lineage (NCBI taxonomy): Eukaryota > Metazoa > Chordata > Cladistia > Polypteriformes > Polypteridae > Polypterus > Polypterus bichir. Next base: position 49,969,650 of record JANRMT010062792.1, read on the forward strand.
AAGCGCTGAAGAAAACATGCATTATATAATTGAGAAGGCAGCGAAACAATAAGAAGCGAGCGAGTGACATATACAACCATATTCATGAGTTCTGCTACTTCGGAAACAAAGCACGATGTAAACCTAAACTTTAAATTAAGTTCATAGACAGGCTGCCGCTAGCGTTTGTAATTTAGTGCCTTCCCAAATAAGGCCGTCCGTCAGCGGCAATCCAATAGCAAACTGCCACGGGTAAATATTCACGGGTGAAGGACTGTGCTTATGCAGA
>JANRMT010062792.1:49974917-50006413 GCA_026402145.1 Polypterus bichir lapradei
CCGCCATATTGAACTTTCTTATTCATGGCCCCATCTTCACGAAATTTCGTAGGCAGCTTCCCTGCGCTAACCGAAACCAATGTACATACTTATTTTGGTGGTATGACGCCACTGTCAGCCGCCATATTGAATTTTCCAACATTACTAATTCTCCAACTTCCCGTATAGGTAGAAGGCTGAAATTTGGCAGGCTCATTCCTTACAGCTTACTTACAAAAGTTAAGCAGGTTTCATTTCGAAATTCTACGCGTAATGGTCATAACGGTCAACAACGTCCGCCATGTTGAACTTTCTTATTTATGGCCCCATCTTCTCGAAATTTGGTAGGCGGCTTCCCTGCACTAACCGAAACCAATGTACGTACTTATTTCGGTGGTATGATGCCACTGTCGGCCGCCATATTGAACTTTTCAACAGTCTTTGTTAGTTATGGGCCCATCTTCAAGAAATTTGGTACACGGGTTCCCAACGCTAACTGAATCCTACTTACGTACATATATACGTCCATAGCCTGCAGCTTGGTCACCATGTTAGGCGGCGTTGGGTCCCCCATCCCAACGCCTCCCACGTTGTTGGCTGCCTGCCTATATAAGGCCGTCTGTCGCTCCAGTCTTCCTTCATCATTTCAACCCCCATTACCATGTCTATCGAGGTAATCACCATCGATCAAAGAACTGTCACTTACCGAGTGGTTTCCATGCCCGGAGATGGCACCTACCTTTTCCATTCTCTGTGTTACATATTGCACGGCCATATCAGGCTCACTCTTGATATCCGGAAGAACATTGTGTCTTATGTATTGAATGACTGGGACAGGTTCAAGGTGTGTACTGATGACGGTACAGGAGATAATTATACTACACAGGATCACTAGAAGAGTGAAATGCTTAAGCCCTTCACCTATGGTTCTGCATGTGAGTTGATGGCTGCTGCTGAATTGTTCGGTTGGTGCTTTCAAGTGTACCGAAATGGCCAAATATTTTACACCTTTTGACAACCGCCAATGCCTCTTAAACATCTTAGATTCACAGATGACGATTTCAGTAGTGGACACTTTGATGTTTATGAATGTTTAAACTCTCAAAAGCTGGATGTGAAGTTATCGATGAAACCGGTTGTAAGCTTACAACGCTTGACAGATGCCGAATGTCTCTTCAACACAAGTCCTGCAAATACTGTCGTAATTGAAACAAACCATGAACCTCAAACTGATTAAGACAGCAGCAATCCAAGCTATGAGATTTGAGACAAGATTACTGTTCACATGGCCAACTGTAAGTTGCATGCTCAAGAGTAAGCTCAGCGCACAGCTTGGTCATGTTACAACCGGAGGGCCGAACTGACAATGTGGTATACAAAGAGATCCTTAACAAATAATTATTGGCATATTTTCCCTCAGTTTAAAAAGGTTCAATTTTTCTTCTTAATAAAAATATTAATGCAGTACTTCGCCGCTGCGAAGCGCGGGTATTTTGCTAGTGTATATATATATGTTTATGTGTGTGTGTGTAAATATATATATATATATATATATATATATATATATATATGACAGCAACACTCATCACTTACAACAGTGACAAAACAATTACATTGACAATCATGTTACGTTATTTTCAAAATGTTTCCTTTTCTTTTTCATTGCTTCTTTAACACACTACTTCTCCGCTGCGAAGCGCGGGTATTTTGCTAGTATATATATATATATATCTTCATGCCTTTGATGTTTAATTGAGTAGAGCAAAACAAGTATGAAAGGTGATAAAGCAGGGGTGCCCAATGCGTTGGATCACGATTGATGGGTAGATCGGAAAGATAGTGCAGGTAGATCTCATTAAATTCAAAATCATATATCCTCCCTATGGCATTTGCCACTTGATTGACATACAGGGTGGCCAGTCTGAGATCTCTTTTCTTCTAACACACTGGTCATCCCGCACGCATGATCAAATGCGCGAGCTACTTCAAAACTCAGGCTGTGATCTAGTTAGCCTTCCAAGTTATATCGACTAAAGAAGGGATTTAAAAATAAAAAAATGTTGTTTATGGGCTGGATGTGGAATTGGAAGAGGATTTTTTTCTCTCACAATGTCACAATCGAAGTGCGTTTGTCTAAACTGTCAATCTATCATTGCTATTCCAAAAAAGGAAAATGTGGAGAGGCACTCTCGAACTGTTCATAAAAACTACGAAACGGACTTCCTTCCGAAAAGCGATCTGAGAAAGAGAAAGGAGAGGGAACTAAAATCGCAGTTAATCAGACAGCCGTCATTTTTCACTCGGCTGAATTCAAAAGCAAAGGCAGACACACCAAAGCATCGTTCCGGGTCAGTCACTCGATCATTAAGTATAAGAAGTCCTTCCAAGATGGAGAGATGATAAAAGATGCCTTTGTTGAAGCAGATGACTAGGGAGAAATTCCTGCTGAGATTTAAAGACCCCAGTCGGAGAAAAAGGAGTTTCTTCTTGTCATTAAACATGCAGAATACAAGCAATTTAATAACGATCAATGGCTGCTAGACTTGGCATTTTTTTTTCCAATCTGACCAACATGTTGAATGAGCTTAATTTATAGCTGCAAGGAAAAGAGAAAACCATGGTCAATATGATTAGCTCAGTTAATGCTTTCAAACGAAAAATGCAAATCCTCAAAGCTGCAGCATTTTTAATGTAGGTAGATCATTTTGACATGGTCATTTTAAAAGTAGCTTGCAAGCCGAAAAAGTGTGAGCACCCCTGAGGTAAAGTATTGTTTATTTAACAACGATATTCTAAAATGGTCAGCGCAAATTTGTTGTAATTAGTATTACACACATCTCCAGTTGTGCAGCCATTCATCCTATTTAAATGGAGAAAAGCAGTCACTTTGCTGTTTGTTATCATCGTGTGTCCCTCACTGAACATGGACCAGAGAAAGCAAAGGAGAGAATTGTCTGAGGAGATCAGAAAGAAAATTTTACACAAGTATGTTAAAGGCAACGGCTATAAGACCATCTCCAAGTATCTTGATGTTCCTGTGACAACAGTTGCAAATATTATTGAGAAGTTTATGGTCCATGGGATTGTAGCCAGTCTCCCTGGATGCTGCTGCAAGAGGAAAACTGACCCCAGAATGGGCAGAAGTAAGAGTGAGAATGGTACACAAAACGCCAAGGACTAAAGTGAAACAAGCTAAACTCCATGGTCAATGTCCATTAGTGCACCATTCATTGCTTTTTGATTGACAATGGGCTCAATGGAATTTGACCCAGGAGGACTCCACTGTTGAAAGAAGGACATTTAAAATCAGACTGGAATTTGCTTCAGGGAGAATGTCGTTTTGGAAAGATGAAACAAAACTGGAGCTTTACATCAGTTCTACATTATGTCCACATACAAAAAAAAAATGAAGCTTTCAAAGAAAACACCATACCTACTGTGAAACATGGAGGCGGCTTGGTTATGTTTTATAGCTGCTTTGCTGCAACTATGAATACTTTTTAATCTGTCAAGATATTCTGGAGTGAAGCGTAATGTCCAGTGTCAGAAAGTTCTGTCTTAGTCACAGGTCATGGATCCTCCAACGGGGTATAGTGACCCAAAACTTTATCTCATAACACGGAAGAATGGTAAAGAACAAAATATTGGACTATTCTGAAGTGAACCTTTTTTGAACCTTTATTTGAATCCTATCGAACATCTATGGAAAGAACTGAAACATATGGTCTGGAGAAGCCACCCTGACACAGCTGGAGCTGGGTCAGACTATTGGTTGACAAGTTCAGATGTCTCATTGCGAGCTACAGGAATCGCTTGTTTGCAGTGATTGCCTCTAAATGTTGAGCAATATTAGGCAAGGGTTCCATCATTTTTGTCCATTCTATTTTCATTTGTGTTATTATTTGAAATGTTCTGTTGAATCAAAACTAAAGCAAAGTCTGATAAATTTTTTGATAAATACAGAATGCATAATGATGGGGGCCAGTTACTTTTGTCAGTTTCAAGTTACTTCAGAGATGATTTTGCATTTTTTTTTTTTTTTTGTGGGTAGGTACCAACAAATTTGACCACGTTATAAAGTTACTAATTATAAAATGTAGTGCATTACAAACAGCACATTACTTTTGTGTTTCTTTTTCTTCTTTTGTATCAAAAACAGGATATTTCACTGACCAACATTTGTTATTGAAACCTCTGGAACCTTCATGAAACTAACCAGAAACTAGGGCTGTTTGAAATGGACTTAAATTTATAGTGTGATTATTTTAAAACAAAATGCCATATTCAATATTTTTCAATTCATTTTCAAAACATATTAAGGAGTGAAGATAAGCATCATATAGACATGTATATACATGTTTATACAGAGTAGAAAATCTGGTGTATTGTCTCTCATTAGCTAATATCTCATATTATTATTGTAACTTTTGTCTTTACATGAAACAATGCAACAAATAGCTGTTCCTCAAAGAAACCCCTCAACATTTTTGTTTTATGTGTCCTCTACTTATTTTATGCTTCTGTTGTACATATTGCCTGCCTTGCTGGGAGCAGCCTCTGCCAGTCAATAAACATGGCTCTCTCTGTCAGACTATTCTCCTATAAGGAAAGACAAAGCTCTTGATTTATTACCATGCTAATCACTGATCATATTTCATGTATATGTGTACATACCAACCAGACACAGTATTAAAACCACCTGCCTGATATTTTGTAGGCCCCTGTCGAGGCATGGGATCCACAAGACCTCTGAGGGCATCCTGTGGTATCTGGCATCAAGATGTTAGCAGATCCTTTAAGTCCTATAAATTGCGAGGTGGAGCCACAGTGGGTCGGTCATCCCACAAGTGCTCTATAGGATTAAGATCTAGGGAATTTATAGACCAAGTCATCTCCTTTGTCATACTCCTCAATCCAACCCTGAACAATGATTGCAGTGTGGAAGGGCACGTTATCCTGTTGAAAGAAGCCATTGCCATGAATGGGTGTACATGTCTGCAACAATCTTTAGGTAGGCATCAAAGTAACATCCACATGAATGCCAGGACCCAAAGTTTCCCAGAGAACATTGTCCAGTGCATCCTGCTGCCATCTCTTCCCCGGGTAAATGACCACATGCACCTGGCCATCCACATTATCTAAAAGAAAATGTGATTCATCAGACCAGGCCATCTTCTTCCATTTCTCCATGGTCCAGCTCTGATGCTTACTTGCACATTGTATGTGCTTTTGGTGGTGGACAGAGGTTAGCCTGTGACCTCTGACCAGTCTGTAGCTACACAGCCCTATACCAGTGTCAAAGTGTAGTTCACAAAGCCAGTTCAGGATGGGAAGAATACCTGTATTGACATGTGTATTGACTCACTCTGTACAATACATGTAAGGAGATGACTGACATGCAGACGATGGTAAAACTTACGAAATACACTTGTCAATTACAGAATAACTTGATGTGACTTGATTTGTTTCATTTGTCATGTCGTTGCTAGTTACTGATAAACAGGACAATTGGGGTCAGAATTCCGCTTACTAGATTATAGTAGTTCTCTTATCATTTGTCCCTGTGCTAAAGTAGCAGCAAGGACTGGGTCACAAATTAAAAGGCTTTAATTAAAATGCTCTCTAAGAAATCTAAATGCAAAATTTACAGTTAACAAGCCCAGAAGTCATTCAGTAAAGTCAATAATCAGTTAGTGAAAATCATAATTATCAGTAAATAATAATAATACATTTTATTTATAAAGCACCTTTCCCACGCTCAAGACACTTACAACTCAACTCTCACACCAGTTGCAGTGCACTGCAGTATATTCTGATACTTTTTTCTCATGGCCACCATTAGGTTTTTAGGCAATTTTTGTTACAGTAGCTCTTTTGTGGGATTAGACCGGATAGACTACCCTTTGCTCCACATGCACTTCAGTGATCCCTGGGTGCACATGACCCTGTCACTGGTTTACTGGTTGTCCTTTCTTTGACCACATTTGGTAGGTACTATCCACTGCATACTGGGAACACCCCACAAGATTTTGGAAATGCTTTGACCCAGTCGTCTAGCCATCACAGTCTGGCCGTTGCCAAAGTTGGTTGGATCCATACACTTGCCCAATTTTCCTGCTTCCAGCACATCCCCTTCAAAAACTAACTGTTCACTTGCTGCACAATATATCCCATCTCTGGGCAGGTGCCATTGTAACGAGGTGATCAATGTTATTCAATTCCCTGTCACTCGTTTTAATGTTATAGCTGATTGACGTATTATAAATGTATTTTTTTCTTTTATGATTTAAATAATCTGAAATGATTCTGAAATATGTATTGGCTTTAAAAGGTGCTTCTTCTTGTCTGTGAATCTATGTATGATGCATGGGGATGTTTATTTTATAATGTTCACCAGCATGAGTACTGCCTCTACTGGGCAACTGTTATTTTGCATCTTATGTTTTTAACATTTCTCTATGGTGTACATAGGTACTTTACACAGCCAGCACCTGTAAAGAACACTTGACATTCTTGGTACGGTGATGATATTTCATTGGATGCAGAGCTGTTTCAGCAAAGGCAAACTATGGATTTAGATTCACTTTTTCTGAATTAACAGTGTATTAACATCTTCCTAATAATATATGGCATTATAAAATCAAACCGTTTTTAATTTATATTTAATTTTTCCATTACTATTTTTTGCTCACAAAGTGATATGGTTTTATAGTTGACCTTAAATAATTTTAACAGATTCAATGACTACCAGGGCAACATATGTATGAATGTTATTTAAAAGCAACTAAACGTTGAATGTCCAATATAGTAATTAGAAATCTCAATTCACCTGCTAAACCAATGAAAATAAAATGTCCGGTAATGCAGTTTACCTCACACAACAAACATTGAATAATTCACACAAAAGAAAACTATGAATACTGCCATTTTTATTCCTGTGAAATGGACTGATGAGGGTGTACACTGTGCAGATATCTCAGTTCTAATGTGATGTGAATTACTGGTTGGTGTAGTTATCTGACCAGAAGTCTTTTTAAATTGCAAGTTAAGTATGCAAGAGGGTGTTTTGCAATATGGTAAGTCACTGAAGCCTTAATTCTTTCTCATTGCCGCTTGTTCGCTCATACAGTATGCAATTGAGCAGCAAGCTTACCAGGAACCCGCTTTTCTGGGGAGGTGTGAAGATACTTTGCAGGCTCTGCACACACCTGGATTGCCTCTTGTTTTGTTTTGTCTTTAGATGTTATACTGCTTGAACTGTGATTTTGTGTAAAATCATTTTTTTCGAGAGGGGTATCTCTGCAACCCTGAGCCTTTACCCTCGAGCCGTAAGTAGGTGGAGTTGACTTGCTCCTTGGAAAAGTGTTGCCCTTTGGATTGTATGTAAATGTTACCTGGTTTACTTGACAGTCATCATTATTGGAGTCAGATTACCCTCCCACAAACCTAGTCTTAACCACAGTATAACCATGCATATCATGTAACTCCACCATCTTGCGGCTCCAGGTTAGACATACATACTTTTTTTCACACTCGTCACCACCAGGGAACCTGGGCAGAGCAAATGTGACACACTCGGAAAGAGTGTTGAAGGTTGTGTGAAATTTATTTAACGTTTAGAAAAATTTGTGGAAAATAAAAAAATTAAATGCCATACATGGCAATACTGGGATTTTTTTAATATAACATATCAGATTGAATTAGAAGTTCGATTTATTGCAAAGCCCCATCAAAAACACAGGTAAATCTGATCATTTTATTGTGCTTTATAAGTACGTTTGGTTCTTCAAATGCTGTGAAGTAAATGACATCCATCCTTTTTCCAGTCTCACAGGCGAACCCCTCCCTAATGATTCTCAGTAATAACACTAGCTGATATGCCACCAGATCACACAATATCCATAGCAAATAACTGGATTAAAACTAGACTGATACTTTAAGGTTTCTGTTATACTGGGCTTACACTTTGCCTCAATTTTTAGAAAGTGATTGACATAAGCGTCACTTTTCAATACATTAGAATCGCTTTCGATTTCACTGTACATTTGTTTTACTGTCTGGAGACAAACGCACTTCGTCATCACTGCTTTTATCACTGTCAAGAGTGTGAAACACCTGGGGTGCTGAAAAACATTTCTTACGAGACACCATTATGAGGCTAGGAGAAGAAATGTCTGCACCATTACCTAGGTAATACTCAGGCCTGTTACTTACATAAGACTTGCCTGTTATTTCCCAAGCAACCTGTGGCACTAACTCTGTTGGCACTTTTACAGTCCTAGTAATCGTCGAGTCTAACGCTTATGAGAGACGTTTCTTTACAGTTGGCCAAATGATGTTCAGGACTAATCCTTTCAGCACTGATTTTACAGCGCAAGTGACTCACGGCTCCAACACTAAGGAGGTTAAGTAGCATTTATATTTTTACTTCAGTAAAATAAGCATTATATTAGGTTATTTTAAAAATTAAAGTTCTATTTTCCAGAACCAATTTAACTTTATTTCTTTACATTTGTTTTATTTGAGATTTTTCATGGTACAGTATCTTGGTTAAACATTTGAGGATCGGCTTTTCCACAAGTATATATGGTTAATGAGGTAGGTTGAGTCTAAGGAATGCCACGTCACATAACTTCTGGGAGCTTTGGAAATCTGTAAACTTTACCATTTTTGTATTTCCTCAGATGAAATAAAAATAAATAAATAAAACAAAGTACAAGGACTCCAGTCATTTTTGCTCTCTTCTCCCCTGCTGCACTTGTACCTTTCACATTCAGCCCATTTCTCTTCTACCATGAAGTCAGTTCACTTAGGGCAGCAGGACCGTGCTCTCTCACAAACATGTTGTTCTCTGAACATTCTTGTATAATGTACTTAAAACTCAGAGATGCAGTTGAGGCATAAACGACACTATTGATTGGAAACTGGAAAACATCAGTCTCAAATGCACTAATAACTCATAGACACATGAAAGTTGCACCAAGGTTATGTAACATGCAGACCAAGCACAATGTGCCCTGTACCCTCTTAGTGTTTATTTAATACATTGGGAAATCTCTGTCGTGGTGCAGTTAAAAAAATGTAAGGTTTTGGATAGAAACCAGTATAATGTATTTAGATATACTTTTCATCCTGCATGTTATTCATCAAAATGCTTAATACTCTTAGATGTACTCAATAGTAGGTATTCACCACTTTTGAACAAATATAAAAGAGCATATTCTTACTCAGTTATTCTGTGACCACCAAACAAACGTAACTTTTTAATGTTCTTTCTGTTCCTATTTGCATTATCACATCAATCAGGTTTAACTGCACATTACTATGGGTTTTTTTTAAGACCCATAAAACAACACCACAAGAAGAATTTCATTTGGATCAACTGGTTTATTACCCTCTTCTGTAAGGTATTTAAAAAAAAAAAAAAAAAATGAAGGATATATATGCTGCCACTAAGCTGTGACGCCGTTTCTTTGACAGTTAAGAATGATTATAATTTTGTTTTTTTTTTTATTTCAGATCTCTATATAAAAGTATCTTTAGAATCAACTGTCTTTACAGAGAAGATCCTTCCCATTCTACACAGATGTTATATGAACCCTGAGTCTGAAAATGTTTTTACATATGACGAGACATATTTAGTACAAAATCAAAAACTTTTGGAAAAGGTATTTTTTTAAATTGCTTTTTTGCAACAATTTTACTTTTCGAAATATCCAAGCATTTAACCTTGTTTTTATTATTCATGTTTAGTATAATTCTAATCGAGCTGAAAAACAGCAGAAGGGATATAGTGATGAAGAACTGAAGGAGTCATTTGGCTTCATTTTGTGCAAAAATGAAACTCAGGTAAATGTGTTATTAAGGTATTATCACAAAGAAAACCACAACTGATCTATAGATGTCAGGTCCATTAATCAGAATTCACTTTATTGTCCGGGCACACTAATGTGTAGTAGAAATTTGTCTTGATAGTATTGGTGCATATACAAGGACTGCAAAAGACAAAATGTAAACAGTAAATAAATTATAAAATATGATGCTACGTACAAAGGCAATACAAAAAAATAAAAAGATAGTAGGATGAAAATAGAAGGCCTGATAAGCATCTTTAATAGCAACATAGCAGTGATCTAGAATATTTCCATCTCTGGTAGGGCACATTATTTGCTGTTGATATTTAGGGAGGGCCTAGATAAAATTGACATGGTTAACATTGCCCAAAATAATGATTTGTGAATCTGGGTTGTCTTTTTCAATCTCCGTGATTACATCAGTGAGTTCCCACTGCACTTTGTGAACCTTAGCTTGAGGGCAGATGTAAACACCAGCAAAAATTATTGAGGAAAACTTGTGTGGTAAATAAAATGGCTTACAGTTTATGATAAGCATTTCTAGGTTGGGAGAGCATGATTTAAAAAGAACTGTTACATTCCTACACCAACCTTGATTAATGTAGAAGCACACTTCTCAACCTCCGATCGTTTGCAGAGTTCAGTAGCGCAGTCTATTCGTTACCCGGTGAAGTCAGATAAGTCCAATGCAGACTCGGCAGTAGAGTAAATTCAGCCATGGTTCAGTAAAGTATAGAGCAGGTAAAAAAGATATGTCCATTTTAGTGAGTATTAACATTTGACTTTGTTTTCCAGCAAGAACACGTTCGTTAGACATATTTCAGGCAGTGGTTGCTGTAGTACTCGCTTCCTGAATCGAACCAGGAAGCCAGCTCGTCTGCCTCTTGTTCTCCGCTGTCAGGCTACCAGTTTAGTTGCATGAGTACCTGTGATCAACAAAGTTGTAAGATCCACAGATGTAGCTATAATATCTGGTGTCACATCAGGTGGCACAATGAAACTGATATTCAGAAGTTTTTCCTGTGTATATGTTATTATGTTATATGACTTTGTATGGTGACAACGAATTTAACACAAAAAAGCAGACAAAGACGGAGCACCAAAATAGAATGACTGCCATCATACAATGTAAAGTTCTTTCAACTTCCAACCATCCATCCATTATCCAACCCGCTATATCCTAACTACAGGGTAATGGGGGTCTGCTGGAGCCAATCCCTGCCAACACAGGGTTCAAGGCATGAAACAAACCCCGGGCAGGGTGCCAGCTCACCACAGTTCTTTCAATTTGGAATACTTAATTTCTAGTTGTATACAGCATGGTTCTGTTATAAACTGTAATAACTTTGTTACAATTATCAAAGCTTTAATCTACAGAGCTTACCTCAGGAATCAAAGCATTACTTTCAGCAGTGAGATATTGACTACTATGCTGTGTTGTCCATTTTTGCACAGTGCAGATCTTAAACTACTTCGGGGAAAGGGGGGGATCCCACAATTGTTTTATGATGTTGTGAGTAACACAATTGCAGTATAGTCTGCTTATATTTATTCCCTGATTGGGTGCAAACTTTTAATAGCTGGCGCAACATCTGTCCTTTGTTGAATTTTGAATTTAATATCCGTATTACCTCAGTAGTGCATGCATGAAAGTTGAGAGAATGTGGTAGTATGCAGCGTACAATAGTAAGCATTATGCAGTTAAGCTCAGACATTGCTTAGAATAACAACAATCATCTAAAAAAACAATTAGTTCATAATATTCTGAGCAGCAAGACCGCAGCTGTGCTATGGTGCTTTTTTAAATTTTGAATATTACATCAGCTTCAGACCCTATACAGGTGCCGGTCATAAAATTAGAATATCATGACAAAGTTGATTTATTTCAGTAATTCCATTCAAAAAGTGAAACTTGTATATTATATTAATTCTTTACACACAGACTGATGTATTTCAGATGTTTATTTTAATTTTGATGATTATAACTGACAACTAATGAAAGTCCCAAATTCAGTATCTTGGAAAATTAGAATATCAATTAAGACCAATGCAAAAAAAGGATTTTTAGAAATGTTGGCCAACTGAAAGGTATGAACATGAAAAGTATGAGCATGTACAGCACTCAATATTTAGTTGGCCTGGATTACTGCAGCAATGCGGCGTGGCATGGAGTTGATCAGTCTGTGGCAATGCTCAGGTGTTATGAGAGCCCATGTTGCTCTGATGGTGGCCTTCAGCTCTTCTGAATTGTTGGGTCTGGTGTATTGCATCTTCCCCTTCACAATACCCCATAGATTTTCTATGGGGTTAAGGTCAGGCGAGTTTGCTAGCCAATCAAGAACAGGGATACCATGGTCCTTAAACCAGGTACTGGTGCTCTAAAACTTCCTGGTAGACGGCTGCGTTGACCTTGGACCTCAGAAAACACAATGGACCAACACCAGCAGATGACATGGCACCCCAAACCATCACTGACTGTGGAAACTTTACACTGGACCTCAAGCAACATGGATTCTGTGCCTCTCCTCTCTTCCTCCAGACTCTGGGACCTTGATTTCCAAAGGAAATGCAAAATTTACTTTCATCAGAGAACATAACTTTGGACCACTCAGCAGCAGTCCAGTCGAGACGCTTCTGACGCTGTCTCTTGTTCAAGAGTGGCTTGACACAAGGAATGCGACAACTGAAACCCATGTCTTGCATACGTCTGTGCGTGGTGGTTCTTGAAGCACTGACTCCAGCTGCAGTCCACTCTTTGTGAATCTCCCCCCACAGTTTTGAATGGGTTTTGTTTCACAATCCTCTCCAGGGTGCGGTTATCCCTATTGCTTGTACACTTTTTTTCTACCACATCTTGTCATTCCCTTCGCCTCTCTATTAATGTGCTTGGACACAGAGCTCTGTGAACAGCCAGCCTCTTTAGCAATGACCTTTTGCGTCTTGCCCTCCTTGTGCAAGGTGTCAATGGTCGTCTTTTGGATAACTGTCAAGTCAGCAGTCTTCCCCGTGATTGTGTAGCCTACAGAACTAGACTGAGAGACCATTTAAAGCTAATTAGAGTGTGGCACCAGGTGTCTTCAATATTGAACCTTTTCACAATATTCTAATTTTCAGAGACACTGAATTTGGGACTTTCATTAGTTGTCAGTTATAATCATCAAAATTAAAAGAAATAAACATTTGAAATACCTCAGTCTGTGTGTAATGAATGAATCTAATATAAAAGTTTCACTTTTTGAATGGAATTACTGAAATAAATCAACTTTGTCATGATATTCTAATTTTATGACCGGCACCTGTATATCTGGAAATTTACACAGTAGTTCCAAATGTTTGACAGTCCTGATTCAGCACTATATTAGATCTGTGTTGAACTCATGAAAGTTCCATTAAACCATTTTCTAAAACTTCATGTCATAGTTAAGTGTCAGGTGAACCTGCAAGACAACACTCATCCATGAATGGAACACCAGTTCATTTAAGTGTGCTTGTACACAAGTAAGGTGAATAAAGTAATTTGCCTTTAAAAAGAAAAAAGCCACTAACAGTTTTGGATGCTCCTGATAAAGACCAGATGAAATACAAGTACACTACATATGGTTGATTCAGCTTAGATGATACTTGTTCATTATGTAGTCAAATGCTGGTAGTTGGCCAAAGATACTGTTGTGCTGGCAATGGTAGAATCCTAAAAGCAAGAGTTAACTGTTTGTCTGTAATTTAGATAATTTAAATATTTTACATTAACAATCAGTCCACTTGCACTTCTTTGTAGATGTGTCATGTAAATTTATGTGGTCTCTTGTTCTTTTCATTCAGCAACATGTAACATTTAAACCTCTTCTCAAATTTTGATTAATGATGACTCAGTTTTGCAGAAGACATTTTACTAACATGAATTCAAGAATGTAGCAGCATTTCCCAATATGATTTAAGATTCAGAAAAAAAAACTGGATTCTAATTTTAACCCATAATTGTTTCGGCAGAAATTATGGCGACATAATGACAAAGCCTATCTCAGTGTATGGCAATGCCAGGGTTACTGGGTCAGTAAAAAAGACAGTGGTTTACAATTAAAGAAAAATTCCCTAGTGAGAAAACCATAACTTCTGTTTCACTTGTCCAAGACAAATTACACCGCTGTTCCTGTCCATCGAAAGATAGAGGTGTAAAATTAAACTTGTGCCTAATATTCAAACAATCCTTTTTTTCTATTTTGTTGGATAGGTGAACAAGAACCATTCATCTGTAGCACTTTCTGGTTTTCAACCAACTAACATGAAATGTGAATCATATATATGATGACTTAAGTCTGGTTAAGTTCATTGCTATTAGTTATACCTGTTAATCTTTTCATTTTCATTTCCAAAATGTTACCAGTTGAGTGGAGCATTAAGCAGTGTCTCTACTCTCCATCTAATAAGATAATGAAGTTCTTTGTAAGTCCCTTCATTAATTTGGCCCTGCTGTTGTCAGGTGATGTGGATTAAAAGTGACACTTTGTAGCCACCTCTTGACTTGACCAGAAGCATTCATCTTAATAAAAGGATACATTCAGGTGCAACCCGGCGAAAGACAATTCCGCAAAGAAACAACTTGGCGAAATGCAACTCAGCAACATCCTTTACCAGTAAGATAATAGGCTCAAAGAGATTTTTTAATTATATTTAAATGACAACGTGATTTAAAATGTTGAAAATAAATTTACATAGTTGACGAACGAACTTTATTCTACAGATGGAACAAACTCTATCGTACATTATCTTCTGCAACCAAAATTGCTAATCCTTTATATAAATTGTATTGATTGTAATCGTATGGTAACGTTATTTAGAATACAAAATGTGACCTACGAGTACAGCTTAAGGAATATCTTCACTCTCAATGTATTGGGACTCTCATAAAGCAGGTAATTGTGTGGATTTTCTGGTGCCCTACGTTGTCATTTAAATATCATTAAAAAATCTCTTTGAACCTAACTATTACCTAACTGGTAAAGGATGTCGCCGAGTTGACTGTCGCCCAGTTGCCACCGAACCAAAAGGATATGTGCCTTTCTGATTGCAATGTCACTGCCGTTTTAACAGATGGCACATCACAGACATTTGTAGTTAATAAAATGCATTTTATTACTGCAAATATTTGTGCTGTGTCATTTGTTGAAATGAAAAAATGAGATACATTTTATAACTACATGCATTACTGAATACATTCCAGTAGATGGTGCCCTGCAAACTTTAACTCAGAGGTCTATGTTGATTACTTAAGAGTTCAACCATTCTTAAGACGGGTAACACAGCTAGTTGATAATAATGCGACAAAGGCATCATTCAACAAACAATAGATTACATTTGCATGTGACAATTAATTATGGACATGCTTTGCTTCCCTTGCAGCTTAATTATACCACAACCTCTAGCCTAAAAAATTATGAAAAGGCAGACTTCTATTCTTCTAGTGATAAATTTTGGTGCTGACTTAAGTCTGTTGTAGCATCTGCTTTATGCTATCCTCATTTTGTTCCCCTAGTGACTGTGGACATGACATTATATTGCAGTAAATTTGAGGTGTACATCAGAAGTGAGATCTCTGAATGGAATCTTTCCACTGTCATGAAAGTAGGAATGGGTGGTCAGGGGTCGTTTATCTTTATGCTCAGAACGCGTACGCTCATGCTTCATGGCTGCCAAACGTTCCCAGCGTTCATTTGATGCGTCCTCTGAGCAGGTCCTCAGAAATTAAAGTGACGCGTGCGCGGGTTGCAGTACCAGCAAAAAGTTGGGGGGCGCAGTGTGATAAAAGTTGGAATGTGACGTCAGAGTCTCTGTTTACTATCAATATGTGACAGAAAGCTGCTTTGAAGATCCTACGGGATCAATGAGTGCGCTTTGATGTTTGATGAATGGTTTCATGTGCTGAAGCAAAATGCCGACATACAGATGCATTCATGGTGCTTTTATATTCAAGCATCGCATATTCCCGATCGTAATGACACGATACATTTTAAAAGTCTTACATATCATCTATTGTGCCGTCTTTTTTTTTTCTGGGGCTTCCTCCTGGCCTGACAGCAGCGGCAAACAGCAATAGATCACCACACAGAACACATTAAATATATGATATTCCAAATCTGTTCACATTTAGAATCCTTAGATTTATACTTGATATCACATTCGTGATGAAATGCATTAAAGTATGTATATTATATTTTACAGATAAATCGATAATTTAATTTAAATAATGAATACTGTTAATAATTGCACACATCGGGGTGACACGGTGACGGAGCGGTAGCACTGCTGTCTTGCAGGGAGTCATGTCGCTAGTATTCCCTGTTTACATGTTTTCCTGCTGGTTTTCCGCAGTGTGCTCCGGTTTCCTTCCAAAGATATGCAGACTTGGTGACACTAAAGTGACGCTAGTGTATGTGAGTGCTTGTATTCACCTTGCAGTGAGCTGATGCCCTGTCAAAGGATTGTTTCTGTCGCGTGCCCAATGCTTTCTGGAATGGACACATACCTGGATTGACTGATTTAATCAGTAAACATCCTTTTCAGAGATATTACGGTAAGGTGTCATCGGAGTTTAATGGGTGTTCCAGGCAATTCACAGTACAGCGAAGCCGAACCTATTCTCGCCCTGATAATATCTCACACGGCCACCTGGTGGATTCTTCCAGATTTAATAATAATAATAATAATTCATTACATTTATATAGTGCTTTTCTCAGTACTCAAAGCGCTATCCACACAGGGAGGAACCGGGAACCGAACCCACAATCTTCCACAGTCTCCTTACTGAAAAGCAGCAGCACTACCACTGCGCCACCTGTGAGGACGTAAACTACACCCACAATTATAAACAGTAAAACGCTTGTGTAGCAGGAGCTTCGGCTGGAGCATGCGTCGTGTCACGTGAAGTATAAACCTGGCCTAAATGTCACTGAAACTCCAGGAAAGAAAAATATTGTTTATTTGAATATGAACAAGTAAATATTATATTAAACAAGAAATAATTTTTATTCATACTAGAGATCCGATTGTAATGCTGTTATTTTCACTATGTCATTTTTGAGTGCCAGATATTCAAAGCATATTTAAATGTACAGAGTAAATAGTTTAAATAAGAATCCATTACCACACAAATGAACACTAAATGAAAATGCACTGAACGCAATAATGTGATGCATCATAGAGCTGTTTGTAACCTTGTAAACTTCTAAAACTCTTCTCATCAGGGCACCAGTTAGACAAATCATAGGCCATAAATGTTTTCGTCATGAATTGGAAAGAAAGCCCCTGGGATCCCACTGGCCCCAGCTATGCCAGATAAAACAAGAAAAGACAAACCCCACTCTTACATTACTAGTTTGGTCAAAATCATTCTGGTGCTCATAACACAAAACCCTGCTGACCATGCAACCATGGTAAATGTTTCAAAGAAACACAGTCAGTCCTAGAACAAATGGGTGAAAAAACATCTTAGCCTATAAATACATTTTGCTTGAATCTTCTACAGCAGGGGTGCCCACACTTTTTCGGCTTGTGAGCTACTTTTAAAATGACCAGGTCGAAATGATCTACCTACATTAAAAATGATATATATCTCATTCGAGATATATACGCGTGTGGTTGGTCTGCCACGGGTGCTCTCTCAGTTGTGAGAAGCAGATCATAGAATGTTACATAGTTAACAGTCAAATAATGCAAAGAGTATGCAACACGTGTTTTGCCTTATTTTGGGCTCATCAGACGTACACACTCCACTACACCCCTCATCGGGGATCGAACCTTGGACGTCAGACAAAACGCACCTTGATTGTGACATTGTAAGAAAAAAAATCCTCTTCTAATTCCACATTCAGCCCATACCCTCCCCAAACAATTTTTTTTAAAATCCCTTCTTTAGTCGATATAAATTGTAAGGCTAACTAGATCACAGCCAGAGTTTTGCAGTAGCTCGCGCGTTTGATCGTGCGTGCAGGATGACCAGTGTGTTAGAAGAAAAGAGACCGCAGACTGGCCCGTATGTCATTCAAGTGGCAAATGCCATAGGGAGGATATATGATAGACTAACGTTTAAAAATAAATTTTTTGAATGCAACGCAATCTACCTGCACTACCTTTGCGATCTACCGGTCAAACGCGATCGATGCATTGGGCACCCCTGTTCTACAGTATGAAATGCAAGAGGATCAAACCAACTTCATCAGCATTCTAAACTCTGCTCGAACATAAAGCATATGTTTGATGAAGGTAACTTTATTGCCTCCATCAGAGTTCTATTTTGCAGTGTTACCTTCAGTTCTGAAATGTGGTTACTTTGTGAAAAATGACAGCATTTTGGAAGAAGAAAAAAAAACACAGTTCTGATTTATAATGACTACAGTACCTGCTCCAGCATTGGTTTCTGCCCTGTGGCTATTTCTGTAAACTCCATTATTTACATTGAGCCCATATATCAAAGTGTTGTACTTCAATGGCCATTATCAGTGTCTCTGCAAAATATTGCAGTTGTTTCCCCAAAAAACCTGATGCTCAGTATAGTGTGATGACTCTGACTTCAAACTAAATAGTAATAGATCCACCATTTATAAACACAGTAATTCTTCAGTGATACAATTATGTTGAGAACAGACTGACTAAATTTAATGTCACAATCCCATTCCTATTCTTGTAAATGATGATTCATTCTCAGCCTCAAGTGGAAGAGAACGGACACTGCTTTATAGAATATTATAACTTTTTTTTTTTTTTTGTCTCACTGTCACCCAGAAGGTTCAATACAAATATATCTAAATTATTTTAAGTGCATAAAACAGTGCTATTAACTTGTAGGTTGAACTAGACAAGGGATAGTAATAGCTAAGCTCCTGCATGTACAGTAATGTTATAACCTAAGCCTACCAAGCATATCCTCCAGTTGCTGACATGAGAAGCACATCACCATGGACCCCCTTTCAAGCTTTCATAACTCCACTGTAGCCTGGGGATTATTAAGTCTTTGTTTATAAAATACATTTCAAGCAAGGTCTCTTCTAAGCTGTAAAGGAAAACTGTAGTGATCCTGAAGATTTTTGCATTTTGTTTGAGCCTTGCATGTCAATCCCACACTCCTTCCCCACTTTACTTTGGTTTTCTGGACCAGTCTGCGCCCGAGTAAGAAAACAATATGTTGTAGGGTGCAGGAATAATATTTACATAATGCATGCTCATGTTCCACATCTTCATGGGAGAGAGCCAGAAAGTAAAACTGGTGCAAGGGTATTCTAGTTTGGAAAAACAGTTATAGTTGAGTGCTCCTACATTTTTCTCTCTCTGTCTGTTTGTTGTAGTTTATTTCTTGTGCCTTCAAAAAATACAACTTGTGCAAAGGTTGAAAATGTAGATATCACTCAAGTTGTTTAACTGAAATGATGCATGAGAGAGTAATTACCGTAGATCCCGGAATACAAGCCGACCCGGTATATTAGCCGATCCCCTTCTCTACCGACTACATTACATGTATTTGCCGATGACCGGTATTTAAGCCAACCCCCATCTCCAAGCAAAATTTTCTAAATTTCCTTAAAAGTGTCTCTTCGGGTATATTTATAATGTTTATTGGCGAGAATTTGAGACTGCCGGCATTTTTGATGGAAACTAGGAAGTGATTGCGGAGAAGTTTGGTAAATTGGAACCTTTGTGTTGAAACTATATACGCAAATACGGTACATCGGCGGGTGGATTTCCGGAGACTTGTTATAAATTTGATTAACTTAAATACTCAATACAGTGGACCCTTGACTTACGAACTTAATTCGTTCGCAAAGGCTAACCCATAATGCGTTCCAAACCTCCCACTACAACACTTACTTAACCTTTTCATAATAAAAAACACCAATATTTTTTCTAATGTACTAACCAAAAAGTTATAAAAAGTGCCTAGCCTACTTCGATTAGGCTAGGAGCATGGCGGCGCGCAGCGGCTCAGGGCTCTCCTTTTCAGTGCACTTTTTTGTTGTTTTTGTACTTTTTTTTGTCCTTGTTTGTGCACGATTGGTTCGGTGAACATCCGCTACACCATTCAGAACCTTATAGACATCGGTGTCCAGAGCCAGACATCTGTTTTGAGTGTTTTTCATCACACGCACAACATCCCAGACAACATAGCGAGACCAGCGGGCTCTCCGTGGTTTGTTGTCGGGTCTAGGAGACGACACAGACGGAGGAGGGAAAGAAAGCAGAAGCGGGGCCGCAGATACGGCGTTATGCTAAGGCTAAAAAACAACCATACAAGCCCTATACAGAACTTTTTTCTGCACTGAAGGAGCTGCTTTTAATCTCATTGTAGATGCGTATAGTGACAGTAAAGGCATTCTATTCTAGAAACAATTTCATACTGTACTCACCATTTAATTTGACATCTTTGGGCTGCAGGAAGGAAGGGAGGAGGAGGAGATATTTCCACGCAATGTCCATCTTCGTTTTGAAATTACATCCACAAACACATGTATCTGGGCTCCGACTGATGCTACTAACGCTCTCGGTTGTTTGTTTACAATCGCGCAAGCGGATACACGTGACCGCATCCGTTTCGTAACGCAAGATGTAGATCGTGAATCAAAATAAATTTTATTTTAAACTTCCCGATAATTTATTATAAATTTTATTAATAAAATCAACAACTAAAACACTTTTTTGAATAAATTCTTTATTTAATTTAAAGTACCGGCATGCAAAGTTACTTCTTCATCTGAAAGATGGCTCTGTGGTTTCGTCATTATTTACTTCCGTATTCATCGGCAAAACCGGCATTGCGCTGGAAATCTGGAATCTGAAATGATACTTGTTGTATAAACCGAACCCCAAACTCCAAGCCAAAAATCTAGGACGAAATTCTCGGCTTGTATTCCGGGATCTACGGTATGTAGATTTTTTTTCACTCTCAACTAATTAGTTTAGTAATCTGAGATATCATTGTTATAGTGAAATGCATGTTTGTAGAAAAAATACATTGCCATAATTCTGTGTTAAAAGAATACAATTCTTTCTTGAAGGCAAAGATACTTTGTGAGACTGGTTTGAAAGTTGGAAATGGTTCTTTTTCTACATTAGGAGATCTAAATAAAGGTAAGGAAGCTTTTTTTCTTGATATTTAAAAATAAACTAAACTTTGTATAGTTTTAATTTTAATTAGAGGTATGTGTAGAGATACATTTAATTTACTTATATTTAACTGAATTTAATTTAATCTGTATCCATAAATACAGATGTCTGATTAAAACTAACACCAGTAAGTGGTTAATTAGCTTCACTTCAGAGCATTGTATTTTTCTATTGCACTCTTCACTTGATTAAAAAAAAGTTATGTAATAGCTAAAGCAGAAGTCCAATCAGAAACACAGTTCCATATATTACAGATAAGACTTGTTAATATTAAACCACACTAAAACCTCATCCTTTAAATAGAACAAAGGGCTAATTAGTAATAAAACAAGAAGAAAGGCCTAATTTGTTATACATTCGCATATTGATTAAAATTATTAGTTTAGCAGAAACATTGGAAGTGTCCTAGCAAAATTATTTTAAAATTGCATTAATGAGTTCTTGCCAAATTCTGAAAAGGCTGGTTTTAGATAATATAAAATCATTCTTTTATGCATGGGGCAAAATTTAGTTGTATTTAATTTTTTAGTACAATATATTGCCAATACGAAATGTTGTGTTTTGCGTGATGTTACCACATAACTGAAATGAAAAACAATGGCAAATGAAAATATCTTTCCTCAAAAACAGAACTGAGCACATTTCAGTTGCCTGCATAATGATGTAAATTTTCTGTGCCTGGCTTAGACATCACAGTTCATGAAAATGGGTTTGAACAGCAGAGTAAGTATTTCGCACATACACATATACTTACTTTTGGTGGGTCACATCCTAAGGTGAGTACGTCATATTGCAACATTGGTTTATGCACCACTGCATCCACATGCTTGTTTTCAAATTGAACTGTACTGAATCTGGCAAAGCACAAGTATCATAGTAGAACAGTTCTCATGATGTATTCAAATGCTGTTGGAAGCAACGCCTGCACTTACTACAGCTGTCACAAGCTGTGGATGTGAAAATAAGTTTTCGAGACATTAATGCATCTGTCACTGATACTAAAGCAGAAATAGGGGTCGATCTTGCAACGCATCCTGCTAGCATGGCAGAGATAGAAAGGAGCCCTTTCCACAGTGTTTGTTTTTCTGTTCAAACAATAAGTCTGTCTTGATAATGTATTAGTATTGGATTGGTACAAAATTTCTAACTTCGGTATCGATACCAGCTTTTGGACCTCAGTACTGGTACTAAAACAGTTCTGAAGCATATAACCACTCCATACCTAAGATCTTACCTGAGCCTCCTTGGTACATCTCACAATTGCAGTCCACCTGTTGTGCTGTGCCATCTCGCTTGCATTACTCTCTGCTTACCTCTTGACAGCATGAATTGTGCAGTCTTTGTAGTAAAGAGGGAGGAGGTCCTGATCATGTCGAAGCCATAAGGCAGTGTCCCCTGTGAAGTCCCAATCACATTAAAGCCTATGGTTTAATTTCATTAGCTCTACAGAATGGACATTTTTCCATGCATGCACTAGTGTCAAGGGAATGGTGGGGTTTAAGTGGAAAACTAACATTTACTTCCGGTACAGAAAATCCCAAAATGCTGGTACCGTACTGTTTTAAAATTTGGGTTTTTATGTACTTTTCCAGTAGTGGTGTATCGCTCAACCCTAGTCTGTATGCAGTGAGTGTTTCAACTACAGGGTATATTGTCACAGTGGAAAAGTCTCAAGCTTCATGCAGAGTGTTGACATTCTCGTTTTTCTTAAAAGGAAGTAAAACAAGTTCTTCGTAGATCCAGACAGGAGCTACAGGTCAGTAATTAATTCAATCAAGTAGGATAAAAGCACAGCCAGTGTTGGAGCAATGTTTGATGTTAACTCAGAAAACAAAAAGATAAGTTTATATTTGGTGTAGTAACTTTTTATCATAGTTTTATAGGGTCATTATAGTCATGAGTATAGTGAAATTCTTACTTTCACATGCTGATCAACAGATAACACATAATATGTTAAGGCAGTGCAAATATTTTATGTTAATATTGTAGTTGTCAGCATATTACCCTGAAAATGGACAGGACTGGATTCATGAGTGACCTGTCACGCGGGTATCCAGAGCGCTGCATTCAATAAAACCCAGTTATAGTCACAGCACAGTACACCTTACAAGCCCAGAAAGGTTAAAAAATACAGGCAGTAACTCTCGAAGCACAGGATAAGTAAAAGCCCTAAATAAATGAGGACTTTCATGTGGTCATAAACTGTAGGAAGGTGCTACTTCTCAGAGTACCATCTTTCATAGTTGAGTAAACACAACTGTTCCTGGACTTAACTGTCTTTTGGCATGTGCCTCTTTCTTTATAGCTTGGTATTCTTTATAATAGTTAAGATTTTATTTTAATACAAAAGAGTAAGCTAATAAAAACATTGCCAAGTCAAACTTACATAATCTGGGGGTTATTTTCGATCAGTAGTTAAGCCTAGATTCACATATAAGGTCTGTTAGCCTCTCTTCTGTCTTTCATTTAAGAAATCTTTCTAAATTGAGGACTGTAGTCTCAAGCCCAGAATTGGAGATGCTTGTACATGCTTTTATCTCCTTGCATCTTGCCTATTGTAATGCCGTATATACTGGTCTGAATAAATCTTCCTTTTCTTGACTACAGTTAGTTTCAAAATGCAGTTGCTATGCTTTTAACTCGATGTAGTTGGAGGGCACAAATTAGTCTGATCTTGTACTCTTTGTTCTGGCTTCTGGTTTATTTTTGAATTTGTTTTAAAATTTTGGTGCTTAGCAGTAGAGCTCTCTGCAGACAAGCCCCTGAGTATATCACTGGCCTCCTGCACTGCCATATAACCTATTAGGTACTTAGGTGTGTGCAGCTGGGCCTCTTAGTTATCCCTTGTACCTAGCTCAAGTTACATAAGGATTGTGTGGTTTAGTCTTTTGCGCCAAGGCTCTGGAATGGTCTTCCGTTAGCACTGTG
This sequence comes from Polypterus bichir lapradei, assembly GCA_026402145.1. NCBI lineage: Eukaryota > Metazoa > Chordata > Cladistia > Polypteriformes > Polypteridae > Polypterus > Polypterus bichir. Next base: position 49,998,827 of record JANRMT010062792.1, read on the forward strand.
CATGGCTGAGTCAGTTGATTCTTTTAGTAAGAAACTTAAGACATTTTTGTTTAAGTGGGCTTTTAAACACAGCTGAGTTGTCTGTGCTTGGTCTTTTAGTTTATTCTTAAGTTTAGTTCTTGTTATTCTATTTTATTGTTTCTGTTTATTTTTTTCTTGTTTTGTTATATGTAGTTTGTTGTACAGTGCTTTGTGATGTCATGTCTCTGAAATGGCGCTTTATAAATAAATTTTACTTTGTTACTTTAAAACTTGAATATTTGCATACTGATTTGAATTTATTTTGCAGTGTTCTGATTTCTGAAAGTCTAATAATAAGTAATACCAAATATACTGTACACTTTCTTTATAAAGATTTCATATTACGGGGATAATGTATTGTGTGGCCTGAATTGCAGTGTGAACTGTACTGTGGGTTAAGTGTTTTGTCTCATGCCTACATTCCTTCATTGGGTTATACAATGTGGATTAGGATTCTCTTAACTGCGTAGTATAGCACAGGAAGTCAAAATACATTTATTGCAGATAGCCTAATTCCACCTGAAATAGCTTAAAATACTGTTGTAAGGGCATTTGTAGTAATTGTAACTCTAATGCAATCTGATAAATAAGAAAATCTCTTGGTCCGTTTTTATTTATTTATTTATTTTTTTAATTTAGAACATTCCCAGAACACGTGTTTTAGCAGGGCATCATTTACAATAAGGTTCCAATCCATGATATACAGTATTTTTAGCTCATTTTTATCTGGAAAGGTGTGTCCAGTGTGCAATTTTTCAGTTGAATTACTGTGTTTTACACAAATGGATGAAAAAAATAAGTACAGTGGAACCTTGGTTTGCGAGCATAATTCGTTCCGGAAACGTGCTCGCAGTCCAAAGCACTCGTTTATCAAAGTAAATTTCCCCATAAGAAGTAATGGAAACTCAGATGATTCGTTCCACAACCCAAAACTATTCATATAAAAATGGTTAATACAAAATATAAAGTAAAAATACATAAAACAAATTAACCTGCACTTTACCTTAAAAAGAATCATGGCTGGTGTGAGTGAGTTTCTAAACTCTTGTGGGATTCCACCCAACGGGACGACACGCGGAAGAGCGCCCCAAAGCAATCGCAGTCTCCCAGCGCTGTAGCAGTTCGCTGTAAAAGCGTATCCAAAAAGATCGCGGGCATGCTATAAGCGCCTGCTGTCGATGGGTGATACAAGGAACATTATAAAGATCCCGCTACAATAAATAACCGCGCTGTTGCTGTGTCAAGCTGAATAAAGCTGGTGTTGTTAAAGTACTGAAACTCAGCTTCGTGTTTTGGGGCGCAAGACGGGGACTTGCACTTCACAGCAAACACATGCGCGCAGGCACACACACACAGTCACAGTGCTGTAGTAAACAGTATACGCTCGTACGGATGTTGACTACAGTATATGAGTGAGGCACACAGACTCAGATGGAGAATAGGAGACGATTGCCCTCAAGAGAAGAGAAGAGAAGAGAAGAGACAGACAGACAGACAGACAGGCGCGCGGGAGCGAGCGAGATAAGGAGCGAGATAAGGAGAGAGAGAGGGAGGGAGGGAGGGAGAGAGAGAGAGAGAGAGAGAGAGAGAGAGAGAAGAACCATCAGCTCAGTTGTGATCACATGACGTTCAGCAGACAAAGTGTATCCATACTACTCGTGTTGCAAGACATCGCTCGTTTATCAAGTCAAAAATTATTAAAAAATATAGCTCGTCTTACAAAACACTCGTAAACCAAGTTACTCGTAAACCGAGGTTCCACTGTATTGTGAATGATCAAATTTCTTAATGTCATCTAGCAGTGTGCGCTGTGATAGCAATTGATATAGTCTGGAAAATGCTACCAGTATTGTTCTGTTTGTTAATCAAAATATTTTTCTTTATCCGCTTTGATGGAGGAATAGAGATATAGTCCGTAAAATGCTACCAGTATTATTCTGTTTGCTAATCGAAATATTTTTGTGTTAGCCAATTTTCATTTTTATGAAATTTCTGACTTGTGAATAGAGAAGGTATATCTGTTGATGGAATTTCATATACAGTTTAGTTGATCAAAAGTAATTACTTTGATGAATTGAATATTGCGTAACTGAGGGATGCCTTCAGTGTAATGGAGCAAGAGACAAATTGTGCATGTTCAATAATTTTTTTTTCTTCCCCAAGGTGTTTATGTTTCTAAGTACTCGGATTGCTTACAGCCAAAGCCTTGGTGCCATGGAAAATCTGGTTACATTGTCATTTTCCGTCTAGTTAAGGTATGTACTTTAAAAATGCTTTTCATAAGAGAAATGTCATTTAGGAGTTTATTGTGAGGTTAGTGTTAGAGATTTTTGATTGTGTGCATGTCAAGTATGCATTTATCAACATTCCCACAGTGCTAAATGTTTATTTCATATGCTAAAACAAGAACCTGATGTTGCATATGTTTGAAATTACTTAAGCACTATCCTAGTTCATTGAAAGGCATCTAGCACTGTAGAAATCAGCATCTTCAAATTCATGTTGTTAAAGGGGGTCCAGTATGGACTGCAACTACAGGGCTTCTGCTGTTCATGACAGAAGTTGGGATCTGGAAAGCACAGGTTGTATGCACATTGACAATGCTTTCAGTGTTAGTAAAAACAGGCTACTATTCATAGGAAGCATTATACCATAATATTGTGTGTCGCAACCCAGAAATGGTCACTCCTGGAATACAACTGCCAGTGACATGCCCTGAGGACAGTGGACAGCATGCATGAAATCCACCAGGAGAGAGAGAGTTTTTTTTTTTTATATCTATATCAGATATGTTTATCTGCTTCCCTATATGATGGACAAGTGTCTGAGGTGCTGTCCTGCCCCTAAATGGGAAGGCCGGGATCCTGGAATGCAGGGACACTTGGAGCCACTAGGGATGATTTTGCCAGGAGAACCTTTTCTGAACTCAAGTTTCTCTGAAAAGCAGTTCCAGGCAAGAACTTATAAGACCACCATGACTGCACAGACTGTAGTTTAACATAGAGTTGGAAGGAGTGTGGACAAGAGTTCAAGTGTCAGGAGGAAAAGTGGTCTAAAAATGAGGAAAAGTGGGAAGAATAGACTGGTATATGTGAGGGATATTATTTTACTTGCCCCTTTATTTTTTTGTACATTTTGCTTCCAAAACCCTTTACCATTTTATATTGTTCCTTCTTTGTTATAATAAGTCCTTTTTTCCTAAATATATTTGGTCTTCATTCCCCTGACCATATTGTTTAATTTGGGTATTGAATGATTTTGCATCTTGATCTATGTTAAGTTTACAGACTTAAACTCTTACATGAACCCTTTATAACTATAAATTGTTTTTTCTCTACCACCACTTTGCATCTAAATGTTGGATTCTATGTTGCTGTCAGTGGATCATGAGTAGCCTTTGTTGGGTCATAAGCACACAAAAAATATGCTGTATCAGTAACTGATACATGCTAAAATGCTTGACAGTGTTGCATAGTATTTTCCCCTTCTTTACCCATGATTGTGTCAGCAAAGGAGAATAAGCTCTTCTAGTCGTTCTTGCTTTGCTAAGGGAAGGTGTTGTTCCAATTCCGCTATTTTCACCAAGAGGGACTGTCATCTCCCTGTTCTTCCAATCACTCTTGTTTCACTAAGGGGACACCCAGCTGCCCCCTCTTCACTCCTAAGATTACTGTTTGTTAGTTTTCAGTGAACTTAACTTAGTAAAACAGGGCCCCAAGGCCATAGTAGTTGAGAAACTCTGCTATATAAAGCTCTGTTTGGGCACAGAAGATGAAGTTTTTTTTCTCCTTTAATATTTATTATTGTTAAAATATCTTTTTAGGGAAAAGTAAAAGCAGTCACAGAAAACTACACTAATAATTTGACTCAACCAGTACCAGGGTATGACTGTCATGTCTCTGAGAATATTGACACAGTGTGTTCCCGAACAAGTTCCTTTCAAGCCTTTGAATGCACCCAGGTAGGTCTAAACTAATGCTCTGTTTTTTAGCAGGATTATAGTGTAGACCTGTTCAATGTGAATGTTTATAACTGGGTCAAATTGAGGTATATATTTTTGTTTTCGTTTCAGTATTATATATATGAAATTCAGGATGGTAAAACGATGATGATCCCCAGCCAAATTTGTCCATATGCAGTAGTTCACTTTTTGTACACAGAATCCACATTATCAATGACCTCTGTAAAAGAACAAATGTAAGTTTTTGTTTTCTAAATATATATTTACACTGTGTTCCAAATTATTATGCAAGTGACATATCAGTAGAATTTCATTTTTTATAAACATTTGTGTTTTAGTTTTTTTTTTTCAATGTAAGTTCTTGCTTGTTTTATGTCTTTTTAGATAACTCAAGTCAATCTCAGACTGTTGTTTTAATTAGTCTGCCAGGTGATCTTAATTAAAGGGAAACCTACTTAGAGGTTTATTATTAAACCTATTAATAATATTATTATTATTATTAAGCAAGTCACAGTTCTCATGCAATATGGGGAGAAAGAAGGATCTTTCTGAAGATGAAAAACATGAAATAGTGCAACGTCTTGCAAAAGTCATGAAAACAATCGATATTTTAACAAAAACTGAAGAGAGATCATCAAACAGTGAAAAGATTTGTGTGTGATTCACAACGTGGACAAATTTGTTCAGATAAAGGCTTGCTAAGGAAAGTTTCTGTCAGGCAAATAGTATTAAAAGAGCAGCTATTAAAAAGCCACTGATGAGCAGAAAACACTGGTGACTCGTTGGTCACAGGTTCTCAATTGGGTTGAGGTCATGGGATGATGGCAGCTACGCCGTGATTTTTTTTTTCCTTTATGTCCGTAGCAACCAAGGAGTCAATAGTGTTTTTTTTTTGCAGCATGGAATGGTGTGTTGTCTTGCATGAAAATAATTTTTTTCTAGAAGGTACGGTGGTTCTTTTTATACCATGCCAGGAAATGGTCAGTTAAGAACTCCACATATTTTGCAGAAGTCATTTTGACACCCTCAGGGACCCTTGAGGAACCTACCATCTCACTCCTCAGTATTCCAGCTCAAAACATCACTCCATCACGTTCATGTTGGCATCGCAGTCTTGTTGGAACAGGGTGGCCATTCACCAACTATCCAGAACTCTGGACCATCCAGTGCTGCACAGAATTCATCAGTGAATAAAACTGTTTGAAAATTAGCCTTACTGTATTTCTGAGCACAGTGCAAAAGTTTCATTATCTGAGCATTGGCAGCTGCAAAAAGCAGTGGTGACAAGGGGCATCCTTGTCTAGTACCAAGTTCTAGTTTAATGTAGTCTGAATTAATGTTAATACAAACTGAAGCTTCTGAACTGGTATACAGTACAGTAGTTTGGGTTTGGCCCGAACATTTGCGCATGGATCAAATTTCTCCAATGTAGTTAAAAGGTAATTCCATTCAACCATATCAAATGTTTTTTCTGCATCCAATGATAATATCATCTCCGGGGTGTTGGACCTAGTGGGTGAATATATTACATTAAACAGGCGTCAAAGATTGGAAGCTAAGTGTCTGCCTTTAATTAATCCAGTTTGGTCTTGCGATATTACCGAAGGGAGCACTTTCTCAACCCTTCTAGCTTGTACTTTGGAGAGTATCTTAACATTATTATTCAGAAGTGAAATTGGTCTGTATGATGCACTTTAGTAATAAGTCCTTATTTTGTTTAGGAAAGACGAAAAAAACGAAAAGTGTGAGGTAGAAATGTATTGTCTCTAGCTTCTGTAGCTGGCTTAATTGAGAATTCTTTTATAAAATTCTGCAGCGTAGCCATCAGGGCCTACTGCTTTCCCACTCTGAAGTGAGTTTATAGAATCCATTAATTCTGATAGTGCCAGAGGTTTATCCAATTCCTCTGCACTGGGAGTATCTATTTATGGTATCTGTAATGCATCCAGAAATACATTAGATTGCCTGTCTTTTCCTATGAAGTGCCTCATTTCGACACCTGGCATGTTCTTGATCTATTCTGGTAATTTCACTGATTAGCTCTGATAACTTCTTGGTTTCCAATTTGCTTCTGTGGGAAAGGTATGAGATAATCTGCCCTCTTAAGAAAGCCTTCAGGGTTTTCCAGATGATTCCTGCAGAAACCTCTGAGGATGTGTTTGTCTCTAAAAAATCGATTTGCTTGGATATAAATTCAGTATAGTTCTTGTCTGCTAATAAAAGTGGATTAAGATGCCAGTAGCGAGATGAGTTTGTGGGTCATTATGATTTTAGCTCCATGATCATAGGGGCGTGATCGTAGATGATAATAGTGTTGTACTTTCAAGATTTAATCATAGGCAAAAATTGTTATCTACAAAGAAATAATCAATTCTTGAGTAGCAGTGATGTATTGGTGAGTAGAAGGAATATGCTCTTGAGTTTGGGTTTAGAAATCTCCAGGAGTCTTATAAGTTGTGATCAGTTACAAACTGTGTAATTGACTTTGCAGTGTTAGATGTCATCACTCCTGTGGTAGGAGACATATCTAGGTCTGAATTTAAAACACAATTAAAATTCCCAATCATTATAATTTTATGAGTATTCACATTGGGAATGGAGGCAAATATGTTTTGGATGAAGTCACTTTCATCCACATTGGGTGCGTAGATATTTATCAAAATCACTTTACAGTTAAATAAATTACCCATGACAATCACATATCTCCCTTCAGGATCAGATATTACATCTGATACTACAAATGAAATTGTTCTATGTATAAGAATTTCCACACCTCTAGTTTTCTTTGTATTGCAGGAATGGAATATTTGGCAAATCCAGTTACTGTGTAGCCGAAACTGATCCTTTTTTAATAAGTGGGTCTCCTGTAAAAGCACTATTTTAGCGTTTAGACCTGTTAGGTGAGAAAATACTTTCATTCCCTTTGATTCATAATTCAGACCTTTAACATTCCAGCTCACAAAGTTAACTGTTTTGTCATGGAGACATTTCTTTTGAACTTTTGTTGTAATTTTGTAGTCTTAACTTAAAATAAGACAGCTTTGACCTTAATTTCCAATTTTCCAGGAGTTATTGCCAAGAAACCTATTGTTACATTGGCATTTATAATTGTAAGGATTAAAAGGATAGATTAGAAATAGCCTACTCTCTTTCTCTCTCTCTCTCTCTCAACCCCCCCCCCATTCCCGCCGCCTCCCAATGTAAGCCCTAATACAATAAACCAAGGGTATGGTGTTAAACAGTCTCCTCAAAAAAATCTACACATACATACATATACACATATAATAATAATTAAATGTAAAAGAACGAGTCTCAACACTCTTAAAAAGGTTTGGGGCAGCCACCCGTATATTGTTCCTAGCTGCAAAAGGATTATCTATACTAATAAACGGCAAAGCCCTCACTCACTGACTGACTGACTGACTGACTGACTGACTGACTCATCACTAATTCTCCAACTTCCCGTGTAGGTAGAAGGCTGAAATTTGGCAGGCTTATTCCTTACAGCTTCCTTACAAAAGTTGGGCAGGTTTCATTTCGAAATTCTACGCGTAATGGTCATAACTGGAAGCTGTTTTTCTCCATTTACTGTAATGGAGATGAGC
>JANRMT010062792.1:50018585-50036641 GCA_026402145.1 Polypterus bichir lapradei
GTCACTAATTCTCCAACTTCCTGTGTAGGTAGAAGGCTGAAATTTGGCAGGCTCATTCCTTACAGCTTACTTACAAAAGTTAAGCAGGTTTCATTTAGAAATTCTATGCGTAACTGTCAAAACGGTCGACAACGTCCGCCATGTTGAACTTTCTTATTTATGGCCCCATCTTCACGAAATTTGGTAGCCGGCTTCCCTGCGCTAACCAAAACCGATGTACGTACTTATTTCGGAGGTATGACGCCACTGTCAGCCTACATATTGAACTTTCCAACGTCACTAATTCTCCAACTTCTCGTGTAGGTAGAAGGCTGACCTCATCTTCACGAAATTTGGTAGGCTGCTTCCCTGCGCTAACTGAAACCGATGTACGTACTTATTTTGGTGGTATGATGCCACTGTCGGCCGCCATATTTAACTTTCCAATGTCACTAATTCTCCAACTTCCCGTGTGGGTAGAAGGCTGAAATTTGTCAGGCTCGTTCCTTACAGCTTACTTACAAAAGTTAAGCAGGTTTCATTTCGAAATACTATGCATAACGGTCATAACTGGAACCTACTTTCGTCCATATATACGGCTATAGTCTGCAGCTCGGTCGCCGTGTGAGGCGGAGTTGCATCATCACACCTCCCACGTAATTGATTGCCTGCCCATATAAGGCCGTCCGTCAGCAGCTATCCAATAGACACGCTGTCGCGAAATATTCGCGGGTCAAGGACTGTGCTTATACAAACGAAGATCAGATGGTCAGGTACAAACTCGGCGAAAGTGCGAGAGAAACTTTTGCCGGGTCTTAGCTAACATTAAAGAAAGCCGTGGACATCGCAAGATTGCACAACATAGCGCAAGCACATCTGAGAACCTTCGATGCATGTGCCTCGAGCGGCTCACGTGAACTGACTTTGCAGGACTGGGAAAGGTAAACCCGTGCATGCAGTGTGTGATGTGACAACCCTCTGAAGCTGAACAAGCCTTTTGTACACATATCAATAGGAAAGCAAGGTGTAAAGCTTAAGTTTAAATTACGTTCATAGACAGGCTGCCGCTAAATATTCACAGGCAAATCCACAACTTAATACCGGGAATGCCTGTTAAACATCTTAGATTCACGAGTACCGATTTGGGTAGTGATCACTTCGATGAATGAAACCTGTTTAAAAAACGCATTACACAATTGAGAAGGCAGCAAAGGAATATGAAGCGAGTGACGCATACAAGCATATTCATAAGTGCAGCTACTGCGGAAACAAAGCACGGTGTAAACCTTAAGTTTAAATTAAGTTCATAGACAAGCTGCCGCTGGCGTTTGACTTGCCTACAATAAATACGATATTCACGAGATACAAGTTTAATGAGAAGACATATTCGCGAGATAGATCGCACGAGATAGCACAAGCACAGCTGAGAAGCTTTGATGCATGTACTCTGAGCGGCTCACGTGAACTGACTTTGTTCTGGCTTTAACTACTGTGAAATAAACAGACATAAACTGGAAGCGTGAGTCTGTGCCTTTTAATAATCTCGAGATAGAAACATGGTGACATCGTGGATGACGGAACTGCGCCGAAAGTCACGCCAGTTTGCTGTTAAAAGTTCAGGACACGGAGACGCTAACAAGAAAGGAAAATGGAGGGTCTGAGACCGCCACTGGCATTTAGCCTCGATGCTAAAGACCTGGCGAAGTCATGGAGAACATGGAAGGACAAGTTCAGATTATTCACAGAACTTGCAATGCCGGAGGCAGAGGAAAACACTAAGGTCAGATTATTCCATTATCTTATTGGAGAGAGCGGCAGAGAATTGTGTCAGGCGCTGACCGGTGATGTAAGACCTGATGAGTTAACCATGAGCTTGATGATCCGTAAATCTGATTAACATTACAACCTGAAAATAAACTAAACTGTAGAGAGGTACAGATTTTTTTTCAAGAAATCGGGCAAAGGGAGAAAATATAGACAACTATGTCACATATCTGAGAGTTTTAGCAGGCACATGCAATTTCGGGGAGATTAAAAATTCCCTTATACATGACCGAATTGTGTACGGAACAAGTGATGCAAGTTTAGAGAGGTGCATACAAATATGCAGAGCCACAGAACTGTCGAAGGAGAACAGCAGAACAGTCACACGGGGTTCCCTATTCTATATTTCTCCTGGTGCGTCTCTCTAAACCCTCCGTGCAGGAACATTATCATAAGGCTTAACAATCCTATTGTTACACCTTCTACGTGCACCCAACCTTCCTTATTACGGAGTCTTCCTTTCTTTATCGCTAGCTGCTTCTTTCCATTCACCTTCCCAGCTCTTTATTTAAACAGTTTTCCTTCTCACTTTTCCGCTCCTTCGCTGTCTTCTCCCTTTTCGTTCAAAATATGTGCCTCCTTGCCTTTAGCGATTTGGGTAGTGAACACTTCGATAAATGAAACCTGTTATCTTTACAACAGTTGACAAACACGAAATGTAACTTAAACACAACACGTCCTCCAAATACGAACCTGATTGAAAGAAATAATGGTAATCAAATCCTTGATGACAGCAACAACAACAATATTTATTTATATAGCACATATTCATACAAACAGTAGCTCAAAGTGCTTTACATAATAAAGAATAGAAAAATAAACACAATATGAAAACAAAATAAATCAGCATTAATTAACATCGAATAAGAGTAAGGTCCAATGGCCAGGGGGGACAGAAAAAACAAAATAAAAACTCCAGACGGCTGGAGAAAAAAAAAAAAATAAATACTCATAACACTCATAACAGTCACGAAACAATTACATTGACAATCAGGTTATGTTATTTTTAAAATGTTTTCTTTTTCATAACTTCTTTAACACACTACTTCTCCGCTGCGAAGCGCGGGTATTTTGCTAGTATTTGATACAGCGATGTTGCTTGTTTGAGTTCCACACTGAACTGATTGAGTTAGCCAAGATAGAGGACTTTATGTCTTGTAACCCGGAAGTGACGTCAGTCTGGGTGCCGGAACAGGAAATGACGTCAGGTCAGGCAGGTTTTCCCGTATTTGATCTGCAGAAACAACAGACAAAGGTTTAGAACACCCCGCCACCCCCTGGCCTGGTGGGTAATCACCTCCACTTGGTCCCTTCAGCTTGCTCCTAGTCGCATGTGTGTAACATAAAGTATAAGCAAAAAGTGGCCGACAAGGGAAAAGGATGTATAATTATGGTTACCAGTATCATTGAAAGCGGATCAAACAGCCGGTAAGATCATCTTTGCCATGGTAGGACAGGATTGTGACTCATGATCATATTTCATTAAAATGTTGCAATAATTTTTTCTAGTCCTTTATCTGCTTCCTTTGTATAAGTAAAAATGTAGAGCTTGCCTTGAATGTCCACTTTCAGTTTGGCATGATAAAAGAGGCTGTATCTGATCTCGGCTTTCTGTAATTGCTGTTTAATGTTGTTAAAAGAGACCGGTTTAGCAGCTGTTGAGTTTGAGAAATCAGAGAAAATACGAATGTGATTATTTTTAAATATAATCTCATGTTTCTGTCTGAGAAGTAACATTATATATGCTTTAGATTGTAATTTTTCAAAATGCACAATGAGTCTTAGGTTTAGAGAGTATTTGATCCCTCTATGTGGTAAGCTGCTGCTGTCTCTGTGTCTGATTTGAAGTCCTCTCCAGTTATTTTAGAGAATAGTTCAGCTACGAATTTCACTGGGTTTGGACTTTCACAATTCTCAGGGAGGCCTTCGATTCTAATATTATTCCTTTTGTATCCATCTTCCAGTGCAGCAAGTCTGTCTCCCAGTACTTTGCATTCCTAATTTGCAGCCATTGCGTGTCTGTCAGTGGTAGATGGCAGTTGTTCAGCTATTTCAGTTCGAGTCATGAATGTTTGCTTAACGTCTTCCAACTGAGCGCCAAGTGCTCTCAGTTTATTCTCAAACTTAGACACATTTTCCTGTATTTGTTCCTTAATTTTTTCTAGCATACCTTTAAAGGCTGCCTCAGAGCAATTATTGAAATGTTTTTCCTGGTCTTTAATATCCTGAAGCAGGTTCTCATTTGTCTTTTGTATGTCTTTTATTTCCTTCCTTATTTATTTTTTTATATCTTTCTTTAAATCATTCTTGAGCTCCTTTATGTCTTGAGTGTTGGCAGTGGCTATTGTAGTGATCATTACCTTCAGCTCGGACAGATTGTTTTAGTCTTCTCTGTGATCCGCAGGTGAAGTGCCAAGCCCAAGTAAAGTCGATGTACCCGGCTTGCGAGGAGTAGATGACAACGCAGAAGACAAAGCCATTTTCAGTTTCAATGAATCTTCTCGATTCAACGAGCTATTGTGACATGATTCACTTGCAGATTTGCTCCCACTTCCGCTCTCGGCCGGAGACAAAGCAGTGGTGCAATGTCCTGAGAAATCTGCGCTTTCATCTGTCTGTTCCAGGTCAGTCTCTGAAAGGCTGTACCTTGAGCTTGGACTTGATGCCTGTCTAGGCTTGGATGAAGCTTTAACTTTCTTTTCCATTTCTTTCTGAGCACCTTCCTGCTTGCATATATTGTAATTGAATACCCTCAGGTTGAGTAAATACAGAATACCTTGGGGATGAGAAAAAATAACACCACTGCTAATGGAGTTCTGCTTCAGATGTCCATCCCCCGTAACGAACAAGACCAAATTCCATAATTCCTTCATGATTTTCTTTCCAGACTGATCAGCTTTTGAACAGCGCACTGCACATGTGCGATAGACACAAGCGTCACTTTCGGATTCATCAAAATCACTTTCGATTTCACTGTACATTTCAGTTTCACTGCCAGGAGACAAATTCACTTTGTCATCACTGTTTGTATTACTGTAAAGAGTGTGCAACACCTGAGCTGATGAAAAACATTTCTCATGACACGGCATTATCAGACTAGGACAAGATGTGTCTGCACTGTTGTCCGGGTAACACTCAGGCTTGTCGATTATGCAAGACATGCCTGTATTGTTTCCCAAGCAACGTTTGGCACTAACACTCTTGGCACTTTTACAGGCTAAGTAATCCTTGGGTCTAACACTTATGCAAGATGTGTCTATATCCTTGCCCGAGTGATGTTTGGGACTAATGCTTTTAGCACCGTTTTTATAGTCTGAGTGATGCTCGGGTCTAACTCTAAGGAGATTAATAATGTGAGACAACCTCCTTAAGTACGTTTCCCTTTAAGATCACCTGGCAAACTAATTAACAGACCTGTCTGAGATTGATCCCGGTTTTCTAAAAAAAAAATAGAAGATAAAACAAGCAAGAACTTTCATTGAAAAACTAAAAAAACAAATGTTTATTTTACTGAATTGCTACTACCATGTCCCTTGCATAATATTTTGAACATAGTGTATTTTGGTTTGCAGTGATTCTTATAAAACTCTTTTTGTTGGGATTTGTTAGGCACTCTGTACTTACTTTTGATTTTTTTGTCTCTGCAGATCTAATGAAGTCCAAAGGGGTATGTTGTGTTTTTTTCTTTGATTTCACCCTCTCTTTTCAGACTTGAAAATTAGTAATAGTAACGTTAAATAGTTATGAGTCATTTAAATTGATTTTTTTGGCTAGCACCAGTACAGTATAGCCTGTTTTTTTACATACAGGTTTCAATCTTTGGACTGGCCAACTTACATTAAAAGACAGCTCTGTGGTTTATCCTGTAACTTTAAAGTCCCTCAAAGGCGCCTTCTTTCCTACCAAGCTGTAAGTAATTGTTATTATATGTTTTATTATTCAACAAATGTTTCCTGGTCAAAACAAAACATTACCCCATTTTAAATTTCAAATTCATCATAGACCTAGCCAACCCAGCTTTATTTTTTCACGTGTTAACTTTTAAAATGTAATCACTTTTTCAGTGTGGGTTAAGATGAGCATTTGCAGGATTAACTCGCTTATGCTGAGTTGGAAAGACAACCAAAATTTGTAACAACACGAGTCATGCATTAAATACTGGATGTAGTTTGGTAAACAGATAGAAAAAATATGTTGTCATTTATACCGCTATCTTAAAAAATGTTTCTTTAGTTGAGCTGCCCAATTTGCTGTTGTATGAGACCTGTATACAAGTCATAGGACTTGATGAATTTCCTTAACTAACTTTTTCTATCCCATGTTGTCTCTACATGTCCCAGTTTAGTAGGGTTCTCGCACAGTGCCTTGAGACACACTTTCATTTGTGGTAAAAGGGAATTTTAAACAATATGAGTGAAAACTTAGAAGAGTAAGACTGTAGCAAAACAAAGTGATTTCATTGTTCAAAAATCATCCTTACCTGAATGATTACATGAATATATTGTTATAATAGTGATGTGGTTGAGCTGCTGTCAGGGCAGTAAGGCCCTAATTGCAGTAACAATGTACATTTTCATTGTGAATACTACACCTTTTAAATGCTGTATACTTAAAAGGTTATCACAATTATTTATCTCAGTATGCAGGAGAAAAACAAAGGTGAAGATTAATTCAGGATTTGAAAGAAAAAAAAAAAAGAGGAACCACTGCATTTTGGCTGTTGATCGTTAACTGAGTTTGATTTAACTCTTTTAGGGCGGATGTCGACTTTTGTCAGCAGGAGTGGTTGAGGGCGCATGTCGACAAAAGTCGATATCCTGGGGTAGAGGGCGACAATCAGCTGTTAATAGCGACAAAACTCACTGTTACATCACAGGCATTCCCTCTCTGCTTGGAGGAATAGTAGACTCATCGACTTGGCATCTAATCCTTGCGTGTGTGTGAGTTACAAAATGTAAACAAAGGCAAGATGGCATCGACATCTCACGAAGGAGCATAGCGAGTGCAGAAAAGAAAATAATCCGCAGATGATGTTTTGAGCATTATCGCTGAGCCGGACTCTGATTTTTCAGAATCTGATTTTGTTGAGGGTGATAAGGAGATTGAGCAAAAGAGTGAGGAACTGGCAATAGCTGATCGGGAACCAGCTGATGCTGCCCTAGCTGAGCAGCTGCCAGCTGAGCGCATGGCTTCCTGTTGGACACGACAGATTACCGGCCGCTGGACTATTTCAGGCTGTTCTTTCCTGAGGCTGCCTTTCAGCTACTGTCAGACGAGACAAACAGGTTTGCAGAGCAATTTTTTGAATTGCGGGCTGCACTTGCACCGCATTCTCATTTTTCAAAGTGGAAACCCACAACAAAAGACGAGATGAAGGGCTTTGTGGCATTACAAATAGAGATGGGACTAGACTGGTGATATAACTTCAGGGAGCATTGGTCCAAACGTGCTTTGTCCCCTGGTGGCTTTGGACAGGTTGTACCGCGTGATAGGTACGTTCCGCTGCAAAGTTTTATTCACTTCTGTGATAACCAGAAGCAAATCCCAAGGGGTGAGCCAGGCTATAACCCCATGTATAAAGTTCAGCCCCTGCTTGACATTGTGGAACCAACATATAAACAATTTTATCAGCCTGGCCGTGATTTGTCTGTGCATGAATCTATGATAAAATACAAGGCACGCCTTTGTTTCCGCCAATATATGGCAGACAAGCCCACAAAGTATGGCATAAAGGATTTTGTACTGGCAGAAGCAAACACTGGTTTCTGCCTGAAAGTAATTACATATACAGGAAAGTATTTTCAAAGAGAGAACTGTCCCTTGACAAGTCAGGTTGTACTGGAGCTGCTTCAGGTCTATGAACATTTGGGTCATGTTGTGTACATGGACAATTTTTATACATAACCATAATTGTTCATGGAGCTACAGGGCAGGGGAATTGGAGCTTGTGCACAGTGAGGGTGAACAGGAGACACATGCCTTCACAGTTGAAGCCAGACAGGCTGAAGATGAAAAGAGGTGACAATCTGGTTTTCATGTGGGCGGATAACTTGGTGGCAGTGGCATGGCACGATGTCAAACAGGTGACTTGTTTCTCTACAGTACACTACAGTATTTGACTAATATGTTCAATAAGATATGAGTAACTTTGTTTACAGATTGCATACTTTACAATAAACATTTCAACATAGGAATTTTCTATCCTGTTTATGTGAATAGATTTTTTATTTTTTTGGCGTCTTATTGTAGCCCTGTTTTAAGTTGACAGGACTTTGCAACTCCAGGCAAAGCTTGATTTGAGGGGTATTTGTGCATTTAAATATTTTATTCTAAATTGATTCATTTTATGAATTGTTAAATAAAATGTTATGTTGTTTTAAACCTGTTGCTTTTTCATTTGCATGCAGACCAGCAAAAATTATCATCAACAATGTCATTCGTATATGTGATTTGAAGACCATATTACCTCAAGCTGTATTTGACAAAGAAAGTTATACTGCAGATGAAGGTAACAGATACCTGTCAATAATGTTTTCAGATACACTGTAGCAAAAAAACAACAAATCTACATCGGACAGTGGCATTAGCTGCTTCTGAAGTTCTTAAATAACATTAAGTTTAAAGTATCTTTCAAAATGAAGAAGTCTTTTTTTAACAGGTTTTCTTAAGAAGTGTTGGTCTAATAAGGTTTTAGTAAATAAGTAAATAATGATGACATAAGTAGATCTTGTGTCTCTTGGGCATGGATATGTTAGATTCCATTTCCGTTGCATTTCAGACATACGAGGAGAAAAATGTCAAATATGTGTTAGCTTGCCTGGCCTGGTAGGATTTCTATGTATGTTTGTAGGCTTAAAGTCTCAATTTTTCTGTGTTTTCTGTCCTATCATATTTATGAGCATAAGTTAAATATTTGTTTTTGAAGTTTAGTTTTTTTTATTCCATTCTTTTTCTTTAGTTTATTATAGTGTAAGGGCCTTAGTCCTTCAGTGCTTGTACATTACAAACATGGAATTTCTATTTTTTATTAAACTGATTTTCTTCAGGCCTCATTGATCTTGGAGCAAAGAAAATCCCTTCAGCAGACAACTTGCAAACATTAAATAATAGGGGTGCACGATTCAGAAAATCTAATGATTCGATTCGATTTTGATTCTTGGGCTCACGATTTGATTCAAATCCGATTCTCGATTCAAAATGATTCTCGATTCAAAACGTTATTATTTTTTATTTTCCATCAGTCTGATACAAAATACAGCCCTGAGATAACAGTTGAAGTCACATTACAAAAATATAAACTATTGCAAATATAAACTGCAAACTTTCAACTTAAATTAAACAACTTATATTGACACTTTAAATAAAACTAGATTAAATAAAACCAAATAAGAGCTGCTATAGTTGGTTGTAAAGTGCCATTATCAGAATAAATAAAAATGCTGCTACATTGGGCTGTAAAGTGCTGTAACAAGTGTAACATCCAAAATATTAATTAATTGTGAACATTTTCTTTTTACCTAAACCGTTTCCATTTCAGCAGACAACAGTTTTTGAACTGTGACAACTACAGTCAAACTGACAACAGATCAGAATATATTAGATTAGATTCAGGTGTATGCACATTAGTGAGTTTAAAGTCCACCATCTGCTGGAATGTACATGTTCTTTTATAGAAACAGAAGCTGGTCTACATGTTCTGGAGTGAGCATGCTCCGCTGTGCAGTTACTATGTCCCCAGCAGTTGAAAATACCCTCTCTGCTGCAACACTAGTACCAGGAATGCATAGGTAGCATTTAGCCAATTTTGCAAGTAGGGGAAAGACAGTCTCCTGAGACCTCCACCAACTTAGGGGGTCTTCTGAGAGTGACAGTGAGGGAATTTCCAAATACTTCTTCATCTCTTCCTCAGCTCTGGTGCCAGCGGATTTAGGAACAACTCTGACATTAGTGAAAGTCTTGCCCAGTAAATTCAGCAGGGAAATATTTCTTTTTTTGGGAACAGGGGGACCTTCATCATCCAGAACTTCATTTGGGATGTCCGGCTCCTGATTCTGCATTAATGCACCATAAAAGAAAACAAATACGCAATCAACCAACCTTTATCTTTCAATTAGAAATTCAGTGTTATTATTAATTATTGTATATACCATACATATATATATATATATATATATATATATATATATATATATATATAATTGTATATATGATATTATTGTGGTACATTTAAAGTGCTACATGTCAATGGTAATTTCACAACCATACACACTGTGTATGTGGTTTTGCTAATAGCATATTGTCATGTCACTGTCATGCAACTAGTGTTTTTCACTTTTACTATTAAAGAATATAATAAATTACCTCAAGTGCTGCCGCTTCAGCAATCACCTTAGAGTGTATGTCCTTTTGCTCATCCTGAGAGAGAAAGGGCAGTGTTTTAAAACTGGGATCCAGGCTTGAAGATATGTGGAGCATATTTTTCTCTGTCACACTCGTGTATCTCTTGGCCAGATCTTCGTGAATTGCCTTTTTGATTTCCCGGACGAGTGCTGTTTCACCACAGAATCCTGCTTTTGTTTCGTGAAGTAGCTGTGCATGTAGTGGGGCTATCACAGACAATGTCGACGTGGCTCCTTCAGACATTATGTTTGTTGCCTCTTTTAATGGCTTGAGGGCTGCAGCAACTTCTTCTGCGTTGGCGACATCGGTTTCGTCTAGTGTGCAGATGCCAGCTACACATTTTCTTACCTCAGCAGAGAGAAGCGCAGCGCAAATGGCTGGTTGTTGCTCCAGGAATCTATCGATCATGTCAAATGCACTATTCCATCGTGTAGCCACGTCCGTTGTCAACTTGTGCGGTGCCAGCTCCAGAAGTTTCTGTTTCTGGACATGATTTGCGGTGGCACTGCAATGAAAAAATCCGGTAATTCTCCGAATTTTCCCCAGCAGACGTGAAACAGATGGCATCTTCAGAGCTCTCTGTGCCGTGAGGTTGATGGTATGTGTGAAACATTTAACGTGTTGAAAGTTTCCCAGCTGTGCAGCAGCTAGCATGTTAGCAGCGTTATCGGTAACAATTGCCAGGTCAGTGGTTGTGAGCTGAATGTTCTCCTTTGTGTGTGCGGCTGTGTGGCTTTCATTTATTGCTGTAGTTTGTAAAACTCGCGACTCAAGCGCCCAGTTGTCTGTAATATAGTGAGCGATAAAGGTTACATACGACTAGACTGCCCTTGATGTCCATGCATCGCATGTTAAGGCTACTCTTGTTGCTTTCTTCAACGCTTCCGCTACTTTTTTCTTCGTCTCTTCGTATAACATCGGTATCGCTTTTTCAGCAAAAAGCCGACAGCTTGGTATAGCGTATCTAGGCTCAACTGTTTTCAGCATGTACCGAAAGCCTTCATTTTCAACAATGCTGTAGGGACGCAGATCTTTGGAAATAAAACGGGCTATGGATTGAGTGTTTTTCTTCGCTCATTCAGAGTTGGTTGGAAGTTTGCAACATTGATGCAGAGTGCGTTGGTTTCCTGGAATGTTTCTTACTTTTGGCTGAACTTCGTGTGCATCCTCTGGATGATGACATGCCATGTGAGTCCTGAGGTTCGTAGTGTTTCCAAAATATTTGATTTTAGCTTTATGACATGAGTTTTATCAACCTCTTTCTTGCCATCGATCTTGTAGAATCCAAAATGTGCCCAAACGTTTGCCTTAAATGAGGACGGGGCAGGTTGAATATTCTTTTCCACTGCATTTTCCATGGCTCGTCTATTGAATGTTTGCGCGTGCGCGCACTCACTTTCTTCTTACACCAAGGATTACTATCTGACCAGAAACTGTCATAGCACCATTTATAGGATTGACAAACTCCTATCCGGAAAAATAGTTAAACTCGCGCCGTTATAAAATGGGAAATATGAATCGATTTTGTGTTCTGTATGAATCGATAGAGATAAAATTGCGATTCTGTTGCGAATCGATTTTTTTGCACACCCCTACTAAATAAGCATGACCAAAATCATTACCATTTACAGAAGAGTTTATGACTTAGAAAGGACTTTGAAACTTTTTTGTAGAACACATTGTCTGGAAAATATTCTTATTTTGTTTCTAGAACATCAGCTTAACACTAGAATTACCAGAGCCAACGAAAAAACTTTTAATTCAGGCCCACCTTAAATCCCTTCACACCTCTCCATCAGCGTCTTTTGTCTTCTAAATGTGTTGATAAGCCCAAGCAGCAAGCAGCCTGCTATACCATCCCCCCATCGCCTCAGAACGGGCACAAAGTTCTCCCAGTTCCTGCCTTGATTGATTATCTGGGAGTGAGCTACCCAGAATTGTAAGAGGAAATAATTTGATGTGTGTTTTGTATCTACAACAATCTATGTAAACACATTGTTAAAACAGAACCGGTTCTCATGTTTTAGTAATAAATAACAAAATGTAGACATGAACTGTATAATGTGTGAAGGCTGATGGCCAAATATCAAATAAACACTTTCACAAAGGGTGCAAGCACAATACAGTACAACAGTTTCCGTGGTGTAGTGGTAAGATCCGCTGACTTATAATCCGGAGGTCGTGAGTTCGAAATCGGCTCCTCGGCATATTTACCGTTTTGAGTAGTGAGCTGCTCTTATTGTTAATATTATACAATAAAAACATACATTTGATTTGTGTCTGTAAAAGCCGGTGCAAATTTATAGTACCTGTAAAAGGTAGCATTTTTTATTTTTACTTTTATTCTCTCAGTCACGATACAACATCCCAGATCTGACACGGTTACTTTTTATCTGAAACTTGAAATAACTGTAGATGTGAGTGGTGTTTTGAGACAGTGGAACTGGAAATTCTCTGATCTGGAGAGATAAAAGCTGACACACAAACGCTGGTGAATCTGCCTTCTTCATATCTCACCATCATTTGAATTATTTTTTGTTCAGTTTTATTGAGTGTTCGTGCTCACGCTGGATTAGTATGCACCTTATGGTCCATGATGTCAAAGCCGCACTGACAAAAAGCAGAGACATAGGTTTATATGATATTTGGAATAACTCATTTTCTGACCTGTACAGTACATTTCCGAACACACTGTGGCACTGATGCAACATTATTCATATTATTCATATTCATTTGCATAACATCTTGCGCTTGTAATCAGTGACCGCATTTTTTTTTTTTTTCCTTCAATCTTGCCAGTGTCCATGATTTGGTAAACGGTACTGTTTCTTTTCTAATCCAGGACATGCAGAGGAAAGAATAGTACAGAGAGGTCAGTTCCACACTATATGCAATCATCAGATTCAAATGTTAACAGTTCACACACAACCAAGGGCCGTCCTTTCTACATTTACAACATGTGTACCTGTTGCAATGTACACTCTTCTCTCTGTGCTGTGTTGCTTCCCCCAGCCTCTTCAGTGTAATAGTGACGGTCAGAAGCTTGTCGATGTTTCATCCTCTTTTGCTTTATCCATCGCCTTTTCTTGTAAGAAGTGACACCGAAGCTTCTCTGCAAGGTGAGCCATGAACACTCTTCTTTCCTCAGTGGCCCCCGTGCATGCCTTGCACAGTACATGTGCGTTGATCGCCGCCAAGTCAAGCTTGTTATAGCACAAGCAACCGGCCACCTGCGTGCTCCTGTCGCACTGAATAAGCTCACGCCTTCTGGTGCCTGATATCAGCGCAGCACTGGGAAAAAAAAGAAAGAAACAAATATATGTGACATTTTGAAGAAATCATTTGCTGACCTGAATGGTGCCAATCAGAAAACATTGTTGCACTAATGCAATATTATTTGAAAATACTATATCGTTATTTGGAACACATGCCTTTCATGTGTGTTCCGTGTCTACAACATTCTTTGTAAACACATCGTTAAACCAGAAACATTTTTCATGTTTTAGTAATAATTGACAAAATGTAGACATGAAGTATATAATGTGTGAAACCTGAAGTCCAAATATCAAATAAACACTTTCACAAAAGATACAAATATAACAGAACAAATGCGCTTCTATTCAAGAATATAACTGCAGAAAAAGAACTCATGTTAGAGTACAACATCGACACGCATTTGCTACGACCGCTTTGGTGGCGCAACTGTATCAACTGTTGACTGATAACCAAAACTTTACGGGTTAGAGACCGGACGAGTCCGCTTTAAAAGTGAGCTGTTCTTATTCTTACTATCTGATTTCAGTCTGTAACAGCCGGTGTAAATTTATGATACTTGTAAAGGTAAGCTTTGTTTTTTTTTTTTGTTTTTTGTTTTTTTTTTTTTATTCAGTTTTATTCTCTTAGTCACGTTCACGATCCCACCCCCCTCCCCATCTGACACTACTGTTTTCACATAAAGATGCGCTATAATAGAGGTGAACTCAGATCATGATGATGGTTCTACATTGGAGAAAGAATGCAGTTTTGCCGTCGCTGTACTATGTATATGTACACAGAAAGCTCTGCAGTCTACTTGTGACTTTACGCTGTAGGAAATAAATAAAGGTAAATAAGTAAATAACATTCGATCTGGATCTTATATACAAAGTACAGCGACAGCAGCTTCCACCTGCAGCTATAGACTGTCCACTCTAGTGTTTAGATCTGGACGGTGCATGTGTCCAAAACATTAACATTTATATGTTACTTACATAAACGCCAGATCAAATGTTATTTACCTTTATTTACTTACTTCCTACAGTGTAAAGTCACAAGTAGACGGCAGAGCTTCCTGTGTTTGATCGACATGCTCAAAAAATATGTGTAATGCCACGAAAAGTGCCTGCTGACACTTTAGTATGCAAGCAGTGGTACGAGAATGCAGTCAGACTTCTTTTTTGGGCACGTACATCGTCCAGATCTAAACACTAGTGTGGAGAGTCGCTTGCGTACTGAAGAGTCTATAGCTTCAGGTGGAAGCTGCCGTCGCTGTACTTTGCGTCATTTTGCTTGACTTCTCACTCTATACAACTCTAAGCAACTGACACGCAGGTAAATAGACTTGAGCTGAGAAAACTGTGTGGCGGTGGGGGGATGTTATAGTAGGCTGCTTGGTGCTTGACACATTTACAGGACAAAAGACGCTGATGGAGAGGTGCAAAGTAATTTAAAGTGGGACGGATCTACGAGTTTTTTCGTAGGCTCTGGTAATTCTAGTGTTAATTATCCTTAATTTGAATCTGTGTGTGCCAGCTTGTGTGTATATTATCAGCCTGAGCATTCTAGGGTATGTAAACTTTTGATCAGGCCCATATGGGTGATTTCACTTATCATTATGATTTAAAAAGGGCACATACTCCCTAATTAAGAGAGTTCTGCATGATTAATTATTTGCAGAAATGAATGCACTGTCTACGTAAAACACTATAATACATTACAATATTTAGACATACAAATTTTATTTTATTTTTACAGCAGCTGTCTTGTATATAATAAATAAATATGAATTTGTTAAGAGAAAATGTTAAGTTGATTTTTTTGGACCTGCTTTTTCTTCACAAGCTTTGCTAAAAACGAAGAAATAATTTACAAGTATACAAGAATATTGGATGACTAGAACTCACTTATTTTTATCTTTATAAAATTGCAGCTTGCATAAGTGAAGTCTACTGCAGTTTGTATGAAGTGGTCACATCTAAAAATAAAGGTTGCAAGCTTCATGTGTTATCTCAAGAACTGAAAAATAAAGACTTGGTAAGCCTTTAACAAAAAATAACTACTCTTACCAACATAAATTGATATTTATTAATTGTAAATGCCAGACTGTCTTAATTATCATTATTGGGTTGCTATGCTAACTGTAATAATGAATGCTTAAAATAATTAGCATTAAAAGCCTGCAAACTAAGTAAAGGAAGATGATTACTCTTGTATGTATTCCATGTTTTATTTTCATTTTGTGCCACATGATGAACCATGTTTGTTAAATATACAAACCAGAGTAGTTAATCTGTCATGCTGTATGCTGAAAACCTACAATTGTCTTCTTGTTCTACATTTTTTTTAATAATTCAATAAAATCTAACCTGTTTAGACAACATATATGTTTATATTAGGGATGCTCCATTTTTTTACTAAGAAAGACTCAGTCAGTGATCGGTAAATTGGCCAAACACAAAAGCAATCTTTACAGCCCCTGCTTTTCTAAGGTTTACAGTAATTATGGTAGTTGAGCCAGCGCGTCTTTTTTTTTTTTTTTTCTTCAAGCAAACTTCTTGCAGCATATATGAAGAGCAGTAAGCAGAGACATGTTTTAACACTTAGCAGAGAGCGAGAGGCGACTGCAGCATTAGCCTTTACTTTAAAAAGAGTGGAGTATAAACTGAGAAAAAGGAATTGGAGGAGTCATTCTGAGCTTTTAGACAAACAGCAAGAAAAGCTTTTTAATAAAGTCAGACCTTTTTATTTTATCTTTTATATTAAAATGGTCAAAATTAGAGTTTGGACCGTGAAGTACAACAGCTTACATTTTTAATTGGAAAAAAGAAAAGATAAAGACGATTTTGCTAGTTAGTAAACAATAGGCTTGTTAGCTTAACAGCAAAATGCGTCTTTTACTTATTAGCATGTTAGTCTTATGTCGTCTTGATAAACAGCTTATGAAAATTTGATACATTTGCAGCTATTTTAAAGATTTGTACTATGTTTATTATATGCTTCTGTGTGTCATACAGTTTTGGTAAGAAACAAGTACTGCATAATTAAAATGGTAATCCATATTTATAATTACACCTTGAGAATTACATTTATCATTTATTACAAAAACCTGTATATAGTATATTTTAACAGCAGTAAAGCTATAGTGCAATTAATGATTTAAAATGATTAAAACCTATAAGTGCATGTATATTTACATTTAAGCAGTGTTTGATTGCCATATATCAATTGTGTGAGAAAATATATATACAGTGGTACCTCGGTATACGTCTGCTTTGGAATAAATCCAACTTGGTATACGTCCTGTTTGGACATGAAAAAATTTGCTTGGTATACAACCTTTGTTTGGAATACGACTCGCGTGCTAACCTTGTTTACCTCTCTCGAGACAAAGCCACGACTGCCCACGAGCGTCAGTGCACCAGTTGCTAGCATTCAGTGAACAACCCGTGCTATAACTCTCTGTGAACTTTCACATGTGTGGTATAGCGGGTCCACAGCGCCTGTCAAAGTCCAGCTTTAAAATAAATAATCACCGCGCTCGCAGCTTGGTGAGGGGGCGTGGTGGTTATGTGGCTGACGGTTGTCAGGGCGATTCGCGATGTGGGCGTTTCTCACCAAAGTGCACTTGTGAGGGACCGTCCACATTCATGATTGTTCCTGGGGCTGCTTATCTTGATAAACAGAAGCGCGAGTCGGCTAGAAAGGGAGGAAAAAGAAAGAACAGACGGGAGGTTGAGAGAGAGAGAGCGCGAGCGAAGTAGCTGAAGTAGGTAGAGTTAACGTCAGCTGCAAGTAGGGCGACTCCCCTGTTGGGAAGCAGGGGGGCTGCCAGGTAAAAAGGCACCGGGTTTCTTCTTCTTGCTTCCTGCTCTATTTTAACTTCGTTGTTTTTAAGAAGACTTTTTTCTATTGTTTTTAACCTCCACGTTTCACTTCTGATTTTATGGATTATTTATTGGAACTTTGGAGACTGCACATTAATTTGAACACCTTGTTTTGTTAATTGTTTTAATAAAAGCACTTTGCACTTTTTCACCATCCCCTTGCTTTGTTGTTACCGATGAGGTTAGCAGTGCGGCACATTACTGACGGTGTAGGGTTCAAGGGCTCCCCGGCAGCAGATGGGAGCATACAGCAAACCCGCATCGTCACAATGTGATTTTGTGTTTTTTTCATGTAAATTTGAATTGATTGTTGAAAAGTATGAAGGTGGCATGCGTATCCAGGACATGGCATACCGTTTGCCGAGAATGACGGTATCTATGATTGTGAAAAACAAAGATGCTATTAAAAAGTAAAGTGAGGTTTCATTTATTTCATCTAATTGCTTTTGTATTTATGTATTTTAGTATTAAGCAGTGTTTAAATTATTTTATACAACCCCATCAATGTATAATATGCCAATAACAATAGGATTTTTTTTTTTTCATGGGAACGGATTATTCATTTTCCCATTATTTCTTATGGTAAAAATTTGTTTGGTATACGTCCTGTTTGGTATAAGTCAAAGGGTCTGGAACGAATTAAGGACGTATACCGAGGTTCCACTGTGTGTGTGTGTATATATATATATATATATATATATATATATATAT
>JANRMT010062792.1:50044141-50071910 GCA_026402145.1 Polypterus bichir lapradei
AGGGAAATACAAACAGACCTAGTTATCCCAAAAAGAATGCTTCCACAAAACATTCCGACTTGTGGGAACAGCACATATTATATGCTGAAAAGTCTGCTTAATCAGAAGCACATTCTTACTGCTTATGTTGCTGAATACAAGCTTCCTACCACTCTCACTGCACATTAGTGGGGAATGCAGAAAACATTATTACTATACTTGAACATTTTCAGCAACTTACTAAAGACATAAGCGTACATTCATCTATAATTGTGGATGTGATTCCATCGGTTGAAGTGCTTAAACACCTGCTTAGCAACAATGTTATTATATTTTTTCTTTTTTTATATTAGTTTCTATTTCTACATTTTTCCAGACAATACTTCGAAATTCAGTTTAGTTTTAGTTTTCCTTCATTGTGTATTTGTAGTTTAAATTTAGGTTTTATTTCATAAAGACATTTCTAATTTATTTTGTATCTTATTACTTTCCATTTCAGTTTTAGTAATTAGCGTCTGGTTAAAGAGCCACTATGGAGTTTAGTTTTTTGTCACAATCAAACAGAACTGTGCACTTAACCGGTTTGGATATGAGTTTAATTTTAGTGGAAACTTCTACACTACATGGTTCTCTATCTGTTTTTGGCTTTGTCTGATAAAAAC
Source organism: Polypterus bichir lapradei (assembly GCA_026402145.1). NCBI lineage: Eukaryota > Metazoa > Chordata > Cladistia > Polypteriformes > Polypteridae > Polypterus > Polypterus bichir. Next base: position 50,044,783 of record JANRMT010062792.1, read on the forward strand.
CAGCATAATCAAAACAAGATGCTGAATATGAACAATTTTATACTATTTTATAATTTTTTAGATATTTTCTATGTCATTTGTACTGAACAAATGTGCACTGACTGATGGCACTTTTCATCTTTTCCTTTTCTTGCCCAGAATGGGCCAATTTGTGATTAAATCTAGGTGAATTTTAAGGTATGAGAGTTTTTTTTTTTACTCTAAATGTCTATAGCACACAGCATTTCATGCTCCAATACAATATGCTTATAATTAATGCCTTCAAAAGTGCATTAAAAAATCTGCCATACTGGGTTTTGTTATTTTCTACCAGCCATATTGATCTCTTGATTCCATCTCATGTACATAAAATTTATAGACAGAATTTTGAAAAGTCTGAAAAGATATCAAAAATCTCAAAATAGATTCTGTTGTGTTCTGACAGGTGTGATAATGAAAATTATGGGGGCTTAGGCTTCAATCAGTGTGCAGACTCCACCTAGCTGTATTGAAGGAAAAAAAAACAAGAAGTATGTAGTATCAAGGTTAGGGACAGTGAGACTTGAATAGCCTACACATAAGAACAGTAAACCCCTAATGAACCCTTAAAGAGCAGGTAATAGGAGTATGAATAGCCACAAAATGACAGAAACAGCATCTGGGATTAGGAACAATATATACATTTTCTAAACTGCCTTATCCAGAGCAGGATTGCAGGAATCATGGATCCTATCTCATCAGGTTTGGATGCAAGGCAGGAAAAACCCCTGGTTTGCAATATGTATGATATGGCTGATGTTAAGAACAAACAGATTATGATATTTCAGCTATATTTTGAAAGAGATTGAAAAGAGAGGTACAAATATTTTAAAACATAATTCTGCTACTGGATTATTTTCACAATATCAGGTAGTTTGAGCTGTGACTGTAAACTTAAAAAAAAGATTAATAAATAAATATATAGAATAACTACAAAAACACATTAGCAGCTTTAGTTTTCGCCAATAAAAACAGTTAATTTTACAAGTTTGAAAGACATTTTATTAATAAAGGAATCAAAGGATAAATCCTGAATTTAATTAATGTAAACGTTGAGATTGTTTTTCAGCACATATGAGATTGATGCGAGGATCAATTTTTGAAAGACAGACGCGCATTTCCTTGTCAATCATTTGAAGTCTCTCGCGTTTCTTAATATCCGTAAGTGTTCTGTTATCTGTTTTTCCAACATAAAATATTTTTTTTTAAACATTATCTTTTTAATCAACCAAAAGTTCAAAAACACTAGCAATATTAAATATTTTACAAAAGTTTGCCGCGGCGCACCGGTTGCCCGACAATGACAGTAAAAGATTTTAAACCAAGATCTACTCCAGTTGTAATGTAAGCATTACTTTAAAACAAAGTACGGTTGATTTACCTTTCATCAAATTTTGACTGAACATTTGCACATGCGAAAGGTCTGTGCCAAAATGGTGCCGAAAAACCTCACAATTGAGCAGAAGGACAATCGAAAAAACAAGTGTCTTGATCTTCTTGACAGAATCGCTAATGAGCAAGATTTCTTTAGTCGTGTGATCACAGGTGATGAATCATGGATTTTTGAATATGATCCTGAGACCAAGAGGCAAAGTCAGGAGTGGCACACTGCAAACTCTCCTCGACCAAAGAAAGCTCGAATGAGCAAATCGAAGATCAAATCAATGCTGATTTGTTTTTTTGACAAAAGGGGAATCGTCCACAAAGAATTTGTTCCTCCAGGACAAACTGTCAACCAAGTTTTTTATAAAGACGTCCTTGAAAGGCTCAGAAAAAGGGTAATTCGCGTGAGACCAGACATTGCAGACAAATGGATGCTCCATCATGACAACGCCCCATGTCACACTGCCCTCTCCATAACAGAATTTTTGACCTCAAAAGGCATTCCTGGGGTTCCCCAGCCCCCTTATTCACCTGACCTCAGTCTGTGTGACTTTTTCCTTTTTCCTAAACTGAAAAATGTCCTCAAAGGACGTCATTTCGGGACTTTAGAAAACATCCAAAAGAGTGTAACGGACATGCTGAAGACCATACCGGTTGAAGACTTCTAGCGCTGCTACCAACAGTGGGAACAACGTCTCCATCGGTGTGTAGCTGCCCAAGGGAACTACTTTGAAGGGGATAACATTGATGTTTGAAAAAAATAAAAACTTTGGTAAATAAAAAGTCAGTCTCATTACTTTTCTGCCACACCTCGTATATGATGGAAGAGATGCATTGTGCTGAGCACTTTCTGCCCCTCTATCCTTAATTACTGTGTTTGTTTTGGCCACCTGACACTCATATGTACAGCAAAGGAAATATTCCTATTTGTTGAATCTCTCCTGGATTTAAAAGAAGAAAATAATCAAAATGTTTGTATGTTCTTTGTATTTATTTTCTTAAATATTACCAATATACATAATGCAGAAGTCAACCCTGGATTGAATGCCAGTCCATCTGTATATATTAATTGCAGATGTTAATAATTAACTATTGATCTATTAACTTGCGTTAAGAGTTTAAGCCTAATTTGCATTGGAAAACATATTTTCCTTGTTGCATCGTGATTTGTCTATGCATATATTTGCAGCAGTACTGCAGCTTAGCATGCCCCAGGGTTTGCTAATTACAGGGGGTCCTCAGGTTACGACACAGTTCTGTTCCTACAACAGTGATGTAACCCGAATTTTGGTGTAAGTCGAAACACACCCTAGCCTAAGTCACTTACCTATCCTAACACATTTGCAAAATTATAATCTAGAACATAAAAACACAACTAAGCCACAGAAAAAGGAAAAGGACATAAATATACTGTACTGTACTGTAGTAACAGAAAAAATGACAAAAAATGAGTGTAAAAATAAATTCCTTACCTTTATTCCTTCTGATCTCTTTACAATGTCTAATTTCACTTCCATCGTAATTGCTTTCCTCTTCTTTGAAACACTAACATCTGAAGACTCTGACTTTCGTTTAGGAGCCATGATAAGGGCCAAAAAGTTGCCAAACAAAGCAACACAAATAGAACACTTCCTTCGCGTGCAACTACACGAGTTCACCAACTCCCTTGCTGTGTTACTGCGTATCCTTCCACTGCACATAACCAAACTAGTTTGCCCACGTAGTTGCTAATGGCATTAGCTGAAACACTCGTCTCATTTTTTTTTTTAAGTTTTTATGGGAATGAGCATTGTAAGTTCGACTCCCTCACTCATACACCGCATACTTTTCCTTTCACTTTCACAGCATGCAACAAAACTACTGTAGTTCGCAAACTCCCTCACTCATATGCCGCATACTTTCGCCACCCGCAACCAAACTAGTTCACCCCCATAAGTCTGTAAGTACGATGCTAACAGCGTAATCCGAAACACTTGCATCTCAATTTTTTATTTTAAGTTTTTATGGGAATGAGAGTCGTAAACTCGAAACGTCGTATATCGCGACGTTGTAACCCGAGGACCCCTTGTACAAAGAATCTTCAATAATGTGTCTTCACATACTAAGTAAAGAAAGTTTCTGATGTACCACTTGAGATGTCTCAAGTTCCTCATCATTTTTTTTACACGTTAGTTACATTTTACCCTTTCGAAGAAAAGCAAGATCACTGTTAATTCACTGTTCAATCTGTAGTAAAAGATGTAATTTTTTGAAATAAATGTTATTTTGAAAAAGCCCTGTGAAAATATTTTGTTTTAAGATCCTCTGGTTATTTAACTAGTATATTACATATACATGTTCCATATACATATGTGTGTTTTACTGGTTGGTAGTGTGTTCTCCTTTACAATCCTAAACTCATTAGCTGTAGAATCCTTGAAGCCTGCAAAAATTTTCGTAATGCCAGGCCACCTTAATTTTAATTGCACCTCCTCATCACTGCGTTAACTGTGCACCGATATCGCCTTTGTTTCGCAAATGTGTCAATCCGCCTGGCAGCAGGCTGCCTGCTTATCCCATCCCCCACTGATGCAGCTTTAGTCGTACACCAAGTTCTCCCAGCTCAAGTCTGTTTATCTGGGTGAGAGGTGCCTTCAATTGTATAGCGTAAATAATATATCATTATTTGGAACACATACACTTCATGTGTGTTCCGTGTCTACAAATATCTGTGTAAATATAGAATGACAGGAAATGCAAGGCAAGAAATGTTGAACACATAACTAAAACAGAAACCTTTTTTTATGTTCAACTAATAATTGGCTCTTCAACTAAAAATAAACTCACTAAAGACACAGATATAACAAAACAAGTGCGTTTTTTTTTTTTTTTTTTTTTGAGAATTTAACCAAAGGTGGCAGGTTTGATTCTGGGTCTTTCATGCATTGAACTGTTTTAAGTAGTTAGCTGCTATTATTATTACTATTATAAAGTAAAAACATTTGATTTATTTGAGTCTGTAACAGCCGATGTAAATTTCTGGTGCCTGTAAAAGTTGCCGTTTTGTTTCATTATTCACTTTTATTCTCTCAGTCACGTTCATGCTTTCCCTGATCTTACACTGTTGGTTTTAAAATAAAGACTTGCTATAACAGAGGTGAACTTACATGAGGATGAGGGTTCTACATTAGAGAAAGAGAACAGAATCCCTCCCAGCAAGAAATGTCCACTCACACATAAGAAAAGTGCAGCTGCACCAGGTGTTAAGGCAAAAGATGTTTGATCGACATGGGCATGCTAACAAAGTATCCAATTTTAAAAAAAAAAAAAAAAAAAAAAAAAAAAGATTTTTAATACAGAAATGTTGGCCTACTGAAAAGTATGTCCATGTATGCATTCAATACTTGGTTGGGGCTCCTTTTTCATGAATTACCGCATCAATGCGGTGTGGCATGGAGGCAATTAGCCTGTGGCACTGCTGCGGTATTATGGAAGCCCAGGATGCTTTGATAGCGGCCTTCAGCTCGTGTGCATTGTTGGGTCTGGTGTTTCTCATCTTCCTCTTGAAAATATAATACAATTATCTATAGGGTTTAGGTCAGACGAGTTTGCTGGCCAATCAAGCACAGTGATGCCATGGTCAGTAAACCAGATATTGGTACTTTTGACAGTGTGGGCAGGGGCCTAGTCCTGCTGGAAAATGAAATCAGCATCTCCATAAAGCTTGTCAGCAGAGGGAAGCATGCAGTGCTCTAAAATTTCCTTGTAGACGGCTGCACTGACTTTGGACTTGATAAAACACAGTGGACCAACAAAAGCAGATGACATGGCTCCCCAAATCATCACTGACTGTGGAAACTTTACACTGGACCTCAAGCAACTTGGATTCCGTGCCTCTCCACTCTTCCTCCAGACTCTGGGACCTTGATTTCCGAATGCAATGCAAACTTTACTTTCATTTGAAAAGAGGACTTCGGACCACTGAACAGGAGTCCAGTCCGTTTTCTCCTTAGCCCAGGTAAGATGCTTCTGACATTGTCTCTGGTTCAGGAGTGGCTGGACAGAAGGAATGCAACAGTTGTAGCCCATGTCCCAGATACATCTGGTTGTGGTAGCTCTTGAAGCACTGACTCCACCCGCAGTCTACTCCTTGTGAATCTTCCCCAAATTCTTGAATGGTCTGTGCTTCACAATCCTCTCAAGGCTATGGTTATCCCTATTGCTTGTGCACCTTTTTCTGTCATATTTTTTCCTTCCACTCAACTTTCCATTAATATGGTTGGATACAGCACTCTGTAAACAGCCAGCTTCTTTAGCAATGACCTTTTGTGGCTTACCCTCCTTGTGGAACCAGCCTTTACAGGTGTTTTGGGTTAATTAGCTGAGCGGAGTGTGACACCATGAGTCTACAATATTGAACTTTTTCACAATATTCTAATTTTCTGAGATACTGAATTTTGGATTTTCATTAGCTATGAGCCATAATGGGCAAAATGAAAATAAATGCTTGAAATATATCGCTCTGTGTGTAATGAATCTCTATAATATATGAGTTTCACTTTTTGAATTTAATTACTGAAATAAATTAACTTTTCGATGATATTCTAATTTATTGAGCTGCACCTGTATATGTGAGTGTGTGTCATACCCTATCCCAGTTTTTTTTTTATTTCTGTTAAATTCTTGATAAAAGTGCACTTGTTTAGTTATATCTGTATGTTTTGTGAAAGTGTTTATTTGATACTTGGACTTAAGTCTTCACACTTTATACACTTCATGTCAGCAATTTTGTCCCATTATTAGTAGGCCATGAAAAATGTTTCTGTTCTAGTTATGTGTACAACATTTCTTTCCTAGCATTTCCTGTCATCCTTCATTTACACAGATTGTTGTAGACATGGAAGAAACATGAAATGTATGTGTTCCAAATAACGACATATTATTTACTCTATACAATTCAAGGCACCTCACACACAGATAAATAAAGTTGAGCTGGGAGAACTTGGTATACGATTAAAGCTGCATTGGTGGGGGATGGGATAGCAGGCTGTCTGCTGCAGGTACAGATCGACACATTTGCAAAACAAAAGACGCTGATGAGGAGGTGTGAAGGAATGTAAGGTGGCCCGGGATTACGACTTTTTTCATATGCTTCAGGGATTCTAGTGTTAAGTAGGTATTACATTGCTTACAATAAAGTTTTTCCTCTTTTTCCTTGATGCACTGTAACATACTGTATTGTTTGTGTCACTTGATTAAGTCAGAGACATATTATAGCTTCTTCTATAACATACATTATGTTAACCAGGAACCAGGATGTGAAGATAGACTAGCGAAGGGCACATGCATACACTTAACTTGTAGATCACATTTAAACTAATTATGCATGAGTGATAGGAGTGTTTTTTTTGTGGTGGGGGACTGTAGGCTAGAGGTAAATCTGGTGACTTCAGCAACCAGTGTATTATTGGGTAACTTAAGACTTGGCAGGTAAAGTAATTGTGAACAAATCATAACAAGTATGCTTCAAAATGTCCAGTAAACATATAGCTATAATTCTTTGTTTTTGTGTGTATAGTATCCTGTATTATAACTGTAGCAGCAAACAGGTAGAACTGATGCAGCTGTATGTTCATTTGAGGACTTGAAGGTTTACATTCTATTTGTTCCCTGTGTTGAATTGGTGCTTGATGCTGTTTGGATAGGCTCTTCCCCCACTACTTGCTCAAAGTTGTGTGGAGGCAATCTAAAGAATAGAGAAACTTATACCTTTAATTAGGGTAATTAAGTAGTTTTATTAATGCAAGCAGATACTCCCAAAGATAAATCCTTAACCATAAAGTTATTATATATAGGTACACAAGGTTGCACAGGAGTACAGGTGTGGACATTGAATACAATGAAAAAACAAATCACACACTTGCATAAAGGATAGCAGAAGCTAAGCTTATATAATTTTTAAAGTCTTAGGTCAAAAACAATAAGACCAATCAACTTCTTTCATAGCTGCAAATAAAACTGGAACCTACAAGGTCAAATTAAGTTTACAGTACAATGGTACTAGACAAGGATGTCCCTTGTCACCACTGCTTTTTGCAGTCGCCATTGAGCCAATGGCAGCTCACTTTTGAAATGCTTATGAAATAAAGGTAATTATCAGAGATGGACTTGAACAGAAAATTTTTCTATATGCAGATGATATGGTACTTTATATATCAGATCCACAAAATACTGTGCCTGCAGTCCTAACAGCACTAACAGAATTTCAAAATATTTCTGGTCTCAGAATTAATTTGAACAAAAGTGTGCCCTTTCCATTGAATTCTCAAGCACACAATATTAGATTGGACACCTTCCCTTTTTATCATTGCAGATCAGTTTAATTACCTAGGGGTAAACATCACAAATGAACATAAAGCTCTTTATCAACCAAATGTTGCTGTCTGCATTAAAAAAATAAAGCAAGACTTGCATAGATGGTCTGCCCTCCATCTCACTTTAGCTGGAAGAATTAACATTATCAAGATGAATACCCTTCCTAAGCTTCTTTTTCAATTTCAAAACATTCTAATATACATCAATAAATTGTTTTTTTAAGAAATTAGATTCAGTCATAACAACCTCATTTATTTGCAGTTCTAAACATCCACATATCCAAAGGGTGACCCAACATTACAAAGACCTAAAAAGGTGGCATGGCTCTACCTAATTTTCAGTTTTATTACTGTGTGGTGAATATACAAGCTGTAAAACTTGGACATTAACGCTAATTGATGAACAGTCACAGGCTTGGTCCACAATACAAATAAAATCTTGCAGTACTTGTTTGTATTCCATGCTTTGTACCCCAGTAAGTACAAGTCATTGTCAATATACTAACAACCCAATTGTGCTTCACTCACACAGGATATGGAACCAATGTAGGAAGTATTTTAAGACAGAGAAGCTTTTATCGTGGCATCTCTGCACGAGAACCATCTTTTTTCCACCCTCTCAAACATACACAGTTATTAATGTCTGGAAAATATTCGGGATTAAATCACTTGGAGATCTGTACATAGACGTCTTCGCATCCTATGAACAATTACACTCCAAATTTAACTTTCCAGCAACACATTTCTTTCACTACCTTCAAATTAGAAACTTTGTTAAACAAAACCTGCCCAATTTCCTTCACCTCACACCTACCGGAAAAAATATTGATCAGTCTCGAGCACTGAGATGACATTTCTATAATATATAAAAACATTATAAAGTCCCTCCCTTTCAAAGACCCAGAGTACAGTGGGAAAAGCATCTCTCACTCAGCATCTCAGAAAAGTAGTGGAAGGTAGCAATACATTTGAGCTGCATATGTGCAAAGCATACAATTATTCAACTTAAAATCTTTTATGAAGCACATCTGTCTCTTTTAAAAAAGTTTTCCAAAAATTTTCCCAGTCTCTTTGGGCCATATGTTTTGGGTGTACACCAAATTAATATCATTCTGGACCAAAATCTTTAAATGCCTTTCAGACAGCCTTGGTGTCATAATCTCTCCTAATCCATTAACAGCTATGTTTGGTTTATTTCCAGATGGGCTTGAACTGGAGAAGGGCAAACAAACTGTAATTGCCTTTACTTCACTATTGGCACATAGACTTATCTTTCTCAATTGGAAGAATGCTAACTTACCTCTTTTAAATCAGTGGGTAACTGATGTTATATAAAATTGGACAAAATCTAATTTTCAGTTCAGTTAAAGAATCTGTACAAAACGTTTTCAGAACATTTTAGAATAAGCACTTAAATTGAGGAAGCGGATTCTCTCCCCTCTTTTTTTATTCTGATTATTTTTTCTTTTTATTTATTTACATATTAAAAGTTTTGCTATGCTGGTCTGGCTCTCTTTCTCATGGGTGGGGTTGATTCATTCATAACCTAGTTTTGTTAAACTTGACTTGCTTGTATGGATTGTTGTTTGATTCTACTAAAATTAATAAAATGTTAAAAAAAAAAGTTTACAGTTGAGCTGAAAAACATGGCAAACAAAAGTAATGTCCGGTTATGTGGAAAATATTCATCATCAGTTCCCACAGGATGTTGTTTGCCATCTGGTAATTATTTTTGAACTGCTGAATATTTATCTATGATGAAGATGTTGCATTTGGCTAGGAGCAGTTGAATTGCCACATGTAAGCATGACATCCCTTTGGGCTCAGTTGTATTAACAATACAAATAGTTCTTTTAAAAAGAAGTGCTGCATAGTGAAAATGTTTAAACCGAAAATCAGAATAAATATATGCCTTTAGTGAAAAATAAGTGCGCTAAATTGGGACAGTTTGGAATGAGGAAATGAATAAGTTAATTGCAAACTTTGAAATATCAAAGTACTACATCTGTGGTGTATTAAATACAAATCAAACAAGACTGTTGCAAAGTCAAACTGTAGCAAAATACTGTATTGGCAGCACCAGTATGAAAAACAGTGAACAGTGGTTAGAAGAAACCACATAGAATGTATACAATAATGGATCAAAATCTGTTAACCATCAGCGTGGTTGACAGAAAAAACTTTCAGCAACTAATTAGCCATATTGAGTCAAGGTAACACATTCCTTGTAGAAACATGAGATCTCTTGATTTGTGGCTCAGTATCCTCAAAATGCAGTTAAAGCTAATAAGTAAACTAAATGTATTGCATGATTGTGATTAACATGAGGCCACAAAAATGTCATTTGAGGTTGATCTAGTTATTTTTTTTATTGAGTTATTGATTTAAAGGGAGATCACATGAAATTCCCCACTGAAAAGATTATTTTCCCATCTGACCCATAGAAGAGCGTACTAAATGTCACAAGAGCCAATACAAAGTCGATACCAAAATGCCAAAAATATAATTTTTCTTTTTTTTTTTTAATTTTATTGATTTTATTGTAATCATTCCATACAAAGATCAATTTTTACAAAAAAAAGGATTGAAAACAAATCAACCCCCGCCCATGAGAAAGAGAGCCTGACCAACAGAGTAAGACTTGTAGAAATACATAAATTGATGAGTTTAATAAAGATGGAGATAAAGACAAATGGAGAAGAAAAAGAAATGGGTAGAGAATCTACTTCCTCAGTGCTTTAAGAGCTTATTCTAAAATATTATTGATTAGATCCTGCCAAGTTTTGAAAAAGTTCTGCACAGATCCTCTAACTGAGAATTAGATTTTTTTCCAATTTCAGATAGTATAAAACATCAGTTACCTAGTGACTTAAAAGAGGAGAGTTAGGATTCTTCCAATTTAGCAAAATAAGGCTGCGTGCCAATAGTGTAGTGAAGGCAATCACAGTTTGTTTGTCCTTCTCCACTTTAAGCCTATCTGGAAGAACACCAAGCACAGCTGTTAATGGTTTAGGAGGAATTTGACACCAAGGCTGTCTGAAAGGCACTTAAAAATTTTTGGCCAAAATGATGTTAATTTGGTGCAGGCCCAAAACATGTGACCCAGTGAGGCTGGGACTTGATTGCAGCGTTCGCAGGTTGGATCTTGCCCTAGAAACATTTTGGACAGTTTTAAGCGAGACATATATGTGATATATAATTTTGAGTTGAATAATTGTATGCTTTGCGCATATGGAGCTCGAGTGAATTCTCTGCATTGCTACCTTCCACTCCTTTTCTGATATGTTAAGTGAGAGATCTTTTTCCCATTCTCCTCTAGGATCTTTGAAAGGTAGGGACTGTAAAATAATTCTATATATTGCAGAAATGCTGCCTGAGTCCTCGAAACTGAGCAATATTTTTTCCAGCATAGAGGAAGGTGGGAGATAAGGAAAATCGGGCAGGTTCTGTTTAACAAAGTTTCTAATTTGAAGATAGTAAAAGAAATGCGTTGCTGGAAAGTTAAATTTGGAATGTAATTGTTCATAGGATGCAAAAATGTTGTCTATATAAAGATCTCTAAGCAATATAAAGATCTCTAACCAAAGGTTTTCCAAATATTAAAAACTGCATATGTTTGCGAGGGTTGAAAAAGGTGGTTCTCATGCAGAGGTGCCACAGATAAAAGATTCTCCATCTTAAAATGCTTTCTACATTGGTTCCATATTCTGAGTAAGTGAAGCACAATTGGGTTATTAGTATATTGGCAATAACACATTTATTGGGGCATAAAGCAGGGAATATAAGGAAGTACTGCAGGATTTTATTTCTATTGCAGACCAAGCCTATGTATGTTCATCTATTTGTGTCCAGGTTTTTACAGCTTGTATGTTTGCTGCCCAGTAATAAAACTGAAAGTTAGGTAGAGCCATGCCACCTTCTGCCTTAGGTCTTTGTAGGGTCGCTCTTTGGATACGTGGATGTTTTGAGTTCCAAATAAATGAGGTTATGGTTGAATCTAATTGCTTAAAAAAGGATTTATTGATGTATATTGGAATGTTTTGAAATAAAAAGAGAAGCTTAGGAAAGATATTCTTCTTAACAACGTTAATTCTTCCAGCTAGAGTGAGATGAAGGGTTGACCGTCTATGCAAGTCTTGCTTAATTTTTTCCATACGGACGGCGAAATTTTGTTGATAAAGAGCTTTATGTTTACTTTTGATATTTACCCCTAGGTATTTAAACTGATCTGTAATGATGAAAGGGAAGGTTTCCAATCTAATATTGTATGCTTGAGAATTCACTAGAAACAGCACAATATAATGATAATTTTATGTCTGGAAATGTTTTGTGTTTGAGACGGGAGAATTTATTTCATTGAATTCAGGTGATTGCTTGAATCCTGCTTATCTTAAAAAAAAAAAAAAAAAAAAGGCAAAACATACTTGATAGGATTCCGCTATTGTCTCTTTTATCCCATTGTTTAGTTAGCGCAGAAATAGGTCACTTCATTATTCTAAATTGCACACTACTCTGTCAGATGTAATTTGTAGTTGTATAACTTGCAGATTACGAAATAATTGCTTTTTAATATCAATTCCTACCAGTCCTGATAAAGGAATGGAGGCTTGATTAGACATCTACGTATGTCAATCCAAACATTCACATGCATCTGCAATTGCTGGTAAAGGACTCGGAGATGTGGGGAGAAACTGTACACCTGCAATACTAACCACTTTTATAGCATGTAAAAATGAAGGCAAGTTTAAAACGAAATGGCTACCGGTGATGAAACGGGTTGCTCCATTTGTTAATACCAAAGTAAAATTTTCAGTGTGTCAAAGCACAAAGCTTGTAATACTGCTTTAACAGAAATGCATTACCAAGATGCACAGTTATTGCAATACAGGCAAAACAGAATACTAAATAAAAATCTGTATATACTAAATTTATATAATTCCTTTTTGAAGGCTGACTAATGTCCATTACTGTAACCCCTATCGCGACAAATTCTGTAAAACAACATACAGTATATTATATATCTGAACGGTATGTTGGCAAATGTAATGCAGTCTCTCAGTTCATTCTGTAATTCTTGATTTGTACACAGGTTAAGCAATAAATTCTGATAATAAAAGATGAGTGATAACATAACAACTTGAATCATGGATTAATGTAAAACTGTCAAGTCTGATTTCACACAGGAAACTCTGATGTTGGGACAAATATATAACAAAAATGGACAGATTTTCACAATTACACCACCAGGAATTTAAGATACTTGAAATTTAAATCAGTTCGGTTTATCCATTAAATATTACTACAGTAAGTTTTTACCAACTAATGTATATATAAACATTTACAATGGCAATTGCTACAAAAATAAATTGTTTTACTGGCAAATCAGATTTTAAAAGAATGTTAGAAAAACAATATTAAAGCTGTATTGAATAACTTTATCTGAATTCATACAATGAAGTATTTTACCAAATAACAGATAATTCATATTTGACAAAATATTTAAAATAGCTAAATTTGAATAGATAAAATGTGTATTTTTAAAAATACTGTAACAACACAACAGTGCAAGAGGTTGAGAAATATAATTAGACTTTTTACATTTATTGCTGTTGATTTGCCCTTAAAATGACCTTTGACATTTTCAAAGCTGCTTCCGCAGTGTCGTTAAGATGATATTCAGCGATACACACTACCAACTGCTTTGCATTTTTGTTCGCTCACACCCACCTCCTGGCTCTGCCTCACCCCGCTCACTTGAGGTCAGAGGCAACCCCATATTCCATTCTATTCCCTGTTCCTTGAGCTGACCAAGGCCAGAGTCCAAAGCTGAGGCTCACAGCAGCCACACACCATGACATATTATTCATTTTGGTTCATTTGTGTGAATATTGGAAGTTTACAGCAATACAATTTTGACCTTTTTACTCCTCTCTGAAAAAATGTGGAAAAGCAAAGAAGCATGTTTTGTTTGAAGGCAATTTTATACTTTCCTGCCATTGCTTCCAGCTGGCACTGTTGAATCCATCATGTGTATTGCCCACACAAGGGACAGTCAACAAATAAGAGAACTAGTGTCCTTCAGTTGAACCATGCAGTGCCAAAATATAGCGTCTAAAATTAATTGACTTCTAGTTTGGTCAATCTCTGAAATTCAAAGGGCATGTTTTTCTTAAGCCAGTAATTATGCCTCTCAAAGTGGCAGTATTCATTAAGTTTTTGTGTGTTTCTTTTAATGTCTGGCTTCTTGCACTACTGATTCTATTTCTAAACTGCTCCATTCATCTAAGAAAGTGGACAACTGACAGTACATCAAATTTTTCCTGTAAACATAATTGCTCTCTACTTCAAAAATGAACATGAGAGAAGGGACTAATTTCGATTTAAACAGATTCAAGTCAAATGCCAAGTAAAACTCCTCAGTATAACCTTGGAAAATTAATTTCCCAGAGAGAACACTCTAATTTTGCCCATGCCTAGATTTCTCCTTTCAGGTTGCTTCATTAAATGTCATTATATTTTTAATTGTTTGACTTGCTTTGCTGTTATTTCTTTTATAATACACCAATAATGCATTTTAACTTACGTAAAAGCTAGTTGTCTATCTATCTATTGAACTGCTTTTTCTATCTCTGCAGTATGTGAGAGTAAAACTTCTTTTTTTTCTCTAGTATTTATTTACATTTATGTTATTAATGTACTACATTGATGACCGTTTACAACACATAACATTAGACACTAAGAATGTGTTACAAATTTATTGTGTATCAGTGATTGAGTAGCATTTGATTCCAAAACTTGACCTGATATTCATTTAGATAAATTATTTTTGAAAAGGTTACATACATCATTTTAAGGTTATTTAAGGTCTTCAGCTAAAGAGGCTCTGGCTGTGGCAGTGTTACTGGTTATTACAGTTTGTGAAAGATCGTGGCCTAAGCATATTACATCATAATTAAATATAATACATGGAAGCTTTACATTTGTTCATGTAGGGAAAAGTAATGTTGATTATCAGCCTAAACATATTTAAAAATGTCTGTAATGTTTCAGCTTCGCATAAGAGATGTTAATACTGTGAGTAAGAATAATGTAAATGTTTTCTTAGAATGTCTAATTTGTAATTAATTATTTTTCCAGGCACTTGTTAGCAGTTTAAATGATAATGGAATACTTGTACTATTGACATCTTCAGCGTTTAATGCTTACAAAGGTAAGAAATGTAATGATTAATATATGCAAAAAATATGGAATAAACTTCTAATTATTCCACTTGTAGAGTAAATAGGATTTAACTGGTGATAGAATTTTAAGTTTGTAGTTTTACAAGCAGTGAGGATATTCTGGTAAAACTGTAAAAATGTTTTACTATGAAGGAGAATTAATGTTCATTTTTAAAATGAAAGGTCTGTTTACTAAATACGTTTTTTTTTGGTAGGAACCAATAGGTCGGTTGTCGTTCTAGCAGAATTCTTATGGTAATATGGTAAAAAAATGTATGACAATCTTCAGGTCTACACACTGTCTCAGTGACCGATGGAGCAAGATCAATACCAATTCCCAAACTGCAGTTAATCTTGTTTTGACTTTGTGTTTCTCCTTGGTTTGCTTTGCTAGCCGTCTGATTTTACCAGTCAATGGTGGCGCAGGAGCAATTAACGTCTTGCCCTGTCTCAGTTAACAGTGTATAGCTGCACATTCCTCTCTATTTAAAGAGACAGAGCACAAGGGTTAAAGTACATCCTGATGTAAACTTATTAAAAAAATAATGGAAATATTAAGGTACACTAGATTGGTTGTCTTTATTGTAACATTTTTTACTTCGAATTTATAAAAAAGTCTAGACATCCCTATATGGAAAGTAATCATGATAATAAGTGCACATTAGCAGAATCATATCTGAAGCATAATTTTCTCTCTGTAACTCATGGTTAGATCTAGGGTGTGTTTTTGTGTGAGTGGATTGGCCTCCTTCCTGGGCATTGTTCCTGACTTGCACCCGATGATTGCTGAGATAGGCTCCATTTTATCTGTGATCCCGATTAGGAAAAGTGGGTTTGAAGATGTATATATGGATAAATCTACCATCAGGGTATCCTTGGTGGAGCACATCTGCCTAGGGCCCTGGTTGGCAAGGGATCTTGGCATATGCAAGAAAGAAAGTAATGCCAGCATTTTTCTGTTTCTGATTTTACCTTTTGCTCTTCCATGTAACACATGTATGTGGTTATTCATACATTATATCAACCCTGCACACTCAAATTTCCAAGGGGGATCTTCCCCTAACCCCACCCCCATCCCACTCCCCCAAAGGCTCTGATATGTGGATCCGACACCCTGAAGCCTACGGGGTTCTTAATCTGGTCTTGATGTAACTTATTTCCCAGTTGCTTAGATAATACAGAAAAACGGATGCTTGTCAATCATTATATATACATCTTTTCCTAACGGTCAAATTAAACAGTCAGCAAAGCATATAAATTACCAAGTCAAAGGCAGACAATATTTGTAAAGAATATCTCATTGCACTTCAATCTTCATTGTAGAGCACAAGTTCTACATAATATATATATATATTGTGAGAAATCTCATATGAAATTTGTAGGATACCAGCAAAGATGTCTCCATGACAGTCCAAAAGAGTACAACATGGAAGAAACTAACAGCATCCTTTCAGTGCACACTTCCAAACTGGCAGCTGAGTTAATTTCTTAATTAGGGGCAGAGACTCTGCATTTTATTACTGAATATTAATGGTTAAATGCCTTGATTTGTATTTTTCTTATATTACACAATATAAATATGGCCATGTATCGCTTGTCTTTTTTTGTGGGATAAAGTTAAATGTATTTGATTCAGTATCACGTTATACTTCAGTACAGTTATAAATGGCATATTTATGCTTTTTCATGTCCGTAAATGCATGCAGTATTCATTTTGTAGCATCATCCACCATACTATGTCTGCTAAGTCTGCTCACAAGGTGGTTTAAATACACAACTTTGTTTCCCTATTCAAACTCCCAGAAGCACAATGCAACTGCAGTTAGTATTGGTCCTGGCCCGCTGCTACTCTGCAACTTTAGGGAACACTACAGCAGTGCTAAACCCAAAAGTTAGTCTTGTTACTGTAAATATGTATTAAGACCAGAACAGCGTGGGATCACACCAAGCTCATAGAATACTGCAACTGACCCACTAAGTCTTAGAATATATTGTAAGAGTGAATCTAACCCTGTAATATATAAACTGAAATTTGCATTTGTTTACAGTTTCACACTCTTGGTCCAATCTCTGTGTTTGGTCTTTACACAATTTCATACACTTGGTCATATCTCTGTTTGTTCTTTATACACTTTCATGCACTTGGACCAACCTCAAGTTTCACACACATTTCTCAGCTTTGTCAGAAGAAGACCATAGACTTCTTTAGAACCCAAAAATTTGACCCTTTGGGAACTCTTGAAGTTTCTTTTTTACTACAGTGAGTTTTAAGGACAGTGCCACCTGGTGGCTCAGAGAAGTATATTAAAAAAGTTTTCCGTTGTGTCCGCATTATTCAGTCTTGGCCACTCTCTTCTGCACCATTCACCCAATCATTATTCCTACTCTCTCTGTCCCACTCTGTGACACTCTTAGTGCTAACTCACCCATCAACGCACTCAGTTACAATAGTAAGGCAGTAAAGCAAATTGTCTATTCAGGAACGTTAAATTTCAGATCATGATAGAAAAAGAGCAGCAAGAGCTGTCAAAAAAAAGAAAATGAACAGAAAATAGCTGCATATAATAAAAATCAAGAGCAAAGAGAATTGTCCAATAAACAAAAAAGAGAAACATATCCTGAACAATATGCAAACAGAAATTCAAAAAAGCAACGTTTATAGAATGGAAGTTAGAGGATAAAGTAATTCATAATATTGTTTTTTGACAAAGAGTAATGTAATTTTATTTTTTATTTACTTTTTATTACATTTTATTACGTTTCCCTTTTTTACTTCATTTTTACTATGTTTTATTATTTTTTTGCATTTAAAATAGACAGTTGTACTAAAATGCTCAATAACTGATTTTCTATCAATAATAACTAAGGACCAAACTGTCTTCCTCCTTCATGCCCCGCATACTCTTCTACATATAATCGCTTTCTCTAAAGGAGGTGCATCCCGATGACCTTCCAGCAAAAGTGAAATGTAAGAATAAGGAATGAGGATGAAATGTGTGTTTTATTTTGTTGGCTTTTACACATCAGTACTGTTCATTTGAGCATTGGAATGAGCAAAATGAGTGAACTTAGTGATTTTGAAAGTAGCATGATAGTTGATGTAAGTGTGTCAGTTCTGGCATCTCCCAAATGACTGTTGTAATAGGTTTTGGCACAATATTGTTTGAATGTATTACTGAGAATGAAGGAAAAAGTTATCAGTTATAGGAATTCTGTGAATGAAAACAGCTTTCATGGCTGCAGTTTATTATACTCTTTCGGGCAATTTCAGAATGATAATGCACCATTGGCATTTATCATACTGAACCATTCTGGAAATGTGGCATGACCCTTTTGGGCACCTTTTCATGAGGTGGAAAGGGCTGTTCACAGTAAGACTGTGTAGCCTTCTGATTTGCAGAAAACTCTCAATACTATTTGCATGGTATAATATTTCTGAAAAATGCATGTCACATCTTGTAGAATCCATGCCCAGACTAATTTGTGCTGTTCTAATGGTAAAAGGGGGCATACTATATTAGAGAAGTATACTTTAAATAAAGTGCCAGCACCCATGTGTGTATGTATGTATGTAATCATTGTATTTATGACACCTGCAGACAGTATATCTATCACCTTGAAATCTAAGCCAATAGTGCTGGATCTGGAGCATTGAAATTGGTTGGAACCATATAGCAGTCATCTGAAATACATATATATCAAGTTAACTTCAATAACTTGTAAATAAAGCTAAATCAAATAAAGCATTAAAAAGTATGTATTGCATTTAAATTTTGAGATAGTATGCCATATATTTTAATACATTTTATAGCCTTCTAACTACAAATATTTATTCATATTTTAAACTTGATCTCTTTGAATTTTCCTTTTAGAACAAAAATATGAAAAAGATCTCATGCTGTATGCCATTTTTATATTCCCTGCTTCAAGAGCAATTCAGAAAGGTATTTATTTTGCTAAAGCAATGTATATATTAAGAACAAAAGTGTATTAACTTGAATCCCCTGATTACAGTAATTGAATTAAAAGGTGTGGAATTTAGTTGTCTTCCTTAAATGTGCACCCCACCTGCAATTCATTTTGTGATCCTAAGCAATTCACTTAACCTACCCATACTTCCATCTCTACAAAATACCTTTCAACTGTTGTAATCTATCCTAATTTTTAGGTCACAATGGATAAAGGTGTTTAAAGTAAGGCACCAAGTATGTTTGTGTTCTTTATATATATATTGAAATTTTCATTATTGGTACCAATGTTTGTCATATATCTCTTTCTTCTTTTGGAAGTATTTAACATGTTTACATTATTTTTCAAAGTAAGTAATATGTACATTTTATTTTTTTCATGAAGGAGTTACTGTATTTTATAATTGCCATTTTTAAGTGGCCTTTTTTTCTTTTTTCAGATTTGAATTCTTCGCATTTTTTACAGAATTCAGGGAGTGAAATATGCCCTAATGTAAATCAAATTCTGCCAGCCCTTAAATATGCATTAAGGAAATCTGCAGAATACTGCCATCATCAAGGAAGTTCTCTCTGTGAGACACTGGAATACCATTTACAAAACTATATGGCAGTAACAGAAGAACCACTATCTTCTGCATGTATAAAAGATGCAAACTTTTTTGCTGAGCAGTGTGATATTTCTCCAGTTCAAAATCAACTATATAAGTCAGTGAAATGTCCAGAAGTTGCCATTTCACATTTAGAATCTTACTTTCGTGATCCCCATGGGTACCATTTTCTTGTATCAAAAATTAATGATTTATGCCAACAGATCAGTTCTGACAACAAAAATAATTGTACAAGTAGCTTCTTTTCTCATGTTAAGTCATTAGAGACTACAGAGAACGCAGAATATTCCATTGATGTTCACAAATTGACATTAAGAAAAGAAGTTGATATTCATAACAATAGTTTTAACACTGTTCAGGATTTACAGCCGCCAGACGTCCAGCAGAACCTTGATGTATGTACTAATGCAGGAAAAATAACAGAAGAAATACTAAGCAGTAAATGTAATATTATTCAACAAAACATGGTAGATCCTGTTGATGATATTGCCATGAATCACGATGAAGAGGTAGATTTTGGAATGGATTTGACAGAAAGATGCAACAGTGCTGAGGACTTCAGCAACCTGTTAGTGCCAACAGTTCCACATGCTGCAGCAAGTAGTAGTGTACCTCTCACAAAATCAGTAAAAGGTTGCAGTCTACAGAATGAAAAGTCAGTGGCATCAGTTGATGGTTCTTTATTTGCTAGTTTAAGAAGCAATAAAATAATCAAAAAATGTTCTCAAAAAAGCAATAGAAATCTTGAAAAAAATATAGAAAATGTAGCTGTCAGAGAACCTCATAGTTCTGTCTCTGAATTGTGTCAACCTAAAAAAAAGGTTAAAAATGATTGTTTTAAATTAAAGCTAAAAGAAATTACCACTAAATGTGGAAAGGTGTTTGTGCCACATGGCTCAAAATTATTTGAAAATAATTCTAATTCCTTAAAGCAAACAAAGGAAATAGAAAATGATTCTAATTTAAATTTGAAACAACAAAAATCTATAATCGCAAGTGAAATTCTGCCAAGAACTGGGGATATTTTGCTAGATCCAGTTATTGCACAACGTTCAGCAAATGATGATGTAGAGAAAGAAAGTGGTACCAGTGAGGCAGACCTTAGGCGCCATGGACATTACCAGGAACCTAAAGAGCTTAAGTCAAAGCAAAGATTTAATGGTGCTATTCTTAATGAGAGTAGTTGTGGAAAAAGAAAGAGGCCACCAATTCATGCAAACCACAAAGCTCCTGTCATAGATGGAAAACTGAATACTTTGCAGAGGAAAGCAAAACATAAAAGGAAAATGCAGTCAAGTAATATTATGTTACAATGTGAAAACGCCATCCTTCCACACAATGTGAATATATTAAACAACAGTAAAGATGCAGCAAGGCTGTCAAAAAAGCAAATGGAAGTGCAGTCAAAATCCTCTGAGAGGAAAAGAAGAGCTGGAGCAGCTCATCCTAATTCACAATCTGCCACTGGCCTGACGAGTGGCCCAGAAGAAAGTACAGATTCTTTGTACTCACGTGACTGTGATATAAACACTCACTTAAAAAAACAAAAGATGATAAAAACAACAAAGGGATGTGCAAACAGTAAGAACAGGAAAGTGGAGTATATAAAGGAAAAAGGTATGGATTTTAAAATTTCAATTGTACTGTCCCAATTTTAAGTTCCCATAATAAATGAGACAAATCTTATAATGGAAACTTGTAATGTATAGCAAAGCAATGTTTGTAGCTGCTGTTTTAACTTAATACTTAGTGTCATTGGCTGTTGGCATGTCTGTCCAAAGGCAGATGTGTTCATGGTTTATTAATGATATCGATTTTCTAACGAAGACTTTTGTATTTTTTTTTGTGTGTGTGCCAAAAAATTCTGTATGTAAACTGAGCAATACAAACAGTACCTAAATATTTTTGCTGCTCATCTAGTTAGGAGAAGCTTTTTAGTTTGATATGATATCCATACTTAATTTTCATCGAAAGTATATATGCCCTTAGATAGAAAGATAAACATTTCTTAATGTGTAAGCTAAAAGAAAAGGAAAATTATGTAAGTCTTTTTACACCTTTAACATACCAGCACTATTTAAGTGATAAACAAATGGATTAGTAGGAAAATAATTAAAAGTAAGCTTTTAATACCTTGACTGAGTGGAAGCAACATTTGTTTTAATTACTAAAGATTACATTGTGTTTGAATATATGTCCATTAATTTGTACACCGTTTTTTGCAATTTTATGGTACTCCTCTTTGTAAAAGAGTTTAAACGTAATTTCCAAGCTATAACTCATTATAAAAAGGTCAAGCTATAGCATTATTGACTTGCTGCAGGCACAGAGTACTGTGACAAGTTCTCTGGTTAAATGCAAATAAAAGCTTACCTAATTACATAATGAGTACATAAAGACACAGAGTAGTTTGAAACTGATTAACATAAATGGAGGCCAGCACTGTATGTCTGTTAATTAATTGTTGAACTATGGCCATTTGACCAAACCCATTGCTCTGCTACCCCACCCCACAGTTCAAACCTTTGTAGAATATGAAAAATATTAATAAAATGATGGTAGTGGCCAGTCATTAAAGTGGTTGTTCTTATTTTGGTAACTTCCTTAGTCATCCTTCTTCATGTTCAGTCAAGAGTCTGGAGTAACGTACTGATTGTTGCAATGTCCTGGTGGTGTCATATTTCTTCTGTTTCTTAATGGTGATCTTTGTATTATTCTGTGATTTTTGCAGTGTTTTTGAAAATTTTATATTCAGAAATCTTTTTCCAAAACTGTACTTTCAACAATAAGATCCGAAGGAGTTTTATTAACTCCTTGTTGGCAATGATTGTCTCCACACAAGAAGTATTCAGGGAATTAGTAGAACAGCAGCTGACTTTGCAGCTAAGCAGAGTCCTTCAAGGTGATAATACCAGCAGATTACCAGCCTGTACATTATTTACAATGTGATTGGTTAAATTTTGAACACAATTACGACAACATGCTCACATATGCAACCAAAGCTTTAAATGTTTATTTTTTATTTTTTTTTCTTAAAAATGATCCATTTGTTTTTTTTAATTAAGCTGTTATTGGCTATTAGACCTTAGGAGATGTTAAGAATTTTGATTTCAGGCTTTAAATAAAAAGTGAAATTTCAATGAATGTGTACACACTAGTAGAATCCACTGTATATTAAATAATGCACTATGGATTTTCTTTTACCGTTTCTGTATGCAGAATGCCATTTCCCACATATTCTCTCTTAATAGCACAGTTTGGCATGTATTATTGTTGTTGCTTTAGTGTAAAGAACCCGCTCCTTTTTTTATTATAAAATTATGTAATAGTTCTTCGTCACTGTATTGTTGAGAAGCCCCAAAAGACAAATTCTGTGCTGGCAAAGTGAAATGCTGAATGATTTATGAGCAGTGTGCACCATTTGTACATCCACTTTCAAAGCATTTTTTATCTTGGATTTAAGAAATATTAAAATTTGTCCCATGAGCAATAATTGCAAGACTTAGAGTCAGGAAAACTGATTTGTCAAAGTTTATCAAGTCCAAAATGTGTATGTGTAATAAGCTACTGTTACTTCTAGAGTATGTTTCTGTTTTGAAAATTTTCTAGAATCAGCATATTTATAACAATAGCATAACTAGAGTAAAATGCCAAATGTAGAAAAACTTTGAAGATGTCATATTTAAGTGAAACACAAGGTAAAGCAAGTTTGCAAAAATGTTGGCCTTAATATAAGCAGATACACTATTTTATAAGGCTCATGTTGCAGTGCAGATTTTTACGTATCTATTAAATATGCAGATACAACTTTTTAAAATATTGTTTCTATGTTACAGGTTTGGGGCTTTCAAAAAAATCACATGATTCCAGAAAACTTGATTATAGACAACCATTATCTAGAAAAAGTGCATCCAAAATTGACACCACTGTAGATGAAGATGGTGGCGTTTGTCATTCTTCAGATGCACTTAACCTCTTGGCTGATTTAGCTCTTAGCTCAAGTAGCAGAAGTACTAATAAAGAAGAAAATTTGCAGAAAAACATCCTACCTTGTGACTGCCAACTAAAGTATAGTAAAGACTCATATGAAAGCAGTTTAACAAGTGAGGAAATAAACAGTTCTGCAAAAAACTGTGTCGAAGAATCTGGTAAGGATGAAAGACCTCTCAGACTGTATTTAGAGGATGGGCATCAAGAGACTTTATTGCCCTCTCCTGTTAATATCTGGAAGGAGCACTCCTATAGCTTACCTCCACAGATGCCAGCATTGATTTCCTCAGGCATTACAGAGTTACCACAACAAAATACTGAAAGACCCTGTGAACATGATTTGGATGGTGGAGTTGCTTGTCAAGAAGATGTTTCCTTTTCACAAAGTACAAAGGAAAAAAATTTCAGTGGGAAGTTTTGCCAGCCACGGGTTTTCTTTAAAGAGAATGGAACATATAAGGTGAAGCGAGAATGGAATGAAGCATATGATTTTGACTTAGATAGCAAATATACTAATGAAACCTTGGATAAAACTGTCTGCCGTGCTCTCCATGGGTAAGTGCTCCTGCTTCTAAAGCTAAATGTTTATATATTTACCCTCATGTATATACCACTCATGTACTGAGAAAGTTCAAGTGCCCTTTAAGGCGTTATGTTTTGTAGGAATCTGGTAAAGCCCATTTCTGCTATATGGCACAGGTTATAGCTGTAAGCTACTAGGTACACAACTCTTTTTTTGCCCGGGAAAAGGGTATGCTTTTGGTCAACACTGCAGTTTATCTCCCAGTGAAACCTGACAAAAATCACTTAATCATATGATGTACATAGCCTATGTGTATTATCAGTGCCCATTCTCTTATCACTGGATTCTACACTTATAAAATATATCCATTTGGTGTTGTCCAATTTAATTTCTTAACTTACTTTCAGCTGCTTAGTTGTTCTTTTCATCACCTAAAATTGTTTCTGTGTTTCTTTAGTTACATTATGATTAAATCTCAAAGATACTTGTTTGTTACAGTTGTTGTTTTGAGTTACCTGATGAAACATAGACCTTTTGTTTCTCTAAATAAATTTCAGTTTGTATATACTGTTAAAGTATAAGTTTGATATTTTTCAAGTTGAAGTTATTTTTTCACAAACAAGGTATATATGCATTTGCCATGTGAAATTCTGTTCCATAGTCCACTGGTGTTTTATATTGGAATTAACAATGCACAGATATAGCCAGAAAATAAAAGCCTTAAAACTTACTGAATACTTTAATTTTTCAAGCCAAGACAGTTGTCGAGTGTTGATCCACATCCAACAATTGCACACACATTGTTAAATAGCTTATATATGTAATTTAAAAAAAAAAAAAAATCAGTATTATGAAATTCAGCCATTTTAAAAGTAAACCAGCTGTGCCTGCTAACCCAGAACTTGTAGTCTTCCACTGTGCTTTCACCCCCACTGGGATTGACTTCTTCCAAATCAATGTAATATGTTTGTGCTGTGTGGTTGGTTTTGTTTTGATTGACTTCTCCATTTATATACAAACTGTCACAAGCAAATAGAAAATGTATACTTATGTCGAAGAAGAAATAGTACCAGGAATATGCAGTAATATCCAACTACACAGCCATACATCACCGCAGTTTCTTGGGGAAAGTAAGAATAGGTTAACTTAAAGAAAGTTTGACATTAGTCTAGTTAAGGTTATGGGTTACGTTGTAGTATATACGGTTAAGATTGGGGTAACTTAAGTGGTTAGCATTTAGTATATTTGTGAGGTAATGTCACTTCTGCTGTGAAACTGCTGCTCATTATTTTCAGTGACTTCTACTATGAAGCTGCGGTCAAAAACTTTGGTAACGTATGGCTCTATACGTTTGGTCTTTTGTAGGCCGGTGCCCTGCCCGGGGTTTGTTTCCTGCCTTGCGCCCTGTGTTGGCTGGGATTGGCTCCAGCAGACCCCCGTGACCCTGTAGTGAGGATTTAGCAGGTTAGATAATGGATGGAATATTTGTTGATCCCTTTTGTTGTCACAAACATGCGTCGGAAATGTAAAAGGCATGTTTTCTTTTATCGAAACTCAAAGAGGACGTATTCAGCAAGTTTTTGGCTTTTATATGTCTGTGGTTCTTCACACCCCATTGCCTCCATTGTAAAGCACCATTGTTAGCAAGATATATATTTTTTAAGTTATGAAAAAACGCCAAACTTTAGAACACAATTTTGTGTGGAAAATGCATATATGCCATGTTTGTGAAGAAGTAACTTTAATTCTTAGGTTTTTTTTTTATTATTAATTACTTCAACAGCCCACTAGGTTCCCATTTCAGTTTATCCGTGAGAACTATTACATTTTTTGTAATAGATATTTAAATAAAACCATTATGTGGTGAAAAATTAATAGTGCGAGCTATATGTGCAAAATATTAAATAACATATATGCTATGCTCATATTATTCAATAGTTATTTAACTTGTCTTAATAATATATTTCTGTCATTCATGTTAATTCTGAAAGAAAATGGTTGCCATTTTGAAACATGAACCCTAATCTATACTAATAAACGGCAAAGCCCTCACTCACTCACTCACTCACTCACTCACTCACTCACTCACTCACTCACTGACATCACTAATTCTCCAACTTCCCGTGTAGGTAGAAGGCTGAAATTTGGCAGGCTTATTCCTTACAGCTTCCTTACAAAAGTTGGGCAGGTTTCATTTCGAAATTCTACGCGTAATGGTCATAACTGGAAGGTATTTTTCTCCATTTACTGTAATGGAGTTGAGCTTGACCGCCGTGGGGGCGGAGTTTCGTGTGACATCATTACGCCGCCCACGTAATCACGTGAACTGACTGTCAACGCACTATGTAGAAAACCAGGAAGAGCTCCAAAATACGCTGAACAAAACATGCATTATATAATTGAGAAGGCAGCGAAACATTAAGAAGCGAGCGAGTGACATACTACCATATTCATCAGTACAGCTACTTCGGAAACAAAGCGAGGTATAAACCTAAACTTTAAATTAACTTAATAGACAGGCTGCCGATTTTGCTTTTTGTGCCCACGGGTAATGCGGGATACAAGTTTAATGAGAGGACGCAGGATATAAACGAGAGTTTTGATCACTTTGTAACTAAGTTAAAATTGCAGGTGAAGGGGTGTGCTTATGCAAATTCCGAGAGACTGTGTTTGTGGGGGATTGACAGTTAAGGCGGGTGGGGGAGTCACGTCATCATCTCCCCTCCCATTTACCTCATTTCGCTCTGAGCTGAGCTCCGCGGCTAACGCCGTCTTCCGAAGCAACTTCGTCACACTGCCACCAAATACAGAGAAATCCACAAGTTAATACACACTCTGTCTCTAGACTTTCTCCACACTGAATCCTCCAGGCACTACTTACAAAAGGTTACATTGACAATCGTGTTACGTTATTTTTAAAATGTTTAATTTTCTTAGCACAAGCACAGCTGAGAAGCTTCGATGCATGTGCTCCATAACGCGTTAAAAAATAATGCATTTAATCACACTTTGCATTACAATCAAAGGGGAACTTTTGTCAATGCATGATTTCCTGGTACACCGAT
>JANRMT010062792.1:50076910-50174767 GCA_026402145.1 Polypterus bichir lapradei
TATACACACACACACGCTAAAACAGTTTGTAGGTTTGTGCTAATGACGTAACTTTATACTATGGATTATTAATGCCAAATGCATACCCGAGTACTGTTGGTATATTGTTTACTTCAAGGTGACAAATAACACCTCTTCAGGGCTAACACTGACTTGCATATTGCTTGACCAGCGTGTAATATGGTGTGGTACCAGCGGCAGCAGGCAATCAAAGTTCAAAACAGACATCCAACAGTATTTGAAGCACTTAAATAGTATGCAGAAATCTTGCTTCTTCATAGCTTACACAAAAGGTTCCTTTCTTCACACGCTCTGCAGTCAGAGGGTGAAACCAGTAGCAACTGTGATATTTTCACTGTCTATGTCGCTGTACCAGGAGGATTTCTAACACAAGGAGGTAAATTTTCAGGTCTAATAAAGCCAATTGATCAGTATTTAGCGAATCCAGTGAAGGAGGAACCTCAAACCCCACTGGCTAAAAACACTGTGGATTGCTTGATAACTGCCCCAACCACACCCCCACGTAAACACACAAAACTACAATCTGGGCTGCAGGTTGGCATTTACGTCATATTGAAGTCAATTAAGCGCCACTACAAAACACAACCTGAACACCTAGGTCACTCAGAGCGCATTCATTAAACCAAGATTTGAATGCCCATGTGAACTGGGCCTAAAGGAGAATTTTGGTATTTTTTCAAATTCAACTTATCTCTTGACAATCACAGTACTGTATATGTTAATTTGCTGTACAAAAATGCTTTCTAGAGTGAAGCGTTTTTTCATAAAATTTTGAAATATTTTTCCTGTTCTTGAAGTTTACAGTAGAGCTTAAGTGTACACAAGTCCGTAGGTAATTGAAAAAGCCTTAAAATTTACCGAATACATCCACTTTGAAGCAGCAAAGCTTTTGATTTAAGAAAATATGTCTTCTGTGGTTCTGAGGCGTTCATGAGATAGCTAAAGGAAACTAGAAGAAATTATTTTATTTAAAATTCTTGAAACTAATTTTCTTGAGTTGTGATAATGTAGAAGTCTGTAGTATCAAGCTGTGTTCTGCTTATAATCCAACTTTTGCTTCTGCAGTTCTGTTTCTGCAGCGGTTATGTTTTGCCATGGCTTGTAACTAGGGGTGTGTGATACTGGCAAAAAATTTTATCTCGATATTTTCTGGGACTTTGACAACAACAATAATTAGACAATATTTGCATCCTTTAAAAATGTGCTTGTAAAAGTGTTATTGATCTAACTTGGTCTTAATAATAGGATAAAATTGTAGCGTATTAATGAGATGAATGGAAACAACAGTTAAAGAAAGCAAGTCTTATTTATATACTTAAAACTGAAGTAAAAAAACAAAAAAAAAATGTATTTCACCAGTCAAGGCATTACTGAGATCAAACAATGCAAGTATGAGTAAACTATTTCAAACTGGCCTACACAAGAAATTACACTAAGACCAGCAAATCTATTATAATAAGAGCATTGCAAATAGACACTTACCCTTAATGTAAAATAGATCAAAATCCAAAGAGAATAAAATATTAATCCTAACTAAATTACAGGGCATGAACATTATAGTCTGGATGAACTAAAAACTGCTCTTCTGTAAGGTGAATTGTGTAGCATATAAGCAAGAACAACAATCTAACATACTGTACTATAGTGTAAAAATCCAAAGTTCTGTCATATATTGCACAAAGATACAAAAAATCTATGACATTTTTAAACAAATTACTAACTTCAAGTTCTGTCCAATATTGCACAAAGATATCAGAAAAAAATAAAATAATTGTTAAATTCTACTGAGGAATCTTCAAGTTGTGTGACAAAAACACAAGTCTATCCACAGCATCTGGCTTCAGAGCAGCAAAATTACATGTTACAACATTTCCTCTGGTGCTGAATACGCTCTTTCTACTTCTGCTTGAAGCAGGGATGCACAAGTACTTTTTGTAAGTTTCCCCAATTTAGAGAAAATGTACTATTTGTGTTTTCCACCACTCAGGTGGATTTACATCACTGTCCAGGTATCATCAAGTACCTTTTAATCTCTTTTTCAGTGGCAGTGAGCAGAGACCTGCCTTCTTTGAATTCCTTTGTGTGTGTGTGTGCGCGCGCGTGTTTTTAATAGCTGTTAAAAGACTTTTTTTTTCTTTTTGTGATCCTTCCATTGTGTCATCACAATGGGGTGAAGAGATCAGGATCTGTACAAGTGTTTTAAATAATGAAAGAAAAAAATGTGCTTTGGAATCGAGGACACCCAACCAAGACAGTTTGCAAAATAAAACGCAATAAAATGAAAATAAAAATAATCCATTTGAACGAATTACATAATTTGTTTGAACTGATTTTTTTTTTTTGGCCTGACATTTATGTATAAGGCTCCATACTAGATAAATTTCACTTCGCAGATGGTGAAACAAATTAGTTGTTGAGCAGTCTTTAGCGGCAAATGATTTCCAACATAGTTTGCAGATTACCATCTTTTAAGCAGCATCAGTATTTTCAAAGCCAAACCACTTCTACGTGAGTAAAGATAATCCAGTGCTTGCAATTAAATTTAAAAACGTAGATTGCAAGTCTGTTTATCCCCTGGTGCTGTCTGCCCACTCAGTTTTAGGCAGCTACTCTAGCTTCACTTGTGGTGTGCTGACTGTGCACACACACGCAGTAGTCTATCCTGTTAGGTTACATGAGACAGTGAATGTGTGGACTCCCAAGGTGTGTTTTTGATTGTTTTTTGCAGAGTGACATTCTTGATAATTTCAGCTCGTACATCAATTAAACAAAAATTAAAATATTATAGTAGACAATACATATTGTGCATTCCTACTTGCAACAGTTGGCAGAGGCTACTTAGATAATACACTGCTCAAAAAATTAAGGGAACAATTAAATCAAACATCAGATCTTGATGATCAAAATATTCAAGTGGAAAGTGTTTATTGATTAATACTGTATAATTCATTGAGAACAAAATGATGTAATAACAGTCAATGGAAACCAAAGTCACCAACCTATTGAGGGTTAGGTTCAATGTCACAGTGAGAATCAAAGTCAAAAATTGAAATCACATGCTGATCCAACTTGCATGAATTTCATCACGGCAACTTATAATGTGTAGTGTGTATGGCCCCCATGTGTCTGAATTGACTCCCAATAACCTCTGGGCATGCTCCTGATGAGACAGCGGATGGTGTACTGAGGATCTCCTCCCAGACCTGGATCAAGCCATCATTGAGCTCCTGGACAATCTGAGGCGTACTTGGCATTGTCGGGTACACCGATACATTATGTCCCAGAGGTTCTTAATTGAATTCAGGTCTGGGGAACATGCATGCCTGTCTGTGGCATCTATGCCTCCATCCTCCAGGAACTGCCTACATGCTCTGGCCACATGAGGCTGGACGTTGTCCTGTACCAGGAGAAATCCAGGGTCCACTGTGGCACCAGAGTAAGGTCTGACAATGGCATCCCAGTACTTAACAGCAGTCAGGGTTGTTGCCTAGCTCATGGAGATATGTGTGACCCTCCCAAGAATATGCCTTCCCAGACCATCGCTGACCTACCACCAAAATGGTCATGCTGGATGATGTTGCAGACTGCATACCATTCATCGCGGCATTTCCAGACTTTTCCATATCTATCACATGTGCTCAGTGTGAACCTGCTGTCATCTGTGAAAGTGCCAGTGATGGAGCTGCCAACTATGGTATTCTCTGGTGAATGCCAGTTGAGCTGCATGGTGTGCACGTGTCTAACAAGAGGACATGGGGTCCTCTTGCTACCCCAATGGAGTCAGTTTGGTCAGAAACATGCATGCCACTAGCCAGCTGGAGGTCATTTTGTAGGGATCTGACAGTTCCCTGTTCCTGTTTGCACAAAGGAGCAGGTACCAGTCCTACTGGTGGGTTGATGCCCTTCTACAGCCCTGTCCAACTCTCCTTGTGTAACTGCCAATTTCCTGGTACCACCTCCATGCTCTTGAGACCTCCTCATGCTACCAGTAGTGACAGGAATACTAGTGCAACGCAAATCCAGAGAAAAATCAGTCAGGAAGGATAAGGAGAGAGCAATTGTCTTTCGCCACCACCTGCAAAACCATTCCCTTTTAGGGGGTTGTCTTGCTGTTGCCTCTCCAGTGCATGAATTGTCACTTTCATTAGCACCAAAGCAGTGAAGTTGATTCATAATCGCTTATGCCTCTTAACTAGACAGATTGATATCCCTAAAGCTTAACTGAGTTGGTGTTAGACTGTGGTGATTAAGCACTCACTTAACTTTTTTGAGCAACATATAATAGCAAATTGGTAGTGCTAAATTTGCCTGTTTGTGTCCAGTCTGTGATAGGATGGCCCCTATCCAGGGATTGTTCTTGGCTTGTACCTGATGATTGCTGGCATAGGCTCCAGCTTCCAAGCAACCCTTCACTCGTTAAGTGATTTAGGAAGATGGAAGGATTATTATTATCAATTTGCCTGAAGAAAAATATATGAATAGATGGTTCTTCTTCCTGTATCTGCCCCACATAGATGCTTACATTATCCCCTAATGGATCAAACCAGCGTTTCTTAGGGGTGTCTGCATGGCTGTTTTTTAATGAGGGCTGGCCCGCAAGGTTGTATTTGCACTGACAGCTTGTCACTGCTGATCTACTGGCTTTGCCACTGGAGGCGTGCTTTCTTATTTGACTAGAGTAATAGAGGGAAAATATTGAGTACAGCAATAAATAATAATTACAGTGATAATAGGTGGCAAGGTGGCACAGTGGTGGTGCTGCTTTGTCGGAGTAAAGGAGGACATTCTCCTACAGCCAACCACTGTGCAACCATACAGTGCTTAATATGAGTTATTTTAACACAAAGAAACTTATAATAATTGTATATAATTTCAGACTGTAGTTTTTCTTGTTTTACGTGTTTGCCAATTTCTCTCCCTTTTATTGGTTTTCATTGTTGCCAGTTAGTTGATGGTTTTAAAATAATAAACACAAAAATATTAATGTCTAATATTTAATATTAATCACATGGGGATGATGGTAAATTAAGTTCCGTGTTCTTGGTAAGCCACAGAGTTCAATGAATATTCTTTTCCAGAGTAAAACTGGAAGTAACCTGAAAAAATTGTATTTCTGTGTCATTAATATACAGCTTTTTGTGTGCATTCATATTTTAAATCTCTTAGTTACCACAGTCCAAAGATGCTGTTTTCCAAGTATTATGATATATTGTAATAAACATTTTTCTAGAAATAATCAATACTTAATACACTATTTTATTTTCTATAGTATTGTTATTTAAAGGACAAATTCAATATTTTTCAAATCAAAGATATTGTGTCACAGTCAGGGTATATATTAATTTCCAATATGAAGTAAAATTCTGAATTGAGGCATTTTTATACATTAAAAAATACCTATCTGTTCTTGAATTTTAAAATGGAAGTGATGGGGCCATGGTCCAAATATCATTTGTAAAGAAATAACTTTGACTTGGAAAATACCAAACTTAACCCTTAATATTGTCAGCCCTCTCGTGACACTATAACAGCTCTGACCCATCGATGCATGATCTCCACAAGACCTCTGAAGGTCCTATGGTACCTCCTGTATGTTGCGAGGTGGGGCATCTATGGATCAGATGTGTTTTTTTTAGCACAGCCCATATATCATTGATTAGGTTGAGATCTGGGGAATTGGGAAGCCAACAACATTTATTTATATAGCACGTTTTCATACCAGTAATGTAGCTCAAAGTGTTTTATAGGATAAAGAAAGAAAAAATATAAAAATAAAATTAGGCAATACTAATTAACTTAGAATGAAAGTAAGGTCTGATGGCCAGGGAGGACAGAAGAAACAAAAAAAACTCCAGCCGGCTGAAGAAATAAAAACAAAATTGGCAGGAGTTCCAGGCCACAAGACCTCCCAGCCCCCACTAGGCAATGTACCTAACATAAATGATCTCAATCGGTCCTTGTGGTTTTCAGGCTCCACGTGGAAGAATTAGACGATGATGGTCATGTAGACATCTGGCCTTCAATCCATCAATGTAGGGACTGCACAGTGCTTTGATCAGGTGGAAGTGGCGCAGATCGCCACCACAGAAAACAGAAAAAAGAACAGAGAAAGTAGGGTTAGTACAGATTTCAGAGCCATGAAAAAATGATAATTAAATACATATACAGGATATCAAGGTTAAATTAAAATGAAATTATGAGAAAGCCATGTTAAAATAATGAGTTTTTAGCAGTTTTTTTTAAAGTGCTCCACTGTACTAGCCTGGCAAATTTCTATCAGTAAGCTGTTCCAGATTTTAGATGCAGAACAGTAGAAAACTGCCTCACCAATTCTGTTAAGTTTAGCTCTTGGAATTATAAGCAGACACTCATTTGAATATCTAAGTCAACACCTTGTACTCTTTGTCATGTTCCTCAAACCATCCCTGAACACTTTTTGCATTGTGGCAGGGTACATTATCCTGCTGAAAGAAGTCAATGCCATCAGGAAATAGTTGACATGAAGGAGTATGTTGTGATCTGCAACAATCTTTAGGTAGGTAGTGCATGTCAATTGTGGCAGTTGACCTACTGAAGTCAAATAATTTCAGAAACAAAACATAGCAAATGAAGTATGTTTTCTTAAACTTATTTTATTATCCCCCTAAATAGTTGAATACAGCAAATTCACATAGTCCATAGTAAAGTTTAAAATATGTCTCCTCGGAATATGTTTTTAAAAGTAATAGGTGGTGATTTTTTTGAAAATTATTTTGAGTTGAAAAAAATAAATTTCTTTTACAAATGTATTTCTAGTGAGCAGGTTCATGTTCATATTTTAAAGTCTGCATTTTGTAATTTTGTTTATTTTTTTAATTTTAGATCCTGGGATTTGAATATTGAGGAGACATACGAGCAAATACATCTGATTCTTCATGTGTGGATAGGCCTCTTTTACAGCAGACCTACAATGAGGTTTTTCCAGGCCGATTTCAATCCAGATGAACCAGAGTTAGCTGAAACAGCAATACAAAGGTCATCACTGAAAAACTCCAACCATGAAAATGAAAATGAAATTGTCCAGGAGAGCTTGTCTGTTATCCAAAAAGCTGTGCAGGAAACAACTGATAAACCATTGAACCTTAATGCATCACAAAATGAAGATGTCAGTCACTCAGATGAAGACCAAGGAACTATAGATTTTAACATTCCCAAAGATAAAAATTTATCTCCAGTGACCAATGGGACGGACCTTTCTGAAGCTTCGTATAAGGATAGGTCCATGGATATTTTGGAGAGAAGTGAATCTGAAGTGCAACATACAAACTGTAACATTAAGCTAAGTGAGGCAGATGTATCTGCAAATGTGGTAAGAACATGTGTTTTTCATGGAAGCTACAGTTGTGCTTGAAAGTTTGTAAACCCTTTAGAATTTTCTATATTTCTGCATAAATATGACCTAAAACATCATCAGATTTTCACTCAAGTCCTAAAAAAAGATAAAAAGAAACCAGTTAAACAAATGAGACAAAAATATTATACTTGGTAATTTATTTATTAAGGAAAATGATCAAATATTACATATTTGTGAGTGGCAAAAGTATGTGAACCTTTGCTTTCAGTATCTGGTGTGATGCCCCTTTGCAGCAATAACTGCAACTAAACGTTTCCGGTAACTTTTGATCATTCCTGCACACCGGCTTGGAGGAATTTTAGCCCATTCCTCCGTACAGAACAGCTTCAACTCTGGGATGTTGGTGGGTTTCCTCACATTAACTGCTCGCTTCAGGTCCTTCCACAGCATTTTGATTGGATTAAGGTCAGGCCTTTGACTTGGCCATTCCAAAACATTAACTTTATTCTTCTTTAACCATTCTTTGGTAGAATGACTTGTGTGCTTAGGGTCGTTGTCTTGCTGCATGACCTACATTCTCTTGAGATTCAGTTCATGGACAGATGCCCTGACATTTTCCTTTAGAATTCTCTGATATACAGTAATTCAGAATTCATTGTTCCATCAATGAAGGCAAGCCGACCTGGCCCAGATGCAGCAAAACAGGCCCAAACCATGATACTACCACCACCATGTTTCACAGATGGGATAAGGTTCTTATGCTGGAATGCAGTGTTTTGAGGAAAATGATTGAATATTACATATTTGTGAGTGGCAAAAATAAGTGAACCTCTAGGATTAGCAGTTAGTTTGAAGGTGAAATTAGAGTCAGGTGTTTTCAATCAATGGGATGAGAATCAGGTGTGAGTGGGCTCCCTGTGTTATTTAAAGAACAGGGATCTATCAAAGTCTGCTCTTCAAAATCTGATGATGTTTTAGGTCATATTTATGCAGAAATATAGAAAATTCTAAAGGGTTCACAAACTTTCAAGCACAACTCTACCTTATAAGCATTCATATTAGTTTCCCATATTTCATGTATGACATTAATTTTTACACCCGTCCTACCTTAGGAGGAAATCACTTTTATATATACTAGTCCAGTACTTAATTTAGTATGAGAGAACTTTTTTACAAATATAATGCAAATTGCCATAATTTATGCTGGAATTTTGTATGTTTTGCTTCAAGTGATCCTTTGCTATAAGCCTGATTTCTTTTTTTTTTTTTTTTTTCCCCTTTCTTGTTAATATATATAGGCCTGCAGTGTGAGTGCGAATGCATCACAAAATGAAGATGTTAGTCAGATGTCGGACAAAACAGACAAAACTGAATATAGTGCTGACTATGGCGATGTGAAGAATTTCAACAATAATCTTGAGACTTTTGAGATGAACCATAATAAAGATAAAAAATGTGTATTTTTTAGTGATGCAGCAAGTTCTTGTCAGTCTAGAAGTAAATTACTGATGAAATCAAAAACACATACTGTTACAGTACATGAAGAAGAAATACAGAATGGCCAAGACCAGGATGCTGCTATGACCCTTGTACAGTCTGGAAAATTAAATGGTGAACTTCTATATACTTCAAACTTTGCTGACCCACTGCTACATAAAATGAACAATCAAAGTGTCATTAATTATGTTTCTGAAGCTAACAAAGAAGATAATTTCACTGAATGTGGACAGGAAACTGAAAATACTTATGATAATCTTACTTTAAATAATCCTCAGGATACTATTCCTCAGAACATGAGAGATAACATTTTTATAGAAACAAATGACAGGCAGACAAATTTAGGTGATGTCTTATCCAATTTAGAACTAAAAGCTACAAGTTTATGTTCAATAGATGACAGTGAAGGACCTTCCTGTAGTGGTTTGCACAAACTCGGCAATAAACATAGTGGTAGTGATGCTGAATGCAAGCTTATTAGTACTCCAGACATTCCTGAGATGGATGGACTTTGCAGCTACACTCATAATATCTCACTTCTAAGTCCTTCTAATGAATCTTGCCAGAAATGTGAAAGCCTTGTAGTTGAAGACAAAAGTATCAATGCAGTTGATTGTGTGAGCCAGAACAAGAGTGTTTCAGAAAGTCCAACTAAGCCAGTTGAAATTGCAGATAAAGATGCAGTGATTGTATCAAGCAGTGAGGAGAAACAAGAGTCTGCTAGTCTGATGTCCTTCCAGAATAAGTTGCATTCTGCTGAAAATAAAGAAAAAACTGATATGGAAGAATTAGAAAATGCAATTGGTAATACAGCTTTTTATGAACACAGTGACACATTCAATCAGCCAGAAAATGATGTAAATGTTGAAAAAGTAAACATTGTTGAGTCGATTAGAAAAGAAAGAAGAGATACTTCACCTCAATCATTGACAAAAAGTAGAAAGACAGATTTCAAGCATTACATGCAACATACTCACTCAAACAAGTCTATGCAGGAAAGAGAAAACAACATTTCAAACATGGATTCACTAGTTCCTGTTACTGATTGTTGGGGAAATAAGAAATGCTATGCAAATTTTTCAGTTGTTAAAGATAGAGAGAATGCTGGAGCAGATATAAAATTACAAAGAGACAGTTGGCCTTTTGCAAAATATTTTGAAAACATTAAAGACCAAAATGTGTACAATGATCAACACAACCTTACTCAGGAAGCCCTAAATATGGAATATTTACATTTTTCTGACTGTTTAAAAAGAATACTTAGAAATTCTAAGGACTGTGTGCTTTCAAAGAGATCATTATATGGGAATAAAACAAGCTTTTTAAGGCGCTCTTCCTGGAGGAAATGTACAAATTCATTTTCAGATACATCCTCAGAGTTGGATGATGACTCTAATAACTCTTCTGCAACATATTTGTCTCCTTCACAAACTCTGCAAATTACTGTGAACGTGTCTCGGAAATCAGAAATTGATGAAAATAACAAAAGCATTAAATCTTTTAATTCCCCAGAGTTTCCACTAAAGAAACGTCCCATTGATGAAGACATAAAAGGAGAACTGGAATTTTGTAACATGGATACAGAAAG
Organism: Polypterus bichir lapradei; assembly: GCA_026402145.1. NCBI lineage: Eukaryota > Metazoa > Chordata > Cladistia > Polypteriformes > Polypteridae > Polypterus > Polypterus bichir. Next base: position 50,087,350 of record JANRMT010062792.1, read on the forward strand.
AATGGATTCACATTCACCCTTTATTAAGAAGCTCAGTCCTGGTATTACGTTACATGAACCAGTGTTCTACATGTACCCTCCAAGGCAGCATAACTATGTAAAATTTAAAAACTCAAGCAAAGGATATCCTGGGTCACTGAAAAAAATAATTGACAGTTTGTGTAACAGTCTTCATCATAACTTCAATAATGTACTGAATGAATCTCTCAAGAATAATTTAAGGTTTTTTATTCTTGAGACAAAAACGGATGTTTTCTTTGAAAACATGAAGGTGAGAGAAAATTGTTCCCAAGGAAAATCAATTGTATATTTCTTTCCATCCTAAAGTATAGCCCAGGCTTGTCAACCCCTATTCTTGGGGCATTGCCATTGTTGCAGGTTCTTCCTGAAATTAGTCTTGTTGTTATATTGTTTGTTTTCTTGTTTTTCTCAATTTTTTTAAAAATTGATTTAAAAACCGTCATGTCATTCTTAAAAATCATCAGACAAAGTTAAAATTGTGCCATCCATTCCTTTTCTAAAAATATGATACTGTAATTTTTAATTTATTGCAGCAAGTTTGCACTTTGTGCAGGATTCATGGTCGAAATGATGAAGATGCAGTTTTGTAAAGTTTTTTGTTTTTGGCAATAATTATTGCCAGGTACAAAAATAGAATCATTCCTAAAACTTTAAGCTTCAGATAAAAATTAATTGTGTCTCTCCATCTTTAGAATCATAACTAAATGAATTGAAATACCTAACATACTTTGGCCTCGTCAAGTGATTAGGAGTATTAGTACATGCTGTAAAAATAATTAAACTCTTACATTATCAACACTGTTATTACTGTTTAGTATGTTTGCTGATATTGCATTGTGAATTTTTAATTACCTTTCACAACTAGCACCATCATAAGAGACTATAATATTTGCACATGTAATGCGCACACACACACTGGATTTGTAGTTTGTTAGGATGGTTGCCAGTGTACAGAAATGAAAGCTGTTAAAAGGAAACTTCATAATTTAGAGAAATGATAAAGTATCCATTATCAACATGTAAAGCGTGCTAAACGTTTTATGCAATGGAGTTTTTTTTTTTCTTAGTTTATCGTGGGTAGATTCACAAACCAAATGAAGTGCAATATTATAAGTAAGATCAGGTCGTCTTTTTTTCTTCTTCTTATCCTCCCCTCTCTGTGTTGGGTGCAAAGTGGAAACTGACTTTGGCAGATTAGACTGTCTCCAAGAAGATTTTTCATGGAATTGAAGTTTTAATAGTTTTAATGATTAGAATGTTAAATAATCATTTCGCTCAGGAATTGATCCTACTATTTTGAATCAGTGGTACTCTACATTACTTCCTTTTCTGTTATCGAATTGACATCATTTCTGTGTTGTAGGTGAAACATTCTTCTATATATTCAGTAGTCATTTAAAAGATTAGTCTATCATAAATAGATTTACATGTTTATTGTATATCTAGATCGAGGGCACTCAAGTTTGCTACTGTAAGGAAGGGTACAGTGGCTCTAGGTTTTTGTTCCAACCTTGTTGATTAATTAGAAGCCAGACCTTGCCAATAAAATAACTTATTTTATTTTATAGCTTGTTGGAGTTCTCATTCTTCCAGGGTAGTTTATTTTCTATATTGTGGATCTGAACTTTCAGAGTATATCATTCTGTGATTTGTAATCAAGAATAGATTTACCATTCTTGTTTCTCTTCCATTTTGTTCTAAATATTTACATAAACATATAAGTCACAATGAACACCATGTTAGATGGTGAACAGCTGGTGCCTTTAATATTTGTGTCTTATTGTTAATTTGCAGTTGATTAAGAAGACCAGAAGCTATTATAAACAGAGGATGCAGTTGTTTAAGAATGAAATAAGGGTTGAAAATTTTAACAATGGCGTCTACTAAAATTAAGAATAAAATTTTGCTTGAGCAATAACTGCATTGACAGCAATTATTGGCTTCTAGTTAAGAAATTAGTCTAGCACAAAATGCTGTGGCCTTCAAGACTTAACATGAATGTTTATTTTTACGTCAGAATTCTTTATTACATTTCAAACCAATATTTGCTAACTAATTTATTTCTAAATTTTTGATTAAATCCTACTTTTGCAGGAGGTACTCAAGAATGCAGGGCTATATGAAATACAAATTGATTTTTTTGATCAGCTGGATCAATGCTTACTTTTTCCCATAATCATTATAATTAGAAATGAAGACATCTCCACATATGTTCACACGGTATGTATTTAAATGAAGAGCTACTTTGTGCTTCATGCGAGTGTGATATAACAAGGTGTTCATAATCCAATATTTTTTTTTTTTTTTTTTTTTTTAGGAAAAGTTTGTTTGCAGTACTGATTTTTAATATAAAACATAGTTCATCCAGAATGTGGTGTTTGCTGTTGCAATAAGACTTAGTCTAATAAGTTTCAAACATATTTATAAACATATTTGTGTAAAAGAACAGACTTTATGTAATACTTTTGCCCCATTTTACTGATTTTGTTAAAAACTGTATGTTTTAACCCAATTCCTGAATATAACTGTTGTGTTTGTACCTCAAATTGCTAACATTTAGATATTTATACAATGGATTTAGAAAGTATTCAGACCACTTCACTTTTTTACATTTTGCAATGTTGCAGCCTTTTGTTAAAATCATTTAAATTAAATTTTCCTCACATCAGGCAACACTTAATACACCAAAATGATAAAGAGAAAATAGGATTTTAGATTTTTTTGTAAATTTTTTTAAAAATAAAAAATTCAAGTATCACATTGACACAGGTATTCAGACCCTTTGCTATGATATTGAATAGCCTTGAATATCCTGAATATTTACTGAATCCAATGTATACAGTTTTACTGTGACTTCTTCTTTTATTCTCACCTTTTATTAGATTCCACATTTGTTGAAACTTAAGAAGACACCAAATGTTTCATTTTCCGGAGTTGACAGTGTTGATGATGTCCTAAATTTCAACTCCCAGGAGCTCTTTATAAGAGGAGGCTTTCTTGTTTGTGATGGAGAGTTATTTCGTAGTCTTAGATTAGGTAAGAATTAAGTAGAGGTCTGCTGGATTGACTGGTATGATTCTTACGTATTATTTTTTAAATAAGTTTAAAATATAACATTCTTCCAAGTATACATTGTAATGGAACTAGATGTTTTGGATATTACTGCATTTATTTTAAGGATAAAGTTAAAACAACAAAAAGAAGAAAGTAAGCTTCCTTCTCCAATCTTTATTATACAGTTTGCGACATTACACCAATAGAATTATTTATGTATGTGAGAAACTTTTGTTGATCAGGTCGCTTATCTAGAACCCATTCATATCTTGACTAATTTTAGAAATGCTTTGGTTCTTGGTAGACCTGAATTGTGAAAGCTAATACTAAAAATGGATGGACAGATAAAAGCCTTTGTTTACAATATTGTTTTTAAAGCATAATATACAAGTTACTAATACATTGTTTGTCATGTTTTACAGAACACTTAAAAGAAATATTTTATATTTTGGATGAGCTTAATAAAAAGGAAAAATGGAAGTGGTTGTTCCATTACAGAGACCAGAAAATACTTAAAGAAAATGGAAGGTAATTTATCTTTCACTTTACACCAAAATATGTTCACATTTAGCAGTTTTTTGCTCTTAATTTGAGTGAACAAGATTTTCCTCAAGTATTTGTTCTGTGTTGTTAAAATTTTTACATTTTGAACATTTAACATATAAATGATACTCTGGCATTTTCTGCGAAATATACAGTACTGTATCTTCTCACATAAACCTATTTTATGTTACTTAAAAACATAATATGCATATTACTAATAATATTTTCTTTACCTTTTGTAGAGTCTTCTATTAAACAACTCTACAGAAAAGAAGTAATGTTAAAATCCTATCAGTACTTTCACAACAGTCTCCAAATAATAAGTTGTTTTTCATCTGCCATTAGCTTCTTGATCAACTTTAGATCAACCCGAGATTATGCCCATCCTGTGAGAAACATAATATGGCACCATTGTGCCTTGTCATATGTGCTTTCCATAACATAGCTTTCCTCTTAACTCATATGTGGCTTAATGTCATGATTTACCTTGCAGTCATGTGTACAGGTGTCTGAATAGACCCTTACTGTATTTTCATAGTATCCTTTATGCCTTAGACCAGATAGATAGGTAAACTTGCTCTAATGAGCAAATGCTGATGCTCAGATTAGCATTCATCTGTCAGTCATTAACTACGAGAACCAAAACAGTTTCTGTACTATGATCTGTTTAAAGCCTGTTTGATACTATCCAAAGAAAATTTTTGTTCATATATTCATCCAGTTGTTGTTGAAAAAATACCACTTCTAGAATTTTATTTAAAAAGGTCCGGTTAGAGATAGGTCTAAAATTGTCCAAGTAGTGGCTTAACTGCTGCAGTTTTTTGAAAATGTGGAAAAATGCTGTAGAGGTAATAGACCTAGTCACTACAGACATTTGGTTTTAAAGAAGTCTCTGACTTGTGATACAGTTTAGTTAACTGTTCGTTGTACTGTTAATTGTTTTTAAATTATTTTCCAGAAATAATTCTACAGACCATGCAAAGAAGTACTTCATGGATTTCTGCCAGGAGGCTGGCATTGTAGATGTCCTTCCATACCATGACTGTGACCTTGTATCTCAAGACCGGCCAATGTACTTGGAATGCATGCAGCGACTACAAGTTCAGTACATTGCTTCACGATTGGCAGTATTTTTAACAGGTGAGTGTTTTTTTCTATTGTCCAGTTCTATTTTATTTTTATATTAGTGTAATCTATAACACCAGAAGTAACATTAAAAATTGGCATGAAATTGTGCATCTAAAATATTTTAGTAGTAATTCCCCAAACATGGCTTCTTTAAATCCAGCAAAAAGGATATGTGAATAAAAAAGCATAATGAAAAGAATAAATTGCACTAAAACTCTTCCTCAGAAAGCAATATTTTTATGTGTGTTTTGTTTTATAAACAAGCAATTTGAATTGATCAAAACAAAAGGCCAAATTATTTTTATTTGTAATTTTTAATCTTTTCACAGAATAAACCTCAGTCAATGGCAAATACCTTGCATGCATTAACAAAATTAAATTTTAATGGTATGTTTGTATAATTGCATTAAACAAATAAAATTATAGCAGTATGTTTGTATAATTGGTTATGCAAAGAGTAGAATTATAACATTTCAGTGTTCAGTGACTGTATTGCTAATTATGTGGTTTTAAACGTAGTGATTTGCATCTTTATTGTTGTTGGTTTGAATTTTTTTCTCTTTTGTTTTTATGTCACATAGTAAATAAGAATTTTTACTGCTTGTATAGATTTTATCAGTTTACCTGAAAGGTGTTCGACACCTCATGCTCAGGTGGTTGTTTGGTGAGATAGCAGGAGGATTAGTGGCAATGGACAAGTGCAAGTTAATAACTGATTTAGCAGATATCCGTTCTCATATTAATGAATGTATAAGCCTTGAAGCATGTAACATTTGAGCAAAATAAGTACATGGCTATAGTGGAATTACAGTTAGGTCATTTAAGTATTTGGACAGTGACACAATTTTCATAATTTTGGCTCCGTACACCACTGCAAAGGATTTGAAATAAAGCCATCATTATGTGATTGAAATGTAGACTTTCAGCCTTAATTTAAGGGGTTTGCCAAAAATATTGTATGAGCCGTTTAGGAGCGACAGCCACTTTTACACATTTTATACATCCCCCATTTTCAGGGACTCAAAGGTATTTGGATAATTAACTGACAAGCTGTTCCAAAGCCAGATGTGAGCAGTTCCCTCTTTATTTCATTAACTATTAAGTAGGTAGAAGGTCTGGAATTGATTCCAAGTATGAAATTTGCATTTGGAAGTTGTCACTGTGAACTCTCAATATGAGGTCCAAAGAGCTGTCCTTGCAAGTAAAATACAGAGAATCCCATCAGCCTGAGAAAACAAAACAAACCCTTTAAAGAGACAACAAAAACACAAGTATTGGTCAAATAAACCATTTGGTACATTCTTAAAATTGAAGGAACACACTGGTCAACTTAGCAACACCAGAAGGTCTGGAAAGCCACAGAAGACAGCTGTGCTGGAAGACTACAGAATTCTGTTCTTGGTGAAGAAGAACTCCTTCACAACATGTAGCCAAACCAAGATACTCTCAGGGAGGTAGACCTGCCATTGTCAAAGTCTACAATCAAGAGAAGACTTCATGAAAGTAAACACAGAGGGTTTACCACAATGTGCAAACAACTGGTAAACCTAAAGCATAGGAAGGGCAGATTATGATTTGCCAGAAAACATTTTTTAAACACCTGTCCAGTTCTGGAACAGTTTCCTTTGAATAAATGAAACTAAAATCAGTATATACCACAATGTTGGAAATAGAAGAGTAGGTGTCTGTGAAACAAGGTGGAGGCAGTTTTATGGCATGATCATGCTTGGCTGTGAATGGAGGTCAATCACTAGTGTTTGATGATATGACTGCTGGTAGAAGTAGCAGGATGACTTCTGAAGTGTATAAGGGCTGTACTGTCTGCTCAGATTCAGAAAATGTTGGAAAACTGATAGGACAACATTTCACAGTACAGATGGACAATGAGCCAAAACATACTATGAAAGCAAACCAAGTGCTTTTCATCAAAAAATAGTTGAATATTCTTCAATGATCCAAGTTAATCAACTGACCTCACCCCAAATGGACATGCATTTCACTTGCTGAAGACAAAACTGATGGGTGAAAGTCCAATGAACAAGCAGAAACTGAAGATGGCTGCAGTTAAGGCCTGACAAAATATCACTAGAGTGGAAAGCCAGCACTTGGAGATTGCCATTGGTTCCAGACTTCAGGTAGTCATTGACTGTCCCGGATTTTCAACCAAATATTGAATTTCATCATTATATTTATGGTGTGTTAGTTTGTCCAAATATGTTTGAGCCCTTGGAAATGGGGAGGATGTGTGTCATTCCTAATCAGCTTGTATAGTATTTTTGGTAAACACCTTAAATTAAAAGTGAAAGTCTACTCTTCAATCGCATCTTGATTGCTTTGTTTCAAATCCATTGTGGTGTGGTATACTAGGCCAAACTAATGAAAATTGTGTCACTGTCCAAATACTTCACATACCTAACTGTACTTCATTATTGCAGTTCCCTTCATAACTTCAAAATTAGGTGTGGGTAAATATGATATTTTTTGCAGTAATATTCATGTATTTATATTTTACTTAAACACAAAAAATATCTTTGGTATAAGTAGTTTTGTTTTTTTTTTCCAGGTAGAAATACTTTTGTTGAAAGGCATTTCATTGTGAATTTATTTTTGGGCATCTGAGACTTATTACTGTAAGAATTATTAGTGGTTTGTTTTTAAACCAAGAACTTGCATAAATATACACAATAAACATACAGATGCAGGTAGCTGCTTTAGTCATTTTGTTTTTACAAATATCTGCCCAATATAGTATTTATATATTTTTTTTTATTTTATTAAAATCAAATGACATTTCATACAAATAACTCAAGTTTTACAAGAATAGGTTTGAAACAAATCAACCACCACCCCTAGTGTTTTATAGAAAAGTTTTTCTTATTATATGAACTAAAATTTCACAATAGATAAAGATTAGTAGCAGTCTGATATTTTGTTTCTTAATGTTCTAAACAATGTGAACAGCCTATATTAGTGTTTCTTAACCAGACTAAAGCGGTATCACCATTATTATTTTCTGTATTTTAAGAATCAGTTAAATAATTAAATTAAAAATTGAGTGTTATTTTGAAAGAACAATGGCATTTAAGAATGTTGTCCAGTGATTTTTTTTTCTCTTTCTATATTATGCAGTTGAATTTCACTCTCTTAGAAGCATCCTGTTTTTGTGTCAGTAATATACAGCTCATAGATTTACTTTAGACCTGTTTGAATATTATACTTACTAATAAGGAGACCTACAGTGCATAGATATAATAAATTCCTAAATTAAAAATACAACTTTAAAGTAGTTTGCTGTTTAATATTTTAAACACATTTATACATTTTTTCTCTTTGTAAAGCTAACAACATGGCACTAGTGGATGTTTGTGGCATTATTTTTATTCTTTGTTTATGGCTCAGTAATTTATTGAAATATTATGAAGCATAATTATTTTCATGGATTCAGAATTTCACTTGAAGCAGTGTGGTTCCCTCAATGTAGTGACAATGGGCTGGTTTTTGACATTTGCTATTGTGAGATTTATGTTTGCTTGAGTACTTGGAGGAAACATTAACTGGTTAATAACACTTACTGAAGAGTAATATTTAATGAGCAAGTCAAATTTTAAATATCACAAACTCCACATTAGTGCTGATTGGCTGGACAATTCATTGATGTAAATAAACATTATTGATTAGCTACAAATATTTGTAGAAGTTTTCTCAGAGCGCCAAACTTCAGCTGCCAGTTTTTTTTTTTTTTTAATTCTCACGCCCTTCACAAGAAAGCTGCCAAGCACTCATATTCACAGCAGAAGATGCTTGAAGTAGTCTAGCAGGAGCACACTATAGTTGAAAAGGCAGCCTGATCAGTGCATCACGCACAAAGATAAAATGGGAAAAATACAGGTATATTTGTAGCACTACACTGCTGTACTGTTCGCATGGACATCCACTTATCAATAAAATCAAACTATTTCTGATAACAAAGGTAAGATTTGAACCAGGACAGTGCTGGTTAGTGATACCAATTAGATTTTCCAGCCAATTCAAATGCAGCAGAGAAATCTAATAAATAAGAATGTTAAGATATCCAGCGTTAAAGCTACCAATAACTCATTAGTTATTTTAACAAGTGCAGTCTCCGTATTTTGACCTAAAACCAGATTGAAATTCCTTACACCAATTATTAGAAAATTGAGCTTGTAGTTGTCTCAAAACCAAACATTAAAGTAAGTTTGATAACAATGGCATCTTTGATATAGGTCAGAAGTTGCTATAGTCCAAGGGATTTTGTCCAGGCTTTTATGTACTGGAGTAATCACTGCAGTTGTCAATCAAGCAAGAAGAGAACCAGTGAAGAGAGACCCATTAATAATTTTAGTTAAGCAAGCCTTTACCAAAAATGCAGGTATAGGATCAAGAATACAAAAACAAGATCTAGATGTGGCCAAAAGCTCAGCAATTAATTTCTCTTGCACATGTGAAAATGAATGGCAGCTGATTAGTTGTCAACACTGGATCAGAGCTCTGAATATATAGATTTTTACCTTAACCTGGAAAAACTCAATAAATTCGTTATAGAACTCTTTAGAATCAGAAACCTAGTTACAAGATGGTGAACGCAATCGGTAGATGATTGAAAACAAAGCCTGTGAATTATTCCGGCTGTCTAAAATTAAACTTGGATAGCAAGCAGTCCTGGTCCTATGTAATGCCTCACTGTATTTAATCACATGGTCCTAGTTTTACTGCAACTAGAGCTACAACTAATGATTATTTTGATAATCGATTAATCTGATTATTTTGTTGATTAATTGATTTGTTAGATTGATTTAAAAAAATCATTTGAAATTAAACACGAAGATTATAAAATGGAACTTTTCACCAAAATAAACAGATTTGTATAAATTTTCAGAAATTAATTTTTTTAAATGACATACCTGTAGATATTTTAAACAAAATAATAGGTTTTTATACAGCATTTATATAATACATTGAAAATAAACAATAATAAATAGAAATAAACACTTAGTAGCACTTCTGGCTCTGGTTGTGCAATGTGCACACACATTTTCCTTAAAAACACAACAGTTTTCAATAAATTAACTGAACTTTGAAATTTGGCTTATGCATTGAAAATCACACTAAACACACACTTGAAAATTACACACGCAATTTACGTTTTTTTTTCAGTTTCTGTAAATGAGACGTTTTACTGGCAAAGCATCATGCAAATATCTGATCACCACAATATTCCACCACAGAAGAATTTGTTGCACCATCATGACTAAATTAGTTTTTTTTAAGTCTACAGGAATTGTTTGAAATTAGTTGTCATATTCTGGAGAAATGTCCAGACTATTTTCCTTTTGCAGCAAAGCAAGTTGTTTCATGAGTGTGGAACTCAGTTCTCCCTTTGCTATGTAATCTTCCAAGTTATTTTAACTGAAAGTTGTTTTTTTTTTTTTTGTTTTTTTTTTGCATCACTATTTGTCTTTTTTGTGTCTGGAAAACTTTTACCGGCGCAGATTCTTTGGCACATTTGCTTTTAGCCAACACACTGTCACAACCTTTCGCTTGTCATTTGCTATCTGGAGTGTGCTGTTAGATTTTCACATTTGAAACTGTGTGATCCTGCCATAAAATCTGTTTACCAGCTAAACTAGACTTGCTGCAGCAGCACTTGCACATAATTGCATTTTCCTCTAGACTGTATAAAAGCCAGTTAAATTCCAATAACCAACTAGTCTGGAACTTTCACTTTTCCACCTCACTCCTACCTTTTGACTCGGAATGAGAGATATGCCTTTCAGTTGTGGTTGATGTGCTGTTGGATTCACTGCTGCGCTGTCACTGAATTTTTGATTTCCTTTGCACACGAGACTGAAAAATAGTTTTCTGTTGGACTGATAATTAAATTTAGTTTGCAGCCATTTTTTGTAAGCATACACATGCTAACATTACATGTGAATACAAGCTTGGAACGCAGTACCATAATTTAACAGAGTGGCACAAAAAAAAACATCCAAATATCTCAAGTGAAAATCTGAACGTGTACTAGCTAGTAGCTAATGGCACATATTTTTAGTCACTTATAAAACTCTGTAGCATGTGCTAGTGTTTTAATTGATAATGCATTGTAGAGGGATGGACTATGACTCAAATTATTCCTCATTTCAAAATGAAAGTCATGTCATTATGCCTAGCCTAGCAAACATTGTGTTCATATATCTGTATCACATAATGCTGAAGTGACATTTAGCTTACAAAGGATGACGGCAAGTCTTATTCCAGTGATGGCGAACTTTGGGCTCGGCGTATCAAAAATTCTGAAAATGCCAGACTTGGCTCTGCCGGCGTGTTGCCCCCGCTAAACAAAAGTGAAACAATTCTTTACATATTCATTTATTTACAAAAATACAGCCCAATCATGTGTGGCGCTATGTATTTTAAAAGTAGGAGAAAAATTAGTGACTTACAATAGAATATTAAAAGAGAAAGAGAATATTATATGTGCGCTGATAATTGGGCTTAAAATAGTGCACTAAAAAATGACCCTACTTTTAACAATGATTTTGAATTGAACTGAAAAAAAAATATGGAACACATTGCATTTGATTTGACATCAGTTAATGTTTTTTTTTATTGCTGATTTTTAATAGATAAGTCTGAAATTGAAAGAAGGTACTTTGTGGGGGATTAAAAGGGACAGTTGAGAGAAATGTAAAATAGCACATACTTAGAAATGCAGACTACTTGCCCTTTGCAGAAGTTTAACCACAGAGTGTAAACAATGTCAGCACTGTCCTTTGCAGACTCTATGATAGAGACCGTATACTGAAATAATCTTTGAGGTTAATAACTTCCTAACCTCTGCAGCAGTGCTGTTTAGGGAAGATCTGAACTGCACAATGAAAAACAATAAAAATGGGATAATCCTTATCTCATATGTATCCCATATGTATGCGAAAATATAGCGAACATAGTATGTACAGGGCGGCACGGTGGCGCAGTGGGTAGCATTGTTGCCTTGTAGTTAGGAGACCTGGGTTTGCATCCCAAGTCCCCCCTGCGTGGAGTTTGCATGTTCTCCCCGTGCCTGCGTGGGTTTCCTCTGGGTGCTCCAGTTTCCTCCCACAGTCCAAAGACATGCAGGCGATTGTCCCTAGTGTCTGGGTGTGTGTGTACGCGCCCTGTTGTGGGCTGGCACCCTGCCTGGGGTTTGTTTCCTGCCTTGCGCCCTGTGTTGGCTGAGATTGGCTCCAGCAGACCCCCATGACCCTGTAGTTAGGATATAGCGGGTTGGATAATGGATGTAAGGATAGATAGTATGTACATGGTATCTTCACATACATATGTGATACATATAAAATAAGGGTTATTGCATAATTTTTGTTTCATTGTGCAGTTCAGAGCTTCTTTTGTTGTTGAACTGGTTCCTGGCACAAAATAATTCAATGCATGAGCAACAAATGTAAAAGCAGATTTCATACAAATGCTGACAGTGCGTTCATTTTGAAGACTGCAGATGTAGAAATCTCACTTGCACCATGAAAATGAACTTCTGGTGCACCAGTTAGACTCCAGCTGAACTGTGCGGTTGCTGTGATGACAAATGATGTGTTGATACAGATGGTGAGGATCCATTTTAAGTTCTGGGTGGTTCAGGGTGTTATGTTTTTGTTATTTCTTATAGTTTCTTTGGTAAATCAGGTCTTGGTGAACACTGGCATGTCACCCAAAACATTGTTGTGTGTCACTTTTTGACACCTTCACAGAACCTGTAACAGTATGTTTCCTGTTCCAATGTTTGTGTATCTCCGATGTGCTGTCATACCATACGAAGTCAGACCTACACATTTTGCAAATTGTGACCTTTTTTTTCTGGTTTCAGGGTATTGTGTTCCCAAACCTTGAAAGTCTTAGGTTGCACTGTCTTTTCTGCTACTTGCGTTCACAGATGAGAGAAGTAGTGACAAAGTTACGTGTCACAACATATTAAACCTAATGATGTAATCAACTAATCAATGAAAGTAGTAGTAATCGATCATTGTAGGTGATGTTGATTAGTTGTTGCAGCTCTAATTTGAACTAATAAGCCAATTCTTCTACTAAGACGCTTTAGCTGACGCTTAACAGCTCTCATGGCACAAAGCTTTTAGGTATAAATTTTACCCAGCAGTTGAACCTTTGTCCTCCATCCTAATTTCCAGTTTCACTGAAGGAGTAGACCCAAAGAGCTTTTTAGCCCTGGCCATGTACTACTGTTGAAATTGTACCCAAAACCACTTTACAGGTCAGGAATGTTCTTTGGAATTCCTTGCAGCCCAAAGTAGCCTGCCAATCATAATACAGTAGCGAAGGACTGTGTATATGTAACTGGTCCTTCCTGCTGCCACTTGTCAAAGTAGGAGACTGATAAAACAATACTTGTCATCCCTCATGAGCACTTAATCACAATATGATAGTGTTAATTCTTCCAGCTAGTGTGAGATGAAGGGTTGACCATCTATGCAAGTCTTGGTTAATTTTTTCCATGCAGACGGCGAAATTTTGTTGATAAAGAGCTTTATGTTTACTTGTGATGTTTACCCCTAGGTATTTAAACTGTTCTGCAATGATAAAAGGTAGGGTGTCTAATGTAATATTATATGCTTGAGAATTCACTGGAAAGAGTACTAATTTCCAGTGAATTAATTAATTCTGAGACCAGAGATCTTTTGAAATTCTGTGAGTGCTGTTAAAAGACTGCAGGCACAGAATTTTCTGGGTCTGATATATACAGTACCATATCATCTGCATATAATGAAATTTTCTGTTACAGTCCTTCTCTGATAATCCCCTTTATCTGATCAGTATTTCAACAATGTATTGCCAGTGGTTTAGTGGCAATTGCAAACAGTAGCGGTGACAAGGGGCATCCTTGTCTAGTACCGCGTTCTAGTTTAAAGTAGTTTGAGCAAGTGTTGTTGATGCAAACTGAAGCTTCTGGGTTAGTATACAGTAATTTGATCCATGCACAAATGTTCAGGCCAAACCCAAACTATTCCAATGTAGTGAAAAGGTATTTCCATTCAATCAAGTCAAATGCTTTTTCTGCATCCAATGATAATATTATTTCTGGGGTGTTTGATTTGGTGAGTATATTACATTAAACAGGCGTCGAAGATTTGAAGATAAGTGTCGGCCCCTAATAAATCCAGTTTGACTTTGTGATATTTCCGAGGGGAACACTTTCTCCATCCTTCTAGCTATGATTTTAGAGAGTATTTTAACGTCATTATTCAGAAGTGAAATTGGTCTGTATGATGCACATTGTAATAAGTCCTTATTTTGTTTTGGAAAAACGGTGATTAGTGCTTGGCAAAAAGTTTGAGGGAGAGTTTGGTTATCTCTGGCTTCTGTAAATGTTGCTAATAGGAGGGGAGCTAGCTGAGCGGAGAATTTCTTGTAAAATTCTGCAGGGTAGCCATCAGGGCCTGCTGCTTTCCCGCCTTGGAGTGACTTTATAGCATCTAGTAATTCTGATAATGCCAGAGGTTTATCAAGTTCCTCTGCACTAAAAGTGTCTATTTGTGGTATTTGTAATGTATCAAGAAATGCATTAGATTGTGTATTGTCTTCTTTAAACTCAGTAGTATATAGGTATTTATAGTAGTCTCTGAAAGTGTGCATTATATTTTTGTTGTCAACGATTCTATCTCCGTTCGCATTGGTGATTACTGAGATTGCGTTGCGCACTTCTTGAATATTCTTGCTAAGCTCCTTTTTTTATTCCAAAACATTCCAATAAACATTAATAAATCATTCTTTAAGCAATTAGATTCAACAGTAACCTCATTTATTTGGAATTCAAAACATCCACGCATCCAAAGAGCGACCCTACAAAGACAAAAGGCAGAAGGCGGCATGGCTCTACCTAACTTCCAGTTTTATTACTGGGCAGCAAATATACAGGCGATAAGAACCTGGACACAAATAGAAGAACATATATAGGCTTGGTCCGCAATAGAAGTAAAATCCTGCAGTACTTCTTTGTATTCCCTGCTCTGTGCTCCAATAAACACACATTATCGGCAATATACTAATAACCCAATTGTGCTTGACTCACTTAGAATATGGAACCAATGTAGACGGAGAAGCTTCTATCTGTGGCACCTCTGCAAGAGATCCACCTCTTTCAACCTTCACAAACATATGCAGTTTTTAATATCTGGAAAAAATTTGGAATTAACTTGCTTAGAGATCTTTATATAGACAACGTCTTTGCATCCTATGAACAATGACATTCCAAATTTAACATTCCAGCTACACATTTCTTTCACTATCTTCAAATCAGGAACTTTGTTAAACAGAACCTTCCCAATTTTCCTCATCTTGCACCCTCATCCATGCTGGAAAAAATATTCCTCAATCTCAAGGACTTAGACACCATCTCTACAATATATAAAATCATTTTACAATCCCTCCCTTTCAAAGATCCAAGAGGACACTGGGAGAAAGATCTCTCAATTAATATATCAGAAAAGGAGTGGAAAGTAGCAATGCAGAAAATTCATTTGAGCTCCATATGCGCAAAGCATACAATTATACAACTCAAAATTATATATTGAGCACATCTGTCTCGACTAAAACTCTCCAAAATGTTTCCAGGGCAAGATCCAACCTGCGAACGCTGCAACCGAGTCCCAGCCTCACTGGGTCACATGTTCTGGGCCTGCACCAAATTAACATTATTCTGGACCAAAATTTTTAATTACCTTTCAGACAGCCTTGGTGTCACAATCCCTCCTAACCCATTAAAGTGGAGAAAGACAAACAAATTGTGATTGCACTCACTACACTTTTGGCACGCAGCCTTATTCTGACAAACTGGAAGAACCCAAACTCTCCTCTTTTAAATCAGTGGGAAACCGATGTGTTATACTACTTGAAATTGGAAAAAATCAAATACTCAGTTAGAGGATCCATACAGACTTTTTTCAAAACATGGCAGGATCTAATCAGTAATATTTTAAAATAAGCTCATAAAGCACAGAGAATTTATTAATTTAGGTATGGTTACAAGCCTTAAATTTCACACCGTTTGCCTTGCTGTCTCTCTCAGGGGTGAGGTTAGATTTGTCCTTAACTCAATTTTTCTTTTTGTAAAAACTTAATTGATTTGTATGGATTGCAATAAAAGTAATAAAAATATAATAAAAAAAAAAAAAATCACAATATGATGGGAAATTAGGAGCTCTTTTAAACCTAAGGTGTCGCGTGTGCAATTACAGGGTGTGACGAGTTGAGTCATAGTAATGAAGATTTGTCATACAGTTTAAAGATATTAACTGGGTACAGCTTATACACTTTTTATAAATATTTAATGGGTGCACTTGCCTTTTTTTATATAACGGAGGTTTGTACATGGATATGAACTTCAGTCCAGTAAAGTGTTTGCATAACAGCATGCAAAAGCTTTGGCAGTGGTCAGTCCCATAGTGTGCATTTTGCTGGAGGTCTATGACATGCTGCCAGACATGATACCATCATCCCAGTGGGTCTGCTGTTATGAAGCAGGGAGCATATACAGTCATGTGAAAAAATTAGGACACCCTTTGAAAGCATGTGGTTTTTTGTAACATTTTTAATAAATGGTTATTTCATCTCCGTTTCAACAATACAGAGAGATTAAAGTAATCCAACTAAACAAAGAAAACTGAAGAAAAGTCTTTTCAAGATCTTCTGTAAATGTCATTCTACAAAAATGCCTATTCTAACTGAGGAAAAAGATAGGACACCCTCACATGTATTCCCTCTTAAATTGGCTCAGATCTCACACAGGTATATCACACCAGGTGCACATAATTAGTAGATCGTTACTCTGCATGTTGAATGAGGCTTGCCCTATTTAAACCTCAGACATTTAGTTTGGTGTGCTCCTGACTGTTGAAGTGAGAGTGAGCACCATGGTGAGAACAAAAGAGCTGTCAGAGGACTTCAGAAAAAAGATTGTAGCAGCCTATGAGTCTGGGAAGGGATTTAAAAAGATCTCAAAAGATTTTGAAATCAGCCATTCCACTGTCCGGAAGATAGTCTACAAGTGGAGGGCTTTCAAAACAACTGCCAACATGCCCAGGACTGGTCGCCCCAGCAAGTTCACCCCAAGAGCAGACCGCAAGATGCTAAAAGAGGTCTCCAAAAACCCTAAAGTGTCATCTCGAGAACTACAGCAGGCTCTGGCTACTGTTGATGTAGAAGTACATGCCTCTACAATCAGAAAGAGACTGTACAAGTTTAACTTGCATGGGAGGTGTGCAAGGAGGAAACCTTTGCTTTCCAAGAGAAACATCGAGGCCAGACTGACATTTGCCAGAGATAAAGTTGACAAAGACCAGGACTTCTGGAATAATGTTCTTTGGACAGATGAGTCCAAAATTGAATTATTTGGACACAACAGCAGAGGACATGTTTGGCGTAAACCAAACACAGCATTCCAAGAAAAGAACCTCATACCAACTGTGAAGCATGGAGGTGGAAGTGTCATGGTTTGGGGCTGCTTTGCTGCAGCAGGACCTGGTCAGCTCACCATCATAGAATCCACGATGAATTCTACTGTGTATCAGAAGGTGCTTGAAGAACATGTGAGACCATCAGTTAGAAAATTAAAGCTGAAGCGGAACTGGACCATGCAACATGACAATGACCCAAAACATACTAGTAAATCAACCAAAGATTGGCTGAAAAAGAAGAAATGGAGAGTCCTGGAATGGCCAAGTCAAAGTCCAGATTTGAATCCCATTGAGATGCTGTGGGGTGACTTGAAAAGGGCTGTACGTGCAAGAAACCCCTCAAACATCTCACAGCTGAAAAAGTTCTGCATTGAGGAGTGGGGTAAAATTTCCTCAGACCGATGTCGAAGACTGGTAGATGGCTACAAGAACCGTCTCACTGCAGTTATTTCAGCCAAAGGAGGTAACACTCGCTATTAGGGGCAAGGGTGTCCTATCTTTTTCCTCAGTTAGAATAGGCATTTTTGTAGAATGACATTTACAGAAGATCTTGAAAAGACTTTTCTTCAGTTTTCTTTGTTTAGTTGGATTACTTTAATCTCTCTGTATTGTTGAAACGGAGATGAAATAACCATTTATTAAAAATGTTACAAAAAACCACATGCTTTCAAAGGGTGTCCTAATTGTTTCACATGACTGTAGGTTGCTGGCATACGTGTACAAGCAGAGAAGTAAGGCCTGGCATGTTAGGGACAGAGCCAAAGCAGAGATACTTCATGTGTATACACTTGAGGAAAGTTTTTAATACATCCAGTAAGGTCCTATTGGACCATTGCTACGTTTAAAAATTGGATAGACTCTGGCATGTCCATGGGCACTGGTTAATGAGAACCTGTGGCAATTTAAACTGCCATCACAGATTCTATTAGTCATCTTTTGGCAGATCCTTACTGTAGATAATTTCAGAGCAGAAAAGATAGCGAAAGATGCTTTGTGAAAACCTCCATTTTATACTGTATAGTGGAGTGGAAGCAGTCGCTGGGGAGGAGAGGAGAGGATGGTGAACTGTGTACTTGTTCTTGTTTTAAATATTTGATTCTTCTGTTTTTGGTTTGTGTTTTCTTTTTGTTCTTGGTTATCTTACTACAGAGATACAGAAGGTGCAGACTTTGTAAATATTTTGTAAATAGTGTGCTTTTTTCACCTCTGTTTGCATTTAATAATTTTCAGGGTGTTATTGTTGCCCTGACTGCATACTGAATTGCATGACTGTTATATTTAATTATTATTTTTGTGCAAGAAAGCTACTGCTTATTATATAGCTAGTTGAGATAACTTGTACTACACACCTGGTGCATAAATGTAGTCTGCTCAGCTGGAAAAATGTTAGCCTACCTAACATATATTGGGAGAAGGAAGTCAGTCCTGTTGTATTTACTATTAGGAAAAATCTAATTCAGTTTACGAAGAACTCTCCAAAACTTTTTTAACAATATTTGGCGATGTTGTGCTTAGTTTATGATGACGCAGATCCTCCAGTATCTTGGTGCAGTTTACTTCATATTGACTCTTCTTGCTATTACAGAATGTTTTGAACAATATTGTGTGACTGACACACAATGATATATGTATAAATGATATTTATGATGATGTCATTTATATTACTTATAAAAATTACTTCTAAAATGTGCCTTCTCTAGTTTTGTTTTGTTTTGGCCAGTAAAAGTGAAAGTCTTATTGCTGAGAATTAGCAGGTCAAAGTAATGTAAATAGAAACTTATGTTAATTTAAGGAAGGATAGAGAATTCCATATAAATGTAGGTTCTGATATGATTTGCTTTCTTTTTCAGATACACCAGATGAATGCTTTGAAAAAAGTGGAATTTTAACATTGGACAAAAATACATTTTTTGCACAATTTAAAAAAAAGTAAGGGTAAATTATTTAATGCAAATACACTTGTGTGTTAGGTAAACGAGCATAATCAGAATGGCGTGACTTACAAGAGGGGATGGTTGACTTTCATGCTGGTCACTTCTGTTTCACCCATTTTGTTGAGAAAAGCCAAGCCAAATCACACCTTTTATTGGTTAATTAAAAAGTTCACAATATGCAAGCTTTCGAGGCAACTCGGGACACTTCTTCAGGCAAGATGGAATCATTTTGTTGAAACGGTACAGTATGTGTAATTCGTTGTCCTTTCTGCTCCACTTGTGCATTGTCTAAATTATGTAAGTTTTAGGAGGCTGTATGAGGCATACATAGAAAGTGACAAGAGCACTGCTTTGATTTAAATGTGGATTTTTTTTAATTGTTCAGATTAAGCTGTATGTTATTCCTGTATTTAGTGTATTTATGATAAGTTTTCAGTTGAGAAAAAATTAAATAATCAGTATATGACAGAAACAGTATTTATGTTTTTTATTAGTTTTGAAGTGCCATGTATATTTTAACAAAATGTGAGATGTCTGTTATGAACACAAATTCACATGGCTAAATCTTTTTTGAAGGGGTCCAAAAAAATAAAGCACAGTGTAGTGCGCATTTAGAAAACATGGGTTTCTTAAAATGTATGTATAGTTGTAATTATTTGAATACAAGTGGAACAAGAGTACCTTAAGAGTGTATAAACCTGTTTTTGACACTTTTTCAGGCTCTGATTCCAGTAAGGCATCACTGTCTGCTCTTCAGCATTTCAGAATTGTGTGAAACTCCAAAGCACAGTGTAATGTCCCCCACTGTGGGACTTGAATCTCTTTATGTGGAGAGTCTTACTGTTTTTACTCATCAATGGTTGGCTGCTACTCCTAAAACATATACACCTCACCTTTATTTTTACAAATATGTAACATTTTACTGTGACAATAAAACATGTTTAGTAGTTTCTGAGTAAGTTATATTTATAGTACTGGTGGCTGTTTAGGGTGCTTTGTAAAATACTGAATTCTAGTTTTGTGTATTTTGTATAGTGTACAATTAACTATTTAATGACTCCATTTTGTACATTTAAAATGTATTTACTGTTAGGATGACAGAATGTTGTACGAAATTGTAAAATAAAACCATTTTGAAATTAGCACTGGTATTTACCCCCCTTTTTTTGCCCCCAAGGATAGGCAATGGGGGATGCCAACCCAGTTTAACTAAGGGCCTTTTCATTCGACTCCTTTCTACTCAGCATTTTTTTTTTTTTTTTTTTTTGCAGTGAGTGAGTTAGAAAATCTGAGTGCAGTCCCCTATGTCTGAGTGGACCATTGTCGTTGCTTGTGAGTGTTGCTTTAGGCTCAAGTTACTTCACAGATGCTTGTGTACACACGTGCTGGCCAGTTGTAGTTTCTTTGTGACCGACAGCTATTCTTCCACTTGTGTTGAGAAAAGGGAGCTGTTCACAGTTGTAAACACTCCCTTGTCAAGCAGCACAGAAACACTTCATTCCACCAACACCAGGGATAACAAGCCTCATCATTTGATTTCCCCCAAG
Source organism: Polypterus bichir lapradei (assembly GCA_026402145.1). NCBI lineage: Eukaryota > Metazoa > Chordata > Cladistia > Polypteriformes > Polypteridae > Polypterus > Polypterus bichir. The sequence continues at coordinate 50,108,053 of JANRMT010062792.1, forward strand.
ATCTTTTTTTCATACAGCTAAGGAGCAAGTTTTTTCAGATAATTAGCAAATGATTTCCAGCCAGATAGGCTGATTTGGTACATAAATTAGTAAAGCTAAAATCACAGTTGAGTAATCAAAGCACCAAGCAGGAGCATACAGATTTCATATAAACAAATGAGCCACCGGAAAGTTGAGCCTGAGCTCAGGCCACTCTAAGTGCACTTTCTTATACACAGGTGTCACTTATTTAAAACAAAAAAAAAAAATCCCCCAACACACAAAAGCTACCATGAGTCAGGATGTGGCTTTCTTGATCAGCAGTGCATTCTTTACAGATGGAGGCAGCAGGCTAGGTTATTTTCTGGTGCAAACGTTACATACAGCCTTGGGGGTCATTTCAAAAGTGACACATCGCCATGCAGAAGGCCTACATAGAGTTAACGGAATTTTGGTCTTAGAGAAGTCGCCCGTTACCTCGTCTGAGTAATATTTCATACCTTTAGAGTACTGCACCGACTCCTAGGGTTACCTGCAGAAGTGTTTCTCACTGATGGCTGTGTTCTTCCCTTTGTGCGGAGCCAGCAGTGGGTAGTGCTTTTGTAAAGACTTTTCTCTTTAGAGTACCCTTTAATGCACATGCAACCTTCTATTACATGGCTTTGCATGCTCATCATGTTCTTTGCCAATCACCTTTAAACTTGAATTACATGATTTTTGATATCTAGTGTCAGCAAAAGTCTTTAGTTTGGACCTGTGGGACCCTAGGAAGACACATATTACTAGAAGCAGCATTACCTGGTCACCAGATGTGTAGTGACAAAGCCAGAGAGGAAAGAGGGGTATCGAAAGAGCACAACCGGTTAAGTCTGCTGCTTTTCTAAATACGACTAGAGACTGCATCACAGAAATGTTAGCTTAAAAGGCTTGGGAGTCTATTGAGCTAAAAAACCAGGATCAGGCCTAAAGCCTGCTTTATTGGATTATGCTGTTGCGGTTGGTCAAAGTGAATCTGCCATTTGATCAAAGTTTATAAAGAAAACTTAATTGAATAACTGATAATTCATTCAGTTACCAAACTAGAGGACGGTAGCCAATACATGCACCGTCGTGCACAAGACAGGAGCCAACTGTCCACCACAGGTCACACCCACATGGGTCAGTTTTGTTTAATTAATATCCATGTTGTGTGTATGAGTACGGCATGAGATAAGCATGGGAATTCGGCAAACATGACAGGGACTTGGAATTTAAACTTGTGAGTGCAGAGCTGTGTCTTTCTTCCCTGAAACTAAGCTCGAATGACCTGCATTATAACAAGAAATCAATCTTGTCTGTTCGTACTTCATGCACCCTAGTAATTCCTGGAGTCAAGCAGCAATGGTGTTTGTGAAGGCTGTTACTGGGTACAGGATCATGGTGTGTGAACAAGTGAATCTAAACCAAGACTAGAAGGTGGCTGTTTCATTCTCTTGACAATTACATCTTGCAGTTTAGCATAAAGCTCAAGCCTGTTTTGCTGGGCTTCTTTTTGACTTTGACACACCTCAGTTTCAGTGATGTCACATAACATGGCAGTATACAGTTGTCACTTTAGACTGAGTTAGCTGTGTGGATAAAAGTAGTCTGGATCTGCTCATTCTAATAGTCAAACTGACATTTTAGATACCTGCTAGTGGATTTGTTTCAAGTCTGTGGTCAGATGAACCCAAAACCTTTCTGTCCAGTAGTATTTCTCCATGCCTATGGCAGAAGATCGGGAAAAAAAGCCCAGCCTGTGAAATGTCCATCTAGCGTCACAGTACTGCAAGGGAGCACTTGTACCATCTTGTGCAAGTCAATGTGCACATGTTCACCTTTCAGAGGCATTCTTTCTGAAAATATATTTTTTGTTAATTTTGAACTGTACTATTCTGCATTAAATTAACTAAACAATTTCCTATGTAACCTTAAAAAAAGTCAGGTTTTTAGCAAATTTTATTTGTCTTCCTGTGAAGCCAGAAGGTGCTGTCTTTGCTGTTTCGAGGCATTTGCTGGCTTTACTGACAGCAGTCACCCTCAGCTTTCTTTTCTGAGGGATGCTGTAACCCTATTGGAGCTAGGACAAGGCCAGGCTCTCGGGCCACAGTCACACTAATCATTAGTAAACTCTCCTTGCTGCCTTCTTCGTCTGATGATTTTAACTAATCAAGCCAATAGACCTGGACTTGCACTACATTTTTCCCTGCAAAGAAGGATTCACTGAAAAGCAAACATGGTGCAAATTCTAATATTAGTTGATTTAAATGTCATGGCCAGACTGAGGACTTGAATATGGTCACTACGGTGGAGGTGGGATTACATCAGGGATCGACTCGGAGTCCTTTCTTATTTGCAGTGGTGATGGACAGGTTCACAGACGAGATTAGACAGTAGTCCCCGTGGACTGTGATGTTTGCTGATGTCATTGTGATCTGTAGCAATAGTAGGGAGCAAGTTGAGGAGACCCTGGAGAGGTGGAGATATGCTCTAGAAAGGAATGAAGGTCAGTAGGAACAAGACAAAATACACACGTGTAAATAAGAGGAAGGTCAGTGGAATGGTGAGGATGCATGGAGTTGAGTTAGCAAAGGTAGATAAGTTTAAAAAAAAAAAAGAGTGCAGGCAGGGTGGAATGGGTGGAGAAGAGTGTCAGGAGTGATTTGTGACAGACAGGTATCAGGCAAGAGTGAAAAGGAAGGTCTACAGGACAGTAGTGAGACCAGCTATGTTATATGGGTTGGAGATGGTGGCACTGACCAAAAAGCAGGTGACAGAGCTAAAAGTGGCAGAGTTAAAGATGCTAAGGTTTGCATTGGGGGTGACAAGGATGGACAGGATTAGAAATTAGTACATTAAAGGGTCAGCACAAGTTGGACGGTTGGGAGACAAAGTCATAGAGGCGAGATTGCATTGGTTTGGACATGTGCAGAGGAGAGATGCTGGGTATATTGGGAGAAGGACACTAATAATAGAGCTGCCAGGGAAGAGGAAGGCCTAAGAGAAGATTTATGGATGTGGTGAGAGAGGACATGCAGGTGATGGGTGTAGCAGAACAAGACGCCGAGGACAGAAAGATATGGAAGATGATGATCCGCTGTGGCAACCCCTAACTGGAGCAGCCGAAAGAAGAAGAAATGTGTATTGTGTGAGAAGTCTACCATCTGTTTTGTATCATTTATTTTTATGTTTTCCAGCTCTCCTAGCAAAGAACTTAATTCACAGTTCCTCATTTATCGTCTCTACATCTACCTTTATTAGATGGATGAAGGTCTCTGGTTCTTAGTCCTAATTATTAAAAATTTTACCTTAACATTAAACCACAGCTAAAAGTGTCATTAATTTGAGTACATTTTGATTTGGTTGAGTCATCCAGAAATGAACACTATTCTTTCAGAGGGCCAATGGTTTAACAAGGAAGCCACACTGATTAGGACAACTGGACATTGTCACCTGCACTTATCTCCATCATTCCTTTTCTGGGCCTAATATTTACTTGTGCAAATGCCCTGGCATCTGTACACACAAGTCGTTTTGCTGATTAGGTACAGTAAATGCCTGTAGCAACAAGTATGGTGATGGTGGTCCTCTACCCTTTATCTTAGGGCATAGCTCTATCTAACCACTAATACGAAGTAACCCAAGTGGCAGTTATAACATCAAAGACTCTACACTTGACCTGTCCACCTTTAGCAGAGGCTTGTCCATTTCAACAGCTAACAGCAAATGGCCCAAGGTACTGCAACCTCTTGATTTAGCAGCATAAATACTGCAAATGAAACACAGCAGGAAAACAAAACTCCTGGTGGAATTCCATGGCATCACATATATTCTACACAGGGGCATCACCTATAGGCTGAGGCATTGAGTTTATCATTTCAATTAAATGTTAGTCCATTGAACATACAAATAAATCTTTGTTTCAGGTAGTTTCTAATAGTCAGTTATCAGTTACTAGTGATAGTATCAGTGCTTGTGTCTTCAAGCTGTCACAATAAATGCCATTCTTTGGGCACATTTTTCTCTCTGTACCATTAAAATCAAGTGGTGGCCCAGTAAGGCTGCAGAAGTGATTTGTCAACTTTTTTGGTTCTGCTCTGGCCTAATGTTAAAACATGGATAGAGGAACCAGAATGGAATAAACAAAACAAAACAAAAAAAAGCAAACACTGATAAACAGAACAATATGAAACATTATGCTGGACAGTGAAGTCAGAAAAATATTTGTCATTAAATACCTGGTAGTCAACCACTTTAACCAAAGGTGGTTAAATTGTAAAGATGGCCTTGTCAAAGAGTCAGAAATGTGAAGTAATTCATCCTAAGCTACAAGTGCCCCCTGTACCCAAAGTCATTCCACACAAACATTAAGGAAACACACAAGAAGTTTTTAAGACTGACTTTACTTTGCAGTATAGAAATCATGGAGAGCCTTTAAAAACATCTCATTTTGCTCCTTTGCCACAGCACTTTGGTCCATACACTGAGTGCAGCCACACTGTGCCTGCTGCTGCTGCTGTTTGTTGTTGTTCCACTCCCAAAAGATGATGGATGTGAGTGGGCTCTCAAGTTCATGCTGTGTCCACGCTTTTGGCTAAATACTTTATTTGGCAATCGTATGTCAGGCCATGGCAAACTGGGTCCGATAATCACTGATTTTTAGATATATTTCAAGACATTTCAACCAGGATTTTTCCCACTCTATTTTCAGTTATCACATTTGCAAAATTCTTTATACAATAAAGGACCATGTATTACTAACCAAAAATATTTTCACTTGCATTAAGGTTGTCCTATGTCAACAATGATATTGTACATAAATACCATGTTATTATTAAAACATAAAAAGCATTTTTTTTTTCCTTTATCTTCTACCTCTGCAAATAAACTAAATGGCCACAATGTAAATTAAATAAAACATTGCGTAATTTGGCATTTTGGGCAGTACCCACATCGGTCATATATACATGATGTCAGGAAAATAATGGACATTAACCTAGAATCAGTGCAATACTTGTCAACATGAGATTAGAAAAAGCAGGCCCCCACAAAGTAAATGTATGCAGTGTTCAGTAATTTCCTTAATGGGCACAAGGCATTGTAATCAGCCATCATCGTTTAGGTTAGGATCTGCAGTTGTGATTGTGAGCCTCTTACTGCTCTGTCTCCCCAAAGATGTCAGTCTTCTTGCGTTTCATCTCTTCAAAGTCAAACTCTGAGCCGGTCATCCTTTTGTAGATATCTTTGATGTCATCACAGGTTGTCTCAAAGTGAGTTGTGGCATCATAAGAACGGGAAATGAAAATCTGAGGAAAAATAATCCAAACTGAAATTATCTTAGTTTAGGTAAATGTAACTGATAACTCATAATCTAACTTCTAATAGAAGTTAAAGGCCATATCCTGCAATTCACCTTGTAAGCTGCTGACAGTGACCCAGTCCCTCCATTCTTCACAACCCTTATTTTGTGATCTGTTTTCTGAACTTTTTTTAACACACATTTACTAGGACCACCTTCACCCGTCAATAGGACCTTAGTGACCAACAAATGAATTTTTAGATGTACTAACCAAAAAAAAGTAGTACTTAAATATGACAATAATGATTACAGTTAACTACCCTGTTATTCCAGCACCTTAGTTTTGTTAGCTTACAGTTACGGCCATAAGTTTACATACACCTTGGCTAAAAACATTCAAACTCAGTTCTTCAACTTCACACATACCATGAAACCAAACAATTTGTGTATTAAGTAAGTTAGAGCATCTACTTAATTTCGCTAAGAGTTTTTCTCCACAATAATGAATAAAAGACATGTTTATTTCAGGTTATAACCACTATGCCAGATTTTCAGTGGGTCAAAAATTTATATATACACTGCCTCTTTAAACAGCAATATTTTGAAGAAACATTCTTATGGAGATCAAACATACACTAATTGAATTAACACAAGAATTGTTTGGTATTTTTGAGTTTGCAAGTTTTTAGCCATGGTGTTTGTAAACTTATGACCACAATTGTATCCCCCCTTACCTAGGCTCATGGCAAAACTTCCTACAAGTAACTTGCATTGACAGTCATAACAGCCATATGCACTTTGTCACAACTGGTTCCAGTACCAGCGATCTAAAGTCAGTCCATTAGGGCAACATTAATATTGTGTATGTGACGGTGCGGGTCAGCTCCATGCTCCCACTTAGGTTTCAGGACCCTCTTGAACATGACACCATTGATAGTCATGACAGGATGAGGACAAACACCCAAATGCATTGCAAGAGGCAGTTGCAAAAGTGAACTGTGCTTTTATTGAAAACAATTCAAAAATCAAAAGAATGTCCAAAAATTGGGCAGTGCAAAAAGTTCAATAAATAAACCGCCCCATAAAAAAGTTTTCAGTGGAGGGTAAAAATGAATCTAACAAATATTCCTTTAAAAACTAGGTTAAACATGGCAGGAAACTGTTCATAAAAACAATGAACCTCGGTGCCCTTTAAAACAGACTTCTTGTCTCATCCCCTTCCGGAACCTTGCACACCGAGGAGAAGTCCACCAGCAGATGCAGACAACCTTTAATCCAGGCTCCTGTCTCCGCTGCCAGTCTCAAGGCATTCCGCTGAGAGCCGCCAGACCCTGCTCTGCACCCACCCCTGCCTTTCCTGACTCCACCCAGCAAAAGTGTGCCCTATCTTCTCATCACTGCCACTTCGTAGGCTCTTCCCGGCAACAACACAAATTCCTGAGCATAACAGTCCCTCCTGCTAACTGATCATTCAGCAGAAGCGATCCCTTGGCCCCCTCCCAAACGTTGGCCACACACATTCCTCCCCTGGGGTTCCATTCCTGTCTGTCCGCTTCCTTTCCACACACCAGCTCTCTCTCTCTCTCTCTCTCTCACCAGTGAGAATCCTAGCAGCAGCATTCTGCATGTGTGCACTTAATACTGGGCTGTCTGCTCCCACAGAATGGAACCATTCTCGCCACACTACTAAGCCCCCACCCAAAGACCTTTTAAAAGACCTTTTTTTTGGGGTCTATTTAAAATAATTTTGCAAATGATCTAGTAAATCGCAGATGCTCATCTTGAAAGTGTCCTGCATGCACAAAATAAGAGAGACAAATAAGACCTAATAGAATAGCATGATTACCAGCAACAGGCTGACTTCTGCATTTGCAGGTATGCACATTATAATAATAATAAATAAAACACAGAAGAAGCTTAGCTGGATCAATATGTAGAAATACGAGAGAGAAGCCATGGCTGGAGATGTGCAGGAGCTGGACGCAAAGACAGTGGTTCAGCAATTTAAGAACATTGAGAAGGAAGTTCAAATACTTAAGAACCAGCAGATGAGTAACTTCTCATGGTCACACAGTATCAGTGGCAGGATTTAAACCTGAAACTTCATGGTTTGAAGTCCAGTGCCCATGCTGCATAGTGGTTAAGTGTTTGGACCTCACGCCCCAAGGTTACGGGTTCAAATCCCACCAATGACACTGTGAGACCATGAGCAAGTCACTTCACCTATCTGTGCTCCATTTAAGTCTCCTTGCATAAAGGCATCAGCCAAATAAATTAAGGTAAGTGTAGAAAATGACTTTTAGGATTAAAATGGACCTCTCTCTATTGTTTTGGAAGCCATCAGGTTTTACTTTTTGCTGGTAACTGGAATAACAAACCACAAGTCTCACGCAAGTAAGATCACTTCTTGTAAAATGACAAGATTAATGATTTTGTTACATAATGAAGCGTGATAAAAACAAAGCAAGCACACTGCACAGCATGCTTTGTAAACTGTTAACATCCCCAGCGGAAGCTGAACAGAAAATCCACTTCCCCTCTTCTTAAAATTTAGCCCATTTAGGAAATAGTTTCACTTCTTGTAGAATGTCTGCTTAAGGGCTAAATATATTCACTCTCCTGTAATCAGTTTTTGACATTTGTCCTCTTAGCTATTCATGTTAAATCAAGTGTTTTTGGGAAAAAGCAGTTTGAAACAATACCTTTTGAATTAATAGCTAAAAAATATACAAGTAGCCAGTAAGACTTATGTACATTTGACTCATCTGCTGCTTGTTCTTTGACTGCAATTATTCTAAAGAGGCTCCATTCAGGCCTTATTTCCTGTGCTGCTTTTTTAACTTCCCTTAGTTCGGTCAGCATTGTTACTGCTTATCTCAAGTTTCCTAACATAAACCACCATACAAGACGATGGAAGAGATGCACGAAAGATGCACGAAACACCTAGCAGTGCTTTTAGGAAATGACTGAAGTGCTCAGATGACACCAAGTTCAATTGGCTTTTATTTTGTCAAATTGCATAATAAAAAAGAAAGTTGTTCCAGTACCCCATATATTTTAAATCAGGACTTTTGGAAATTTCACAGCAAGCTCTTTAATCATCATCTTCATAACTGAAATTGAGACATTCCCACGTGATAAAAAAGTAACACCCAGACAATATGCTACTCTTTTAGTAGGCTAACTGTCAAAAAAAAGGAAGTGGCCACTGTTATCAATTGGGACAAAGACTGCACTAGTAAGAAACAATGCAGTTAAAACCAGGGGGGTTGGGGGTTGTTATTTGTATATTGTCTTTACCAGAAAAAGTACAGAGTGCTTCCACCTATCACACTTATTCAATTACATTAAAACTATCCACATAAACCTGCTAAATTAAATTTGAACCTAAAAGGTAAAATTCTATACTAACCTGGCTTTCAGTTCCAAAGTCAGTGGGAGAAAACTGATCACTAATACTGACAAACCTGCAAAGAAAAACAACAAAATGAACATTTCCAAGGCTCTGACAATAGTGGGCAAAAATGCTGGAGATGGATATCCAAAATATGAATAATAAAATGAAAAAAGGAAAACAAAACAAGTACTTTTGTTCAACAGGCTCGAGAAGGTCCAAAGCCGGCTTGATCTCTCTCTCTGGGTCAGATGTTTCCACTGTTGTGCTGACAATTGCAATGTATTTTCCCTGGGCAGCAACATTGTGTGCATAAGAAATCATGCATACATAAATATCTGTAAAGGCAAGACAAGGTAGGTTCATGAAAATAAAACACTGAAGTAGTCAATAAATATATAACTTAAATTGTAAATATACTGAATATTTAATTATACCATAGAATGCACAGTGTAATAGTAAACTAAATGTAAAAACATTGAATAACACCGAGAAAACCTTGAACAGAGAAAACTAATATTGCGGGAGTTCAAGCTATTGTCTTAAGAACCGCTAGCTGTAAACACTTTTTTTTTTTTTTTTTTTAATGAGTTTTAAGCACAGGGAAAAAAAATGAGCATTTGAAAAATCCATAATTTATACAAAAACTAACCATAAACAACCAAGAAAAGTAACATTTTAGGAGTCGAACCTTCTGGCATGAAGGAAGTGAGGAGAAGTTGGGTGGAGAGGAGATTACAATTTTGAGGAAAAGTCCCCCTGCGTGATGCACATCTGACCGAGAACAATGTACCGTACAGGGAGAGACTGAACAGTGCCGAAATCACCGGCATGTACGAACCAAAAGGGAAACGAAATAGAGCACAAAGAGTTCACAGCGAATGCACAGGGAGAGATTAAACATGTGCGGAAATCATCGGTGCATACGAACCGGAAGGGAAACTGGCTTGTTCGTCACCCAAGTGTGTGGTTGTAAGCAGATGCAAAAGTTTGGCAAACTTTTTGGCAGTAATCCGATTTGTACGTGTTCAGAGACATTTGTGATCCAAGGTTCCACTGTATGCACTTTGCACACTAAATATGCTCCAGTCAGGTAAAAGCCAAAAGGCCCAATAACTCTGGGTAAGTTAACAGAAAACACACTGACCAAAAAAAAAAAAAAAAATTACATCCTTAAGATTTAGTGCAGGGGATTGATTATAAGCCACGGTTTACGTCTGAAATATTCAAATTGAAATATAAATATCAAATACCATTTAAAATTATTTCTTTTAAGAAATGAATGCAACATCCCTCAAAAAGAACACTTTTATTAAATTACTTTATGATAAATTTCTCACACAAGTAAATACTTCACAGCATTTTACCATTGCCTCAAGTTCATTATAATACCTGTTAATAAATATCAAACCTGATATTCATAGAATTACATATTCATCATTTACTTACTTAGATACATGTGAAAACAATTAAAGTGAGATTAAGTCTTCCAGTTTGTAATTCAGTTTTGAATGTCACCTACTTTAAAAGTAGCGATAGTGATCACTTTTTTCTCGCTGACTTTGAAAGTGAAAACATCCTAAAATGCAACTCTGTATATCACTTTGTAAATAACTTTGTTTTGTTATTAGAGAATACTTGTTATACATGAGTGCCTTCCTGTTCAATACATTCTTTCCTATCAACACTACAGTCGACCCTCGAAATACAACCGGCCAGATATGCAAAAAACTTGGTTTTACGACCAAAAGTTTTGTTTTGAATTACAACCAACATCTTGAGTTACGACCTGGATGAGGTCATGTGTATCCACTTGTGTGACTGTAAACAAACAGCCGAAAGCATTCGTAACCATCAGTTGGAGCCCTGATAAGTGTGTTTGTGGACGTAATTTCAGTCAGTGCAGTGATTTATATAATTTATTTCGATAATTGCTGTCGAAATGGCCCCAAAAAAGCTAGAAAAGCAGCTAAGGAAGGAAGAGAAGGTAACGAAGGTAAAGAAAGCAATCACAATCGAAATGAAGAAGGAAATTGTGTGGAAATATGAGCATTCGTGTGACCGATCTCGCTAATATGTACAGCATGTCGAAATCCACCATCGCGACAATTTTACAAAGAAAAGATTTGTATAAGGAAGCTAGTGTTGCTAAAGGTGTTGCTCAAATTACAGTGGGATGCAAAAGTTTGGGCAACCTTGTTTATAGTCATTATTTTCCTGTATAAATCGTTGGTTGTTACGATAAAAAATGTCAGTTAAATATATCATATAGGAGACACACACAGTGATATTTGAGAAGTGAAATGAAGTTTATTGGATTTACAGAAAGTGTGCAATAATTGTTCAAACAAAAAGGTTCATAAATTTGTGCACCACAAAAAAGAAATGAAATCAATATTTAGTAGATACGCCTTTTGCAGAAATTACAGCCTCTAAACGCTTCCTGTAGCTTCCAACGAGAGTCTGGATTGTGGTTGAAGGTATTTTGGACCATTCCTCTTTACAAAACATCTCTAGTTCATTCAGGTTTGATGGCTTCCGAGCATGGACAGCTCTCTAACTCACACCACAGATTTTCAATTATATTCAGGTCTGGGGACTGAGATGGCCATTCCAGAACGTTGTACTTGTTCCTCTGCATGAATGCCTTAGTGGATTTTGAGCAGCGTTTCGGGTCGTTGTCTTGTTGAAAGATCCAGCCCCGGCGCAGCTTCAGCTTTGTCACTGATTCCTGGACATTGGTCTCCAGAATCTGCTGATACTGAGTGGAATCCATGTGTCCCTCAACTTTGACAAGATTCCCAGTCCCTGCACTGGCCACACAGCCCCACAGCATGATGGAACCACCACCATATTTTACTGTAGGTAGCAGGTGTTTTTCTTGGAATGCTGTGTTCTTTTTCCTCCATGCATAACGCCCCTTGTTATGCCCAAATAACTCAATTTTAGTTTCATCAGTCCACAGCACCTTATTCCAAAATGAAGCTGGCTTGTCCAAATGTGCTTGAGCATACCTCAAGCGGCTCTGTTTGTGCTGTGGGCAGAGAAAAGGCTTCCTCTGCATCACTCTCGCATACAGCATCTCCTTGTGTAAAGTGCGCCGAATGGTTGAACGATGCACAGTGACTCCATCTGCTGCAAGATGATGTTGTAGGTCTTTGGTGCTGGTCTGTGGGTTGACTGTTCTCACCATTCGTCGCTTCTGTCTATCCGAAATCTTTCTTGGTCTGCCACTTCGAGCCTTAACTTGAACTGAGCCTGTGGTCTTCCATTTCCTCAATATGTTCCTAACTGTGGAAACAGACAGCTTAAATCTCTGGGACAGCTTTCTGTATCCTTCCCCTAAACCATGATGGTGAACAATCTTTGTCTTCAGGTCATTTGAGAGTTGTTTTGTGACCCCCATGTTGCTACTCTTCAGAGAAAATTAAAGGAGGAGGGAAACTTACAATTGACCCCCTTAAATACTCTTTCTCATTATAGGATTCACAATTATTGCACACTTTCTGTAAATCCAATAAACTTCATTTCACTTCTCAAATATCACTGTGTGTGTCTCCTATATGATATATTTAACTGACATTTTTTATCGTAACCACCAACGATTTATACAGGAAAATAATGACTATTAACAAGGTTGCCCAAACTTTTGCATCCCACTGTAGTAAGTCACGATCAACAGTGTTAGACGAGTTAGAAAAGCTATTATTAGTGTGGATAAACGAAAGGCAGATGGCAGGTGGTTGATGACATTGTCACTATAGCCGAGTCCATAGGCTTGCAGGTAGACAGTGGTGATGTTGAGGAACTGGTGGAGGAACACTCAGAGGAACTGCCTACAGAGGAACTTCAGCAACTTCTGACTGAGCAAAAGAGAATGGCAGCTGAGGAGCTTTCTGAAGAGGAGTGGGAAGAAACCTTAGACCAGTTTTTATTTCTGAAAATGTTGAGACCTAGTGAGCCAGAAGCAGGTCCTGGTGGGCTACAGCCTCTCCCAAGGAAAGAAGAGAGAGACAGCAGAGAGCAAAAGTCCTGATGTTCTTATGGAAGGGGACTCTCCTTCCAAACAATTACCACCTTCCATTTCATTCTCCTCCTCCTCCCTTCCTGCAAGCCAAAGATGTCAACTTAAATGGTAAGTACAGTATGAAATTGTTGTTTCTGGTAGGCTAGGCACTTTTTATAACTTTTTGGTTAGTAATCAGAAAAATTATTGGTGATTTTGGTAAATTATGCACATTATACAACCCTTTTTTATTATGAAAAGGTTAATGTTCTGAACGCATTATGGGTATTTCCATTATTTCTTATGGGAAAAATAGTCTTGACTTACAACCAACTTGAGTTACAACCAACATGATAGCTATGTAGGTAAGGCAGGTAGAAAGAGGTAGAGGACGACAATTAAACAGATACATTTATATAACACACACTGTTGTCTGAACATACACCAGAATAACATCTGGCCTGGCAGTTACAGTTATGCAGTCATATTACTATTGGTATAAAGGTTTTTAATTCATTTAAACACACAGAGCATTGCACCAAATACTGTAGGTGACTCTGAGGAGATTCTCCTCATCTTATCTTAAGGAAATTGCATGTGCTGTACTTTTCCAAACTGCTGTAAATTATACCAATGCAGCGACTTGGCTGATCATCAGTCACACAGTTTCACTGAATTTAAGGCCCATGACACCTTGAAGGTTTCATCAGATGATAGAAGCTCGGCCGATTCTAATCGCCATTCCCCCAGCCCCCGTTAGTAGTACTAAAACCATTAATATAAAACGAACCCACTTTTTCCCTGTATAAGCCTATTCTGCCAACATCACAAGTGAACTCCAATTGGAGTCACACAAAACAGGCTTGCACTGCAAGCTTATCTCAGCAACTTCGGAATCGTGCCGGACATGCTTGTACTAATCCCGTCCCACCTAACTACAACACCCTTAAAATCCTAAAATTAACAAACCATAAAATCCTACAATATAAATATGTACATCATAAACTACACATTCAGTACATACCTCATCAAACCACAACTAATTGTTGATATTTTAAAATGCCAAGAATAAATTAAAAACACACTTCAGATTTAAGCAAAAACCCTAGCCGTCTTTTCCCCACTCCATATTCCCCACTCCATATCTGTTTTAGCTACAGTATATCCAATAGTTTACTTCTCCTGCCGCGCTAATCATATTTTTTTTTACCACTTGCCGAAGCTGTCTTGCTGAGAAGCCAAACTCTCTGACCAACTATGTTACTGATCTAGCTACAGAGCAGCAGCAACTTACTTCAAATTTCCACACATGCACAGCCCAACCTTTCCAGGTATCGTCAGCTGCCAAGCCTATATATCTCGCTCTCTTCCTTTCATGCGCTTCCTTGATTAACACTTCCCATAGAACCGTTAATTCAAGTAAGTACACTATTCTTTCCCTTTCTGACCACAATATCATACAGTATCTGGCCACAAGTTACTTATAGCTATTTATTTTGGGACTGCTTGCCTTGCATTAATATCTATATTAAGCTTCCGATCGTTTGACACACTTACGTAACCCCCATTTGGTTTAGCCAGACCTACAGAGGCGTTGTTCTCCCCCTGCTTAGCACCTGCCTAATCACACTTGCCTGTTTTGCAGAATTTAATCCATTCCTTTTTCCTTCCAATTCATTGGCAACACATAACACTTTATTATGCGTCCAAGTATATCTGACTTGGCTCAAACTAACTTTGCAGCCTAACAGAATGCGCCATAGTGAAACAACACCTGCACACAACACACAATTCAAGTCATCCCCTGCCCACACTATCACGTTTTTTGGAGATGGGAGCACATAATTAATTACTCCAATAAAGAAAACTGAACCCTACCAGATCTCCCTTCACCTACCTTACTCGAAAAGGGCCTTCTAATTTGACACCCTGCTATGTTGCACATGCTCCACTACCGCTTTGAGCCACAGATATGCTTCTGCCTGCTTCACCGTTACCTCTGGGTCTCATTTAAGTCATGCTTTAATCGAACCAAACACTTAAAACTCTTCTACTAAGTTGAGTACTGGTAGCAGAAAGAGTCCCATGTCATATCAATGCGCCTGCTTGTGCATCAAGGAACTCCTAACCATTACTTTATATATGCACTAAACATCCTTTCACACATCTCCACTTGGCAAATAGCTTTGTTGTAAATTGTGAAACGCCACATAATCTGTGGGAACAGCCCAAACTATTTAATATTGGGAGTAACTTCCTCATCAAGTTTAACTCTTTTAGGGCGAGTATTGACAGGAGGGGTTGAGGGCGACAATCAGCTGTTAATGGCGACAAAACTCAGTTACGTCACAAGCATTCCCTCTCTGCTTGGAATACTGTTAGACTCATTGACTTGGCATCTAATCCTTGTGTGCATGTGAGTTACGAAATGCAAACAAATGTAAACAAAGGCAAGATGGCATTGACATCTCACGAGGGAGCGAAGACAGTGCAGAAAAGAAAATACCCAGCAGACGATGTTTTGTGCATTATCACTGAGTCGGACTTTGATTTTTCAGAATCTGAATTTGTTGAGAATGATCAGGAGATTGAGCAAGAGAGTGAGGAACTGGCATCAGCTGATCAGACACCAGCCAATGCCATCTTAGCTGAGTGCATTCATGCAGCCGATGCAGCTACAGCAAGGTCCATGTGGGAGGAATACCCAGACATTGATCCATGGGAGCCAAACTGGCTACCAGACTTCACAAGACAGCATGGTTTCCTGTTGGACACGACAGATTACCGGCCGCTGGACTATTTCAGGCTGTTCTTTCCTGAGGCTGCCTTTCAGCTACTGTCAGACGAGACAAACAGGTTTGCAGAGCAATTTTTTGAATTGCGGGCTGCACTTGCACCGCATTCTCATTTTTCAAAGTGGAAACCCACAACAAAAGACGAGATGAAGGGCTTTGTGGCATTACAAATAGAGATGGGACTAGACTGGTGATATAACTTCAGGGAGCATTGGTCCAAACGTGCTTTGTTCCCTGGTGGCTTTGGACAGGTTGTACCGCGTGATAGGTACGTTCCGCTGCAAAGTTTTATTCACTTCTGTGATAACCAGAAGCAAATCCCAAGGGGTGAGCCAGGCTATAACCCCATGTATAAAGTTCAGCCCCTGCTTGACATTGTGGAACCAACATATAAACAATTTTATCAGCCTGGCCGTGATTTGTCTGTGCATGAATCTATGATAACATACAAGGGACACCTTTTTTTCCGCCAATATATGGCAGACAAGCCCACAAAGTATGGCATAAAGGATTTTGTACTGGCAGAAGCAAACACTGGTTTCTGCCTGAAAGTAATTACATATACAGGAAAGTATTTCTTTCAAAGAGAGAACTGTCCCTTGACAAGTCAGGTTGTGCTGGAGCTGCTTCAGGGCTATGAACATTTGGGTGTATGTGGACAATTTTTATACATAACCAGAATTGTTCATGGAGCTACAGGGCAGAGGAATTGGAGCTTGTGCACAGTGAGGGTGAATAGGAGACACATGCCTTCACAGTTGAAGCCAGACAGGCTGAAGATTAAAAGAGGTGACAATCCGGTTTTCATGTGGGCGGATAACTTGGTAGCAGTGGTGTGGCACGATGTCAAAATGGTGATTGTTCTCTCTACAGTACACACTAACGATATATGTGAGAAAGTGCTGCAACAGACAATTGAAAAGGAAACACCAGTGCAACACGTATTGTAAGCAGTGCAATGTGGCAATGCATGCAGCTGGCTGCTTTGAGCGATATCATACATTGCAGGACTTTGCTGTGTAACATGTATGCAGGCTCATACAACATACAAGACAGTAACATTTGTCAAAGGTAAATATTTTTTGTTGATTTGATATGTTAAACCATTGCTTTCTGTTCTTTTTTTAAAAAAGTTTTTGGAAAAATATTCAGCCCTGGGAGAAAAGAAACAAAAAAATTAGCCCTAAAAGGAATTAAATCTTTTAACAATAGAAACACTTTGACACTAACTAGGCTTTACTTTTAATTCAGCCCATTACAAAGTGTCTTTCAAAGTAATCTCTTTGTACAATTATGTGGCTTATTTTGTGTACAGTATGTTAATTATTTACCCGAAATGCTTAATTTATTTTTAACAGAAGGCATGATAATCTCTTTAAACTAAAGACTAAACTTTACATTTTTTTAAGATTATAACTGAGCAGAGAAATGGCAAGCAAGAGACCACCTGTGGCACTGATGCCACCACTTACATTGTGAATGTTGAACATTCTGAAAGTAACACATGTAATCCAAGGTCAAACTGTGTTGAGTAGAAATGTAATAACACTAGTGTGCTTGTGGACTCAACTGCAGCACAACAGAAGAGCATTCAGGTTTTCCTTCTACTGTTACCTCCGAGTGGAGACTCTGCTGTGGTTCAGTTCTTAGTGGTTAGAAATGCTGAGGATGAGGCTAACATAGTCTTAACTGTTAAGTTAACAACAGAACATTATGCAAGAAAGTGCAATGTTAAGAACAGGATTATACTCAATAGTGCAGTGGCACAGATGAAACAAACTTAATTTATTCAAGTAGACAATGCCTACATTGCCTATCAAATGCTTCTCTTTACTGTCAAAATTCTCTTTTCTGAAAAGAACCTTCAAATGATAATATACATGTGGTTAATGCGGCAGTTTCACTGAAGCCAAAGAAAATAAAAAAAAAAAAATAAGGGCAAGCCAGCATGTGCCATACGATGTACAGTTCAGTATTTTCTCACTTCAGCTAATACATTGAGAATTCACTTAAAGCAGATAACACAAACACACATAAAATGCAGTCTTCTAAACTATACAGTTAAGTATCAGAAGTTACACAGAGAATTCAATACTGGAACAACAAAATGTAGTACATAATAAATCTGAAAATGTAAAAGTTTCAGATTAGGGTGAAGCCAAACCATTTTAATTGAAAATGTTACCATATCTACTTTAAGAAAAAATATAAAATTGGACACAATACAAATAATTTAAACATGAAGATTCTGCTTTAATTTTTTTCATTGTTCCTGACCTCCTTAAATTTTCATGACATACGCCAAGAAGCTTGTAACTCCTTTTCACTGCGCTAATAGCCCGCTTTTTATTCTGCAAATGTGTGGATTAGCAGAACACAGCCTGCTACACCCAACACACAAAGTCAGATGAAGGCATCGCCCAACTATAATCCTCACAGTTTAAGTCTGTGTTGAAGTGGCTATTTTACAATGCACTTGTAAGGAATTATTTTTTTGTTCTTTATTTCACCTCATACAATTTCTTGTATTAGGAATTTGTTAGTTTTCACATAACCCTTGGAGTCAGAGCGCAGGGTCAGCCATTGTACAGCACCCCTGGAGCAATGGCAGGTTAAGGGTCTTGCTCAAGGGCCCAGCAGAGGAGGATCTCTTTTTGGCAGTGACAGGGATTCGAACCGGCAAACTTCTGGATACCTTAGCCTCAGAGCCACCACTCCGCCCCATTACCTATTATATAGGTAATGAAATACTGTGATTTGAAATAGATACATTTCATGTGTGATCCGTGTCTAAAACAATCCGTTTGTAAATATACAATGACAGAGGAAATGCAAGGCAAGACATGCTGAACACATGGCTAAAAGAGAAAATGTTTTCAAATCTTATAGTAATAACAACATTATTTTGACATGAAGTGTAGGATGTGCGAAGCCCAAATATCCCAGAAACACTTTGATAAAAGGGGTAACGAAACAAGTATGATTTTATTCAAGAATAAAACCAAAAAAGAACTAAAGTGCTCAATCGACATGTTGCTGAAGCTCAACTATCAGTCAATATAAAGTAAAAGACATTTGCATATGTGTGTGTGTTTCATTTTCAACCAGCTGCTGCTGTCATGGATCTGTGCAGATGGCGCAGTGGATAAGCTACAGTTTAGTAATGGTAAGGTAATACCACATCTTTTCTGTATTTAGCAATTTGAGACGTGAGCCACCATTATTTTTATCATACTATATAACAAAAACATACATTTGATGTAAGACTGTAACATATTCTGTAAAATTATAGAACTTGCAAAAGATATTACTTTTCTTCACACAGGACATTCATATCACATATCATTTGAACAAATGTTTTTATTCAGTTTTATTCTTGGATTCTTGAATTAAAAAAAAAAATCATTCAAATGACATGTTGATATGAATAGAACATCCACCATAGACACTGCGGTGTCAGTCTGCTCAGCAAGACACCAAGAAGAAACTACTGTGATGCGTTTGTGTCTGCATTTATCCCTTCAGCACTAACTTTTACAAGTACGATAAATTTACACCGGCTGTTACAGACTCGAATCAAATGTATGTTTTTATTTTATAATAGTAATAACAACAACAACAACAACATCTCACTACTCAAAACTGTAAATGTGAGGAGGACCCAGGATTGAATCTGCACCTCTTGATTATGAGACAGCAGTCTTTACCTCTGCACCAGCAAAGTCTACTTTGTATCAATTGATAGTTGGGCTTCAATTTTTTTACACATGGTCAGTAACATGTAAATTGAATCTTTTTTTTATTTGGTTATATTCTTGAATAAAAGTGCACTTGTTTTGTTATACCTTTTGTGAAAATGTTTATTTGATATTTGGACTTCAGTCTTCACACATTATATACTTCACGTCAACGTTTTGTCAATTGTTACTATAACATGAAAAAAGTTTCTGTTTTAGTTTGTGTTTAACATTTCTTGCCTCACATTTCCTGTCATCCTACATTTACACAGATTGTCATTGATACAGAACACACATGAAATGTATGTACTTCAAATGAGGATATATTATTTACCTTCTACAATTCCAGACACCTCTCACCCAGATAAACAGACTTGAGCTGGGAGAACATTGTGTCTGACCTGAGCTCTGTCTGTAGGGGATGGGATAGCAGACTGCCTGTGCCGATTGTGTGCTGATGCAAAACAAAAGACGCTGATGAGGAGGTGTGAAGGAATTCAAGAATATTTTCATAGGCTTCAGGGATTGTAGTGTTAAATTAATTTTGCATCTTAGCTTGCAACAAAAACAAAACTGAACCTAATTTCACAGTGCACAACAGCAGCTTATATATGCAACACTACATACTCTGTCTGAAATCAAACCTGGACCAGATCTACTTTTTTCAAAAAGCAGACAATTTAAAAAAATATTCTAATATTAATTAATATTTACAAACTGTAGTGCCATAGAAACCTAAAAAGAAGTACCATGTAGCCAGTGATATCACAAAAGGTACTGTGGACTTTTACACACTTAAACCATTAAATGTTAATTAATTGAAAAGAAAAAGGATGTGAATAAACATATACAAAAGCAAATGATGATATTTAGGTAAATACCCTGTAAATTCTATTTTGACTTTAAACATCACTTATATTTCTTTATGCAACATACCAGATTTCCTGTTAACTTGATTTTGTGGAATGATGATTTGGCATGAATTGGCATCACTTGTGTTCTTGATTGGATGACTCATGATACAGATGACTCGAATGACCTGCCCAGATTTGGTTACACGGTCTGTTACATAGCTTGGATCACAAATCAGCTGTTTACAGCGAGCAATCTGGCAAATAAAGGAAAAATGTTACATGTCGACTTCCAAGTTATGCACTTCTATAAAACAGTAGCACTCTTGCACATTGAATTTCACTTATAATAAATCAAATTTTTTGTAGTCTATATACATGTTTTTAAGGGAGTGAACCTGCCGAGTAGTTTCATTGTTTTTGAAAACTGTAGTAGCACAACACAAAAGACATTTAAATATTGGTTAATGAAACAGTTATTTACTAATAAATATCAGACTTACTATACCTTGACTTCAGTCATTTTACTGTCTTAACTCATGTCATACTGATTAGAGTATTATCTTTATATTGTGCCGACGTATTTATCTAATGCAATTTACAATATAAGGATGAACTAGATAACAATTTTTAAATATCTTTTCTGCATCTGTCCTGTTTTGTAGCTTGTAATAATCTGTACACTTCTACTAATCCATCTGCAGTTATGGAAAGGCATCCACTTCAAAAGTTTTGTTTTAACTTCTGTTTCTGTCATGAGACAGTATATGGCATGTCTGTTCAGAACAGCACAAATATTAAAGTGAGATAATTCCAAAACAGTTAAATAGATTCATCATACATCAGCACTGACTGGCACAAGTACAAATCTGTACTCTTAACTTCTGAAGTAATTAGTAAATCACTGCTTTGTAATTTTCATTTAGTTTCATTTTTGTAAAAGTAGCTTTATCAGTTTCTTTTTAATTAACTGAGTATATATTTTCAAATACACTGCTCAATGCCAAAAAAAGCTTTTTTTGGTAACAAATCACAGCCTCTCCCATACATGCACAAGTTCCATGAATAAAATAAGATCATCCAGCAACTCAATGTACTCAAGAACACTTTATTTATTCACAAGCTCATAAAGAAAGCTAAGATTTTCTCACTTCCCAAAGGAAGAGTATCCTAAAATCTGCTCAAGTCAATCAAATGCCTTTCTACATGCTTTAAAGTGTACAATGACATAAGGACATATCCTACATAACCAAGAAAGGTGTTTTGTTTTTTCTTTTTTGCTGATAGATTTAACATTAAATATAATCAGCTTCATTACTTTGTAGTAAATGTTTTCGGGGTTAATGATGCAGGTCTAATATTACTGTGGTCAAAATCACCTGTATTTAACTTGAATACTGCTTCATGATTTACAAATCGATATACGAAAGTCATTTTTGGAATCGAGTCTACGTATTATGAATATTTTCCTGATCACACTTCAAAGTTGAGAATTTCAGTAAATTCTTTACATGAAAGTTTTGGCTAAATGAATTGTAATGATTGATAAATACATTTATTTTCCCTTCACAGAAAACAAATTTCAAATATTACCTCGCCTTCAGACTTCACTCCAATTACTTTTCCATTTTCCATAATGATTTCTTCAATTGGTTTATTTAACATGTAGGTACCTCCATAAATGGCACTTAATCTAGATTAGGTAGCAAACAATAATTTATTAAAAATGGAAATGTCGAGCAGAAATCTACATTTTACATGAAAACTTCAACAATATCTCACCTTGCAAAACCCTGTGGCAATTCTCCCAGACCATAGAGAGGATAGAGGTATGGACTTTTGCCATATCTGGCCAGAGATTCACTGTACAGCTTAATTCTGTTGATTGTTTCAAGGCATGGCTGGTCTAAGTAGCTGAGGATCAAAAAGGGTTCGTTTGTGAAATGTTATTTATGCAATAAATATAAACAGTTGCAAGAAAAAAAATATATACCAAATATATTTTGAAACTAGCAAGTAGCATTTTTCCAGATCATAAAAATGCAAATACCATCATAATATGCCCACAAAATCATCAAAATGACAGTAGCTAGGTGAAGTAATAGGTTCTACTCACTCGTCTGTCCTATATAGTGCAAGTGCATGACCTGTAAAGTCAATTATATCTTGGCCCAGGTCAAATTTTTTATATACATCTCTCATTGTTGACTTTTTGGGGTCAACGCCTTCAAATGTCTTAGGATCATTTTCATCAAAGTTTGCAACATATATTAAAAATTTCCTGAACCGTCTCTTCTCAAACAATCCCATTAAACCTAGAAGAGAAATTTTAAGTAGATTAATGCTTTGTGGCTCCTACTTAAGAAAACATTAACAATACATGAAAGAGACACTTTCCTGTAGGCTAAAATACAATTAGTGTCCACTTTATTATTCACACCTATCTAGCAGCAACTTGGTTTACCCATGTAACTTTGAATAGCCTAAAATCATGACATATGAATCCAAGTCCATGTTGTGATTCTGTATCCCAAAGCTGTTGTAAAAGATGGAATTGTATCTTTATAGGACGCAGTCTTGTATGCACTTGATTGGATTGTGATCTGGTGACTGTGGTGGGTACCATTTTAAGAACCAACTGCTATCAAGCTCATTCAATCATTAGATCCTAAGGCCCTTAGGACATCGATTATTATCCTGCGCTTTCACAGATGAGCAAACTCACAACTGTGTTAAGATGTCCTTAGGTATTCAAACTCTGCTACTATAAATAAGATGTATTATGTAAATCATAACCCTTATTATTACATTGCACTGCTGACATGCTGGGATGATGCATCTGTGGCCTTACAGGGTTTTTGCCATATCCTAGGGATCTTCACAGCAGTGTTTAGTGTTTCTTGTTTATTCCAAGGCAACCACAAGCTTTAGTATTCTGCTAATGACAGTTGAATGCAATGGACTGGTTCGCCGACTATCCACGGCAAACTACAAAGAATTGTACATTATGATGTGCATCTTATTGCAACAATATTGCGCTTAGGTAGAATATAACCAGAAATTATATGCATTTTTTGTATCTGTAACAACATAATTTTTTTTATACAGCTCCTTCTGATCATGAATATAAGTTAGCTCACCTTAGCCTGTCAGCAACTGACATGAAGTCAATTTTTTTATTTTTTAAAATGATATGGGTGAACAACAACAACATATTTCACTATAATAATCAATTCTAAATGAAGAGATTCACAGCTTATTAGGATTCAGAAATAACGACACACAACATAAAATGAAGTTGAACTAAATTTTTAGTTCATTTTAGCTACCAAGTTAGAATGAATAAGGCTGGTTAGACAAATTATATAACGCACAACAGGTCTCAAATTTGGTCCATTTTCCTTCACTCATACTGAATGAAGAATGTGTGCTGACATGGTCTTGAGGTAACATGTGAGTAACTCCACAATGAGAATGGGAAGGACTTATAGCTTGGCTGCACATTTCTAAAGTGCAGTCCCCTTCAGAGGTCTCAATTATGGTGGTATGAATACTAATTCATGGTTCTATGAGCTGGCACATTCCCACTCACTGACAGCAACACAGAAAACACAAAGCAGCCTTAGAAAATAAAACTAACTGTACATTATCTGTTAAGAATAGCCTGCTATGGAAATAACTGAGGGACATCTGACAATATCATTTAACAGGTGGACATGTTTTTATTTGTGTTCACATGTCACTGTCTAAATCTAATCAACTAAAACAGCTGATGATCTTCGCCATTGTCACCTCATGCGACATGTGTCCAAGCGTAACATGGGGTACACCTTTTGTGTTTTGAAGACTTAAATTCTTACTGACTACATGTTTATGTTTATTTTACAAGCCTGCCTAAATTAGTCATTTATGCCTTATTAGGAAATTTCACATAGAACAAACCTCAATCAAATTGAAAAGCAGCCTTACTAGGCCACATCTTTTAAGAATTCAGGTTTACTTACTTGAAGCTAAAGCCTCTGTTTCAGTAGATGGGACCTTATGAATTCTGCCCCCTTTGTACACAAAGCTTCCCTCAATTACCTTGAAGTCAAGGTAACGGGTCACCTCGGTCAAAAGCAGCATCTTCACCAGCTGACCTGAAGTAAAACAGGAATTTTAACATTAATGCAACAGTCTGTATTCCTGAAAAATGTGTGTCTCTTTAAAAAACAAAACTTGAAGCATTCTAGAACACTTTAAGTAGGGTTATTCTGCAGAAAGATTTTAATACACCAGTTCTTATTAGTTATGCCAAAAACTCCTGTTTTTCACCAGTCTCTTAGCAGTTTAATTGTCATTTTCTGGATGTATCCAGGTTAGCAAGTGAGCAAGAGAGAGAGAGAAAGAGCGCGAATGCAAGCGAGCCCAAGCAGAAGAAGTAAACATTACAGAATTACATTTCCTCATGTATGACACGCACCTGATTCTCCAATGCTAATTTTTGGGAAAAAATGTGCGCGTGGTACACACGTAAATACGGTATATTACAGTTCTGTATTGTGAAGTGGGACTCAGTTCACATTAAAACTCTCTTAATCCACTTCAGGTTTGAAGAGGTGCAGGAGACTATCCAGGTACCATTGGACACAAGGCAGGAAACTGGCCAATCTATCAGAGGGGCTACCCATACAAAAGTCAATATGGAATCACCAATTATGTACGGGGAAAATGTGCAAACTTCACCAGCCCAATGTCTGGGCATGAAATTTGAACCCATGATGCTTTGGTGAAAATGTAATCGATTTTAATGAGAAAATGTTATCTGTAATTATGAAAAAACAACCCAAATAGAACAAGCAAGGTTTCGATAACTAAGACTGACTATTGAATATAACCTGAATCACAGGTAACTTTGTCTTCGTTTTACAGTGAACAACATCAGGTATTAGTGATACTTTGAAAGAATAAGTTAACTTGCATATTTTATCAAAAATAATAAATAATTACTGCTGCATTGTCTTTGGCCTTTCAGTAATGTGTTCTTGTTTATTTAATATAGATAGAAAAATACACTGTGCATGGTAGATAAATTACTTTTACTTGACAAAACAGATTCTTATTTTTTGCTTAGGATTTTATCATTTTTAAATATTTTTCCATTGTAAAAAAATGAACAACTCAAAATGTCCAACAATTACTTTGTGCTTTTAAAATCAGTCAGTAGTCATTACCATTAGCCATAAGGAACTTTGGAACAAGGTCCACATTCCAGTCTCTTCCTTTTCCCATACATTCTGGGGGACTCCCGGGGAGAGAAAATCTTTTGTAGAGCTATTAAAAAAAAAGATGAAATTACCAGTAAGGCGGAGTTTCAGTTCTCTTTTTTAGCAGTATGTTAAGATAAGCAACATAAAAACAGTAGGTGTGTCAGTTTTACACCACTAAAATTTAAGGATGTCTACAATAATCTTATTATTGTAGTAGGGGTAAAACACAATGAATTAACACTTTTTTACTTTGTGAATATTATTTAAATAATTCATTGGTATCTCGTGTGATACTTGAAGTTTTACAAATGCAATAAAGTTTATGAGCCAATCAAGGCAACATTTAAACTGCCGAATAAAGCAAACAGACCTTAATTGTTGCAATTAACAGTGCATACACTAAAAATGGAGATAATCCTTGCACAGCTCTTTTGTAGGGTTTATACATTTCCTCATCCACCCAAATAAAGTAGTGTTTGATGTAACTAATAAAATTAATATTTCTTCTCCTAATAATTCTTTATTTCAATAAAAATAAAGATCTAGAGACAAAAATGAAGCAAACCAGTCCACCAACATTTGTTAAGCATGCTTCCTGTTATAGACAGTCTTGCTTGAGACAGCACAAACTAATAGATTACACCAGAAAATATACTTTGTAATACAATAGTTTACTACAATTAAAAGTAGTCCTCTCATGATAATAAAATTACATTTGTAACAAAAGAAAGGACCTCTGGCAAGCACATGTCGAAGGCAAGAACAACAAAACTGAATGCAAAATTGAACAAATAAACTAAATAGAGACTGTAGCTAAATAAGTTAATATAGGCCACTCAAGAGGTAATACGGTTACAATTTTAGAAACCAGAACAGAAAATGCTGGTTTTTACCCTCAAAACTAAGCCAACACAACACACAAGAGGTGAACAGCTCTCCATATAAGGTTTCTTACATGTAATAAACAGTATATACAGTAGACAGGCAGACTGAGAACTCATAGAATTATTATCTGTAACTTCTCAAAGTACCTCAGCAATTTAAAATGCATCCAACTCTGTTAAGTGGCGAGATGGTGAGCAAGGTGGTTATGGATAACCCAGAGTTCTACTTGGTGGCACAAGGTGGACTGAAAACAAACTTCAGTTTAACTCAAACCCAATACAGTAACAACAAAATCATAAGTTCCCTAACATCCCTTATGATGTACTAGTGCAACTGCCTGTAAAATAATCACAATGCTAGCTGCCAGGTCCAAAGAATTCCCCGGTTTTTTTTTTTGGTTTTTTTTTATAACTGTTCTGCTTGGAAAATACTGACAAAGAAATACTAAGTTAGTTTAGACAATATTCTCCAATATTCCAGTGCAATTATGGAAATGTTAGATTTTTGTTGTCTTGGAATCTATCATCTGAATGTACTTAATACTTTTTCTGGTCATTCTTTAACTAGGCTCTTGAAATTGGGAGCTCCTTTCCTCCAAAGCTACAAGAACAATTGTTAGGTCCATTACAGCTCTGCTTAATGAATTATTGAGAACATATCTTGAGTATTTTTTGTGCAGTTCTGGTCACAGAGCTTCAAAAAATACATAGCAGCAATTGAAGCGGTGCAGAGAGCAACCAGGTACATCACAGGACTTAAGGACATGTTGTACTCTGACAGACTCAAAGAATGAAACTTGTTCAGTCACAAGCAGAGGAGACTGCGTAGGGACCTAATCCATCTCTTCAAAATTCTTAAAGACACTGACAAAGTAGATTCAGTAGGATTCTTTCAGTTAAAGGTGAGACACCAGTGGAAATTAAGGGGAAGAGCATTTAGGACTGAAGATAGGAAACACTTCTTTATACAAAGAGTTGTGGGAATCTGGAACAAACTACTGAGCTATGTAGGTGAAGCAGAAACCTTGACACCCTCTTAATAAATTTCTGGATGAGATATTGGGAGAACTTAATTAACTATTAGCAAATCTAATGAGCTTCATGTACTACATCAGCCATCACTAAATGGCGGACCTCGGCCAGGACCCAGACCAAGTGACAGCACTGTCTGGACCATGACACCTTTCTGATAAATGAATGAGAATGACTGGCAATATAAATGCAGTGTTCCCCCCCCCCCCCCTTCTTGAGGTGGGCACATCTATACGTGCCAGAGCTTGCTTTGTACTTTTTCAGATAGGTACTTTTTAGTTTTATTCAAATGGTTCTGTTTACTTTGACTTAATGTGAATGCTGGATGTTTACTTTTTATTAAATAGAGTTGTTTGTTTTATATGTTGTTTATGTTTAAAATAGTTATTTGTATTCCATACAAATACAAAGCTCATTAAATTCAAAGGTTCAGCATGTTTAAAGTCCTTATTGAAAACTGAAAACGTTTTCTTTGTGATACAAACACCATTATTAAAATAGTAAATACATGAAACTAAGCAGTCAAATATCTGCTTGCTGATGCATTTTCCTTCACATCAAAAAATTCCTGCAACTGCTCAAACTGCATGTGTAAAAGGCGTTTCAGCTCTGAAAGTTTTGTTTAATGTTGGCTTGTCCTCCCAAGCCCAATCCCTATTTACATGCCACCCCCTCATTAATATCACAGCAGGCCGCACAAGGCTTTGTGTTTTTATGGTGGTGTCTGCTTGACTAATTTAAGCTAGATATGCATGCATGGATTGTGAATTTCCCCTTGGGATTAATAAAGTATCTATCTATGGATTCCTTGAAGTTCAACAGCATAAAATGATGCTGAATAGGGGAAATCTGCTATAACTCACAAACACAATCTTTGCAGATTTTCTGTATATTTTTTGCAAGTTACTTTTGTTGAGAGGCAAGGACATTTTGTATAAGAAAGGAAATGTCAAGGACAAATGAACAGTCTATGTGCATGCTACGTTCTTAGATAGATAGATACTTTATTAATCCCAAGGGGAAATTCACATACTCCAGCAGCAGCATACTGATAAAGAACAATATTAAATTAAAGAGTGATATATATATAGTGAGAGTATAACAGACAGATAATTTTGTATAATATTAACGTTTACCCTCCTGGGTGGAATTGTAGAGTCGCATAGTGTGGGGGAGGAACGATCTCCTCAGTCTGTCAGTGGAGCAGGACATTGACAGCAGTCTGTCGCTGAAGCTGCTCCTCTGTCTGGAGATGATCCTGTTCAGTGGATTTTCCATTATTGACAGGAGCCTGCTCAGCGCCCGTCGCTCTGCCACGGATGTCAAACTGTTCAGCTCCGTATCTACAATGGAGCCTGCATTCCTCACCAGTTTGTCCAGGCGTGAGGCATCCCTCTTCTTTATGCTGCCTCTCCAGCACACCACCATGTAGAAGAGGGCGCTCGCCACAACCGTCTGATAGAACATCTGCAGCATCTTATTGCAAATGTTGAAGGACGCCAGCCTTCTAAGGAAGTATAGTCGGCTCTGTCCTCTCTTGCACACAGCATCAGTATTGGCAGTCCAGTCTAGTTTATCATCCAGCTGCACTCCCAGGTATTTATAGGTCTGTACCCTCTGCACTATGTCACCTCTGATGATCACGGGGTCCGTGAGGGGCCTGGGCCTCCTAAAATACACCACCAGCTCCTTGGTTTTGCTGGTGTTCAGTTGTAGGTGGTTTGAGTCGCACCATTTAACAAAGTCCTTGATTAGGTTCCTATACTCCTGCCCACTCCTGATACTGTATATTTGCATTAAAGTGCCAGAAGAATGCAGTTATCACTTTAAAAATAACTGAAATCCTAACTGAATGATCAATTCAGAAATGTGTTATTCTTAAAATTATTAATGTAAAAATTAATTTTGCTTATCCAATAGTGTGGAAGTGTTCACGTGATTGTCTTCTAGTAGATACAAGTGTGGACAAACTACTTTGTTGTTTAGGAATTTAATGCAACATGTTTAAATGTTAGTAAACACCTATTTTTTTTTGCGTTAACTTCTCACTGTTAATTAATAAACAGCTTTAACAGTCACCCACATCACCAAATGACAAGTTGATTTTACAATCTTAGTAGATGCTCAGGCTCTAAGGGTTCTTTGGCTCTCTGAATATAAGCAATAGTTATCTAGGATAAAAGAAAAGTGCATTTGGATGAGTATTTGCAAGTGTTCAAGGAGACGAAAATGAAAATTTACACAGTACAGAGAAGCAGTCGTTCTATGGCATTTAAGAAACAAACAAAAGGCAACAGTTGCTCAAAGGGTGTTAGTTTCTTTGAAAAGGCCTCTATTCTCATTCTGTGTAATTTATTACCCGTATTTTGAGCTGTAACACAATAGCTGAAAAAATGCACAATGTGTGTAGGGAAGAAACAAGCAGCACTGGTGAGCAAGTGAAAATAAAAATGATTTCCCTTTACTTATAGTATCAATTGCATTACAACACAGTGACATATCATATCAATTTTCAAGCAACGTGTCTGCTTCTGGCAGCCAAGTTTGCAATCAATGAACAAAAAACCAAAGCACATTAATAGAATCTAGTCATTTTCACAAGTGCTGTAAGAATCTGGATGTTCAATGCATGCTACGTCTGCCTTGCCAGCCTTCACTAGTATTCCGGCACAATTCAATTTAAAGCCCCAAACAAAGATGTTTGTTTTGTTTCAATGCTGACCTCAAATTAACTTTCGCAATTAATCTCAACAGGAGACCTCTGAATATAAATAAAGGATAATATATCCATGTCCCTTGACTGCTGTAGAGAAAAACAATATAATTTACTCAATATGTTTGGGCCAAGATAAATTCTTGTAATAAGGATGGGGCAGTAATTTGTTACCTTGGACTTTAGGCACTCAAGGTCCTTTCTGATAATAGAAATGGGATAAACATACAAAGCCTGCTGTATGAAGGCATCTTCCACTTTCCCCTAATTTATACTCCAGGGTGGGCTAAACATTGAAAGTGATTTACAGGTTACTGAGCAAAACAAATTCTATAGCCTGTACCTATAACAAACCGTAATAGCTAGTAACACCTTCATGTAAATATGACTTAAGAAGTTAAAAAATTAGATGAGAAAACATTTAATTTGCTTTTTCTGAGACAGACAATTAAAGTTGATCTGAACCAAACCTTTGACTTTATGTCTCAAAATGCTGGTCAAACCCAGCCATTGACGCTTTAACAACTCTGATAGGCATTTTCTGTGAGCTATCACTTGAAATGTAGCAGTGTTTAGCTGCCCATCCTAAGAGTGAGCTTTTGTCTAACTAGTAGATGATACACACTTCTTTTAAAACTTCAACAACTTGTGTTATGTATGACCTGCTCCTTTAGCAACTGATAATAAATAAGCAACAATTAATATCTTTGTAATCTGTGTTTTAATTAGATTTTTTTGACATGCTGTACCCCATCATGGGCCTGATACCGCTATAAGAAGCGCTGGCCCTGAACTGGATGGAAGTAATACTCCACCCAAAAGTGATCATTTGTGTATGTATTACTCACTCTGCATTATTCGCAGTGTCGACTGTAAGAATTTTAATCTCAAATCAGGCTAAATAATATACAAATGTGTTAATGAACATACCTTATTAGGTTTAATTTATGTTAATCAGTTTGGAATGTGTTGTTGTTTTACTGTGTGTTTAAACAAATTAAGATCTTTACGTGCATGCATTATGCAATTAATAAGTTTGTAATTGCATTTTATCTGTGTTTGATCTGTGAAGACTATACTAAACTGAACTAAATTCAGTTGAACTGAAACTGGTCAGTAGTTCTGCCCTGTAATAACTCATTCATTGGCTATCATAGCACTTTAAATAAAATCAGCATTGCAGTGTGTAGTCTGAGAGAGATAAACAGCTAAAGAAAGGCAAGTGAAAATATTCTCATGCCTCAACAAACAGAAGGTCAACTCACTGATGTGGTTTCACAAGCTGCCATTGAATAATAACCACAAAGTATGACACTATGAACATAATTACAGATCAGGATGTGGTTGTCCGTTCTTCAATTAAAAATGTGATGCACAAGAGTTGGTAATAGATATTTTAATTATATTTTATCAAAAATGTGAGTTTGGGACATTGTGGGCATACATATGGATTATGCAACCCAAATTATTGGGTATTTTTTGATGAGTATTTCAATATGTAAACATAAACATGAAACAATCTTGACCCCTCGGCTCTTGAAAATTTTAGACCCATCTCTAACCTGCCTTTCTTAAGCAAAGTTCTGGAGAAAGCAGTCATTATGCAGTTAAATGACCACCTAAATAAACATGCTATTCTTGATAAATTTCAGTCGGGTTTTAGAATAAATCACAGCACAGAAACTGCACTCGTTAAAGTAGTAAATGATTTGCGAGTGAACGCAGACAGAGGCCATTTATCTGTTCTCATCCTCTTAGATCTGAGTGCTGCATTTGACACTATTGATCACAATATTCTTAGAAATCGCCTTAGTCAATGGGTGGGCCTCTCTGGCAGTGTCTTAAATTGGTTTCAATCCTACCTGACAGGGAGAAAATTTTTTGTTAGTTGTGGTAATTACAACTCGAAGACACATGATATCCGATATGGTGTTCCACAATCTATCCTGGGTCCGCTGTTATTCTCAATCTATACTCAGCAAAAAAAGAAACGTCCCTTTTTCAGGACTGTGTATTTCAACAATAATGTTTTAAAAATCCAAATAACTTTACAGATCTTCATTGTAAATTGTTTAAACAATGTTTTCCATGCATGTTCAATTAACCATAATCAATTAATTAACATGCACCTGTGGAATGGTCGTTAAGACCTTAACAGCTTACAGAAAGTAGGCATTTAAGGTCACAGTTCTAAAAACGCAGGACACTAAAGAGACTTGTCTACCGACTGTGAAAAACACCCAAAGAAAGATGCCCAGGGTCCCTGCTCATCTACGTGAACGTGCATTAGGCATGCTGCAGGGAGGCATGAGGACTGCTGATGTGGCTAGGGCAATAAATTGCCATGTCCACACTGTGAGACGCCTAAGACAGCGCTACAGGGAGACAGGAAGGACAGCTGATCATCCTCGCAGTGGAAGGACCACGTGTAACAACACCTGCACAGGATCGGTACATCCGAATATCACACCTGCGTGACAGGTACAGGATGGCCACAACAACTGCCCGAGTCACACCAGGAACACACAATCCCTCCATCAGTGCTCAGACTGTCCGCAATAGGCTGAGAGAGGCTGGACTGAGGGCTTGCAGGCCTGTTGTAAGGCAGGTCCTTACCAGACATCACCAGCAACAACGCCGCCTATGGGCACAAACCCACCTTCGCTGAACCAGACAGGAGTGGCAAAAAGTCAGTGAGTTTCTGCATGACAGCAATGTCAGTGTTCTGCCATGGCCAGCGAAGAGCCCAGATCTCAATCCCATTGAGCACGTCTGGGACCTGTTGGATTGCAGGGTGAGGGCTAGGGCCATTCCCCCCAGAAATGTCCAGGAACTTGCAGGTGCCTTGGTGGAAGAGTGGGGTAACATCTCACAGCCAGAACTGACAAATCTGGTCCAGTCCATGAGGAGGAGATGCACTGCAGTACTTCAAGCAGCTGGTGGCCACACCAGATACTGACTGGTACTTTTGATTTTGAGCCTCCCTTCATTCAGGGACACATTGTGAAACATTTTTAGTTTATGTCTTATGGTGTTGACTCTTTTAGTGTTCATACAAATATTTACACATTAAGTCTACTGAAAGTAAAAACAGTTGAAAGTCAGGGGACGTTTTTTTTTTTCAGTCACCATCTATGTGAAGTTTCCATGATCCCCCATCTGTACGTAGAACTTTCTTAATGTACTCTAGTAACCCAAAAATATACAATACAAAATTCTCTGCCAGCACAGGGCTGTGTTCTACTTTGAGACTGATGCTGCCAGAATGAGCTTCAGCACTCCAAAACAAATGAACAGCTCTGAGAATGAATGCAGATACAAAAATTTAGCATACATAATTATACATTCTTCATTTGTGATAGAAATAAGTATTCTCACTTGAAATTATGTAACATTTGTCACAAAGATTAAAACAAAATGAGCAGAGAAAAAAGGTGAACTAGTCCAAATACATGTTCAAACATTGTCTTTGAAAGGAACTTCCAGACATAAGTAGGCAAGCAAGGGGAAGATAATAGACTTCGTGATAAGACTGCTTATCTAAATGGAAGGAAAAGCAAATTTTGGATATTGCCAATTGGATTCACTTTTAAAATGATGAATTAGACAAACTTATGCAACAGCCCAGCACTGTAACTCAAGTCTTGGCAATTGCTTCTCAACATCTTCCAGCTATGCTATCTTGACAGGGTAGATATTTCATGTTTTGGAGAAAACTGATAGTGTCTGTAGAGTCTAGTATCAACAACAGGCATGACTTTGTTCCATTCAAGTGAACAATATACTTCTGTACTTTCAAAGGCTAAAATTACACCAATATCAAAATACGACTCATGTTTTCCTCTACCACTTAAGTGTTTTTGTCAACAGTTTGAGAAAGTGTTTGGGTGTTTGTTTTCCATGCCAGTTTAGGGGTATGAGGAGGGGAAAAAAATTTCTATTGAGCACTTGTACCTATTTACCCAATCAGAAAAGAAACAAAAAAGTCTCACTGCTAGTATGGAACCTTAACACCAAAACATTTACTATATGAAAGAGACCGTTATCACCACTGAGTGCAGTGCAGAAGGGAGATTTCAATTCTTAAAATCTGTAGTGCTATAATGCACAAATCAGTACCCAGTAGACAAAACAACTAACTAACTTAGGCTACTCAAACAATTGAAAAGCCAGGACTCCCATCAGATTTGTGTTGTGCTAAGAATGAACAGCCACAAGCACATTAGGCAAATAAGCACATTCCTCCACTTCTATTAAATGTCTTTAGTGGTACTGTATTTGGTTTAGAGGTAACACCTTGAGTCCAAAGCAAGGGAACACTAAACTAAAAGTTGTGCTATCTTGGCTGTTTCACCTATGCAGAGATTAATTGCCAAGTGTATTAGGTAAAGAGCCAACACAGGCTGTTCTTTCATGGTAAAATGTTAGTGTGGAGGAAAAGCCCTCGGTTCTTAAAATTATGATATACAGTTCCCATTCTCACTCAGAGCCATGTACTGAAGCTAAGAAAGGTTACAGTTCACAGACAGTCAGCATAAGTGCAATGTGAAGTCCCATGAGAAATGCTCAAAGAAACCCATTTTAAATCATGACTTGATCAACAGCTTGTAAAAAAATCTGAAGATAAAACCCTCTGCCTAATAAACCCATAAAGTCCATCATAACATTTTACAGTTGAATCAGTGTCCTGGGTTTTGTCTTGTCTGTCTTTTTAGTTAAAAATAGACAATTATTGTATGTGCAATCTTAGTTTCTAAATTAAGCCTACTTTTAAGTTAAAACCATTGATAAAGTGAATTTGAAATAAGCACTAAAATCCCAACGTAAAACAGTCAGGCAAGGCTTAAAATATACTATGAGTGCTTTCGTGGGGTCTCACAAACATAGTTTTTTTGCCTAGAGTAAGTATTTAAAATCAAATTTCCCAATGCACAAAATGGATGCTCAACCAATGGCATAGAGACTAGAAGATGTTATTCTGTAAAATTTTAATTCCACTATAAATGGAAAGTAACAGAACTAATTCAAAATAAGCTGTCACGGTTACAATTAATTACCCAATCCTTGTGTTTGTTAGGCTCAGTTTTACTGACATTTAAATAATTAAAGACAATTATTAACAATTATTGGTTAATGGAATCCTACATTAAGATGGGGCTCGAAGACTCACCACTTTTATGAAAAGCAAAACTACTTACATCGTCCAGAGGAGTAATAGATGCACTTTCACCTCCATAGTAAGAGTTGCGATCCATGTGAAGGACTTTCTTCCCATTCACTGACATTATACCTGAGAGAATGCATTCCTGAAAAAACAAAAATTATACATGGATGAATAAGAGAACACAAACTTTTAGTAGAAAATTATCATGAATTCTGAGCTGTGATTTCAATAAATTAGTGCACAAATTTTTAAAATGTTAATCTTTGTTTCCCACTGTGAAATTTCATTGAAAATACTCTTGTGTTTAATCGCCTTTCATTAAGCGTGCGGTGGCAAAGTGGCAGTGTGGTTAGTGCTGCTGCCTTGCAGATTTAGGACTTCTATGTTTGAATCTGGAGGTTCTGTGAGGAGGTTATATATTTGACTTGTTTTTGAAGGAGAAATTTGCAGAGTAGTCCAGTTTTCCTACAACATTGCAAGTGCATGCATGCTTGGTGAAGAAGTGACTTTTGTGTGTGAGCTGGTAAGAATGCCTAATGATTTTTTGGCAACCCACTCAGGGTTAATCCCTGCTAACTTGGCTAGCGAGGGGTGCCTTATCAATGATAAAACAGAAAAATGGGCCACTTTCACTAATCCAGGTTGTGTACGGTGTAAAAACCTAACTGGACTGAAAGAGGATTAGTCTTTATAACATTCAAAACAGTTTGGGCTAACTTGAGCCACTGATGTGAAAGAGCAATGTAAGTGCTACTAAGATGACTCCACCCACATCTCAGCACAGTAATTAATACTTAAATTCTATATTTCTAATTAAAAGGATTTTTTTAGGTCATGTACAACCCCCGTCCCAAGAAAGTTGTGACTCTGTGTAAATTGTAAATAAAAACAGAATGCAACAATTTGCAAATCTCATAAACCTATATTTTATTCACAATAGAACATAGAAAGCATATCAAATATTGAAAGCGAGACATTTTACTATTTCATAAATAAATATTAGCTCATTTTAAATTTGATGGGAGCAACATGTCTTAAAGTAGTGACAGAGGCAACAAAAGGCTGAAAATGTTAAGTGCTACTAAAAAGAAACAGCCATATTAGGTTAATTGGCAACATGTCAGTAACATGATTGGGTATAAAAAGAGCATCTTAAAGAGGCAGATTCTCTCAGAAGATGGACAGAGGTTCACCAACCTACAAAAAACTACATCTACTAATTGTGGAGCAATTTCAGAATAATGTTCCTCAATGTAAAATTGTGAAGTCTTTGAATATCTCATCAGGTATGGTAGATAGTATCACCAAAAGATTACAAGAATCTGGAGAAATCTCTGTGCGCAAGGTACAAGGCCGAAAATCAATATCGGATGCCCATGATCTTCGCACCCTCAGGTGGCACTGCATTAAAAAACAGGCAGGAGTCTGTCATGGAAATCACTACATGGGCTCAGGAACACTTCCAGAAATCAATGTCTATGAACACAATTTGTCGTGCTATCCACAAATTCAGGTTAAAGCTCTATCACGCAAAGAAGAAACCAAAGTAAACATGATACAAGAATGCTACCGTCTTCTCTGGGCCAAGGGCTCATTTAAAATGGACTGAGGCAAAATGGAAAACTGTTCTGTGGTTTGACAAATGTAATTTTCAAATTCTTTTAAAGAACCCTGCAGCTATGATGGCATGGGGATGCATTAGTGCCTAAGGAACTGGCAGCTTGCACATCTGGAAAGGTGCCATCAATGCTGAAAGGTATATACAGGTTTTAGAGCAATATCAGCTCCCATCCAGATGATGTCTTTTTCAGCAAAGGCCTTGCATATTTCAGCAAGACAATGCTATACTGCATCTATTAGAATAGCATGGCTTCATAGTAAAAGAGTCCGGGTGCTGAACTGGCTTGTCTGGAGTCCAGACTTTTCATCAATTAAAAACATTTGGCACATCATGCAACAAAAAATACAACAAAGACAATCCAGGGCTGTTGGGTAGCTAGAATCCTAAATCTAACAAGAATGGGACAACATTCATCTCCCAAAAATCCAGCTATTGGTCACCTCAATTCTCAGACATTTATGGACTGATGTTAAAGAAGAGGGAATGCTACACAGTGGTTAGCATGGCCCTGTCCCAACTTTTCTGAGAAGCGTTGCTGCCGTGAAATTCAAGCTGACCTTATTACTTTCTTAAAGTGGTACATTTTCTCAGTGTAAACATTTTATATGTTTTCTATGCACTATTATGAAAAAAATTGGTTTATGAGATTTGCAAATTGTTGCATTCTGCTTTTATTTACATTTTACACAGCATCCAAACCTATTTGGAATTGGGGTTGTAGTTTTGCTTTAAAATAGCCAAACAGTTACTGATGGTAGAACTTCAATAGTATTACCATATTTAGCAGATGTCTTTATCCAAGATGACTTACTGGAACACAGGCAAGTTAAGCAACTTTCTCGGAGTCACACAGCAAGACCGCTCAGTTTGAAGTCCAATACCTCAGGTGCTAAACCACACTGCCTGCTAAAAACGTGCAGCAGAGACCTTTGGAAAAAGTGCTGGCAAAAAAGAGCAGGCATGTAACAACCCAGAATGGTAGGGGTTGGGAACTAGTCTTTCAATGACAGAAATCAAATGCTATGAGTAACAAACTGAATTATTCCCAGAATTACAGTACAGTAATCCCTCGCTATATCGCGCTTCGACTTTTGCGGATTCACTCTATCGCGGATTTTAAATGTAAGCATATCTAATTATATATCAAGGATTTTTCGCTGGTTCGCGGATTTCTGTGGACAATGGGTCTTTTAATTTATGGTACATGCTTCCTCAGTTTGTTTGCCCAGTTGATTTCATACAAGGGACGCTATTGGCGGATGGCTTAGAAGCTACCCAATCAGAGCATGTATTACATATTAACTAAAACTCCTCAATGATATAAGATATGCATCCCGCGCGGTGCTTGATTGTTTGCTTGTCTCTGTCTCTCTCACCCTCTCTGACATTCTCTGCGCCTGACGGAGGGGGTGTGAGCAGAGGGGCTGTTTGCACAGAGGCTGTTTGCACAGAGGATACGGACGCTCCTCTAAAAAATGCCACTTTATTGTGGTGCTTCGGCATACTTAAAAGCACAAAAGCACACGTATTGATTGTTTGCTTTAATCTCGCGCTCTCTCTCTCTGACGTTCTCTGCGCCTGACGGAGGGGGTGTGAGCAGAGTGGCTGTTTGCTTAGAAGATACTGACGCTCCTCTAAAAAATGCCGCTTTATTGTGGTGCTTCAGCATACTTAAAAGCACACGTATTGATTTTTTGATTGTTTGCTTTTCTTTGCTAGCGCTCTCTCTCTCTCTGAAATTCTCTGCTCCTGATGCGGGCACTCCTTTGAAGAGAAGATATATTTGCATTCTTTTAATTGTGAGAAAGAACTGTCATCTCTGTCTTGTCATGGAGCACAGTTTAAACTTTTGACTAAAGGGTGTTATTTCATGTCTAGAGGGCTCTAATAATGTTAACAGTGTGGGAGAGTTTATAAGGGCTTAAAATATATAAAAATAACCATACAAACATATGGTTTCTACTTCGCGGATTTTCATCTATCGCGGGGGGTTCTGGAACGCAACCCCCGCGATCGAGGAGGCATTACTGTACACACATAAATAACTAATTCAAATTTACTTGAATAGTTCTGATAATAGACCTCTACAAAATGCAGACATCAACAGGATTAACTCATAGCTTGCATAGTCTTTTAAGTGCTAACTCTGGGTGGCCAAATGGCGAAATGTAAGCCATCCTACATACACTGCTTCATTTGACGGCTATCACACGGCTAAGCTGACTCAAATAAGAGTATGCAAAGAATTCAGAAAAGTGAACACAAAACAGATTTTTTAATGCTTCCAGTTAAAAACACACAAGCAAAGTCAAAACAAATTCCAGCTTTTCTCTTACCCTGTACCCTGAAACTGCTTTTATGTTGTCTGCAGAAACAAACCACCTTTAAAACAATACTTTTCAATCAACAACTACTAGTCAAAACAGGAACTATATTAAATTAAATGCTAAAACGAAAAGAGGTACTGCGCTTTAAAAAGACAAAACAAACAAAACAGAAAGTTGCAAGTGGCTACAACAGGAGAGTACAGCACGATTTGATTTCACCCTTACAGTGAAAGTGCTTTATTTGGCAACACTTTACTTGTGTCTCTTATTAAGGTGTACTGCATAATATAATTATGAGTGTAATTACATTGTAATCAGGCATTACTTACAATTTTTAAATCAAGTATGGAATAACAAGGAGTAGACACTATGACAACTCAAACGCACAGCAGTCATGCAGTAACACTGCCTAACTGTACTGTAGTTACACACTAATGAGGAATTACAGTGCAAGTACATACAGAGGCAAGCGATGTGTTGGATTTATTTTTGGTCAGTGAGAAATAAGGCAGTAAAACGCTGAATGATAGGCTTGTTTAAGCTGTAAAAGCTTTACACAAGATCTTGAATATTGGGTATGTGATGCTGAATGCAGAAACAGTAGTATTTGGAATTGGGAGTAAGTGAAGTACCCTTAAACCAGAGCTGGCCTGGAAGAGGACTGGGTCAAAGGGAGCCACTTTACAAAAAGCATTAAGACAGGGGAGATCTTTTATATTCAACCAGCAAAGGGTACGGAAGAGTCAACGGCCCAAGAAAAAGACATAACACACAGTACTACAGACCTCCAGTGCTGATTTAAATGCAACAAGCCAGCAGCTTGGAAAGGAGACCATCGAAAGCCTATGCTGTTTTTTGAATATGGGGTTCAAGCAGAGTTAGTAATGGCGACAGCTGATAAAACACTAAACAACACCACACCATAACAGTGACACCACAATCTTAAAATACACAACAGCCCAGCTATGGACTGAATAGCGAATATGACAGTAACAGCTCAAGACCCATGACCGAAGCTGAAAAAGATAAATGACAAAGTAAAGGGAGAACAATAAAAACCAATAGAACAGAATTGATACAATACCAGAGTACGCTGCAAACACAACCACTAACCATTTTAAAGGAACCCCAACTCCCAGCATTACAGTGTAAGCTGGTTTTCTAGTTTGTAACCACAAAGGCAGAAGACAAGTGATGCGTTAAAAACACAACGGTCATCAGAAAAGAAACGGCACTGCATACAGGATTATGTTTTAAATCATTACAACTTTAAATCTGTGCTAATTATCAACCAGACATTCCCAAGTCATTTGATGCTGGCACCATGACAGATGAACCAAGTACAAGCGGTGAGTGCTGCATTGCCTCAAGGCATTGCTGGAGATTACAGCTGTAGGATTTTCAAATGCACAAGTATAGTTTAACCTTATCTTCAGAGGTCTGAATACAATAATCTAAAACTTCTGTGATTTACAACAAATCTGCCACAATCTGATTAAAAAGCAATATACTAAAAAAAAGGTCTAAATTAAACTACTTAACCTTACTCTGAAACCAAACTTTTCCAGCCAAAGTGTAATCCATTGCAATTAAGACAACAAGACAGCAATGCCAGGACAAGTGTTTTCCTTTGTACTTGTCAAATTAAAAAACTAACATTCTGCTGCCAAAATGCTGATATTCTACATTGCACATGCTCTCCCAAGAAGTTGCTTGCTCTGTGTGGAGAAGTAAAAGTACCTTCTACACATCTCCATGCTGTTCCCAAAGAGAACACCATTTCATTTACTTCCTATGCATTTTCAGATTTCTTGATACACATTTGAAAAACGTCTATTGCATTTTTTGTTTTATTTTAGCAGGGGAGGCTGGACTGGGACCACAGAAAGGTGGGGAGGCCCTGCACATGGCAACAAAATCATAAAATAACAAGAATAAACAATGAAAAGCACTTACAAGCATATAACACAGATATCTAATCTTCAAGTCTGCCCAGTTATCACCTAACTGATTTTTAAATGACAGGTGCATTAAAATACAGAATTCTGAAGCAGCAAAGGGTGTATTTGAATATAACCCTGTGACTTTGTAGAGTAAGTCAAAGATCAGAATGGAGACCTTCCGGATACAATAATACACTCCCCTTCTTAGTTAATATAAATGAACTTTGCAGTTTCTCAAAAAACAAAAAAAAAGTCTTTTCAGCTTTTATATTTGTGAAACCAAGGGCCAAGCAGGACGGGACAGTGATGCAGCATTCCCCAGAGACCATGCTCAATTCCTGGCTGGGCCACTATGGGTACAGAATTTTCCAGTGTCTCGATGGTTTTCTGGCCATCCCATAGATGTGCTTGCTAGTTTAATGGGCACACAGTTTCACTTCTGTCACGTGATGGACTGCTGTTTTATTCAGGCTTGATTCCTGCCTCGTGGTGCTTCCCACCAATGTTACTGACTTAAGAAAACAACACATATATATATAGTTTCTAACTTTTTTTTTTTTTTTTTTTTAAATATGTAAAATCTAAAGAACACTAGATTAGTTGTCTACTAAATTCCCTAAGGGTTAAAGCATGCTACATTAATTTGCAATAATTCGTGCCACACCTTCCTGAAAACGGTTAAAAAAAATTTAAAAAAAGGAAGAACCATGGACTATAGTTGTAATTTGTTAAAACTCAATATACAACGTTCTGACAACTTCAAAACCCCTCATTTTTATTTAGTTATTTTAAATGGCAAGCTCAACAACGGTATATCCTTCCCTTTGCCAATTCCATAGCAATAAAATACAGAAATAAGTAAAACAAGAAGTGTGGTGGGGCATTCAGCTTATTTTTCAAAGCACAGGTGAGGAGCTGGAGGCAAGTCTTTCCATAGATGTACGCATACTTGGGAATATTTTAAAACGGTTTAGTAGTTTCAAGCAATCTAAAGAAGACATTATTTGCCATTGGGAAGGGCACTATATAAACAAAATGTTCCATTTCTGTTGGAGTGCTTTGGATTAGGAAGTGAAATCAACCCACCATATGGAGTCACCTAATGCGAACAATGTTACTTACAAAAGGCAAACAGACTCACAACAGTAATCCAATGTTCCAGCTGTAACTAGGTCTACTGTGAATGACGCTATATAAGA
Organism: Polypterus bichir lapradei; assembly: GCA_026402145.1. Taxonomy (NCBI): domain Eukaryota; kingdom Metazoa; phylum Chordata; class Cladistia; order Polypteriformes; family Polypteridae; genus Polypterus; species Polypterus bichir. The sequence goes on from JANRMT010062792.1 coordinate 50,150,264, forward strand.
ACAATCAGGAACAAAACAGACTGCTTTAAGAAACAGGACATTCGGGATGCATCACTCAAACTGCAATTTTCACTTGTTTGATACAAAACTGAATATAACCCCGCTTAACACGATCGGCAAAGATTGATGGGACAAAAAACCCTGCTGCCAAACTTACTTTACTGCGTAAATGGTCGCAAATGAATACCAAATTTGAATCTTCGCAATAGCGGTGCGATTGAAATGCATGTAAAGTAAGTTATTTTTGCTCAGGTCTCATTCTCTAAATGTAGCGGGGTACTAACTTTTAAATTTTCACTTCTTGCCCTCCTATGAAGAGAACACACATCACACTATGCGTATCTTCGCTGCCTTACACACCCGTAGTGTGTGTGGGACTTTGTGCCTTAAAGAGCTGAAGGCGACATTCGCCTCCACCCATAAAAACTGAACGGCCTTCCATTCACTATGAAAGAAACTAAGTTTAAAAAGGCCAAGTCACTCTCCCGATGTCCTCGGTAGTCGCACCTGCCTAATACAACTTCCATGCCTCCCTACGATAAATCAGGATACCACACACACAATGATTATTTCCCTTTTTCTTTCCCCCAACAAGTGTGAATTGTGGAGATTCGTCTCAACCCTTCCTGTTTCTGAGCGAACGGAATCGCTAAACAGTTCCTTGCTTTCTGAGCACCGCTTTCAATACTCATTGGGTCCAACAGAATGAGTTTTAAAACCGAGCAACATATATTTTCCAGGAACACCAAGTCAAAAATTATTGGGCCTTTTCTTCCTTTCAGTCTTTCTAATCGGGCCCACCTAAAAACGGCTGCAGCTGAAACCAAAATCTTTGTATTTCTAACTATGTTATTTATGCACTCTCATTCGTCCGCGGGTCAGTTTTATATATACATATATATTTTCTTTCCAGATTCCTCACCGTAAGTCCGGTTCCCAAAACGATTACATCGTACTCCTCATTCATTTTTGCTGTATTTCCCTCCCTTCAATTGCAGGGTATGAACAGAAAATGGAGATCACGGAGCTGTAAGTGGAAGAAGGGCCAACTCGACGTCAAACTAGGTCGCGAGGAGGAGAGGTGGGGCCGGCGCTGCCAGCCTGCCAGCCAGCAATCAGGGGCGGGCTTTCGTTTGTGATGTCACGATATCTGAGCGCATGCGTGCTTGCGTGCTAGGTGTTTCCCTCACCACTCCTACTACTCCACAGTGCAACGCGGGAACGATTAGCGTACTGTTTGAGTGATACAGTTTATGTTAGTCGTAGTCGACGAACTAGTGAAAAAAAACTGCGTTCAAAAAGGAAATAACACTAACAAAACAAACGTGGGTGCATGTTCTCAGCTTTGGAGTTTCATGAAGTTTATTATTATGTTTGCCAATAAATGTGGGACCACTCGGTAATGATCAGTGATAACAAGTTAGAACTGAAAATAGTGAAGCCGCCACCAAGATGCAAGGTAATAAATGTTTTATACTTACAGATTCAAATCTGTGCTTTTTTCGTGACATGATTTTGATTTTAAAAAATAGTTTTGCTTCATAGTACATCCACGTTTTAAACAGTGTGTCACAGGCAGCTGCAGTTTATCATGGTATCTCTGGATACAAGGCACAAACCACCCCTGGGTGGGATGCAAGTTTACTTTAGGACTAGAATTTCCAGTTAATGTTTAAAAGAAAGTCAGAGTCTTAAGAAAACCCACACTATTGCCAGTAGTACATATCAAGGCCACCTAAACAGTAATCGGCAGAGAACTGTGAATCAAGAGTTGACCAGTGCCAGTGCTCCAAGTTTTATATTAAACTCTGTCACCCCTAGCACAAGAAATCTGACAAATGATAGGAGACCCTTCAGTCCATCAAGCTTGTTTGTTTACCTGATTGGTAAGCTGCCCAATATCTCATCCAGATACTTCTTGAAAGTTATCAAATCAAGATATCTGCTTCAACTACTGTACATGCCTCAATAGTTTATTCCAGATTTCCACAACTCTTTGCATAAAGAAGTGCTTCCTGGCTTCAGTCCTAATGCAACGTTCCATTTTAACTGAGAAGTTGGAATTTTCAACTGGAACGGCCCCACAAGTCAGATTCCCTACTACGAAACTTGGGTCTGGTCTGTCAAGTCCAACTTCAGATTATGATGTCCGTCCAAAATGGGCGATGTTACACTGCAAACATTATTGAAAGCTGTAGTATTATACTGTTTAATAGCACTTCTGTCTATTTGTGTCTCATCAAGTCAGTCATACATGCAGTACTGTCCAACCTCTCTATCTGTGGACATGTTGCTACAGTGTTTGGATGAGCAAGATATTGTGTAATGCATTGTTTAGTAGTTTTCTGTATTTTGAAAGACAACATTGGCTTTCCAAATGCTTTACTGAAACATGGTCAAGTTGGGCATGAGGTTATTCACAGCTTCGACATCCGAGGTAGATGAAATGCAGCACGTCCTTGTACATGATTCACCTTTGAGTCGAAAAAATTCAGCTGGATCTGCTTTATCGTGCCTTTGAGGATTTTGAAGACCTGGGTCAGGTCAGCACACAGTCTCCTGTAACTGAGACTAAACAGGATTAATTCTGTCAGATTACAGAGACAGGTTTTAGTCTGTCAGAGTATGACATGTCCTTAAGCCCTGGAATGTATCTTGTCTTTCTTGTAGCGCGGTGGCCAGATTGCACATAGTACACCAGATGTGGTCTCACTACTGCATTATAACGTCCCCTGATTTATATTCAACAGTTTTAGGATACATCCTAACATTTTACTTGCTTTTTTAATTGGTTCTGCGTATTGCTCAGATGATGAAAATGTTGTATCTCTCACATTTATTTTACAATATGGGTGAACATTACCAAGGAGAGCATTATTCCATGCAACTTTACAAAGAAACTAATGAGATAACAAAACAAAAATGCAATATAAAATTAACTACAGACCATAAAGCAAGGTTGAGCAAATCTGGTCTGTGGGGGATTAATCTCACACCTTAGCTCTTTGTTTAATTTAATTAGGTTAACTGCATAATATGGTGGCATGCAGTGATTAACCCAGTTCATTTCCAGTTTGTTCTCAGTACTGCCAGAATTGGCACCAGTAACTATAACCATGAACTTGATACATGGTTTAGTGGGTGGATAAATGCTTATTAATGTAATAAATTTTTCCCAGCACTTGTGATGACATAGGTGAGTTCTGCCTGTGTAGGTTTCAGCTGATTCCTAACTGTAACTGTCAAGGGAGCAGTCGGCAGTCTCTTTTAATGCTGAATGGCAGGTGAGTGTGATGATGCAGCTCTGTCCCAGGAAGAGTACTATTGCTGACCCCTGTACAATTCCATCGTTATAATTTGTGTTTGGAAAGAAAACAGATGGACATGTGATTGTAACACTAGAGTTGAAATATTAGAAAGTAGTTCTTAATGAGACTAATACATTTCAAAAAGGCTAGATACTCTGACCAAGGAGCTGTTACATTACTGAACTAGTCCTCCTAGACGAACTGCCTCATGTAATTCACAGTGACAGTAATAGGCACAGGCTTGCTTAGCACCATCAAGGGTGATCTCCTGAAATTGTCTTTCTGATTGTAAAAATCTCCATTCTACATTATATGTAAGTTATAGATTTTACATTCAATGGTAACCTTGTCTGAACTTTTGTGGTATTTATATGGAATGCAAATTATTGTCGCGTAGTGGTTCAGGCTTTGGACTTCAAACTCTTGTGTTGTGGGTTCAAATCCTACTACTGACAATCTCTGACCATGGGGAAGTCACTTCACCTGCTTGTACTTTATTTGTCAGTCAGTCATTATCCAACCCGCTATATCCTAACACAGGGTCACAGGGGTCTGCTGAAGCCAATCCCAGCCAACACAGAGCGCAAGGCAGGAACAAATCCCTGGGTAGGGCACCAGCCCACCGCAGTTGTACTTTATTTGGAAAAACAAAAAGAAATGTAACCAATTGAATTTCATTGTTATACGTCACCTTGGAAACAGGCATCAGCCAAATAATTATTGTGAAAATTGCCACGTTTAGACCAAACATTCTGGTGTGTATGCATAATTAATGGAATAAAGTCGGCTCTAATTCCAGTTAGGCACAGAGTTCAGTCATGGTTATGAATTAGCTACTTATTCAGAATCTGGTAGCAATAGAATTGTGCAACCAGGGTGTCTGTGTCTTTGCTAAAAGGCACATTTACAGAATGCTTCCATTTTACAGTGCTTCGGTTCTTACAGAATTTTTGTTTTGTTTCCTACAGTCAATACAGTCACATGTAGCATCTTACCAAACATTAGGCCTTACAGAGCTTGCTGAAATTAAAATCAGATATTAAATGCCAGCCAGATGAGGAAACACTCAAATCACCCACTGACTGATGGGTTGCTACAGCATTGCCTGTTAATATGTAGTGGCTTTAGAATATACCGAATGCTGCAGGTTTTTTTAAAATGTTGTTTTTGAAAAGTCAGTTCACATGAGGTCTTGTGTTATCTACAAAGATGACTAGAAAATTAAAGCAGAATCAGAATATAAGATTGTCTTACATTGATGTAAAATATATTGCCCCTTCCCAATATCCTCTCGTTTTCAATATTAAACACAATGAATGCAAACAGCAGTATTAGAGAAAGGGAATCGGACTGAACATACAGTAGTTTTTAAATTATTACTTTATTTAAGGAACAAGTTATCCAGCACCATTATCACCTATGTGAACAGGTCAGGTCAGGGAGCATGCACTGGTACAGCATGTTGCTGTGCCTACCACACGATGAAACAGCTCCGGATCCTGGTTGGCAACTTATCAGGCAGACGCATGGTCCAGTCCCACCTTCTGGAAATGACTATCTGCCACAGCCAGGTGTTACGTGGGTGTCCCTTTGGCCTGGTCTAGCCACTCATGTCTTCAACAACGAGGATCCAGTGAGTTGGTTCACCCTCAGGAAATCACACCACATGGCCATAGTGCTGTAACTGACGCTCCCTCACAATGCAGGTAATGTGCCTCATTCAGGACTCTATGAGCAACCGCTCATTAGACACAAAGTCAAACGAGCGGTACCCAAGGATTCTCCAAAGAGACACAGTACCAAAGGAGTCCAGTCTTTGACTCAGGGCACTAGATAGTGTCCATGTCTCACAACCATATAGCAAAACAAGAACTCTAATGACTTGGACCTTCGTCCTTTTGCAAAAATATTGGGAGCACCACACATCCCTTTCCAAAGACCACATGACCCATGCTCTCCCATTTCATTTACTGACTTTATAGGATGTGCCACCAGAGACACTAATGTCGCTGCCAAGGTAAGTAAACCTTTTGGCAAGGTCGACACGGTCTCCGCAGACAGACACACCGTTGATGGCTATGCCCAAGAGGTCATTAAAGGCCTGGATCTTAGTTTTTATCCAGGAAACTGAAACTCCTTGCTCAAGTCTCTCGAAAGCCCCAATCAGAGCCTCCTTTGACTTTGCGAATATCAAAGCATCATCTGCAAAGTTGACATCAGTGAATCTCTCTTCACTAGTTGATGCCACATAGACACTGGGCTCCACAACTCTGCCTAACAGCCAGTCAATGCAAGCATTAAACAGAGTAGGAGCAAGAACACAACCCTGACGAGCCCTAGAATGAAGTGAAAGAAAATGCACAGGTTCTGTCCACAATTCAGCTGATCACCCTTCCCTTTCCAGATAGGAATGACAAGTCCAATTGTCTAGTTAGTTGGGCTGATGCCCATCTCCCAAAAGGAAGCTAAGATTGCTTGCAATGCCAGAAGGAAAGCCTTACCACCAGCCTGGATATCACAGATCCCTGCAGCCCTCCCTACCCTTTAACTGGTTCACCATATGTGTAATTTAGTGAGACTGGGTGGTGCACAGCTAATTGGAGGGTCAGCCTCAAGAGCCATGGACCCAGAGATATCTAACGTCCTAGCCCAAGGATCAGCTTTAAACAGCGGCTCTAAGTAGCCAGCCCAGCGGGTCACAACTGTAGTGTCAACTGTGAGGACCATTCCATTAGCCGCCCGAGGAACAGATTTGGATGTGTGTAATGCTTTGATTCCTCTGTAAGCAGGACGTGGGTCACTAGACCATAGATGGTGTGTCACCTGCTCACAGATTCTTCGAACATATACCACCTCTCTGCCCTCGCATCTGTCCTTCTCTGTTCCCAGCATAGTCTGAAGTTGCCATCAAGCTGTGCGCTGCAACTCCTCTCAAAGATATTCAGGGAACACTGATAACACCAACACATCCCTCACCAACCTTCAGGGTCTTGTTACGCAAGGTCTCCCACATTATATTAGGATCAGTAGTCGCATCTAAGTCTGTAAGTTCCTCACACAAACTACATGCAGACTCATTAGAAACAGCCTGATCTTGGAGTCTAGCCAGGTCCAGCTTCATTTTCCTAGTAGATGGTAGCCTGCTGGACCTAAGCTGGATCTTCAGAGTAGCAACAACAAGTCTGTGGTCAGAATTCACAAACTGGGCACTTCTGTTGACCCCTGCAGTTTTGTAAGAGCTAGGCACCAAAGAAATAACATTTATTATCATTAGTCACCCCATAAAAAAAACTTGGTTGCAGGAATTTCAGCAGCAATAGTCATATTGTAATTAAATTTTTTCAATATTTTGATATCTCTTTCACATTGCTTTTGAGGAATTGCAGCCCACTACTTCCATAGAATTGCTTTAATTCACACAGATTTAGAAGTGTGAACTGCTAGTTTCAGGTCCTATCACAGCATCTCAGTCATTCATTTGCAGAGCGGTTTATGTGTTTTGAGTAATTGTTCAGCTGCCTATTCTAATTATGCTTCAGCTATAGGCCATAAACAGTTGACCAGACATTCTCTTTAAGAATATTCTGGTAAAGTACAAAATTAATGGTTTCTTCAATAACAATTAGTGCCCTCTAAAGAGTTCTACTTTTGATTTATTGGTCTATAGACTATCATTCCAAAAGATATGGGGATTATCAAGGAGTTTCTTTGCAAATGTGATATGAACACTGATGCTACTTTTGGATAGCAGAAATCCCTGCCTTGGTACCCCAAAATGAGTCCCGAATAGTGACCTGAGCCGAGACAGTAATGCCCGTAGCTCTTTGGTTGTTCAACTCTGTGATTTCTCGAATGAGTCATTGTTGTGCCCTTGGAGTAATTTTGGGAGGATGCCCTTTCCAGGGAAGATTCACCTCTGTCCCAAAGTTTCTGTCTTTGGAGATAATGACTGTCACTATGGTACGGTGGGGTCCCAGAGGTTTAGAAAGTACTTTGTATCACTTTCCCGAGAACAATTTTAACAATTTTTTCCTCCTCATCTCTTTTTGGAATTACCTTTGATTGAGGCATAGTGTGAAAAAGCCAGCCAAATCTAAAATCTGCAATTCTAAATTGAAAATATGGCAAAAAAATATTTAGTTTGCTGAAATAAATCTAGGTAAATTCCCTCAGGACTATGTCTTCCACCTCAGCCACTCATCCTCCTTGACACTATAGCAGTGCTGCTTAAATTTAGATTATGTAGCTGTGTTCTCTGCCACCACACCAACACCAAATGAGAATTTCTTTCGCCCAGTGGCCTATTGGATTGCTAACTATGAAGGTCCCCTTGCACAACAGCAGACTCCCTTCAAGGCAACCCCACCGACCAAGGTTATAGTAAATTCAAGGATAAAACACAGGCTATATAGGAGTCCAAATTAACAAGAGCTATCAGCCTTGATACTATATACACCATGGCTGGCAGGGATTTTATCACAGTACTTCTTGTTCTTATTCAGGTGTAACTGGAGTCATGTAACCAAACAGGCTGCTCATCTATCCAACAGTAGAGCTTATGAAGATCATCCAGTTGCTTTTTGCAAAAGTAATATTATTTGTCTCAGTAAGCAATTACATCTGGCTTGACATTGTCTCATGGATTCCATTTTTACAATACCCCCCCCCCCCCCCCTTAAAGCTTAAATAATGAACGCTGACTTCAACAAAAGGGAATCCTTAAAACCCTGAAGGTTTTACTGGGATTCTTCATGAATATATGATTTGCTCATCAAGCCATTTCAGCAGAAAATCATTCTGACTATAGTATTTTCTACTGCCCAAAATCTCCTCCATATTTGATAATACTTTTCTTATAAATCTTTGATTGCAGAATGCAGTACAATTCCCTTTGCTCGAAAATGATCAATAATATGAAAATAAAATAAGGACTTGCAACTGTTTTGTTCAAAATAATGGGTATACGTAAAATTGTGTTAAAGTGCATAACTAGAATGTAAGAATTGCACTTTACATCAGCTTGCTTTCAATAATTCCAATACTTTAAATTTATGCCATTAGTATTTAGGTAGGATATTAATACCCAAATAAACTATACAGGAGTGCAGCCTTTGAGATCTCTACATTGTAACAGGTAAACAACTAGACAATAATGCAGGAGTTAAATAAGACCAATATTGAAACTAATCTAATAGGGTTCATTTGGACATATCGTAATTTTCTAATGGCAGATGTAGTAAGTCTCAATCTCTTCTGCATTCTTCACTCAGTGACACCATTTATTTTGTTAAAGTCTTATTTGGCTTTGCCAATTACACATGAAAAATTATACCTTGACTACAGTTCACTTTAAAAGATGTGTCAAATCTTTCTGATTTTGCAAATTTGTAACATAGTATACTTTGTTGACAGTCGGCTTGTTACCATAACCCTCTGTTATTTAAAAAGCTGTATTATCAACAGCAGTCAGATGAACTTTGTCCACACAGGCAGTTGCCACTGCCACTTTTAACATCGCAAATATGGGAAATGCAAAAGTGTAAAGAATATCTTGTACACACACCTCCTTTCCATCGGAAATTCATTATTTCAAGAAAATTATATTAAATATACTAAATTATAAATCGTACTCAAATCTTTTAGAAGTTAAACATACTGTCCACCCACAAAGTCAGTCCTTTTCTAACCTGCTTAATCCTGAACACGGTCGTGGGTTGCTGGCTGGGGGGGTGCTGGTGCCTATCCCAGCTAGCATAGGATGTAACAAAGCAGCAAACCCTGGGCAGGGCGCCAGTCCATCACAGGGCGAACACATATACCCACACACACCCCAACCAGACACTAGGGGCAATTTGATATCTCCAATCCACCTATCCACAGTTTTTGGACTGTGTGAGTCAACTCGAGTACCCTGAGGAAACCTACGCAGACATGGGGAGAACATGCAAATTCCACGCAGGGAAGACCTGGCATGCAAACCCTGGTCTCCTTACTGCAAGGCAGCGTCACTACCACTGATCCACCATGCCGCCCAACTCACAAAATGATTATTATATTATAGTCTATGGCAAGTAAAAGCTGGAAGCATAATATTATAGAATCTTGTCTTTTAAACGCAATCCACATTTTTCTTTTGATTGCTTCAGAAAAAAAGTAACTTTAAACTGGAGAAATTTACTGATGCACTGTGTATTTATCGAAAAATGTAAGTAGTTCTTGTTTTTTAGCTAACTGTTTTGCTAGAATTCCCATATTATCTTCACAGTCTTGAAGGCCAGCCTCTAGCAGGATGTTCACACAGTCCACATGTTGCCCTGCACAAGCCATGTGTAGTGCTGTGAAAGAAAACCACAAGTAAGTTTTTGTTAGGATTTACTTTAAAACAACAATAATGCAAAAAACAATATAACTGGGTAACAGTTACAATTACTAACTGTTTAACAAATATTAACAAATGTTTTTGCTTTTCTGCTTTCCTTATATTTGGAGATTGTATGACGGCTGTACTGCTGAAACACATATAAATACAAGTGCAAAGCAAAACTTTGTACCTTTTACATAAATATTCATAAAATGATTAATAGTGCTTACCTGTTCGCCCCTTAACATCTTTCAGTTGTACATCTGCTCCCAAAGATAGCAGTGTTTGTATTGTATCCACATGACCTTCCTGTTTAAATAAAAAAAATCTTTTACTTAAATTGTTAATATTACTACCACAAGACGTAAACGTGAGCATCACTGTCTGCATTACACAGTATTGTAATAGAATTTAATGTTATCCTTAGAAACTGACTATTACTCATTAATTGCTTGACAGTGTAACTTGCCATGATGAAGATTTTAAAACAAATCTTAAAGTAAATATTGCATTAAATATATTATTTCAACAACTCATTTATATAAATAATTTAATGTGAAATAAGTTAGTCTTACATAAAGAATGTCAAAAAGATAAAATGTAATAAACACAATTAACAGGAGAGGCCAAAAGGTTTTGCCACACAATACTGACCCACTGAAAGCTCATACATTGTTGGTCAAATGCTTCTTATATAGCGGGAAGAGAAAATAAAGGAGGATAGAACACCAAGGTAATTAATGGGCATTGACACTAAAGCCGATGATAACAACAACAAAACATCACTGGCTTACTGTTTGATTTTGTTTTCCAGATCTGAAATAAATGTACATAAATTATGTACATAATATACATAAATGTCAATATTGCCCTTTTTCTTTACATAAGTAACTTTTATTTTGTACAGCTTCTAACTTATGAGAGTTTCCTGTTAAAACAAGCTCCAATGGAATAACATGGCCTGTACAGTATACTGCAGTTAATCTGTCTAGCAAATTAACATAAGCCACATTACACAAGTCCATCTTTAGCTAATTATAGAGTGACAAATAGGATTATCAAAGCTGTAAAGTACCTAACAAAATTTGTACCAAACCTTTTCAGAAGGGAAAGATAACGTACATAAATAGTAAACTGCAAATATTACACATTTCATTATCTGCTTTCCAAAAAAGTAATATGTGATCAGATAGTTCTCCGCGTCAAATCATTTTACTTGGCCTTTCTTATTTTTTCTCCTCTGAGGTCAATTATGTTTGAACTGCTTAATCAGTGTTATAATCTCAAATATTTATAATATATGCCAAATTTTAAAGCATCATCAGCAGATGCTTTAAATGTTTCATATTACTTTTAATTAAAGATTAAAGGTTAGAGCAAACATGGATCTGTAATCTTGCAAGTAAATTTAAACATGAGATTTAAAGTCATGTTGTGCATTCTGTCACTCACCTCTATAAATACAGTATGTTAATCATTGAGATGGTGTGTCTAGCAGGCAAGATGCCACAAGTAGTAACAGGGTTCCTAACAGAGGACAGTGAGACATTGAAGGGTTAGGTAAGGTATGTTTGGCAGGGGCTAGAATGCTGGACACAGTAATGTGTTCTCTAGTTTACATGATTATCCACAGTATTTTTTTTTTTAAATAATTATTATTAATATACAGAGCCCTTTTTTGGATCCGTAGCTTACAAGATAAAATAAACTGCCTGAATTGGAGTAGAAATCCATTAAGGATTAGAATAAAAGAGGTTATACAGTTAAAAATTGGGGATACGTTATGGGAGTGCAATAATGCATTGTTAACGCTACTCCACAAAAGTACTTGTGTCGCCAGCAAGCTACTCCTAAAAAGAGGATAGCTGTAGATGGCCCTTAGATGTTTCAGCATCACCTATCTTAAGCAAGGCCGTATACAATGTCTCTTCCCCCCTCTGAATGAATTTTGATTTCATCACTTTCAATCCCTTTGAACTTCTGTGCTATAAGCACAAACTTTATTGGTTATTAACAGCTAAACCAAAGCAAGGTAAAACCTCTACCTGCTGTTTTCATAGTGCTACTGTTTTAGATGCATTACCAGTTCCTTTTTTTTTTGAATAAGCTTACCAGAATCAGGTTACCGGTAGTTGTCTGCTACATTGGAGTCAGCATTACTAATCTTTGCAATAAGAAATTATTAGTGCTGGGCAATGATTAAAATTTTTAATAACGATTAATCACGTGATTAATCGCAAACAATCACAATCATCACATTGTTATGTGCAAAATTCAATAATGAACTCAAAAGTAGTGTATTGCATGGATTTGGTTTGCAAACACTTTAAACAAATAAGGTGCTTTTTAACAGCAGTATTCCCTTTACATAGTAGCAGTTAAAATATTTCTTGTAAATCTCAACTTAAATATTAATGTAATCAAATCAAATATAAAACCAAAGCTATTTGCCACTGCCATTAGCGTTTTATCTAGTTTGTTACAGAAAAACAAGTTACCCTCAAGAGTCCCAAGCCACGATCACATTATAGCAGGTACCTTCGGAGCAACAGCAACATTTCAAAATCTGTTTTCTTTTTTATCTGAACAGATACCAGCAAAAACATTTTCTTTTATCAGGGAGCAGCATAAATTGTCTAAGTTCAGTAGCAACTCTTTGAGGGCTAATATTTTTTCCAAAAAACTCAGTTTTCTGAAAAGCACACAAAGCAATGGTTTCACACATAAATCAAGATAAAAACGTCTGTTGCTGCCTGTTTTACCTGCTGTCGGTGCCTGTTTGCAGCAGCAGCAGCGGCGGCTCAACGGCCAGCAGGAATGCACGGTGGGCTGGCTGCCTGCATGTCTTTGTGAGACAGGTGCACACGGGTGGCAGTTGCAGTGAGACGCAATATGGTTTGTACCTCCTGTCATCTTAAGTGTCTGTCCTCCCAGGCGAACATTTCTATAGGTGCATTAGCTACACTAACGTGTTCAGCTGGGGAGCAATCTGCAGATGCCGGTACCTCACTTTTGTTTTCAATCTACTGTATATCTCCAGCTCACCTGCATCAAAATCGGAGTCTGACAAATCCGATTCAGCAATAATATGAGAAAAGTCATCCACGGATTATTTTGCTTTGAGCATTTACTTTGGTATCTCTCCACATGCCATTTTAGAAGCCGTTTGCTCTTCGTTACTCATGCAAGCGCAGGGAATCGAGGTCAAATCAACAAAGCTAACTTTCCTTCTTGCAAAAGAGTATCAAAAAGCGCTGTAACAAGATTACTGATCTCTATCGATCGCTAGCGAGATCGAGGCTTTCAAAATAATAATACCGTAATAACAAAAACTGTGTTAACCTCGCGATGAAATAATTGTCGGCGTTAATTAATGAATAAGTTAACGCGATAATAACACATTGACGTGCCCAGCGTTAGAAATTATAAAAGAAAATTTTGCTAGATTGGTGGACGCAGTAAACATCATATCACCTGTGACTACGATTATTTAATGGCCCCCTTCCTACTTACAGGAGCCAAGACAAACGTTTTAGTAGACGTCTGGCTTTGAATGACTGAGTGACCTTTTGATGTGCCAAACATGGTCTCGGTTTTATTTTATACAGAAATTCATTTTGGCACAGTCCATGATTTTATAGAGTTGATGGTCTACATCCAAACCAAACTGAGTCACTTGATCTGGTAATTCTAAGTATGCAATAAACAAGTTTGTAATTTATGTGCAACAGAATTAATTTAATCGGTAGTGCTTGCTCTACTATTTTGCTTGCTTTGAGTCCCTCTGCTACTTCTTTGTCTGTATTTAATATGCATTTAAACCGTTCAACAGGTCATTTGAGACTGGGCTAAAATTAAGGTTATCAGACTTGTTAATTATTTATCACAGGTTGAAATTGTGAAGATTACAATTTTAAAAGTGATTTTTTTTTTAATTCTGCAATTTTATAGTCTCTCTTAACTGAGATTTTTATTGAAACATGGTAAAGAACCAGAGCATGGTGAAATGGCTGAATTGTGCCCTTTTGATCAATATTATATTAGCTCACCTGTCATTAATGATTATGCAACAGTTTTCAGGGTCATTATCATCTTTTTTACAGTATGATAGAACTATTGTTTTAGGAGATTTTATCTCCATGTAAATAACACTGGACATCCTGCTGCATCTGAACCCTTGAATCTTACTCAGTATTTCAACCTTGTCCTGAATGTATTTGGCGTAAGTTACAGTCACAGAGGAATTTAATGTTAAAGGATTTCTTTGTTTCTGTTTCTCAGTATATTATGTTCAATTTTGGTTTGTACAGTCAATTCTTTTTATTTTGAGAATACACATCACTCTTGCAACATAACCCACACATTGCTTTAAAGTGACTTCTTTATTCAAGGTATCACATTTCAAGGAAATTGAGGGGATATTTAGTTTCACAAGATCGGTCTCATAAGTCCAATAACATATAAGTCTGTGTTAGATGCTACTGCTCCTTTTAAAAACAGGTCTAATTTAGCTACAAAGAAATCCCTTTGGACTAAGTAGAACATTTATTTGCCAGATGGTTGAATAGGCCTTAAAGGCTAAAAAATCCAGGGTGCACTATGATCAATTGAGAGCTCATTAAAATATCATACAAGATGCTTAAAAACGTGAGAGCTAAATGCACATGTGACTTAATAGCAAGAAATGATTTTAATCCTGCTTATCACAAATAATCTTATGAATCCTGTGTCAATAAATCTTTCGGCATACTGAGGAAGACTTTTAGACTGTTTTAGCAAACAAACTGACAAAATGATATCTATGATTGTTCACTGTTTGCTCTGCGAGTACGTACCATTCCCATGTCTTAATCTATTATTTTGCTTTACACCATCTTCAATACAGCAACATTTAGACACTGTGTATCAAATGAAACTCATTCAGCAGGATAATATAAATTTATATTGTTATGCTGATGATACACAGTTATATCTTACTGTTAAACTTTAAGATTTTGTAGGCTTGACATGTAGTATGACTATATTGCCGACATCAAAAAGTATATCTTATAATTTCTTACACCTAAATGTAGACAGTTTGGCATATGATGACATAAAAGATATAAAGAAAAATCTAAGATGTAGGATATGAAGCATATTGATTTAATTTTTTTGGTTTGTGTTAAATTGCTGTTGGTTTTCACATCATTTCAAATTCAATTTAGTTAAGAAAAAGTTGTTTCAGCTTTTGTTCACAATTGACTATAGCTGTTACAAGTTAAATTTGCCAACACTTTAACCTCCTAGCTTCTGTGCCCTGCTTTGTGTAATTGATGATGAAATGATGTGACTTTGAGCTGACATCTGGGTTAGTGACTGTTCTCTAAATTTAACCACATTTTGAAAATCATGTTTGGAATATATTTTCTGGAGTATCTGCTTGTATTGATTTACAGAAGGAAGTAAGGCATATATCAAGACAATGTAGGAAGGATCTACTTTACCAAGAAAAGAGTCATTACTCCGTAACAGACAGTGAATATTATAAAACAAACATTTAGTAATACAATTTTAAAACATACAAGACAAGATTTAATCTTCAAATTATTTTAGGTTTAGATGTATTTTTTCTGTTACCTTTATACATATCTTCAGGCATAAAAAGATCTAACCTTAGCTGCCAGGTGTAAAGCAGTAAGCTGGATATCAGTCACTTGCTCATTAATGTTAACTCCAAGACGCTGAACGAGGTAACATATCACACCGTCCTGTCCAGTTACTGCAGCATGTTGTAAAGGTTTAGTTCCCAGATTGTCAGAAGCTGTAAAAGATGCCTAGCACACATTTAAATAAAAGTTAAATACTGTATCTAACAGAAGAATGCTTCAATTTTATTATTCACCACACTGTAAACAATCTGCACTTTCAAAAACAAACCTGATTTTGGTGGCATTTGCAAACTCAATAGAACAACAAGAAATTCCACAACCAGCTTTGGATATCTAATCTTTTCAACCTCTGAAAGGAATTTAATGAGCATCAGCAACTACCTGAAACTTAATTTAAGCTTATTCTATTGCTGTTACCTGGTGTAGATGTGCAGATGGACATTTTCTGATTCAGGTTACTGTATATTGAGCTTCACGTAAAACAAACATTTACTGTACCATGTAGAAAATTTATTTTGGATGTTTTTTTTTCATCTAGTTTATATTCTCTATCTTGACGGATCATAATACACTTTAGAAGGGAAGTCGCACATCTTAGCCCATGGAAATAACAACTGAAGGAGGCCTAATTTACATATAAGATGTGAACATTTTTTAAGATTTTCTACTGGTCAACAAAGTGAGAAACTAGGATGCACATTTTACAGGCTTTACCCACCCATACTGACCTGCCTCATAACGCAAGCATCAATTCACATTTAAGTCTTGTATCAAAGGATAAACAAGTAAGACTGAAACTGAATTTTAAACTATTTTAGCTGTAAACCATTATATCAGGCACAGCAGAGAAATGATTTTAATCTCTATTCTAGTGCAGAGTATGCAGAAATTCAGGTCTTTAAATTTCTCAATAGATTTTTTTTAAAAAACAAGGAGCATGAAGAAATAAATTGTACATGGCTTCAGAATATAGAAATCTGTGTAGAAATAAGATGCAAGAAGATACATCTGTTTTATAACACTGAAAATGAAATCATTGTGAATATACTTTTAAAAATTGTGAACTTGTAATCACCAGTTTTAACCTCTACAGGACAATGTCCAAAATTCAGAATTAACTCTTATGAAAAATTACTTAATTTAAGAAAAATACACAATTAAATAAAAGTGATGGTATATGTGCACTCTCAAGCATTTTTTTGAATGAAAGAGAAAACAAAACCAGTGGCAAGTAGTTGTTCATAATAGTTTACACTCATAAAAATATCTAAAAACACATCAATTCAGCCAAGAAAGTAAGATTATGAAGTATCCTAATACTGTATAAGCAAACTATCCAAGGTCTGTTGCATAGACTGCTAAATAAAATAGGAAGCAACTACAAATAAATCTGTGACCCTCAAGAGTTTAGGACTGCAGACTAAAGACAAGGCCAATTAATTAAATGAAGGTTTAAGTTATTTCATTTAATAGATACATTTTTAAAAAGCTGGTTCTGGGTTTTCATTGTAGTTTAAACACCTTTCATCTACAAACATTAGCAAATGTTTTTCAGTGCCAGTGCTGCATGCTTCTGTAAACAACAACAACAAAAAATACCTGGTGTTTCTTCATGAGAACTTCAGACACATCAATGTGTCCATTTCTTAATGCATCCATTAGAGGAGTTATCCCACAGCTATCTATATCATCTGTTTCAAAGTGACATCTATAAAATAAAATAACGTATTACGCAAACAAAAAAAATCAATGGCCTAGTTTAAACTTAAACAATGATCTTAAATCTAAATTTTTAACAAAATACTACTTTAGCAAGTACAACCTGAATTTGAATGCCTTTCTAAAAGGCAAGTTGAAAAGATGTCAATAAGGAAATGACGACAATTTATTAATTATCAAATTGGCATAACATATGAGATACAGATTTGTCAAAGTAAAAATTATATGATTAAAACAACTTAACTTTGAATGCACTGTTGAAGTCTGATTTAATTGAAAGAATAAGCATCTCTTAAGTAGGTATACATTAAAACTTCCATTGAAACTCCGTAAATACTGTCCTCAACTGATCATCACCATCAACAGCTTGATAATTATACTTTACACAAGTGTTTTTCAACAGTGTGTCATGGAAATAATAGTGTAGTGCCCCTTGGACCTGACCTGAAAGAGACAAGCTCCTTGGTTGAGACCTGTCTGAGGAAGACAGGACTACCTGGAGAAGCCAACATAAATGCAGCTCTGTGATCACTGTTTTGCAGACAGTTCAGCATGTGTATACATTTATTGCTTTTGTGGTTGGTCAAATCATGCCTTGGGATTTTTTGGATTACAAAAATGTGCCACCACAGAAAAGTGGTTGGAAAACACTGCTCTACCTACACCTTTGCTCCTGGCACGCTAAAAACGATCTCCATAGCTGCTATCTTGCTTAAAAACAGACACTGTGCATTACTTGGATGGTTATATTGCATTCTTTGCATAAATTAGCAAAGATACTGCAAACTTGAACATGGGTAAGGATAATCGTTATACTTCTATTTTCTAGAATTGTGACAATATATCGGGGCAATTAGCACTCTAAGATGGCTGGCAGAGTTGCGAGTTAAATACACAGGTACTAGAGGCTTATTTTGGTTTTAGTGCCACTCAGAGATAACTTATTTAGCACTTATGTGATACGACTTTGATTTGATCTTCTTACAGAAACATGGAGAAAAAAAGAAATCTTTGCATTTCTGTAATGCCTAAATTTCCACTATAGGACCAATAAAGTATTATTAATAATATAATAATTTTATTATATTTGTATAATGGGTTAAGACAAGGAAAGCAATGTACAGTGGTGCTTGAAAGTTTATGAACCCTTAAGAATTTTCTATATTTCTGCATAAATATGACCTAAAACATCATCAGATTTTCACTCAAGTCCTAAAAGTAGATAAAAAGAAACCAGTTAAACAAATGAGACAAAAATATTATACTTGGTCATTTATTTATTAAGGAAAATGATCAAATATTACATATTTGTGAGTGGCAAAAGTATGTGAACCTTTGCTTTCAGTATCTGGTGTGACCCCCCTTTGCAGCAATGACTGCAACTAAACATTTCCGGTAACTTGTGATCATTCCTGCACACCGGCTTGGAGGAATTTTAGCCCATTTCTCTGTACAGAACAGCTTCAACTCTGGGATGTTGGTGGGTTTCCTCACATTAACTGCTCGATTCAGGTCCTCCCACAACATTTCGATTGGATTAAGGTCAGGCCTTTGACTTGGCCATTCCAAAACATTAACTTTATTCTTCTTTAACTATTCTTTGGTAGAACGACTTGTGTGCTTAGGGTCATTGTCTTGCTCCATGACCCACCTTCTCTTGAGATTCAGTTCATGGACAGATGTCCTGACATTTTCCTTTAGAATTCTCTGATATAATTCAGAATTCATTGTTCCATCAATGAATGCAAGCCATCCTGGCCCAGATGCAGCAAAACAGGCCCAAAAATGATACTACCACCACCATGTGTTACAGATGGGATAAGGTTCTTATGCTGGAATGCAGTGTTTTCCTTTCTCCAAACATAGCGCTTTTCATTTAAATCAAAAAGTTCTATTTTGGTCTCATCCGTCCACAAAACATTCTTCCAATAGCCTTCAGGTTTGTCCATGTGATCTTTAGCAAACTGCAGACGAGCAGCAATGTTATTTTTGGAGAGCAGTGGCTTTCTCCTTGCAACCCTGCCATGCACACCATTGTTGTTCAGTGTTCTCCTGATGGTGGACTCATGAACATGAATATTAGCCAATGTGAGAGAGGCTTTCAGTTGCTTAGAAGTTACCCTGGGGTGCTTTGTGACCTCGCCGACTATTACACACCTTGCTCTTGGAGTGGTCTTTGTTGGTAAACCACTCCTGGGGAAGGTAACAATGGTCTTGAATTTCCTCCATTTGTACACAATCTATCTGACTGTGGATTGGTGGAGTCCAAACTCTTTAGAAATGGTTTTGTAACCTTTTCCAGCTTGATGAGCATCAACAACTCTTTTTCTGAGGTCCTCAGAAATCTCCTTTGTTCGTGCCATGATACACTTCCACAAACATGTGTTGTGAAGAGCAGACATTGATAGATCCCTGTTCTTTAAATAACACAGGGTGCCCACTCACACCTGATTGTCATCCCATTGATTGAAAACACCTGACTCTAATTTCACCTTCAAACTAACTGCTAATCCTAGAGGTTCACATACTTTTACCACTCACAAATATGTAATATTCGATCATTTTCCTTAATAAATAAATAACCAAGTATAATATTTTTGTCTCATTTGTTTAACTGTTTTCTCTTTATATACTTTTAGGACTTGAGTGAAAATCTGATTATGTTTTAGGTCATATTTATGCAGAAATATAGAAAATTCTAAAGGGTTCACAAACTTTCAAGCACAGCCATATATGTGCGCATGTGTGAGTGTTTTTAAATGTTGACCCTTTTGTCAATTCTGGCTGAAACGTAATTTTTACCTTCACAACTTTTCTCTAACATTGCACCAGGACTACCATAAACCCCCCTGCCCACCCGCTGCACCTGTGTCAGTATGTATAAATCAAGAAAATGAACACAAGTGCTACGTATTGACATGTGTCATATTGTTGTGAACCGCATAATACGAAATGTTAAACCTTTAAATGTAAAGTAGTATATATATACAATACTGGATGTATATGTAATTCTTTAGGTACACACTTACCTTATGTGTATCACTGTTTTGTTAAATTAAAAAAAAAGAGAACATGAAAATGGTGCCCTGACCAAAACACTGCTTGAGGTGTTTGCCTCATTGCCAACCCTGGATGCGACAATATTTTTTTAACATGCTAAACAGGCCACATTAATCACAAAAATTAATGTATTAACTTTCACAGGCCTAATATTAAGATGTATACATGTATGTAGTTTCAGATACAACAAGGCAGCCATATCTCAAACTTTAGGAGACTAGATAAAGTTATAATTAGACTGATGACTCACATCTCTACTACCTTAAATTTTAAATTAATTACACTGGTGCTTGTATTCGTATATATATATATATTTTGTGGCATGCGGTTGGGGGTAGTACCCAGCCGGGACGCCCAGGAGGACCGGAGAAGGGCTTGCGCCTCCTCCAGACCACGAGGGGGCAACCGCCCTGGTTGTGTCAGGGGCCCGTGGCCACCGCCAGGGGGCGTCCCGGTGCCTGAAGAACCCTGGACCTCAGCACTTCCGCCACACCAGGAAGTGCTGGGGGGAAGAAGACTGGGGACACCCAGAGGGCTTCCGGGTGCGCAGCCGGCACTTCCGCCACACGGGAGTGTGTCCGCGGAGGATTGCCGGGAAGCAGCTGGAGCCCATCCGGGCTTGTATACAGTATGTATATATGTATGTATATATGTATATGTATATATATGTGTGTGTGTGTGTGTGAAGATGGAGCTTCTTAAGGCTGTTGATCAAAAACTGAAGATGAAAACGGAAATCTGTAAAGATTTTGATATTGCTAACTCTACATTATCAACAATAATTAAAAAAAGAGAGCAAATTACGGAAATGTTTGAACGGAGTAAGTTTGAGCCAGAGCGAAAACGGATGAGAACGGCCAAACACGAGGATTTAGAGACGGCTTTACTTGTTTGGTTCAAACAAGCGAGATCTCAGAATGCTCCCATGTCAAGACCTTTAATGCTAGAAAGAAGCAATGAACTTGCTAAACAAATGGGTATTACATTTTCTGCAAATCCAGGATGGTTGGAACGTTTCAAGAAAAGAAATGGCATAGTACTAAAAATGTTTGCGGTCAAGCTAATCAAGTTTTACCGACCATGACAGCAAATTGGTTTCAGTCTACGTTGCCTTCGATACATGAAGAATACGAAGCGAAAGATGTCTTCAATGCGGAGGAAACTGGGTTATTTTACCGCTGCTTACCCAATAAAACTTTATCGTTTAAGGGACAATCGTATTCGGGGGGAAACTGTCTAAAGAACAGATTACAGTATTGGTAGGATGCAATTCAGATGGTTCTGAAAAACTACCCCTATTTGTTATTGGCGAAAGTTTGAAACCGCTGTGTTTTAAGAATGTAAGAACATTACCGATCGAATATACAGCAAACAAAAAGGTATGGATGGTAGCTACGATGTTCACCGATTGGATCGTAAACTTAGATGAGCGATTCTTACGAGAAAAGCGTAAGGTTGCAATGATAATTGTCCGGCTCACCTCAACATTGTATTGAAAGCTATAACGCTTATCTTTTTGCCACCGAATACAACAAGTGTCTTGCAGCCTTGTGATCAAGGGATTATACAAAACATTAAATTTTTCTACCGGAAGCAATTGCTTCGAAAATATTTATTCGCAATCGAAGCAAATGAAGATTTCTCGATCAATTTATTAGATGCTCTTCATATGTTGCACTCTGCATGGAATTCAGTGACTCCAAGGACGATTGAAAATTCGTTTTCGTCATGCAGGATTCTCAAAAGTATCAGATTCTTTGGCGCCAAAAGAAATGGAGAAGGAGGATATTGAAAATGAGCCGACACTTAATGAAATGTTTGAGAAAGTTTCTGTATTATTGGACTGTCCTACTGTATCTTCGGAAGAATTCGTTGCAGTAGATGACGATAATGTGTGTACAGCCCCAATTATGGCAGACAAAGACATTTTGGAGATTGTTCAAAGCTCAAAAAATATCATTGATGCAGATTCAGACGATGAAAATGAATAATGCAGCTCCTGTTCCCACGTCATCCGAAATGAGGAACATCATGAAAAGTATGCGCAGTTATTTAGACGCACATTCCAATGGTGAAATGAATAACAAAATGGATGACATTGAACAATTTGCTGACAATTTGATGCTAAAAAAGACAATGCAAAGAAAAATATCTGATTATTTTCCAAAAACTCAATACAGTAAATGTTTTGTTTTTCAAAAAACTTGAAAATTTTGTATTAAATTTCATTAAGTTCTTGTGAATGTTTTTGTTTCATTGATTTTTATTAAATACATGCATATATACATATCTATGTAAATAAAATGTACTCTAATAAACCTAATTTTGTTGAATATACTGTATGTTTTTTTTTGTAATATCCTTTAAAACGAAATTCTTTTAACATGAAAAAATACAGTGATCCCTCGCTATATCGCGCTTCGACTTTCGCCGGCTTCACTCCATCGCGGATTTTAAATGTAAGCATATCTAAATATATATCACGGATTTTTCGCTGGTTTGCGGATTTCTGCGGACAATGTGTCTTTCAATTTATGTTACATACTTCCTCAGTTTGTTTGACCAGTTGATTTCATACAAGGGACGCTATTGGCAGATGGCTGAGAAGCTACCCAATCAGAGCACGTATTACATATTAAATAAAACTCCTCAATGATATACGATATGCTTCCCGCGTGCAGCTTCGCACACTTAAAAGCTCTAACAGCCCGTATTGATTTTTCATTGATTGCTTTTCTCTGTCTCTCACTCTCTCTGAGAAATAAAGGCAGATACTTATCCATCATGCAATACCATCAGGGAGGCGTATAAATTGGCCCCATTAACTGCTCCTGACGGAGGGGATGTGAGCAGAGGGGCTGTTTGCACAGTGGCTGTTTGCTTAGAAGATAGGGACGCGCCTGTAAAAAAATGCTGAAAGGCTACCTTCACATTGATCCCTTCATTGCGCCGCTTTATCGCCTATACTTAAAAGCGCAGCAGCCCTATTGATTTTTGATTGTTTACTTTACTCTCTCTCTCTGAAATTCTCCGCTCCTGACACGCACCTTGAAGAGGAAGATACGTTTGCATTCTTTTAATTGTGAGAAAGAACTGCCATCTCTGTCTTGTCATGGAGCACAGTTTAAACTTTTGACTAAAGTGTGTTATATCATGTCTAGAGAGCTCTAATAATGTTAAAAAACGTATTTAGAAAGTGGTAAACAGGTTTTCAATGCTCTAACTGCAAAAATATTTATAAATAAAGATTTATAAATAAAGAATTCTACTTCTTGGAAATTCATTTATCTGTCTGAAGCGGATCAACCGCTATAAACGAGGGTTTACTGTATAAATGTGCGGAGAATATTTATAAACAGTGTGGGAGAGTTTCTAAGAGCTTAAAATATATAAAAATAACCATACAAACATATGGTTTCTACTTCGCGGATTTTCACCTATCGAGGAGGGATTACTGTATTTCAGTCCCCTCAGTTTCGTGTTAAACGATTTTCACTGTATATGTATATATATATATATATATGTATGTGTCTATATATTGTAAAAGGCGCTATATAGCGCCCGACCCGGCACAGACCACGCAGAGGCACGTGTATAAAACACACAGGCTTTATTTTCTTTTCTTCAGCTGTGTGACACGTCTTCCCCGTGCCACACAGCCCAAACACAGTCCCAAAGCACACAAACCACAATTCTCCACCACTCCTCCCAGACAAGCTTCGTCTCCTTCTTCCTCCCAACTCAGGCTCACCGAGTGGTGGTGGCTGGGCCCTTTTATAGCCCACCCGGAAGCGTTCAAGGTGATTAACCACCTGGTCCTAATTGGACTTCCGGGTGGGGCTGCAGGCTCGTCCAGCCGGGCTGTGGGAAGCAGGCAGCTCCCCCTAGCGGCCATGCCGGGCCCCAACCAAGCTGTGGAGGACTCCATCTCCCATGGAGCCCTGCGGGTGGTTGGGAAAACCCCGTCGGCCAGGGAGGCTGCCACCAAGCGTCCCGGGGAAGGTACTGGACTGTCCATGGAGGCTCCCCCGGAACATAAGCAGCAGGGGCGTCCCTGCCGGGCATGGGACCCGGCTGTCCTTCACAATATGTATATGTGTATATATAGATGTGTATATATATGTATATGTATATATATGTGTGTGTGTGTGTATATATGTATGTATGTATGTGTATGTATATATCTATACTAATAAAAGGCAAAGCCCTCACTGACTCACTCACTCACTCACTCACTAATTCTCCAACTTCCCGTGTGGGTGGAAGGCTGAAATTTGGCAGGTTCATTCCTTACAGCTTCCTTACAAAAGTTGGGCAGGTTTCATTTCGAAATTCTAAGCGTAATGGTCATAACTGGAAGCTGTTTTTCTCCATTTACTATAATGGAGATGATCTTGAAAGCCGTGGG
>JANRMT010062792.1:50194767-50221586 GCA_026402145.1 Polypterus bichir lapradei
TGTCTGTTATACCTTCATTGTTATCACTCTCTAATTTAATGTTGTTCTTTATCAGTATGCTGCTGCTGGAGTATGTGAATTTCCCCTTCATACTTCATAGGGATTAATAAAGTATCTATCTATCTATCTATCTACAATTCACATTGGAGTTTATTACTTTTATACACCTTATACAGCTGTTTTTTCTTTTGCTGCTTTTTTATCTACAGTAGTGTTTTTAAAAAGTTTGAACTAATTCTAAATTTTGGAATTAGCCTGATCTGCTTTATATTCAAAATATGTTTTTGAACCTATTCTACTGCTCCTCAACTGTTTCGATACATAAAAGCTTATCCCAGTTCCTCTTTTTTAAACTTTCCTGTATCTGTTCAAAATTTACCCTACCAACGCATAACAATGGTAGTATTTACATCCATGCTCTCTGTAAACACTGAGAATTGTATTATATTATTGTCAAGTTTATCATTGTTATTACAAAATACTAAATCTAGGCAGACTTTCCCTGCTTTGGAGCTTTAACATACTGTGTTACAAAACACTCACTGAAAACTAAAAACTATTTCTCTTGTGCTCTGCTATTTGTAAGGATGGCTTGGTTAATTTTTGGGTAATTAAAGTCCCCCAAGGCTATAATATCCCCCTCTAAACTTTCTTTTAATATTATTAAAATGATGTGCATTGAATTTGCAGTCTGAAAAGGTGTTTATTACACACTCCTAAAGTAAGACCTCTGTCCCTAGTACTTGCTAGTCTAATCCAGATGTCTTCATTAAGATATTGCTCATTGTACAACTGAAAAAGACATGCTTTTTAAATCTTTGTTTGACATAAATGGCAACATCCTCTCCTTTTATTTCCTATAATTCCTAAAAACTTTGACCATCTAGGTTATCCCCATCTTTGTTAGTTACTAGGTTTCTGTTATTGCTGTTACATCATAATAATAGCAGTAATAGCTAACTATGACTCTAATTTACATGTTTTGTTTTTGATACTTATAACATTCAAGCTAACTATTTACAATGTTTTACTTATTTTACTTTGGCACTTTAACTTTAGAGTTAGAGTTAGAAATTAATTTATTATGCATATTTGTTTTTACACTACTCTTTGTCCCTTCAAATGCAGTTCTAAACCTGGTCAGTCCTAAACTCACTGCCCCACCATTTTTCTAGTTTAAACAATCCTCATCTAACCTACTCATACACCTCTCCCTTCTGTTCATATGTCACCCATCACAGCAAAATGGCTCCCATCTGTTCCAGGAGGAGTCCCAATGCTCCATAAACTTATACCTTTCTAAAGAATCTTGATGTCATTTTAGATTCAAAGTTAAACTTCAAATCACACATTAAGCATATTACTATGCTTAGAGAAACTGGTTTTAAATGACTCCATATTACCCTGCCAAACACTACATGACCAAATTTAGAAAGGATATTGATCCAAATTGCTCCTTTTGTAATACCTGCACATAAATTGCTTTACAATTTATTTTGGAATTGTTCCTACACTCAAGTATTTTGTAAAGATTCTTTCTTGGTTTGTCAAAAGAAAGGTTACCCTAAATATCTCTTTATTTTTTTTAAGACATTCTATAGAGTTGTTATAAGTTTAACAGATGTAAAGAAATAGAGTATTTTCTTCTTCCTCTTTCAGCTGCTCCCGTTAGGGGTTGCCACAGTGGATCATCTTTTTCCATATCTTTCTGTCCTCTGCATCTTGCTCTGTTACACCCAATACCTGCATGTCCTCTCTCACCACATCCATAAACCTCCTCTTAGACCTTATTCTTCCTTTTTCCTGGCAACTCTATCCTTAACATCATTTATTATATCATAATAAATAAAGAAATAAAACATGCATAAGAATAAAGCAATCAAACATCCATAAGTGAGTTCATTAGCAAGCTGTACTAATACTTTTGAGTGCGGGCCATTGCTCTTTACAAACTTAATAGTATAGTATACACTTAAAGCTGTTAACACCTCTCTATTTTCGTTTCATTATGTTTTGCATCTGGTTTAATTGCATACATGACGTATTGTGGTGTACTGCTCTTTGGTTTAGGAGAAAAAAGTGATTTGTTATGACAGCAACTTAATTAGACTACTAATGGCCAACCTGCGGCCCGATCAAGCTCCTTAATGTTACTGACACGCAATTCCAAATCATTTGCATTAATCATTTTTGTTTAGGTTTAATGTTTAGGGGATGTTTAAAATGCAAAATATATGCACATGTCCATAAATCCTCTCATAATCTGTGTCAAATCTCTCTGTTAGCACATTTGATGGTGCATCACGAGCGCTTTGCACCAATTCATAATGTAAAATAATGTGGGTACTAACAATATGAAATCGAGCGTCATTTCTAGAGTGTGCAGCAGTTTCATGAATGGTTTGCAAGATGAACTTCGTCCCTCTGTGCTATTCATTTCTTGCTTGTTTACTCATGTGTGTTTTAAGCGAAAATATCCCCAAAGAAACTGGAAGTGTGAACGGTCTTCTAGTTTATCAATTGTTCGTCAGATTCCGTCTAAGTTCCCTACAGTCTTCCACATTTGGAGCAGTGACGTGCATGAGGTTCATGGCTAGTGAGGTACTGACTCCTTCAGAGTCAGATTTACAAATATATGAACCCAAAAGAGTAGCTTTTTCACTATTCAACTGGCAGCATGCACATTGACTACTGATTATGTTTCATATCTCATCAGCATACTTTACACACACATAAGTAAAGTACATACAGTGGTGTGAAAAACTATATGCCCCCTTCCTGATTTCTTATTCTTTTGCATGTTTGTCACACACAATGTTTCTGATCATCAAACACATGTAACCATTAGTCAAATATAACACAAGTAAACACAAAATGCAGTTTTTAAATGATGGTTTTTATTATTTAGGGAGAAAAAAAATCCAAACCTACATGGCCCTGTGTGAAAAAGTAATTGCCCCCTTGTTAAAAAATAACCTAACTGTGGTGTATCACACCTGAGTTCAATTTCCGTAGCCACCCCCAGGCCTGATTACTGCCACACCTGTTTCAATCAAGAAATCACTTAAATAGGAGCTGCCTGACACAGAGAAGTAGGCCAAAAGCACCTCAAAAGCTAGACATCATGCCAAGATCCAAAGAAATTCAGGAACAAATGAGAACAGAAGTAATTGAGATCTATCGGTCTGGTAAAGGTTATAAAGTCATTTCTAAAGTTTTGGGACTCCAGCGAACCACAGTGAGAGCCATTATCCACAAATGGCAAAAACATGGAACAGTGGTGAACCTTCCCAGGAGTGGCCGGCCGACCAAAATTACCCCAAGAGCGCAGAGACGACTCATCCGAGAGGTCACAAAAGACCCCAGGACAACGTCTAAAGAACTGCAGGCCTCACTTGCCTCAGTTAAGGTCAGTGTTCACGACTCCACCATAAGAAAGAGACTGGGCAAAAACGGCCTGCAAGGCAGATTTGCAAGACTCAAACCACTGTTAAGCAAAAAGAACATTAGGGCTCGTCTCAATTTTGCTAAGAAACATCTCAATGATTGCCAAGACTTTTGGGAAAATACCTTGTGGACTGATGAGACAAAAGTTGAACTTTTTGGAAGGCAAATGTCCCGTTACATCTGGCGTAAAAGGAACACAGCATTTCAGAAAAAGAACATCATACCAAGAGTAAAATATGGTGGTGGTAGTGTGATGGTCTGGGGTTGTTTTGCTGCTTCAGGACCTGGAAGGCTTGCTGTGATAGATGGAACCATGAATTCTACTGTCTACCAAAAAATCCTGAAGGAGAATGTCCGGCCATCTGTTCGTCAACTCAAGCTGAAGCGGTGCTGCAACAGGACAATGACCCAAAACACACCAGCAAATCCACCTCTGAATGGCTGAAGAAAAACAAAATGAAGACTTTGGAGTGGCCTAGTCAAAGTCCTGACCTGAATCCAATTGAGATGCTATGGCATGACCTTAAAAAGGCGGTTCATGCTAGAAAACCCTCAAATAAAGCTGAATTACAACAATTCTGCAAAGATGAGTAGGCCAAAATTCCTCCAGAGCGCTGTAAAAGACTCATTGCAAGTTATCGCAAACGCTTGATTGCAGTTATTGCTGCTAAGGGTGGCCCAACCAGTTATTAGGTTCAGGGGGCAATTACTTTTTCACATAGGGCCATGTAGGTTTGGATTTTTTTTTCTCCCTAAATAATAAAAACCATCATTTAAAAACTGCATTTTGTGTTTACTTGTGTAATATTTGACTAATGATTAAATGTGTTTGATGATCAGAAACATTTTGTGTGACAAACATGCAAAAGAATAAGAAATCAGGAAGGGGGCAAATAGTTTTTCACACCACTGTATTTGGTTAAGAAAGATTGTTACATTCATAGCAGCGAGAGAGAGTAGAGAGAGCGCACTTGCTGTGCACCCACCATGTGTTCTAAATTTACCGTTGCAATTCCACAGTTCATACTCATTCAATACAAATGAAAGTATTGAGTGGTGTACAGAAAAAAACGGATTTCAGTTTTGACCTTAATTGAAATATTTAGTTGTTTTTAAAAGCTTTTAATTCTGATGTTTTAATTAATTTTAATGCAGACAGTTCAACATAAGGATAACAAAAAAACAAAAAAAACTTTATTTAAGGTCAAAATTTAGTTTTTAAATATTAGATTGTTTTTTTTCTTAGTCTGATCCCATTTTTTATAAAATTGAAAACCGTTTATGGTCTTACCTTTTTTTTTGTAAATGAAGTCCATGCGCCTATCCTTCTCCACAAAAATCTTTGTCACTTTCTTGTAAAAGTCCTTCTTATTTTTCTTTAGTTTTAAAAATCTTAATCTTCCATTTTAAGAGTCAGTCGGAACAAAAAATAAAAATAAATGGATCGCTGCAGTGCACTTGACTTTCTGTCAATCATATCACTTACTCATTGGCGTCTAGAGTCTCTTGAGTAGAAGAACAGCAGCAACAACAAGCCCTTGTTGGGCTCACATCCGCTCCCTTCGATGCGGCACAGTACTGTCTGCCTCACCTTGTGCCTTTTCACTGCGGTTTTATCTCCGATCAGCAAGACTAAATATGTCACACACATTCATTAAAGATAATAGTCAGACTGTGGAAAGTCAGGGTGTATAATAAACGTGTCTACAAACAATATATTGGCGACATACAGAGAGACCACAACAGGCACTCGCCAATTGCATGCATCAAACCAGTGTGTGAGGGACAGAGCAATCTGAGGTGAGGTGAGGCTCATTGCTGCCGCACCTCGCGTTTCTCCCCTGTAAGGAAATACGGCAATTCAGCAATTTTGACTATATAAATGATCAAAATTATTGGAATCATACAGAAAACATATTTATAGCACAGACCATTTATGTTATGTTATCATTATTATTTTTTTACTTTTCATGATGGCAGGTGAGGTTAACGCAAATCGTTCATCATCAGTCCACTTGTTAAACTGAGTAACCACTTTTTTACTCATTTAGTGTTTATTAATTAGGAAGCTGGTAAGTAGCGTATGAAGTGATGTCGTGGGGCATGTCTTACAGTCGGTAATGTGCAGTTAGACGTTCCGTTACTCACCTGTCTCCCTACTATAAGAGTCAATCTCCTCTAGACAGCATTTGTTGTTTATTAAAAGTTAACAATATTATTTAGAAAGATGTTCAATTGTATAGGGTATTTTTATTAACTAAACAAGCATGACTGACTACCTGTGTTTGTTCTTACTAATTGCACAAAAGGTGTTCTAGTTTTTGTTTAAGTGTTTTTAATGAAGATTCGATTTCATAAAAGTATTAAATAAACTGATGTCAGTGTGTAAGACTAACATTTAGTATTCTTTTCAATGAAACATACATTTTTTATTATTCTGCTCACTTAGGTTGCTGACAAAAAGAGCTGCAGTTTTAAGTAAAAGGCAAAAAAAAAGTTCAGAACTTTTGGTTTACAGAATGTGCTAAAGGGTGGGCAATGTCGACCCTGGAGAGCCACAGTGGCTGCAAGTTTTGTTTCAATCAAATTGCTTAATTAGAAACCAATCCTTGCCAATCTCTGACTTCATTTAATTTTATGGCTTGTTAGTCTGCAATGTTAGGTTCTTATATCGTATTTTGTTTTCCTTTCCAAGGATATCATTCAAAATGATTTGAAGCCTAAAACAGATAATTTTCAGTCAGTCACATTTTTCTCTTAATTGTTTTACTAAACCAAATCATGTATGATGAATCAACACAAGTGTGAATTGAAACACGTTAGATGGAGAACTGCTGGCTCCTTTGTCATTTGCATCTTATTGCTAATAAGGAGCCATTAAAAACAGTGAGTACAGCTGTTTAAGACTGAAATAAGCAATTAAGGATGGGAAACCTTAACAAGTGATACCACTAAAATGTTGCTTCATCAGCAATAATTGACTTCTCATTAAGAAAATGGGTTGGAACAAAAACCTGCAGCCACTTTTGCCCTCCAGGACTGACATTGGCCACCTTTGCAGAAAAAAGTGTAGAAACACAGCCACATTACAAAATGTGTCAGATATCACAGTTTCGTAGGCTACCCTAATGGCAGTCTCAAGTGGAAGCAACACAACTACCCAAAAGCAAGAGGCTCTCATGATGATAATGATGATGAATGCTAGGCCCTGTCTATGTCAGTGACAAAAAACTTGCAGCATTTCTGTAGACTGTATGGGGACCAGGTACAGAGCAAGTAGTGGTGATAATGCATGGTTTTTAATTTTATCAAGAAGCCATTTTTGATATTTCTCTATTTGTCTGTTTCTCATTCTGCATTGTTTAGATTTACAGATTTTCCTGCTTTTGTACAGATAGCTAAAATGTATCATGCTTTACCTTATTCTGTTGATTTTGTGCATTTTGTACTGTAAGAACTGAATATTGTTGCAATTGACCAGGGATCATCTATAGCAGGAGCGCCTATAAAAATGGCAACTTTGCACAGTTGCATGTGCATTTTCCAACTAGTTAGACAAAAGGCAAGCAGTCCTTTTAAGGGTAGCGAGCCACCTCAAAGAACTATGTACAGAGCAGTGAATCCATCAGAAATGGGACATGGAGAGGACCTACATTCCGATTCGGAGAAATGCCAAGTGCTTTGGAGACCCAAAACAAACCTGCTTGAGTCTCGAGGCTCAGATCAGTAATCTGTAGTGTTGTTTTGCAGTAGCAGTACAGGGATGAAGACAGTTAGAGACTGACATTTCTGCAGCTCTACCACTGCTTCTCAATCTACTAAGGGCCAATAATGTGGAAATTGGTGGAGATTCAGGCTAATAGAGAGGGGGAAGGTGTGGCAGATCGAGTTGCCACTGATCCCAAGTGAGCCATGACAAACAAGGCCAGTGGTAAAAATCTGCAGACAAAGGACAAGGCAGATCATAGAGGCATTGTGTAGAGCATTGGAGGAAGAGAGTCTCAAAGCTGGGATCCAGACCTGGAACGTGGTTTGCAGCACCAATTCAGTAAAGGAAAACATCAGAGACTGGAACATCTGTATCTCCACAAAAGGATGTTCATCTGCTTGCCTACAGCTGACCAGTGTTTAACACCTTTGTTGCATCACATAACAAAACAGCACTTAACGTCTTGGTTGCGCCACCTGCCAGTGGAACAATCCCTTCTGATTTGCCCTCAACCAGGGATGAATCACCAAAAGAATTAGCTGGCATTGCATCGTCTACAGCAGGAGGGCTAGTGAAAATGGCAAATCCACACAGTTGCGGGTGTTTTTTCCAACTAGTGAGACAAAAGTTAAGCAGTCCTTTTAAATCCATCCATTGTGGCCCTTGGTGCCAACGCTACACTGTATTAATTATTATTTTTGTATTTAAAGCTCTCTTTATAGGATTATATGTTGTTTGCATGTTATATCCTCCTGTAGTGCATGTACAGTACAGGTCAAAAGTTTGGACACACCTCCTCATTCAATGTGTTTTCTTTATTTTCATGACCATTTACAGCACTCCATCACTCTCCTTCTTGGTCAAATAGCCCTTACACAGCCTGGAGGTGTGTTTGGGGTCATTGTCCTGTTGAAAAATAAATGATCGTCCAACTAACCTGACTTCTGCACAACACAACTGCTGGTCCCAACCCCATTGATAAAGCAAGAAATTCCACTAAATAACCCTGATAAGGTACACCTGTGAAGTGAAAACCATTTCAGGTGACTACCTGTTGAAGCTCATCGAGAGAATGCCAAGAGTGTGCAAAGCAGTAATCAGAGCAAAGGGTGGCTATTTTGAAGAAACTAGAATATAAAACATGTTTTCAGTTATTTCACCTTTTTTTGTTAAGTACATAACTCCACATGTGTTCATTCATAGTTTTGATGCCTTCAGTCATGAAAATAAAGAAAACACATTGAATGAGGAGGTGTGTCCAAACTTTTGGCCTGTACTGTACATGTGACAATATTGAACCTATGAACCCTATAATTACAAGGGCTGTACCTAGGCCTTATTTTGTTTGTTTCTATTTTGGGCCAAAAAAAAAAAACACGATAAAGCTACTTCAAAAAAGTTAATAAAGCTGAACACAGTAAATTTAAAGAAAGCAAACTTGTGATGTGGTTTGCCCATTTTCTAAATCTTTTGTATGTTGGAACAGCAAAATTGTGATTGACAAATCTTAATAATTATGATTGATTGTACACTTTCTAATAGCATCTTACTCATATGGGCTTTCATTTGGAATTTAAGAATGTATACATACTGCAGCATGGCCAGCTTCAGGGGGTCATTCAGCAGAGCTAAGCCCACCCAATATCATGTCAAGAAACCCATTCCTGACCCCCCACTGTCAGATATAGGATTGCAGGATTTTTGGGACTTATCGCACCATTCTCTCATTATTTTTTGACTGGAGCTGGGGACAAAGGTGTCTTATCTTTTAGGTATTTGTTTGCCTTTAATACTGGCTTGTTAAATTATTTTTGGTATGTAGTATATTGCATCTGGTTTGCCTCATTGTACAATCCCAATATGATTTTTCAGTGTGGGTCTTTGCACAAGTGGACCCTGGACTGTACTTGATTGATACAGGATTAAGGGGGTTTTAAAATATTATATTTTATTGTATGAGGTCGTTTAATTTACATTAGGAAATATTTTCATATAAAGAATTAATTGATATTAGCTAAATATAACATAAAATGTATAAAACAACATCCTGATAAAACAACATCTCAATAATCCATCTCAGTGTCAGTTTATTAATTATATCAGAAATGCCTTGAAACAGTACATACAAAAAACTTTTATTTTTGTTAATAATTTGCATAATCATCTGAATGTATGCCGTTACCAACCTGACCTCGCCGTGTAGTCCATATAATGATTTACTTTTAGCTATGTTCAGGATATGTGTGTACTACAGTAATTTTGGACTGCAGTATCCAAGCTGCCTTTCGCCCACTGCAATCGGGACGGGATTGACTCCGATTATCTGCCCTCACAACCGTCATCTTGAATTGGATTAAGCGGGATTGGCAATCAAATGTTCCGTTAAGTTTTGTTACATTAGTGTAAATTCAGTTCCCTGAACATATGTCACTTTCAGCACACCAACTGAATCGCACTGGCACAGATTATACATGTGTTTTTTTTTAGATTGAAAATCATTTAGTTATTTATTTTCTGACGCAGAAAGCATTAACCAGGGCGGTGTTTTTTACGAACAGACCCAAATTCACTCGCCGGTATTCGTGAATCCATCTATCCATTATCGCTTAACCTACTTCTGGACCTATGGGCGCAAGACAAGAATCATACCTGAACGGGATTCCAGTCCAGTCCATTGCAGTGCATATTAGTTTTCACAGCGTAGAATGAAATAAAGAAAACATTCGCACACGAGGAAGAAGCGTTACTTCTGAATACTGGGCTATTAGCCAGTATTTGAACCCAAAGCTCTTGGGTGCATTGCGGTAGCATTTAGGCAATAATTGTGAAAATCATCAGCTCAATTTTCGATTTCTATATTGCAAAATATGGAAAATGCTGATCTTAACAATGACCATTCTTTGCGAAGGAGTCGAAAGACAATTGCGGAACTAATAAGTGAAAGAACACGGGATAAAAACAATGCATTTTAAAATGACCGCGTTGACACGGCAACGTCACTGCGACGCGACGGAAGAGGCAGTCATATGACACGTTTTGCTGTAACTTTTTGTTTTGTTTTGTTTTGTTAGTTTCAAATTTATTTGCTAACACCTTTATCTGCTGCGAGGAGGTTTTGGGGACGGTTACGTCCTTGGCTGCACGGAGCATGTCTCTCAGTTTCTGATTTCAAGAGCATCTTTTTTGGAAGATTAAATTTTCTTTCAGATTGGACTAAATAAAGGTAAGGCTGCCGTATGTTTTCGATTAATTAAATTAGCTGTCCCCCAGATTAACTTCACTCACTGGCTTTGTTTGCCAATATTAGTCACCCTAAGGATTTGTTTTAAGAGATTTTTCTGTGTCATTCTCACATGGGATTTACCCAGGCGCACAATGAAATGAAAGGATAGACGCTGTTCGAAAGAATTCGTAGGTGGTGGTGATTTACCAGGACGACATGGCGCGGCAAATGTTAACAGGTTTGACACCAGGAACGAAGCTCGGATCTGAGTGGTGCTTTGGTTTGCATGGTTTTCGGTTAATTGGCGGTTCTGCTGAAGATTTTCCCATTGTGATCTAATGAGCTCGGAAGGGTAGCGATGTGCGACATCATAGACATGTTGGTTAGACATATTGATGTACTCTGCATACTTGAGGATCGATTTGAACGTTGTGTTTCTGGCGAACTGGTCAGAGTTGTCCTCTTTTTAAGCGCAGTGCTAAGAGTGATGTGACCGTATAATAGAAAAATATGAGTTAAGAAAGTAAAGGGATTACTAGTTCCCGTGTAATTTTTGAACATGGAGAAAACTAGAATGGGGTCATTTTTCATACATAAGTGTGCGCAGTATGTTCATTTACTCCTTATCAGTTTGTATTTTAAGATGGCAAAAGTTTTCACTCAAAATATTTTTCTGTCTAGTTTATTATGATGCTACTAAATTTTAACATTGTAATTAAAAAACCGAAAACGTTAACAGGGTACGCAATGAAATGGTGCAGTTTAAAGAACACATGTCCAGTGCTTAGCTATCCATAAAAAAGTAATGGTGTGCAGGGAAAATGTATAGTGTGTACTTACTATTAGTTGCGGAGTTTACACAGTGCTGTGTCACAGTCAAATGAGACCTTCAGTCAGTACTGTCATGGCTGTCATAAATATATTGAAAGACACTTAGAATCTATCATGACCCGTGCAACATATCTTCCTTCACACTAGCATATTGTACATTTTAAACCAGTCTTTGACTGAATGAAGTGTTCCTGAATGTTAGGATGTTTCCACAATTAATTCACAGTCCAAAAGCAAGTAATTGTTGGTCTTAATGATTACAAACCAGTGGCAATGACCTCTGCAATAATCAAAACATTTAAACGACTAGTTCTTAAGTATGAGGTCTATCACATATCCATGTTTGCCCCAATTAAATTTGCATTCCTGAAATAAACTTACTTGCCTAATATAATCACAAAATTGAATGAAATTGAAGTGTGAGGATTATCTTTAAACATTTTCCCATGATTCATATTTAATCTATCCTTGCCAATATAAGCAAAGAATGCAACATCACCATCCAGTTAATGCATAATGTTAGAGAGTTTTACCAGCCAGAGACCACGTATGGGGCACTTGTTATTGATGGTGGTGAAGAACGGAAAACAACATTTGCAGAATTTCCTGTTTTGTCTGTTTCCTATCCTGTGTCATTTTGAGGATTATTATTATTGTTGTTGTTAGATTCTAAGTTTGCAAAAGTCGACACTGATACCAGTCAACTTTGAAAATGAGCCTTCAGTTATTAACAGGTTTATTAAAAACACACATGCACAATATTCTCAGCCAAGTAGACCTTACTTTCACATATGTGGTTGGTTGCCCAAAACCTACAGTGGTGTGACACTGCGTGCATTTCTTGGTCTGAATACTGTGGGTTTTGATGGGTTAACCTGCTGTTAGATGTCAACCAACAGTTTAGCCTCTTATCCTGTTAAAATCTACAGGTTTTTTTTTTAATGTCAGGAGATACCAATCTAAATGCAAAGTTAAGTTTTTGGGGCAGTGAAATTAAATTTCTTGTCAGTTTAGAAAAATTTAAAGTGTTAGTGCTTCAAAATGTTACTGTGTATGCTGAAATCTTATCTGTAGTCTAATCGCAGTCAGGCCGGGTTACAGAGCTGTCCTTATGGATAATGCTGCAGTTGTGACCCCTTCTGCTGGCTACTTTTAGCAGCTGCTTAAAGCTGCTCCTCCGACTAGGCAGCTGGACACCTCTGGGCCCACGTTTCTTGAGGATGGTCCTCCAATTAGCTGTGAACCACTGAGATTGCAAATGTGGTGAACTTTCTGAGGACAGGGAAATCTGCAGGAATCTTT
Source organism: Polypterus bichir lapradei (assembly GCA_026402145.1). Classification (NCBI taxonomy): domain Eukaryota; kingdom Metazoa; phylum Chordata; class Cladistia; order Polypteriformes; family Polypteridae; genus Polypterus; species Polypterus bichir. The sequence continues at coordinate 50,207,280 of JANRMT010062792.1, forward strand.
GGTATCCATGGTGAACTTCTCCTGGCTGGTGGTAAGACTGTCTCCCCTATTTGCTTCAATTTGGGAGACAGGCATCATCCCAACTGACTGAAAAATGGGACTTGTCATCCCTATCTAGAAAGGGAAGTGTGATTGCCTGGGTTGCAGCAAATACAGGGGGACAACACTGCTCTTGGTGCCAGGTAAGATCTTTGCTAGGGTCATTCTTGATAGGATCCATAATCACTTGCTCACCTACTAGCCATTGGAGCAGTCTGGTTTTACGCCTAAGAAGTCTACCATTAACCACATCCTGGTACTAAGGGTTCTCATTGAGCATAAACTTATATCGCCAGAGTTTCTTTGCAGCCCTTTTCAATTTTTGTAAACTCAGTTGATCAAGCTGCCCAAGTTGCTGAATGTCATGGCTGGCCTGAGTGTGTGGCACTCCTGATACCTTTGCAAAAAGATGAAGGTCCAAATCTAAATTTAGAGTCCTGGTGCTTCCTGTTTTGTCATATGGTTGCAAGGCATGGACACTATCAAGTGACCTGAGATGAAGACTGGATTCCTTTAGCACTGTGTCTCCTCAGAGAATCCTTGGGAACCGCTGGTTTGACTTTGTGTCGAATGAGCGGTTTCACACAGAGTCCCAAATTAGGTGCATTACCTGCATTGTGAGGGAGCGTCAGTAACAGCATATAGTAGGGATGCACCGAAATTTCGGCCGCCGAAAATTTTCGGCCGAAATAGCATTATCGGTTTCGGCCGAAACGTAAGAAAGTGCCGAAAATAAAAGCCGAAATTGTCGCCACGCCTCTCCCATCCTCCCGTCTCGTTCGCGCTGTCATTACGCATCAAACACGGAGTATGTCGGCGGTTTGGAAGCACTTCAAAGTTTCAGATGAGGACAGCAAAGTTGCAATATGCAACATTTGCTCTGCAAAAGTTTCAAGAGGGGGTTCAACAGCAAAGACATTTTCGACTACAGGTTTAATACACCACCTTAAGTCAAGACACGCAATTGAATTTGAGGAATACCGTCAAACAACGTTGGTTAAAACTAAGCCAACTAGCACATCAACACCCTCGGTTGCCACAGTTTTCGAAAAAATTAAGAAATTTGCAAATGACAGTGCTAAAGCACGTGACATAACAGAGAAAGTAATGGAATTCATTGCTTTAGATGACGAGCCGTTTTCAGTCGTGGAGGACATCGGATTTCGTAGGCTAATACACCACATTGAGCCGCGTTACACACTGCCAAGCAGACTGTATTTTGCAGAGACCTCTCTACCTGAAATGTATGACCGTGTTGCAAAACATGTTCATGAGCTCATGACCACAGATATCTCTGCTCTAAGTTTTACCACAGACATATGGAGCTCTGACGTTAGTCCAACTAGCATGCTCAGTTTGACAGCGCAGTGGATAAACGCGGAGTTTAAATTGCAAAACATTCTGCTTCATGCACAGGAGTTTGTCGGCTCACACACTGCAGCAGCAATATCCGATGCTTTGGCTAACATGTTTGAAACTTGGAACATAGACAAGTCTAAAGTGCATGTGATTGTGAGAGATAATGCACGGAACATGATAAAGGCTATGGATGACAGTGGATTAAAGAGCATACCTTACATGGCACACACGCTGCAGTTGGCTGTGAATGAGGGAGTGCTTAGTCAGCGGAGCATATCAGAAATCACAGCAACTGGGAGAAAAATTGTGGGACATTTTAAGCATTCTCCGCTTGCTTATTCCAGACTACAAGATTTGCAAAAACAGTTTGGGATGCCAACAAAACGACTACAGCAAGATGTGGCCACTCGCTGGAACAGTACATACTATATGTTGCAAGGATTACTTGAACAGAAGCGGGTTTTAGCTGCATACATGACAGATCACGACCTGCCAGCAACTTTGAGTGCACATCAGTGGATGTTGGTGGAAAACATTGTCTCTCTTCTCGCCCCGTTCGAACAGTTAACCAAGGAAATAAGCTCAGCTCAAGCGTCTGTTGCTGAAGTTATTCCACTGATCGCAGCACTGAAGCGCCTGCTTGGAAAAGAGGCGGAAACAGATCATGGCGTAAAAACAGCTAAAAAAACTCTACTGGAGGCTGTTAACAAACGCTTCCAAGACATTGAGTCCAACCCTCTTTACGGCATTGCAACAATATTAGATCCACGCTTTAAAGACCATTACTTTGACGATGAGAAAAGGCAGGATGTACGCGAAATGGTGCAAACAGAGCTTACGGCTCTTGAAACCTCTGGTGAAGCACAAGCCGCGACGGGGAGAACAGAGCAAACTGTGCCTGAGAAACGGTCACGTACAAGTGATGAGGCGCACATTCCTTCGCTTTCTGATATGTTTGACGAAATTTTACAGGAAAGCGTCCCAACCCACAGCGGTGTAAGAGCAAGCGCAGCCTCACAAGAAGTAGCAACCTATCTAGCTGAACTACCCATTGGCAGAAGTGACAATCCACTTGACTACTGGCGCGCGAACAAAGATCGCTTTCCTTTGCTTGCATGGACTGCGCGCAAGTACTTATCTGCCCCAAGCACCAGCACAGACAGTGAGAGATTATTCAGTGCAGCATCTCATGTTCTTGATGAAAACAGAAATCGTCTCTCCAGCCAGAAAGCTGAACAACTTTTGTTCATAAAGAGAAATCTGCCACTTTTGCTAAAATAAAAGCAGCCTAATTTGATGTTGTTTACAGTTAAAGGTTTGATTTATTTATTCTGTTATTGCAATGTTGTTTTGCACAGTAATTTAAAATTGAAGTAAAACGTTTAATGCAGGTAATATTTTGCACAATTCGTAAAGGCACTAAAAGCTAGCACAGACTGAGTGATTTTATTCAGTGCAGTATGTTCTTCATGAGAAGAGGAACTGTGTCTTCAGCCAGAAAACTGAAAAACTTTTGTTCATAAAGATAAACCTGCTTCTTTTGCTTAAATTAAAAGCAGACCAATTTAGTGTGTATAGTTATGTTGTTTACAGTAAGAGGTTGGATTTATTTATTTTTCTTCTGTTTGTGCACTGTTGTTTGGTACAGTAATTTAAAATTGAAGTAAAAAAGCAGCTAGCATTTTTTTTGCACAATTTTGTTACAGAAAGAAATTTTATTTAGTTTTGTTATTGTTAAACAGCCTTATTACTGTTATTTATTATCAATAAAAGTTTGATTGCTTAATTAATTTGTAGTTTTTTTAATACAAACAAAAAGAAAATATTTTAAACATGTTTTTTAATGAAGCCATTTTCGGTTTCGGTATCGGTTTTCGGCCAAGTGCATCCAAAAATTTCGGTTTCGTTTTCGGCCCAGAATTTTCATTTCGGTGCATCCCTAGCATATAGTGCAATTCCCCATGGCTGATTCGATTCACAGGATCATCATTGTTGAGGACCCGAGCAGCTGGACCAGGCCAAGGGCACACCCACGCAATACCTGGCTGCGGCAGATAAGCTGGTCATTTTCGGTGGATGGGGCTGGACCGCATGTCTGCCTGGGAGGGTTACCAACCAGGATACCGAGTTGTTTCGTTGTGTAGAGGGTGCAGCAAAGCACTGTATCAGAGCATGCACTCCAACATTATATGCATAAGAGTAAATTCAAGAGGTACTGCTCTAATGTTCTAGTTTTTCCAGTACAGCCCTGGGATTGAGCCCTGTGTTATTGTGTAATGACTTAAAATAAAATGTTGTCCTAGATTCACCACACAATGTTTATGTCTTCTGTTTCAAAGTTTATATTCATGTTTCAAAGCCTTGTCTAGTTTACAGTTATTATATATTTAAGTCTTATCTTTGCAAACTGAAATAGACTAGACAGTAAGTCTTGAAGGTACAGTTCTCTTAAACGCTACCCTACATCAACCTGCTTTTTGCTGTATCTTGCTTAAAGCGAGGACCTAAAAAATATTATTTAAGATAACAGTGGATTTGTAATGCTCAACACCTAAAGAAAATATAAAAATATTTTTCTATTGTGACCTGTTTCAAAATAGGAAAGGCTGTATTTGTACAGATTAGGGTTTTATTATTTTTTGTGCACAGTTACCATCTTTCTTCCATTTTTGTAGTTTTTCACTTTAAACACATTTCCTCTTACAATTTAGAATGAACAGTGTAACTTGATTAATGGTATTCTGCCTTAGTGTGTCTTTACTGTTCAAACTGAAGTTTAGGTTCATTTCAAATTAACTGTCTTAGGCACACATTACAATAAAATCCCAAGTTCCTACTAAATGCTCTCTCTGTTTAAGGTTATCATATGTATTGCAGAAAAAGTATGTTACTGTATCAATTTTTATCCCACCTCTTATTAGTCATGCCAAGAAAGAATGTAAGAAATAGGCCTCTATGTGAGTTAGCTGGCATAGTAAGGTTCAGTTTGCAGTAAAATACTTTGTTCTTTAGAGAAAAGTAATTTTGTACAAAAAAGGTGTTTCAGATTATTTTATAAAGTTCATACCTGGCTACAGGAATTTTTATGGAAAATGGAATATTGCAGTTATTTGTCGTCTTTGTTTTTACAGTTTTTTTCTGGATTGAAAATGATATGATCGTCATAGTCCTACATGGAAACCGCAGTAAGAGGTACATTTTTATAAGTATATAAGTTACTTTTATAAGTTATAAGTAGCGTGCTGTTACTGGTTATATATAACAAATTACATGTCTATCTATGGTGGTTGGTTGAACTGACAGGTTAACTTACTATGGGAATATGTGTCTAGCCAAAGTATGGTGACATTCTCAATTCACAGAGTTAATATGAGCATAGTCAGCTCACCTATTTAACTTTCTGTTGGTTCCTAATCTCTGTTAACACCCTCACTAATTCATCTTTCTTATCCCTGCCTGGTTATTGAGGTCACCCAACAGGAAAATAAGTTTGAAGATGTGATGTGCTTCCAGTTCATATTGTCATTCACTTCTTTTGTAAATAGGCAAAATATCTTGTGCTCCCATGAGCATTTACGATTGATTCCTGCCACTGCAATCAAATTTCTTCTACCCTGAACTTCACCATGTAGGGTTTGGAGAGAAAGACACTATAAAAAATGTGCATCTGAATGAAAAGTAAGACTCCATCAAAGAATATCAGGGTTATTGCTTTTTTGAAAGAAGTGAACCTTTAATTAGAACTAAATCAATTGTGACCATACAACCACTTTGTTAAGTTTTCACATGTGTTCACAATACAGCTAGACAAAGAACAATGCAGTAATTTCTTTTTCATTCGTATAATGATGATGTTCCAAAATAGCACATACATTACAAGTAGCTAACTTTTAATATGTAATCAGCCAAATATAAACCAGTTGTTTTATTAAAAGATTGGAATGGAGGATGCAATAAACTATCATTCCACAAGGCATATTCTCTCCTGAACAAAGCTGGCATCATTGTTAGGATTATGTTTTTTGATTTCTCCAGTGCCTTCAATACCAAGTAGAAATTCCTGTAAAGGGGTAAACTCTGAGATATGTAGGTGGATGAGCCTAAGGTGTCCTGAATAATGGACAATCTGTCAGGCAGACCACAGTTTCTGAGACTCAAGGAATGTGTTTCTGATACAGATGTGAGCCACACTGGAGCACCACAAGGAACAGTCCTGTCTCCTTTTCTTTTCACTTTGTACAACTCAGACTATAAACATAACACCAGGGGCCTCATGTATAAACGGTGCGTACGCACAAAAATGTTGTGTACGAATGTTTCCACACTGAAATCGCAATGTATAAAACCTAAACTTGGCGTAAAGCCACACACATTTTCATGGTAGCTCCAACCCTGGCATACACAAGTTCTCCGCTCAGTTTTGCAAACTACCCAGCATCAAAGCAGTGCTACTGTTCCTGTCTGGTTACCCTTTCTTTTTTAGATCCACATCCCTGACGCGGCTTTATCATATATGCTGAAACTAACTGCATATTGTTTATTAGTTTAAGGCATCTGATTGTAATTAAGTATTTTAAATACCATAGCTGCTTTTGTGTTGCTACTTTCACTGCACCTTCTTTTTCTTCTGTCACCTGCTCCCATTAGGGGTTGCCACAGCGGATCATCTTTTTCCATATTACTCTCACTGCACCACTCGGAGTATTTATATCACTGTATCTGAGTGGGGAATCACAGCTCAGCAGCTGATTGGAAAGAGAATTATCGGGATATAGCATCAAGCGCACGTTACCTCAGCCATGCTTCCTATTGAACTGCTCTCATACAGCAAATGCTTCAGAGCCTTTCCTCGCGGTTCAGAAACAGTTTCATCCCAAGAACTATAAACTCACTCAATCAGTCCATCAAGTGCTCCTTGTAGAACAGTTTGTACTTATTAGTACAATCACCTCACTGTAAACTTGCAATACAGTTACAATATTGCACAACCTGAGCCACTTTAAAAAGCGTGAAATTACATATGATGACGATATCATTTTTAAGATGAAATGCAGCAAAATATGTTTATTATATTATACAGATAAAACTTTAACTTCATTTAAATAATCTATATTGTTAATAATTAAACATGTGAGGACACGGTGCCGCAGCACTAGCGAGGAGCTGGCGCTCCATTCACGGATTGTTCCTGCCTCTCGCTGTATTCTTCTAAACATGTACTATGAAGATATTTCATGTTCCTTAAAAGTTTTGAAGAATTGGCGTTCTAAGCTTACAGATGGCTTAACATCTATTACAGAGTTGATAGTGAGCCGATTGGGTATTTGGAGAAAGAAAAGGAAGGACAGGAATTGGAGGTTAGTATGTTTGAAAGAGACAGTACTGCTGCAATAAATTATTTCATCGAAGGTCACGCATGGCAAACCAAGCATCTTGCATGAGGCAGGAACAGTCACTGCGCCACCGTGTTCCCATGTTTAATAACATGCTTTAACTTCTATTATCATGAAAATGATATCCTGTATACATCTCAGTATTTTAATTATTCAGAGAGCTATAATATTACGAATGTAATGGATTCTGTGTCCTGTCGGAGGAAGAGGAAGCCCGGAAGCACGTAGTGATTCACACACATAGAGCACATAGAAGATCAAATACAAAACAAAGCATTTAACATGCTACTTTAGTTACGATGGGATTTGAGAAACTAGTAAATTAAACGATTTTAAGTTTATGATGTTCTATTTTAATGACAAAATAAACTGAATGATTAAAGTGGAAATTTCGAGGTTAAAGTTGACATTTCATGCTTTTTTCCCCACTGTGTGCCTTTTTTTTTTTTTTTTTTTTTCTCTGTACCCTAATAAGCTTTCATATGACACTCAGACGGTGGCCTACAACTTGCCTTTTCACGGCGACTTTGATATCTGACAACTTCTTTTTTTATTTCGGGCACTGTGCGACTTTGTGAATTTGAGCTTTCGAGTTTCTTCGGCACTCTGTCACTCGATCAACTTGCTTTTGTTGTTTATACCACTTTTTAAACCAACAAATACTACGTTTTTCCTTGCCTCCACTTGGTATTTACTGAAATTCTTTTTTTCCCCCGTGCTTTTGCCATTGTCTTTTCACAGAAGGCTGAGCTTAAGGGCTGTTTATATTGATTTGCATATTCAAAGAGGCGTAATTCTGGGAGGAGTTGGGGGCGGGACAGCAGGCACATGCACATGCGTTACTTTTCACGCTGAATGGGATTTATGTAGTGGAAGAACGTGGAAGTTGGCATTCGCACAGATTTATGCATCTGGATTTTTTTGTGCGTAAGTACATTTCAGCTTTTGTGCTTACATCATGTTATAGTGCGAACTCTACGCATGGTGTTATGCATGAGGCCCCAGGCCTGAAGGGCTGCAGTGGCTGCAGGTTTTCATTCTAACCCTTTTCCTAATCAGCGAGCAGTTTTCACTGCTAATTAACTCTTTCCCTTCATTTTAATAGCATTGTTTTAAAGGATTCAGTCTGTTTCTGTTTTTGTGTTTACGCCATGTTATAGTGTGAATTCTACACACGGTGTTATGCATGAGGCCCCGGGTCATGACACTTGCAGAAATTCTCAGATGATTCTGCACTTCTACGGTGTAATGATAACATGATAAGAAAGAGTATAGGAGTCAGGTGGAGAACTTTGTTTCTTGGTGCACAAAGAACTTAACATCAACTGCAACTTAACATCAGCAAATCCAAAGAACTGGTTACTGCCTTTTACTGCACCAAAGGATGTCCATGTCTGGTCACTACTCGGGGATTGGACGTAGAGGTGGTGCATTCCTACAAGTACTTAGGAGTCCACATTAATGACCGGTTGAATTGGTCTGGTAACACGGAGGAACTGTATAAGAAAAGGCAGAGCAGGCTCTTTTTCCTTAGGAGATTGTGGGTAGTGACATCCTTCACATCTCTGTATTATAAAAGAAAATCTTGAGACGAGACGAGATTATTGCCAAGAGATTTTTTCAAGTTGGTTTTAACCATTTCAAGACTATTCACAAGAGATATTTTCAAGTTTGTCTCAACCATTCCTGGTTGACGGCCCACAGCCATTGTCCTCTTACCACTCATTCATGTGAACGCTTTTGTCAGACAGAAACAAAAATTATTGTGGCATCCAAGAAAAATAAATTGCAAAAATGTTGCTCGATTAAATACTGTATCACCAAAAGATACAGAACGGTTTCATTTAAATTTGTTATTACATGAATTGAAAGGAGCAACTTTGTATAAAGATGTTCTAACTATAGATGGAACTACATACAGTACTTTTCAAGAAGCGGCACGAGCAGCTGGATTATGTAAATCGGGCGACTATATATTCGAAATGATGTCTGATGCCGCTTCTGTAATGATGCCTGACAAATTAAGACACTTCATGTACTTAATTATGACGGGTGAAGTTGATCCTTTAAAATTATGGGAAGCATTCAAAGGACCATTATCCGAAAAGTCTAATGAACAAATAAGATTTAACGATGTAGAAATTTGGACTTCCAGAAGAAATAGACTAATCTGAGGTAAAGAAAGAGATAACAACAGGCGAAAATTTAACTGTGGAAGGCCATGTAAAACTATATCGGGAAATGTACTCACAATTAAACAATGATCAAAGAGGAGTTTTCAACACAATTCAAAAATGTATTGTCAGTGAAATTCGTAAGCGGTTATTCTTCATATATGGACCTGTCGTCACAGGTAAAACATTTTTGTATAAGTGTTTAGTCCATTATTGCAAACATTTTTGCAAAAACATTGCATCGATAGCGTGGACAGGTATAGCAGGAATTCTTCTTCCATATGGTATGGCTCACAAAACTTTTAACTTACCTTTAAATATCACAGACGAAAATATTACATTGAAATGGATGTCGCTGTCCATGTGTGCCAGTTTCTTCCACCGGGTCTTCAATTCCATGTAGTATCGGTACATTTCGGTGTCTTGTATGTCTGTAGTACTAGGGTGTTGTACTGTGTTAGCCATTACGAATGTAGAGAAGAGCCAAGCAAAATGACACCTTTTATTGGCTAACTAAAAAGATTACAATATGCAAGCTTTCGAGGCAACTCAGGCCCCTTCTTCAGGCAAGATGTAATACAGAAACTGAAGTTTCCTGTGTTTATATCCACACACTAGGACAAGAAACAACAATGGTAAATCTTTAAAGGAAAAATCTTAAATGTAAAAAATTAATAGGTTCACTCAGGCTAAGATTAATTTAACAAGAGAGAGAAAAACGATGTATGGTCAAGAAATGGAAAAAGAAGATGAAACAAGAAATGCAAAAGACTGAAATATTTATTTGGGACAAAGCGTTAATGATCCCACAAACAGTATTAAATGTAATTGACAAAACATTTCGGGATGTTTTTGGCTCCGATCATCCGTTTGCGGGTAAAACTTTTATACTGGGAGGCGTCTTTTGTCAAGTTCTACCAGTAGTCAAGAAAGGAGGCCGAAGGCAGATTTACAATGCATACCTAAAGAGTGGGCCTTTATGGTCTTTGTTCCAACAATTCAAATTACAAAAAAATATGCGAGTAGATCAAAATTCAGTTGATTTCGCTATCTGGCTACTAGACATTGGCAACTTTAAAATTCAAAATCTCCCAATAAAAGAAGACTTATTATGTCCAAATCTTATTCAAGAATTTTACAGGGTGTTGATAGTGCAGAAGATTAAAACATCAAGTTTACAATATCCTGTAGAGTATCTACAAGTGTTAACAGCGTCCGGTCTACCTCCGGACGAATAACTGTTGAAAGAAGGATGCATCATAATGTTATTGCGTAATTTAAGTATGAGTGATGGGCTATGCAATGGGATAAGATTAGCTGCATTGAAAATTGGTCGAACAATTCTAACATGTAAAATTTTAACAGGCAACAAGAAAGGTAATGTGGTACATATTCTGCGGATAACATTCAACACCAAGGGAGATCTTGATATGACATTCCTATTAAAACATTTACAGATTCCTGTCAGAATAGCTTTTGCTATAACAATTAACAAATCACAGAGATAAACATTCCAAAAAGTCGGTTTATTTATTAGAGAGAGAAACAATATTCACTCACGGGCAATTATACATTGCATTGTCATGATGCAAGTCCAAACACGGAATCAAAATTCAATGAGATATTGAAGAAAAGTTAATTATAAATATTGTTTTTACTGAAGTTTTACAGTAAAAGTGTAAGTTTAAAAAGTATTTGCAACATGAAACATAATTTTCTTTCAGTTTATATTGTTTTACTATTATTTACTAGTGTTAATTACTCACTGTAATGTAAAATAGTTAGTTCTATTATGCATATGTAACAATTCCTATGAAAATAACAATCTGTTTAAATTGTACATCTGCTTACCCATACGCGAGCGGCAGAGCAGCGATATGCACCTGTCTCGGGGTTGGTGAGCAAAGCAAGCAGGGGGCAGAACCCCCTTGTCTTCTATAACTCTGTGATGGCCAATGTGATTTTCTACACTGTGGTGCGCTGGGCTGGTAAATTAATTTCACCACTGGACACCTGAAGTAGGAATGGATTAAGGGTGCCATTATGAACAATTCTGCACATCTACTCTCTGACACACTAACACTGAGTATTTGCTGCCAACAAATTATTCAGATGAAGTGTGTCAATAAACTCTGCTGGAGCTCCTTTATAGCAATATTATAATATAATATTTACTTTCTGTTTTAATTTTCTTTCTTTTTAGCATTCTGGTGTGTGTTCGGATCATAGTGTACTTGAGTGTATGAATATATATATATTTACTTACTAGCGGCTCGCCAACCCCCGTGTTTGGTTTTCTGGATACACACTTTTAAGATTTTTTTTTTCTTTGAATTGTTGGTGTTTCATTAGTTTCACTTTTATTTCAGAACTTCTGTAAAAACAATATTTGGAATATTGTGAGTCCCAATGTGCTGAATCTTTTTAATGAGGTCAGTGAGACATACAGTATGTTTAATGACTTTGTACCATAATTCAAGATAGGTTTCTCTGTCTGGAATTTCCGCACAGACAAAACAATCTACATCATCAGCAGTTAATAATTTTTTGTACAAAGTAACCAATAAATGCATTATTATTAACTCAGTTTTTGAAATTCTCAAGATTCTTTATTTGTTACATGCATAGTTATACAGGACAACATGCAGTGAAATGCATCCTGATCTGCTTATCAAAAACTGTGCAAAGTTTGAAGAATATCAGTTAGATTAAGAAAAAGTCCTAGATTGAAAGATAAAAGTATAGTAGAACATAATAAATAAGAAAAATGATGTGAATAAAGTAGAATTAAGTGTTAACGTGCAATAGTGCAGTGATTATTGTGCAAAACCAAAGTTAGACAGATGCATAGTTAAATGAGGCATTTTGTTTGTTTGCGCTACTGCGATCTTTACTTTCTTTTTTTATACTTTGTAATTTTCCTACTTTCATATCCTTTAACTTTCTTCATATGTATATCACGCCGTTTTTTTTTGTTTTTTTTTTTTTTGAGCCTTTTCGAATTCCACTGCTTTCATAATCTCTAACCTGCTCTACATGTGTTTAGCGCCAACATTTGTGAAACGTCTTTATGAAGTTCTACTTTCTCTTTTACTCTGTATTTTAATTCTGAGCCCAAGTGGACATGCTTTTTTTTTTTTCAGTTCCACTTGTTCCGGGCTGATAATTATTTTCCTTATTTTCTGAATTGGCACCTAGATTATTCTTTTTTGGTCTTTTTTCTCTCCAACGCTTTTGAGTCTCTTTTCTCCATGCTGCTTTCTTCTTCGCTTAGTCATCTACATTTCATTTATAATGCATTGTCCTTATACGCTTTATATGCGCTGAGATCCCTGGATCTGTGTGTGCCCAAATCCTTTAGACGACTGAATGTTTTGCTGCCTCTTGGCTTATTTGATGTTGATTGTAAGTAGGACGTGTCTTGCAAAAATCTCATGTTCCACGTCATCGCGAGACAGTCCTGGGTCAATCTCTTGGCACAAAGTCTCATGTTTAAGGTCCCCGCGAGACGCTCTTTGGCCAATCTCTTTCATCTCGCGGTTTCTTTTAAGTGTCTTCCGTGATCGTAATGTGAAGATCATGTCTCAATGCCCTTGTGTTTCTCTCCAGGATTTTTTTTTATAATAGAGAGAAGAGATTTATTGAACTTCTGTCAAAAGCCAAATTTCCCCCTGAGGACATAGTTCTGTCTGGCTGTCTATTTAAAAATGAGAACCATCCAATTCACATCAATTTCTAAGTTGTTTAGTATATAAGAGTTCATACCACATCTTGGCTAATATCTTTATTGTTCCTAATTTTGTGTTTGTGCTTGTTTTAGTGTATGAGGGAGATTATCCATATGTTTTTAATTTGAACTGAAGGTTGTGACAAATGTTCTGATATCTAGTATGTGTCAACACACTATATACTGTATATGTATAGATATACTGTATGTGTGCCATAATATTAAGCAAAACCCGGTTCAATTACCAGCCCCTAATCGGGTGTTTGGGGTGTGATGCACTTAGTTTATTTCTAAAGAAAACTAGAAGAAAAATAATAAAGTGCCATCTAGTTTACCCTCCGATATCTGAGCATGGTATTCTTCTTTTAAATAGAAATGAAATAGAAATATTGTGTTAGTAACCTCAACAAACTTTATACTTCACTTTTTTGCATTTCATATGAACAACATTAAAAAAAAAAAAAAAAAAAAGTGTCTGTTGAAATTAATGTCTTGCCCTCTTGCAAAGGAAGCAGAACAAGTTCTGAGGCATCCAGTGTTCAGAATTTCCTTAAAAGTGAGTTTGCTTTTACTCTTTGTGAAGTGACAGCATATGAATATCTATCTATATGTATTTTTTAAGCACTTCCAAATATAATGTCAAGGTTGTCTCCTAGAAAAGCGGGAGCAGGGATCCAAAGTGGCTGTGCAGTTGTGATGATATACAGGAGCACAACCATGTTAATTCTTGGCAGTTGTTTTCTTCCATATGTGTAAAAGCATACTGAAATAGTGGTACAATTATATGCTCTTTTAATCTGTTTTATAACAAACAGACAGGCTTTTGATGTTGAATTAGCTGCAATATTTGTATCATTTTTCCATTTGTGCCAAATCTTCTTCAGGCATTTTGTTTACTTGTTTGTCTCTTTTCCTTTCTTTTAGCATACATGTTAAGGGTGAATTAGTGCATACAAATGCCCATATTGATTGCACAAGCTTAGATAGGTCAAAGAAGCTCATAGGACTATTGTAATTAACTTAATTTTTTAGACTGCTGATATAACCTGCATATCACAAAGAGCAGTTCACCACAATATCATATATATACATCAAATACTTGAAACAATGTACATCTTCAAAATACAATATTTTTGAAGATGAAAGGTTCAGCAGGTATACTGCAAAGTATAACACACATAGTTATTTCAACACAGGAAAAAACAGACAGGAAAATAGTAAGAACTTAATGTCCAAATGTTGATGTAAGTAAAGGGCCAGAAGTAATGAAGTTCATAAAAACAGTCCAACATAAAAAGAAGGTTTCTCCTGAAGCTTAAAGTCTGGGCCTATTGTGAATTTTAAATATTGGTGTTATATACTGATACATGCTGTTTTATTTGTTACCCTTAAGGTTGTTAGTGAGTTGGCAGCATGTTATTTACATATAAAATGTTTGTGATTCATATTAACAACTAGCAGAATACCCGCGCTTCGCAGCGGAGAAGTAGTGTGTTAAAGAAGCAATGAAAAAGAAAAGGAAACATTTTGAAAATAACGTAACATGATTGTCAATGTAATTGTTTTGTCACTGTTGTGAGTGATGAGTGTTGCTGTCATATATATATATATATAT
>JANRMT010062792.1:50226586-50255310 GCA_026402145.1 Polypterus bichir lapradei
GGCACTTAAAACTTTCTCTCGCAGTTTCGCTGAGTTTGTGCCAAACACCACCCTGACCATCTCATCTTCCTCTGCATAAGCACAGTCCTTCACCCGTGAATATTTACCCGTGGCAGTGTTTTTATTGGATTGCCGCTGACGGACGGCCTTATATGGGCAGGCACTAAATTACAAACGCTAGCGGCAGCCTGTCTATGAACTTAATTTAAAGTTTAGGTTTACATCGTGCTTTGTTTCCGAAGTAGCAGAACTCATGAATATGGTTGTATATGTCACTCGCTCGCTTCTTATTGTTTCGCTGCCTTCTCAATTATATAATGCATGTTTTCTTCAGCGCTTTTTGGGCCTCTTCCTGGTTTTCTTCCTACTGCGTGATTACGTGGGAGGCGTGATGATGTCACACGAAACTCCGCCCCCACGGGTTTCACGCTCATCTCCATTACAGTAAATGGAGAAAAACAGCTTCCAGTTATGATCATTACGCGTAGAATTTCGAAATGAAACCTGCCCAACTTTTGTAAGGAAGCTGTAAGGAATAAGCCTGCCAAATTTCAGCCTTCTACCTATACGGGAAGTTGGAGAATTAGTGATGAGTCAGTCAGTCAGTGAGTGAGGGCTTTGCCGTTTATTAGTATAGATGATTTTTAATATGTTTCTTTTTTGGTACATGTTACAAAAATTCTATTCATGCCAACACCTAAAGTAGATATATTACTAAAATAATCAGTCTTTTTTCTCTAAACTTTGCTCCATGTGTGTTATGTTGTTTAATGTGCTATTGTATAATTTCACTATGTTGGTTTTGGACAGGGAAGGCAAAAAGAATACATTTGAATGCAAGTGATTGTGAAGGTCTCCTTCAAGATAATAGGACGATATCTTCTCTTACCCAGCCTGTATATGGTTGTGACTTCAATCTGTCTCATTGTAATCTTCTCCCCAAGCCTTGGACTAGGAGACGGAAAAGAGGTATTTTGAGGTTATTGATGTTAAGTAGTATAATAATGTTATCATAGAGACATTTTATCACATCAAAACAGACTTTAACTCCAGTCAGACTTATAGTTTTTAGTACAGAAGTAACCTTTCTTTATTCATTCTGCCTGCCCTCCGTAGCTCAGATTTTGCACAAAATATATTGTTGGAGGAATTTCTATATTGTGTTTGTGCTTATATGTACAGTGCCCTCCCTAATGTTATAAGACAAATTCGCATTTTTCTTGTTTTTTCCCCTCTGCCTCACACTTTAAAGTTACAAATTAAATGGTTCAGTTGTGATTAAAGTGCACACTATAGACTTTAATTTAAGGGTGTTTGCATACAGTACATTTCGGTCACACCATGTAGAAATCATGTTTTTTATACATGGTCCCCCCATTTTAGGGCACCATAATATTTGGTTCAGTTGGTCTCGCAGGTGTTTATGATTCCGCATGTGTGTTTCATTGCTTCATTAGTGCAGGCATAAGATACCTAGGCTTGCTTCTATCCTTTGGTGTCTGTAGTTGCCAGAGAGCTGTGCCACTGAAAGTCAAATAAGCTATTAATTCTGAAGCTGAGAAACAATAAGAAAAACCAATAGAGACATCAATAAAACCTTAGGATTACTTAAATCAGCTGTCTGGAATATCAATGTCAGCACTCACAAAATGAGACTGGTATTCCAAGGAAGAGCACCACTGCTGATGACAGAAGAACCCTCACTGTGGTAAAGAAAATGCCCCAAACATCTGACAGGATGGGCAGATAGCTTTTTGTCAAATAATACTGAAAAGAACCTGCAGAATTCTGGGAAAAGGTTTTGTGGAGAGATTAGACAAAGTTATCAGAGTGATGATAAGAGCAAAGTGTGGGGACAAAAATTAACTGCCCAAGATCCAATGTATGCAACTCATCTGTTACACATGGTGGTCGGGGTGTTATGACTTGGGCATGTACGGTTGCCACAGGTACTGGACCACTTGCCTTCATTGATAATGTAAGTGGTGGTGGCTGTTGCACGGTGAGTTCTTAAGTGGACAGAAACATTTGCGCAAGTCTCAGTAAATGCCTCCAAACTCAGTGGATGGCACTTCGTACTAAAACTAGATGATGATTCCAAACATAACTGCAAAGACAACACAGAAGTTTTTCAAAGCTAAAAAATGGAAAATTCTTGGATGGCTAAACCAGTCATTTGAATTAAATTGAGCATGCCTTCCATATGCTGAAGAGTAAACATAAGGGAACAAGCCCCTGAAGCAGGCAGGAGCAGAAGATGGCTGCATTAGAGGCTTGGCAGTACATTACCAGAGAACATCCTCAGCACCTGATGATGTCTATGAATCACAGACTTCAAGCAGTATTGCATGCAAAGGGATATCCAGTGAAGTACTAAATAAAGTATGTCTGCTCCAATATACCTCCCATTGCTATGTCCCAAACATTATGGTGCACTGAAATGGGGGACCATGTATAAAAAGTGTTGTTATCTCTACTTGGTGAGAATGAAAATATCAAATACCCTTAAATTAAAGTCTACAATATACACTTTAATCCCATCTGAGTTGTTTAATTTGTAACTTTGAAGTGTAGAGCAGAGGAGAAAATCAAGGAAAAATGTGTCTTTGTCCCAAACATTATGGAGTGCACAATATGTATGTATGTATGTATGTATGTATGTATGTATGTATGTATATTATATAGGAAAAAAGATTAAAGGTTATTTCCACACTATGAAAGACACAACCTTTTGGCTGTATAGCCTTCATCAGGTGTGCAACTGAAAAGAAGCAAGAAGGCTTTGCAAACTTTTCTGAAAATATTTTATTATGGGCTATTGAGTATAGATTGATGGGCAAAATTGCCAAATTTATCCATTTAACATTAAATCTGTAACACAATAAATATTGATTATACCAGCTAAAGTGTTGCAGAAATTAACTTTTAACAGACCTATAAATCTCTTTGTAATTCAGACATTCAATTAAAAGGTGATATAATTTTGTATGACGTTGAAGTGATGTGCATTTTGTTTGGATTTTTTTTTTTTTTTTTTAAACTATAATTCAAATTTTTTAAATGGGAAGTACTATGTATATTTTATCAAAAATGTCTGAGAATCTGCAGTGTTTCATTTCAGTTAGATTGTTTTCATCCTAGGTTTAAAGGAGAGTTTCAAACAGAAGAACATTAAAGATTATTTGTCTTCTCCAATGGAAGAAGATATTACCTCGACGGGAACATCCGATACAGATTACTTGCTTGAAGAGTTGGATGACTTCTTCTGGGACTGCAGTGACAACAGAAGAGATCATTTAGATGATAAATCTGCATCATTTTCCATGCATTTTTTAAAATGTAAAGAAGAAAATCCCCACATATCTGAGGCAGCAGGTTGCAGTTCTTGGATGAAAAAGCCACGTTTTGCTACTGATACACAGGCAATTGTCAACAAAGAATTGTTGAAGGAAGAGGAGACAGAGATGATTATTGATCCTTTCCCAGATGTTTATTATGGACTTGTGGGAGAAAGAAATTGCAAAATGGAGGGAAAAACCTATAATGTTCAGCTTCCTGGAGAAGTTCTTATGATGATATTTAGGTACTTGCCTGCTGAAGACCTGTATCAGAATATCAGTCTTGTTTGCAAGAGCTGGAATGCCATTATTCGTGATCCGCTAGTAAGAACTATAATTTTTTTCCCCAAAAATAATACTGCATTTTTTATCTCCTGTACATTTATAATTATCAAAAAGAAGTATTGTATTATATCAGTGATCTAATGTACTATTGTAGTGTGCAATCAAAAAAATAAAAATAATTAGGTAAAATTATAACAAGCATGCTGATGTAATTGGGAATGTCTTGCAGTGTTTCCTACAGAGCTGATTCATTCAACCTTAATTTTGAATTTAGAATGTGCAAGAATGTAAGGGATATCTCAAGTAAAAACCACAGAAGCTTTTTAGCCCTTTGTTGTAGTGAATGTTAACACATCAAGCACAGAATTTACAAAAACATCTTTACTTGACTGTATTAATTCTATATTCATGCCATTACCACAGTTTATTATTTTTGTTTTAACTTCTGTTCAAGTTTGTCCCCTGGAAGAAGCTGTATTATCAGTACTGCAAAGGGAAGAGTGAAGCTGTTCAAGAAATTGAACAGATTCTTTTGGACAACAGAATCACAAAAGAAGAAGAACTCTGTGTGCTAAACTTTGTGAGGTAAGTGGCAAAATCCACCAAGGATTTCTAATTTGTAAAACTCAAATAAACATGGCTTTTCCAGATCATATTTTTAATATTTTAATATTTTTTAATATTGTGTGTCTGTTAAAATGAACTATACTTTTCAATCATATTATAAATAATTACTAAAGAGAAAGCAGTATAATTTGCATGTAGCCTGGGTTTGGTGTTCACAGTAGAAAGATACAGTATATACTACAGTGCTCACAAAAAGTATTCACCCCCTTGATTTTTTTTTTTTGTATTTTATTGTTATACAACACTGAATCACTGGTGGATTTAATTTGCCATTTTTGACACTGCTTAACAGAAACAGACTGTTTAATTTCAAAGTGAAAACAGATTTCTGCAGCATTTTATAAATTAATTATGAATATATAATAATTGCTCACATATGTATTAGTCCATTGTAGATGTACTTTTGGCAACCATGATAGCCTTAGGTCTGTGTGGACAGGTCTCTGTCAGCTTTGCATATCTGGACATCGCACATTTTCACCACTCTTCTTCACAAAACTGCTCATGGTCAATCATATTGCATGGGTATCATGAATGAACAGCCAGTTTCAAGTCCAGCCACAAATTCTCAACTGGATTGTGATCTGAACTCTGACTCCGCCACTCAATGATATTAACATTGTCCATTTCCATTCAGGGGCAACTCGGTGACATCCTTTACCAGTTAATAGTTAGGTTCAAAGAGATTTTTTAATGATATTTAAATGACAATGTAGTGGTGCCAGAAAAGCCACAGAATCATCTGCTTTATGAGAGTCCCAATATGTTGAGAGTAAAAATATTCCTTACGCAATATTTGCAGGTCACCTTTTGTATTCTAAATAATGTTATCATATAATTACAATCAATACAATTTATATAAAGGACTAGCAATTTTGATTGCAGAAGATAATGTAAGATAGAGTTTGTTCCATCTGCAGAATAAAGTTTGTTCGTCCATCCATCCATCCATTATCCAACCCGCTATATCCTGACTACAGGGTCACGGGGGTCTGCTGGAGCCAATCCCAGCCAACACAGGGCGCAAGACAGGAAACAAACCCTGGGCAGGGCACCAGCCCACCGCAGAAGTTTGTTCGTCAATTATATAAATTTATTTTCAACATTTTAAATCACGTTGTCATTTAAATATAATTAAAAAATCTCTTTGAACCTAACTATTACCTAACTGGGAAGGTATTTCGCTGGGTTGTTTCTTCGCCGAGTTGTTTCTTCGCCGGGTTGTCTTTTTCGCCGAGTTGACTGTCACCCAGTTGCCACCGAACCCAGACTACTTCCAGTTTTCTTTAAGGATTTCCCTGTATTTTCCAGCATTTATTTTACCCTCAAAAGCCTTTCAGGGCCAGCTGCAGAGAAGCATCCCCACAGCATGATGCACCCACTGCCAAGTTTCACGATAGGATGGTGTGTTTTTGATAGGGCCCGACTGATAATATCAGGCACCGATAAATTAAGTTGATATTTGGTCTCCACATGTGCATCAGTATCAGATGAACCTGCACAGATATTAATGATGCTGAAACTCTTCCATGCAAAGCATATTTATCACGTTATTTTTCTAGTTTGATATGCACAATGATAGTAAACTAATTGACTATTAAAATATGCATGGTAAACAATTTCTTGTTTTCTAAACACTAAACTTCACCCACATGCATCATCCATGGACCTGACAATCTTCTTCTTTCATATTTTTGTAAGTTTTCCAACTGCCAAAATACCCACTGCAAAGCCTACTCCAAGTGTGCATAAGGTTTTCATCTTTTTCCTAAAGTTATTTGTTTCAGACGTCAGGCACTTATACAGTAAAAAGCAGCAAAAGTTTTTCTTTTAGCTACACAATTGGCACTGTATGCTGCAGCAATTCCTTGATAAAGCAGTTACATTATTAGAATTTTTACATGATTATTTGCCATTATTTTCTTCTCAAAGCGACATGCAGGTATTTATTTGGTGTGATTTTTAAAGTGCCCAGTCTATCAGGTTTTGAAAGAGCAGAGGCTTAGCTTTATAAGGCAAATTCCAGCAATTGCTTAATAAGGCAATATATTTATTAATAAATGCACAACCACCTACCTGCTGTTTGTCATCAACTCAGTGTATTTTCAAACTTTATGAAGCTGTATGTGCAAATAAAAATGGTAAATTGTTTAAAAGCCAAAAAAATAAATAAAAATGTACAAGTCCCTGGCAAGCACACCCCTAGTTGCATAACAATAATAATCTATATTACAGTGATCCCTCGCTATATCACACTTCGACTTTCGCGGCTTCACTCCATCGCAGATTTTAAATGTAAGCATATCTAAATATATATCACGGATTTTTCGCTGGTTCACAGATTTCTGCAGACAATGGGTCTTTTAATTTATGGTACATGCTTCCTCAGTTTGTTTGCCCAGTTGATTTCATACAAGGGACGCTATTGGCGGGTGGCTGAGAAGCTACCCAATCAGAGCACATATTACATATTAAATAAAACTCCTCAATGATATACGATATGCGTCCTGCGCGGAGCTTTGCACACTTCAAAGCTCCAACAGCCCGTATTGATTTTTGATTGTTTGCTTTTCTCTGTCTCTCTCACTCTCTCTGACATTCTCTGCCCCTGATGGAGGGGGTGTGAGCAGAGGGGCTGTTTGCTTAGAAGATACGGACGCTCCCCTAAAAAATGCTGAAAGACTATCTTCACATTGATCCCTTCATTGCCGCCGCTTTATCGCGGTGCTTCCCATACTTAAAAGCCCAACATCCCTATTGATTTTTGATTGTTTACTTCTCTCTCTCTGACATTCTCTGCTTCTGACACGCGCACTGCTTTGAAGAGGAAGATATCTTTGCATTCTTTTAATTGTGAGAAAGAACTGTCATCTCTGTCTTGTCCTGGAGTACAGGTTAAACTTTTGACTAAAGGGTGTTATTTCATGTCTAGAGGGCTCTAATAATGTTAAAAAACTTATTTAGAAGGTCGTAAACAGGTTTTCTATGCTCTAACTGCGAAAATATTAGATTTATAAATAAAGAATCCTACTTCATGGAAATTCATTCATCTGTCTGGAGCGGATTAACAGCGATAAACGAGGGTTTACTGTATAACTGTGCGGAGAATATTTATAAACAGTGTGGGAGAGTTTATAAGGGCTTAAAATATATAAAAATAACCATACAAACATATGGTTTCTACTTCGCGGATTTTCACCTATCGCGGGGGGGTCTGGAACGCAACCCCCGTGATGGAGGAGGAATTACTGTACATAGTAAATTTATATGATAAATATATTTCAATGTTTAATGCACTCATTAATTCACTAAAAATTTCTTCATATAATCAACAGATTAGAGTGCATAATTTAACAGCTTAGTTATCAGTGAAGTTTATTCTTCATATTTAAGTCAACATGGACTATATTATTATCTTTTTATAAGCATCAGTTTAACAGTTACACACTTGTGCTGACAGCACCTCACTGAAGATAGATTGACAAACGTGAGATGTCTCTGTGGTTTGTGTGCATTAAAAAACCACTGTGTATAAAAAAACACTTTTTTTTCTTTTCATTTTTTCTAGGAAAACGTAATACTTACACCCACCAGCAATACTGGTACAATATGTATCAGTAATCAGACATATTTGCTGCTCACGTATCAATGTCATTATAGGTATGAAAAATCCATATTGGTCTAAGCCTAGTTTTTGATAATGTGCAGTGTTTGGCTTATACCAAAGATGTCATAAGCTCAGTTGTTACATACAATATGGAAATTAGAAATTTCTTTGCATCCTATTTGTGCCCTGGACTGTAATGAGCTGTCTCTCAGAAGACATTTGCTTCATCATGATCTTAAAAGCTTTGTGCATACAGAATGGTGAAGTACTAGTAGTATTAGCAAAGCATGTTGAATTGCTATACCCATGTATACTAACAAAACCAGTGATGATAAAACCTAAAAAACAATTTTTTCCTAATCTGTCATGGTATCACACAAGAACATACTCTTAGAACCACTGCAAAACCTATCACGAACAGTGGCTGTCGTTGGAGACAATAGTAAGGCACAAATATTTCATATTCAACACATGTATTTGTTAAGAATATACAGATGTGGATTGAAAACTTTTGATGTTTAGATACACATTCTTGTCAGTGCTCATGTTGTTGCACCTGTGTTTTTAAAAAGCACAAAAGCTGTAAAAGTAAACTGGAATTCAAAACCTAGTGAATAAGGGGTGTAAGGCCTCCAAAAGGCTTCACTTATAGGCTTTACTGTCCAGGCCAACCCCACTAACCTCCCTCAGGCCTAGCAGGCCAAAAGGGATTGAAACCTTCAAAAGAAATTTACAAGTTCTAAAAATATATCAAAAAGTCCTACAAGTAGCACAGTCACCATAAATACCAGCTTGTAAAGAAAAGGACCTCAAAAAGATCTTTCTAAAAGATTTATTAACAAAAAAAAGCAAAAAACAGCAAAAAGGAGTTGACTAAAAAGCAATCCTAAATAAAGTCCCAAAAGAACACAGACTTTGAACAGAACGTGACTGGAAAAGAGTATGTATTATGCTTTCTTGCAGACAACAAGTGTATTTTTTGTTTAGAAGACAACTGAGGACCTGTAAGGCATTTGTCTCTCATGCTACACACTCTTGATTTTCTTCTCCTCTTATGCTGTTGCCCATCTAGGCATTCCCTTCTTTTTCTGTCCTGATTAGATCCAGTCCATCCTCTTCAGTCAAGACAGTAGTAGGCACATTTGTATGAAATTTCAATGTCTTGGCAATCTGTCACATTCAATAACCTTCATACTGCAAAAAAATAGACTTGACGCATTTCTTAAAGAAAAATGTTTCATTTTGAACAAATAATTTTAGGAATGTCAGTACTTTGTAACACAAGTAAACAGAATAACAGGTTTCAGTTGTGCTGATGGAGCTAGAAAGGTTTCTCTAATAGCCAGATAGCATTAACACATGACTAATCAAGGATACACTAAGGGAGTGTACCATTAGGACACTGAAGGAATTGAGGCTGGAAATTGGGCTTTGCAGCCATATGTAAATAATACATTAAAAATCACTATTTTAACCAGTAATGGCCATTATACACACAAGTAATGCCTTGACTATATTTTTAAATTGGTTTAATGGTATCTTGATACAAAAGGTTGCAATTTCTATGAAAACTTGAAAATTTTTAGGTGACCCCAAACCTTTGACCAGTACTATATATTTGCTTAAATTACAAATTAAATAGTCGCAGTTGGAGGTACCAAAAAACTGAGGAGTCTGAGTCATAGTCAAAAGTTTTGTGTACTGACTCTACAGCCCTGTCTGTGACACTGATCAATATATAGAAAATGAGTGAGTCGATATATATTTTCACCTTCTGTTATTGCTTATGACATAAATAGGCTAGTGTTTACTATTATAAAAAGAGTCATTTTCCTCTTTTTTAATTTATCAATAGTTCCAGATGGAATTTACTGAGTATAACAATATAGCAATTCTGAAATTCATGAAATGAGAGAAACTCTGCAGAGACCCAACTTTCGATGTTAAGTTTCCAAAGACATGTCTGATTTAATGAACATCAAACCTTTCCTCACCTAATTTGCAAACTTTTTTTTTTTTAGTATTTCCTTACTAGACCTTCTGTTCAAAGCAATGTAATATATGAAAGTGTCTCTTCCTGCTGTGCCTTCTGCCTCATTTTATAAAATGGCCATTTTGTATGATTTTATTTTAAGGTTTTTTGTTTTTTTTTTTGAAGATATATATCCATGATGAAACAAAACTTTCGTGTTCAACCTGCGGCAGTATACGAGTGTTTGAAAGGTCATACACTATTTGTTCAGGCTGAAATCAGCTTGCAGAACATAATGCCAGAACTTAATAAAGACGAAAAGGTATGTACCTCTGTTGAACTGAGTTTGCTGAAGAATTCTTTAAAGTACTAGAAATATCAGTCCCTGTATTTCATTTTTATGAGAGAGGGATTCTTGCATGTCATAATGTATTGGAAAAATTTATAGATTTGGGAGTAATTTTAGAGTAGGTTTTATTTTAAAAAAAAAAAATATATATAATTATCGTGAATTAGTTAACTTAATGCCATATGTGTGTGTACCACATTTTTAGTGACAATTTTTTTATTTTGTGACTAAAAAATAAATATTGCTTACAATCAATGTTAAAAAAAACAAGATGCAAACATTATTATATCAGTGCACCATACATTAGTAAATTCCAAGATTATTCAGAATACTTTAAATAGCAATGTCTCATTTCCAAAAAATGTTTATCTCTGCAGTTTTCTGCTGCTGTTAATACATTAAATATTGTATCATTAGACAGGTCTATTCTCCTGCTTCACAGTAGTGTTAAAGCTAAACCACATGAATGTTCAAGTCTGGATGACTTTTTTAACATGCTTCATAAATTTTATTTTGGAATAAACCTATAGACTAGCCCAGTCTTCCTAGAAAAGTTTTACTTGTTTCAAGTGTAGCGGGATCATTGTCCGCACATCTGTGTTATGTGGTTTTCCCCTGGACGTCTGATTTCCTTCTACACCGCAGAGGAATACAGGTTAGTTTTCTGGGCAACTTCAAATTAGCTTTGGGTGAGTAAGTGTGGATGAGCTTAAGAGTGGCACCCCACCTTTAGCTGAATCACAAATGTAATTGCTGAGATATGCACTGGCACCATACAACCTTGAACTGAAGGTAGCTAGCACAATGGACGGAGGACAGACAGACAAGCAGCCATGTACCTTTACCCACTCTGTACCCTTATGGGGGTTGTGTATGGGTTCTTTATTAGAAAGCGATTCATCTTGGCATCTGATTCCCTCATTCAGCCTTGACACACTACAAGATAAAATGGGTGCAACTCACAGATCATTGGTTATGACATTGAGCCTTTAAGACTGAACAGTTTATCAGAACTTGAAATTTGGTCCAGGATTGTGGGTATCCTGCACAAATTAAGTAATTCCTTAATGTGCCAATTCAGTGCATATATTAATTAGCAATCTTTCTTGGTTGTTGCAAAAATATTCAACATCTTTTTCAAACGGCTATTTTATAATTGTGCTAATTTATTACTTGGGAATTAATACATTTTTTTATTGTGTACATTTTGTTAATCTCATATCCATATGCCCCGCCTGGTACAGCTGCTCTTGACTGGAGCATGTAGCTGCAGAATTCGTCTGACTGCACTGGAGGAAACAAAGCCAGGGTGCGGTACCCTTTTTTTAAACTGTGCTTTAGAAGAGGCTAAAACAAATTAAAGTATATTCTTGTGCTAACATCATAACTAAAATTTGTGAAATTGACTTGGATTGTTTCATGAATTCATATTCAGTTTCATACCTTTTCAATTTTACAAACTAACCGCTGGCAGTTTAAGGCTGTTCATTAAGATGTGTGATCATCATTTCTTTATAATGTTTAAGGTTGGCTGACTGCCTTTAAATCTTAATTTGAAAAGTAAATTCAGTGACACAAATAAATAATGAAAAATGCTCAAGGACATGTGGTGCAGAGGGCATCACAGCATCCCTTTTGGGTAGGATTAAAATTGAGTAGTATTATCTGCATGAGCTAACCTTGGCTAAAGCAACAAAATGATCATTTGAAATGCCTGGTGAACAGCAGATCACCGAAAAACATTTGAGCTTACATCTCTGGTATTTGTATTTTTTACCAATTAGCAGTAGTAAAAAAATCCCTTTTGAAAATAAAACTGTTATTTGACACACTAATAGAGAAATTCACTAACATTGGTCATTGCTGCAGTAGGGCTAGACATGGACTGTGTATAGGTCATTTAGGTCTATATGGATCATGTATGCGTACTGTATAGCCTTTGTAGTTGGCAGCACTCCTTACCACAGCCAGCTGAAGCATTAAAAAAAATTGCAGTAGATATACCTACATTTAAGGCAGCCACCTAACTCTAAAAAGAAGGACATTACAGCAGAAAAGTAATGACTTTGTAGGACGCTTTCCCTTATGATAACACAATTCTTAATTTTCTCTTATGGTCTTGTAATAGTTCATGTCAATCTCAAAGAAAATGTGTTAAGTTCACTGGCAAACTAATAGAGCGATTCACTAACATCTACATAGTCATTCTTAAACCCACTTACTCAATTCAGAAGAGCAGGAAGCAAGAGCTAGTCATGGCAGCACTGGACACAATGCATGAGAGGGGCATAAACAGGGTACCAGTTTTTCGTGGGTTCCACTCATACGCATACTCACACTTTACTGGGACCATTTAACCAAATCTGCACAGCTTTGAGAACATAGGAGGATAACTGAAGTAACCAGAAGAACAGCACAGAGATGCTAGGAGAACATGCAGACTCCATGCAGGCAATCAGGTGCTGTACTTTAACCTAGCATGCTGGATCAGTAAAGTTTTTCTTAGCATATTTTATAGTACATTCTGTGAATTGTTTTATATTACTCTGCTGATGCAGTTTTTTTCCATGGCAAGTCTGGATTTTTGGCTAAATCTGAGTGGAAATCTCTATAAAATAAAATAATTAATTATTTAAAGTTAGAATAGCAGAAATAACAAACTATTTAAAAGTCTGTATGCTATCTTTATCTACTCAAAATGTTATAATTTACAGTAAACATCAAAAAGAGCAATTTATGACATGTATATTTATACTTGAGCCTTTTTTAAAGTGTTTATTAAACTATGGGTTTTACCCCCACCCCTATTCCCCCACACAGACTGAAATCCCCCCTAGTATTAAGTTTAAAGGGGGATATTCTCCCAAATTTATAAATTTTAAGGCCTGATCATTGTATTTAGACACCTGCATGTTTTCCATTTAGCTGTCATCAGAATCCGAAGGTGTAAGCTGTTTAAAGGTTTACATATTTCTTAACGTATACATAAACATAATTTTCTGTCCTTTCCCTTTGGAAGCATATGTTTTAATTAAAGCTATACTTAAAACTTTACAGTAAACAGAAAAAAGGCATTGTGTTATATATATGTATAATGTTACATTTAATTATCATAGTATTTTCAGAAAGAATTGCTCAGCTTAGTTCAAAAATTATAGTCACCCTCTGATTCAAGTGCAGGCAGCATGGTGGCGCAGTGGGTAGTGCTGCTGCCTCGCAGTTAGGAAACCCGGGTTCGCTTCCCGGGTCCTCCCTGCTTGGAGTTTGCATGTTCTCCCCGTGTCTGCATGGGTTTCCTCCGGGTACTGCGGTTTCCTCCCACAGTCCGAAGACGTGCAGGTTAGGTGCATTGGCACCCTATTGTGTGCTTGCTGTGTGTGTGTGTGTGTGTGTGTGTGTGTGCACGCCCTGCGGTGGGCTGGTACCCTGCCCAGGGTTTGTTTCTTGCCTTGTGCCTTGTGTTGGCTGGGATTGGCTCCAGCAGACCCCCGTGACCCTGTAGTTAGGATATAGCAGGTTGGATAATGGATGGATGGATGGATGATTCAAGTGTATCCTGCTTTAATTTCCGGTGTGGTATATTTTCTCTGATTACTAAGTTACATATATATAAGCATGTATTACTGTATTTGTGTATTTATTTTTAGTTGGAACCTTTCTATTTTGTTTTAACTGTAGTAGGGATTTTTCGCATTTTAATCTGTATTTCATTTATGTTATGTTTTATTAGCAGGATAATTTTGTCTAATACATGTTTTGTTTATTCTTTTTCTTCAAGGCACAGTATGTCTGGGCTGTTTTGGTGGTTATCGTGTTACTTTCGGATGGAGTCAGAGACATCCAGAGACTGGTGGCTGTTTTGAACCAACCAAGCTCCACCCTCAGTCTAGCTGGGATTTCTGAAATTTTGTATCACATAGCAGTTTTTCTCTTTGCAATGAAAAAAATTGGAATCAACATCAGCAACAGGTATGGTAAACGTACTGTAAATAGTAAAGGAGCAATTTTCTTACATGTAGTTATTATTCACTGCATACTTGCTTTTTCAATGAATATTGCAATTTATGATGTTTACTGTACATATTTTCCACTTGGGGTTAGAAAGTTAAATTTGTCTAATTGTTCTCGTCATATGAGAGCTTTTCTATTGCCTTTAGAATTATCCACATCACTCTGTGAATTATTTGCTATGTAGTAGTCGGCCTCAGACTGTGCAGGTACATTCTGTGTCTGTTTATAGATTAACAAGCCCTTTCCAAGCATACCTATGTCAATGATAATCAATTTATTGTGTACTCTAGCCCTACTTGTAATCTGCTAATTCTTATTCAGGTCTCATGAGCAGAAGACATGTGCCAACAGTCACGCCCAATTATAAAAAGTATTCTTAAAAGGATTAATGAGCTTGAAATGTCCACAAATATTTAGCTCTGTGTCATTCATTTGACTGGCCTTGAAGCTGCTTTTCTCAATAATATCATTCCCATTTTGAAACACTTTCTAGATGTGAGAAGTGTACTGGTCTAATACATTAATCTGACCAACATCATTAGTTGCTTGTTATACTTTGCCTTAACAAAAATGTGCTTAGTTAAGAATACAAGTTTTAAAATCAATATTGCTGAGAATCATCTGTCATAATTAGTGACACTTACAAAACTGCAATATGGTGCTTATTTCCGCATTTTTGGAGCCAGTGAAGCCACAATATGAAAAGAAATTTGCAGTGACCTGGTAAAGTACTCTAAAAGAAGGTACAGTGCCTGCAATCCATATTACTCTGAGGACACTGCTTGTTTTCTCTCCCTTTCTCTTCTTCCAGTTAAATTGAATTATTTGTAAAAACTGAAAGAAACTTTTTTTCCCCTCATAAATAGGTAATTTATCTTAATAAACAGTAATTTAGACATGTTTTGCCACCTTTACTGTAATAACCACATAATTTTAAAATCAAAATGTTAGTTTTATTCAGTTGATTTTCATCAGATACAGTAATGTACCGTCAGTCTGCTTTACTTGTGAAATTACTTATGGGGCTTCAAACCGCCACAGTGTTTACATCTGAATTATAATTATGCATTTTTTTTATCCAACAAGGTTCCATTACAATCTATATTATGTTTTGCACCTGATGGAGAATACACCATTTAGCTTTGATGTGCTTCAACAACCAACTGAAGGTTCAAATCAAGTTAAAGGAAGAGACAGAGATGGGTATGTATAGCAATGTGTGCGAAAGAAGCAAAAAAATTACATAAAAAGGAGTTGGGTTCCTAACCATGGATTTGTCATTTAATTGAAGGTTGTTTGTTTAGATAAAGTGCTAGGGTCTTTAGAATATAGCTGGTCGGGTTATGGAGGTGGACTCAACTGGACTGCTTCCTTGTCAAATGACAATTACTACTTGTGAGGTTCATCTTTTATGTTGTCTGGAGTAGAAGTTCAGGAGAGAAGAGATACTGGATGTGACATCATGGGAATTTCTCTACTGTGACAACATGAGCGGAAATTGTGATTGCAGATGGTGCAACTCCTTCTCCAGTCACACCATTGTACCGGGAACAATGCCCCTGTGCTCACATTTGTGACATGCCATAAAATGTTATTTTCTTAGTTCTGTAGCAAGCAGGTGTTATTCACTGCTAAGATGTTAAAAGACACGTCCATTCATAAACATCAGTAGTATCATTTCAAACTTAATCGTGAATTTTGTATTTTTATCAACTTTTTAAATTTTTTTCACAATGAAATCTTACCATGCATCTTCAGAGTCAGACTTAAATATGAAATTAAAGAGTCAAGGAACTACATCAGAGCATGGATTGAAAATTAAAGAGTGTTAATATAGAAAGATTTCTATTATACTGAAAAATAGTCTTATGGATAAGTAGGAAGTCAACTTCACTTCATCTATGAGAAAAGTTTGGATATGGTAAATATGGTAAGTAATTACTGTATGGAAGTATTCAGTATGTACGATAAAGCTACATGTTAGTTTTTTTTTTTTAACTTTTACATTATGA
The DNA here is from genome assembly GCA_026402145.1 of Polypterus bichir lapradei. NCBI lineage: Eukaryota > Metazoa > Chordata > Cladistia > Polypteriformes > Polypteridae > Polypterus > Polypterus bichir. Next base: position 50,242,788 of record JANRMT010062792.1, read on the forward strand.
TCAGTCAGAGTACTAATACTGAATGAACAGCTTTGTCAAGTTGATTTGCATTAAATTTTACTAATAAGAACTATAGCCAGATGGAGGCCTTTTGGACTTCAAGTAAGATGCACTTCACTCTTAGAGAGACATTTTTCTTACCACTGTACGGAACCACACATCTGATTAATTTCCTAGCATTCAGAGAGCTGATAACCGACATTAAACAAAAGCATATGAGTCCATATTTCTTTTAGAGCATGGTTGGTGTTATTCTCCTATTGTGAAAAATTGGCAGCTAACAACCCAGTTGTATTTTACTCCTTTCCACAAAAGACAAGAGGGTACAGCATTTTGGATTATAGAATACTTAAATACTAACTAGCCAGAAAACATAGTGTGGTCTGATGAATGCTTTTTCTTGATTTATGCTAATTCTAAGACCAAGATTTATAGATGCTGCACTACAGAATGTCATCTTTGTTTTTTGTCCCGATTGCTGTTAAAGAGGGGACTGTTCTTTGTATGTAATACAATGATATGAGCTTCTTTCCAAACATTAAGGACTCGCATAGCGTGGCTGTAATGCCGTTGTACTATTTGGAGGCCATCTTATTGACTAATAATGGACTCCATTTGTAATGTGAGGATCCCCAAAGCTAGTGAAGCGTTTTCTTCCTTATTGGATGAATATTGTATCATGCTTCACACTTTTTATACCATAGCATAAAAGAAAACAGAAAAAGGTAAGCACATGTATCAGAGGAAGAAGGAAGTAAGGCTATCCTAGTCAGAGAAGACATTCTCATGTCATCTCGTGTTAGTTACCCAATTGCAAGCAATTGCATCAAATATGAAGTTCGTCTCCTTTCTATTGCACCAAATTTTAGATCCATTTTGATCCCAGATCAGAGAAACTTTACATTACATTTCACTAGAGCTGGTTTGTCTAAGTGTTTAGCTTAGCCATCACAACAAACTTCACATTGCAAAATGCTTATTTTTTATTTCAGTGTGATGCCAGTGTCTGAAATTTCATTTACCCATGAGCAGAAAAAAATCCTGAATCATGATATTTCAGATGGGCATATAGTGAAAATCATGGCATTTGCAGGTGAGTAAATTAGCACGAGTTCCTGGAAAAAGGAGATAAAAGTTTCAAGTAGGTGGTAAACCAGCAAAATAGCTGGACTTATTTTCTTTAGAAAAATTTCAGGAATACAATGTTTTAGATTTTTTTGGTAACATTTCTATAGCTAGTTATGATTTTATTTTGTACTATTTGTTTCATTGTCTTGTTTTGCATCTTTTCAAAGGTCTTTTCATCTAAACAAGTGCATTTTACTTAACTATACAAATATGTTGAGGTGCCTCCAGCAAATGCTAGCTTGGCCGGTTAAATGTAGAGTGAACAATTTTCTGATCAGTACTATACTATACATTAAATGAAAACTGTGAAAAGTTAAGGTATGTCTCTGCAGCTGTAGGATAATGATTAATGCTCTCATGCTTCTAATTGTGTTAAATGTATTTTTTTTTAGGTACTGGGAAAACTTTCACATTAATTAAATATGCCCAGCAGAGACCCCATCTTCATTTCTTATATGTTGCTTTTAACAAGTCCGTAGCAGAGCAGGCTTCTCGTACGTTTCCTCCAAATGTAGACTGCAGGACCATTCATTCCATGGCTTATCAGGCAGTGGGAAAAAAGTAAGACAGTAAGAGGGGTATATGGGTGATCCTGTTCCCTCAATGAACATGTTAAGTCTTTGAATGGTTTCTTTTACACTATTATTAAAATTTTAAAATATTTATTTAGCTATCAAGATCTAACAACCTCTGCAACCTGTCTGGAATAATTTTATAGGTTATGTTCAAATACCTTATTTGATATTTTAGAAAAGTTTGTAGACTCTTTAAATCTTTTTGTTGAATTTGACTTTTTATATTACTAAATTACATGCAGAATGGTGGTAAATTCTGCATCCTCATGGATTCCTTGTCCAGGGTCTGAATCCCTCAGACAGTTGTTTTGGGTGTGGAGTTTGCACAGTTTGTCTGAGTGAGTTTTTCTCCAGAGTCTCCAGTTGTCCTCCCTTATCCCCAAAGTTGTGCAGGTTAATTCACAATTCCAAATTGTAAGTGAGCCTTGCAATAGCATAGCATCCTGTCCAGGGTAGTTTGTTATTTTATAATTATGTAATACATAAAGGTTTCTTAAAAGTGCATTTGGGGAAACCAGAAATCTGCTTTTCCCTCAAGCATTTATTCAATCATAATGTAATTGGCATGTTGTGTCAGGTCAGGTCAAGTTGGGGACCATGCAGTGGTACAGTGCCTCATTGCACCATCCACATGAGAAAACAGCTTTAAATCCTGGTTGGCAACCCCCCCCAGGCAGACACTCAATCAGTTTTACAGAATGGTTACTTAAGGTGAGGTCAGAGAATGGGGGAGGAGGCAGAACACGCCCTTAAGCGAATCCGTGAAGAATCTTGATGGACATTTGCCCAACGGTTTCTCAGGATAGATAAATACAACTTTTTGTCAACAGAATGAAATTTGCCTTTTTAAAGAAGGTCAAGTGAGAAGTTAAGCAAAATGACAGCTTTTATTGGGTAAGTAAAAAGATTGCAATATGCAAGCTTTTGAGGCAACTCAGGCCCCTTCTTCAGGCAAGGTGGGCCTCTGTTGCCTCAAGCTTACATATTGTAATCTTTCTAGTTAGCCAATAAAAGGTGTCATTTTGCTTAACTTCTCACTACATCCGTAATGGCTAACACGGTGCAACACCCTAGTACTACAGAAGGTCAATAAAAATTTTAATAAATAAATGAGTATATTATGACAAACAACAAACCATTCTAAAATAAACACCAGCATGACTGAAAAGGAAGAAAACTGAAAAGAAAGAATACCATGAAGAAGCTCTAGAATGATTATGTTAAATGCTGAAATAAAACGTGCATATGTAATTCTGGCATACGTAAGTCCATGGAGAGTACCAGTATCTTCAACTGACATGTTGGCATGATATGAAAACTGTGGTTGGAGAAGGAAAGAATCTGTGCTAGGCATGAAATGCTAAAAACTTAGATGTTCAAATGTTTTAATTATTACTGAGGTCAAATCTACTGGTCTGCATTCATTAAGACAGGAAATCTCTTTGCTTTTAGGGACACAGCGAAAATATTGAATATATTGTTCGGATTTAAACTTTAAGTCGGAGACTTGTAGAACTTCTAATTCGTGTTGCCATCAGGGAAAAGTAGTGTTATGCCAATGAAGAGGCATATCTGTGAGAATTAGAAGATTTGTTGTTTGATGAACGTGAAATCCACATACGCGAGCGACAGAGACCGGGAGGGGAGGGGTGGTTTGGCGGACAAGGCCCTCTAGTGTGTGTGTGTGTGTATAAATATATTGTGGAATTAGCCCCGGACACAGACAGGTAGACATGTTTAATCATCATCACCACACGTTTATTTACACTAATATTTACAGTCACTATGTGCACACACAAACCCCCAAAACTCCCCAAAGTCCAGGCCTCACACACTCTGCCTTACTCTTCAGACTGCCTCCACTCTCTTCTTCCAGCTCTCATCCTCTCCTCACCCAACTCCAGCCCTGAATGAAATGAGGCTGCCCCTTTTATAGTCACCCGGATGTGCGCCAGGTGCTTCCCGGCCATCTTCCACCGGCACTCCCCAGTGTGGCAGAAGTGCCGGCTGCGCACCTGGAAGTGCTCCGGGTGTCCCTGGTCCGCTTCCCCCATCACTTTAAGGTGTGGCGAAAATCCTGAGGTCCAGGGCTCCGAAGGCAGCGGGGCGCCGCCTGGCAGCAACCACGGGCCCCTACAGGGTTGAGCTTCCAAGCTCTCTACCGGTGGTCCCCAAAGCAACCAGGGCGGTCACCCCCTCGTGGTCTGGAGGAGGTCCTCTTGGGCGTCCCCGCTGGGCAGCAGCCCCAGCCATTCGCCACAGTGCCCCATCACCAGCGAAGACCCGTCCAGTGAAGCGGCCCGTCCCGCGGGTCCTAATGCTTGTCCAGGGTCCGGTCCTGCAAAGCAAACAGAAACAGGGGCAGAGCCACTGCCTGGACGTCACCACCTGGCGTCCCTCTGCGCCACGCACTGGCAGCGCTTCCCCCTCCGACCGGCACCCCAGAACTTGCCTCTTCGGCACCCCCTCCACGGGTTCTGTGCCCCTCTTGTTGGGTCAACCGACAGGACCGTTTGCACTCCTGCAATCTCCGCTGACTTTGAGGCTTCCCTCTGCCTCTGCAGAGGGCGGCCCTTCTCCGGACGTGAGCAGCCTGCCTAACGTCCACCCTTATCGGAGGAACCGGCATGCTTCCCTCGATTCCTCCTCTTTCTCTGGGACGCCTTGACGGTCTGAGTCTCCTTATGGCATAAAAAAGGACTCCGTCCTGTCTGCGTCCTGATGGAACGACGTGAGGCCGCCGTGGGCTCGAGGCGTAGGGCACTAGGACCCGGGGCACTCATCAGACCCCGTCCTGCCAGCCCTCTCGATCTGTCCCCCCTCACCATGCGCGCAGCACCCACCGCTGGGTCCACTGTTGGAGATCGCCCTACTTGGTTCCGATCACGAGTTTCATGGGCCCTTTCGGTGGGACCTCCCTTATGCTCTCCAGGGTCGGCTCTACTCACCTTCCCCGCCGTACTACTCCGGCCAAAGGATCCAGCGTCGTGCTGTTCTGCTGCAGCACGCAGCGTCTGTAATGACGCGACCGCCTTCTCCTCCAGCTTCAGCAACTCTGCACAGAGAGCACTCAGCACCTGCAATAATGGCCCTATGGACTGAAGGCACTCCTCCAGTTTGCGCAGGACCACAGGCAAGGACAGGAAGTTAACTGACGGTGAGCTTACCTGTCTGTCAGCAACACACGTTGGCTGCTTCCTGTGGGCCATTCCCTCCAACCCAATCGGGTCTCTCCCTGGCACGTGATGGACATTCCTTGGTCCTGCCTCTCTTCAGTCATCGGCGGGCACGCAAGACACACCGTCCAATTACGTGCTTGTCACGGGGAGGGACTTTAAGTCCTGCTGGTGCTGTGATGAGCCTCTGGGCAGCTCCACAGCTGCCGCGGCTTTCTGAGAGACAGCGACTCCTCTCCGGCAGCTCTCCCTGCTGTTGCCGCATCAACGAAGCACCGCGGATCGACCTGCACCTGCCACTGACGTGGATCCAGGCAGCCCCTGCCTACAACACAGAAAACACACGTGGCCCACCAGGGCCGGTTGCCGGCAAGCAGGGAACTTATCTCCCGGGTCCCGTCTGTCCGAGGAGATGTCCTCGGCGTGGCCTCCGTCGGCGACAGGCCGTCCCAGGCGCCTCCAGCGACGCCACGCTCGCAGGAGCCTGCTGTCCTCTTGCTCTGCCCGTTGTCTACTCTCACCAGGGGGAAATGGCTCTTCTGCGGACCGGTGGTGGTCCGTGGGGCAAGTCCCTCTTGCGGGGCTCTGTGCAGGCCGGGCCATCCACAACATTATTTTTTTGTACAGGTCCCTGCGTTGAACCAGGCGGAGCATCCTGCCGGCTACGCCAGTGTGGAACTTGCCCGGGACACAGACAGGCACACATGTTATTAAGCACCACCACACGTTTATTTACAGTTCCTACTATTTACAAGTCAATAAGTGCAACACAAAAATCCCAAGACTTCCCCAAACTCCAGGCCTCACACACTCTGCCTTACTCTTCAGACCACCTCCACTCTCTTCTTTGGGCTCTCGTCCTCTCCTCACCCAACTCCAGCCCTGAATGAAGGGAGGCGGCCCCTTTTATAGTCACCCGGATGTGCTCCAGGTGCTTCCCGGCCATCTTCCACCGGCACTCCCCAGTGTGGCAGAAGTGCCGGCTGCGCACGCAGAAGTACTCTGGGTGTCCCTGGTCCTCTTCCCCCCAGCACTTCCAGGTGTGGCGGAAGTGCTGAGGTCCAGGCTTCCGAAGGCAGCGGGGCGCCCCTTGGCGGCGACCATGGGCCCCTACAGGGTTAAGCTTCCAAGCTGTCTACCCGTGGTCCCCAAAGCAACCAGGGCGGTCGCCCCATCGTGGTCTGGGAGAGGTGCAAGCCCTCCTCCGGTCCTATTGGGCGTCCCGGCTGGGCAGCAGCCCCAGCCATTCGCCACAATATAAATATATATATATACACACACACACTCACACACTGGCTGTGTAAGCCCATGCTGTAAAAAGCCCAGGCTCCTAGAAACTATGGATATTGTTGGAAAAAAAATTGAAATGCAGAGTTGCCGGTTTCGTTTTGCGGGTGTGCTTGCCCCACTTGTCTATCAGCAGCTAAGTGAGTTTCTCTCTCGTTTCTCTTACCTTGGCGGTTTCACTTTTGCGACGGAGTCGCTTTCTTTCAGCTTCATGCTGTAGCCTCGTACTACTTTCTTCTTTCGACTCGTTAACTTGGGGCTGCCTTGCCGGCTCTTTGAGCTTCATGCTGTAGCCTCGCAGTTCTGGACCGCCTCACACTTCTGCGCCAGACATACAGACACACACACTTCCATGCGTAGATATTTATATATAAGTTATGTATATATATATTTCAATATAATTGAACAACATTGATATGTTGGTAACTACGCCTGACTGAAGATTGCTATTATGGATAAAATACATTTTCTACGAACTGTAATGAGGCTGGGTTCTCATTAACTTATACTACATTATAACCTTGCATCCCAGTCTTTCATGGAAGTGCTTATTACCATATAAATCAATAATAGTACTTGACTCTATCTAGCAACAAGTTATCATAAAAGTAAGTAAAGCCTTAGGTAGGTCTGTGCACTGCAGGTTCTCTTTTTTCTTTTGTTTGTGATTTATCTTTGTTAATTTGTTTTATTTTATTATACTAAACAGTAACTGCATACACTGCATCACGTGTGGTCTGTACTAACATGTACTATATGCTCAGATTTTTAAATTTACTTTTATGATACTTTGATGAAAAGCACAATTGCACATTTAGTACTAGTTTATGCATTTGGTTTTCTCTGTTAGCGTAATGCGTATATTTATAGTTTTTTTCAATCACTGCAACAAAACATTTAATTCCTTCAGTAAATATTGGTATTACCATTTTTACTTTCAAAAATATACTTATTTTAAAATGTTTGAAAAATTAAATGTTGTGTGATATTCATTTGACAGTATGTGCTACAAGCAATAATTTGCAATAGAAGAGGACAAAGTCACAACTTTTACATATTTGCTGCATTTGATATTTGCAACAAAGAAGTATATTGAAAGTGAGAGTGAAAATAAAAATTTTAACAAACAATAAAATAGTGAAATACAGCACTGCATCATATGAAGTGATTAAGAGTCAGAAGTAATGAAGTAATGAGAACTATAAAATGGGTCAACACAAAAACTGTAATGTACAGCAACATATTTTTACAAACATTGATCTCACTGCCCATCTGTTCTTAAGCATTCAGCTTGCAACAGATTTTTGTCGACCACACCTTATATTTTGTCTAGCTATGAATCATGGGTAGAATCTCCTTATATAGTATTCTACTCTATGTAAATTGTAAGTGGAAGTAACATAAAAGAAAAATGATAGGTGTGACAGGCCATATTCAAAGACGAGGTTTACTTACCTCGGCAGTGACATTCATGTCTCTGGCGATTCTTTCTATGAAGTTAGTAGATGCATTGTCCAAGTATTTAGAGTCCTGGTGCTTCCTGTCTCGCTATAAGGTTGCAAGACATGGATGCTATCCAGTGACCTGAGATGAAAACTGAACTACATTTGGTACTGTGTCTCTTCGAAGAATCTTTGGGTACCGCTGGTTTGACTTTGTGTTGAATGAGCATTTGTTCATGGAGTCCCAAATGAGGCACATTACCTGCATTGTGAGGAAGCGTCAGTTACGGCACTATACGGCCATGTGGAACAATTCCCTGAAGGTGATCTGGCTCGTAGGATCCTCATTGTTGAAGACCTGAGTGGCTAGACCAGGCCAAGGGGACGCCCACGTATTACCTGGCTGCAGCAGATAGATGGTCATTTCTAGAGGGTGGGACTGGGCCGCATGTCTACCTGGGAGGTTGAAAACCAGGATCCCGAGCTGTTTCGTCGTGTGGTGGGAGCGGGAACACGCTGCACCAGTGCATGCTCACTGACCTGACCTGACCTTCTACTAAGGTGAGCTATGACAAGGTTCCATGTTAGAGAAAGTTCCATGAAATATTTTATAATGAATGTGATCAATGAGGGGTTGCTTGAAATGAATATTTAGACAGCATTAATACTAAAAAGTTATAACTTCTGTGTTAAATGGATAGAATTTTATGAAAAACATAACAGTAATGTGTTGTTGTTCTCGTTGCCAATGATGCTCTGTTCCTAGGTATCAACGTTTAAAGAAGCTTAATATCTTTGGCTTAAAGGCTTTCAGTCTCAATTGGGTTCTGCCTAAAGGAAGAGGTGGATTTGTAAATGCAAAACTTGTCGCACAGACTCTTCAGAATTTCTTTGCTTCCAAAGATGACATCATAAACACAGAGCATGTCCCAGTTCGTTGCAAAAAAACGCAAGGAAAAGTTGAACAGGTGTTACACTCAGAAAAACTAGTAAGATTTAACTTTTTTTTTTAAAAAAGTGTTAAAATAGACATCTTTCTTGAAATAGTATAATTTACTTTTATCATTTTAGAGTACTTGTTTTCAAGTTTGAGTATGTTAAACCACTTTAAGCCAAATAACATACATTTTATTTGTATAATGAACAACCTAAGTTAGTGGAATTGTAAGCATTGTTATAAATTGTTTTGTTTTCTGCAGAAGATTGTAGAAGATGCAGATGGCATATGGGAGAAGATGAAACAATTAAAAGAAATGAGAGATTCAGCCTTTCATATGCCTCATGATGGTAAATGTCAGTTTCAAAATCTTTGCTATTTATATATGTGTTCAACAGCATCAACAAACACAGTTTAAATGCCTGTTGTCTGGCTTTTTCCAGGTTGTTTAGCCACTATACAAGTCCTATCCAGAATGTCATTCTATATTAAAGTGCCACAGATCACTTTGATTAAGCTCTTATTTCGATGCAGGACTCCTGTATTTTGTTTTGAAGCTGCTGAACTTTTTATATTACAAGTAGGTTACAATAAAATGGGAAGGATAACAAAAGTTAAAACAGAAAAAATGTGCTCTATAAATTAATAAAAATGCAATTAACAACCGTGTGGTATTTAAATCTAATTCATTTAAATGACATGAGTTTTTAAAACCTCATTATAAAGATTTAATAGTTGACACATGTCGTTTTCCCTCCAGGATACCTAAAATTATGGCAACTTTCTCGACCGCGCCTACGGAAATATGATGTTATTTTCATTGATGAAGCACAAGATTGCACTCCAGGTATGTTAGGTGTATGAAATAACTATTCTATTTTAACTCCTTTAATCCATTGCCAATGTCATATCCCAGAGTCTTTGCTAGGTTTATACATTTACTACACTGATTTCGTAATTCTGCAGGTACCACAGTATGAAAAGTCCCTATAGTAATTTTGCTGCAGTCCAAAAAAAAAAAAAAAAGCTAAATTCTTAAGAATAAATGCTACAAATTGAAAAAGACTGAGATTTAATATTTAGTAGACTATATCAATTATTCATTCCAATTAGTATTATATGTAATACCATCGGCAACATATGCAATCACTGCAGTGGACAAACAATAAAGTAATTTATTTTATTTGGCCAAATAGAGATACAAGTAGATTATTGACAGACTCTAAGGGTTATGGGTATGTGTGCAATATGAGATCTTTTTAAAATGAACTACTTCATATTCACATTCTTTTATGGAATGAAGGTCTTGTTCAGGAACCAGGAATAAAGTAAGTTTGAATTTTCAGTGTTACAAAATACCTTGTTACATGGTTATATATTCTAAGTGAAATGGAAAGTTAATGATGAAAAAGAAAACATTTGAATAGGATTGTACAATACTATATTTTAAAATAAAGAAAGTTGAAGACAAATCTAGTAAATTGCCTGATGCTGTGTGTGTGAGCAGCTTCCCTCATTGGTTTGGTATTACTCTAGTCAGCTATTGATGAAGCCTGGTGAAAAGGGTTTGAAGTATTTTCAGGAAGAGACAATTATTGAAGCAGTTATTATTTAAGTGGAGGTTTTGGGCTTCATTTTAGTTAATTTTCTTGTTAAGATTCCAAACCTTCAATTGATTTTTTTTTAGTTAAATTCACTGTTATTAATTGTTGTTTTCCTAACTATCTGCAAATAATCAAATGCAACTAACAAAGGAACCATCTAACCATATCCAGTTTACACCTTCAGGTGTTCGTCTGTTATAACAAAATATTTAGCAAGAAATAAAAGGGAAAAAATTGAAGACTAGAATTACTAATATGGTCCTGGTCATAAATCTTTAGGGTGACATCCTCAGAAAGTTGAGATCTACAATATAAACACAACCTTATATGGCAGAATGAAAACACCAACGTACCATGAAATTAAATGAATTGTTCTATTTGCAAGGGTTGGGTTCTGTTTAAGAAATTAGGTAGGAACATAAACCTGTAGCCTTGTGGAACTGAATCTGAGGGACCCCAATCTCTACACCAAGACAATTGAGTTATAATTCTGAAGTTTTTTTCTGCTTCTCTATTGTTATCATTTTTCTGTTTATTTTGGTAGAAATATTGTCTATCGTTTATCTTTTACAAAACACAATTGTAAACTGGTCTAGGGCAACATATGCATGCATGGCCAGAGATTCGTTTTGTGTTAGAAGTTTAATTATCCTGCCTACCGTACAGATCTTGATGCCTTCCCTACATTTTTGTAAAAGGAGCACAACATTTTTCTCGTTAATAGGCTTGTACAGGACATTAGTAATTTGACATTTATTTAATAGTTAAAGTTTTAAACATCTTCACTTACTCTTGGTGTTTTGTGTGTTCTTTTTAAGCAATCATTGACATTGTTCTGTCACAGCCGTGTGGAAAAATACTCGTAGGAGACCCTCACCAGCAAATCTATACTTTCAGAGGTGCCGTAAATGCATTATCAGAAGTTCCACATACACATATATTTTACTTAACCCGGGTAAGTAAAACCAGTTTTTACAAATATGCAGAGAATATAGTACTTACACCATTTGATTTTCTAAGCCCAGGCACAGAGTATATATTTTCACTGTTTGCTCACACTCCATTATTAGAAGTCATCTTGCTTATATTTTACAAGTAGTTTGAGGGGCCCAGCTCCTGATATTTCTACTGCTGTGTGTAGAGTGTGTTTTCTTTGAATATGCTTCTGTGTTAACAATTTTTCGTAGGGCAGAACACATGATGAATTTTTAATATAGTACAGAAGCAACTTTAAGTCAATTATTTGTAGGGTTGAAACCTACATATACTTCTCAAGAGAAACAAAAATTTAGGCACCACTTTTAACATGCACGTCTGTCTGAAAGATTTTATAAAGTAGTTTGTTTCCATTATCTCAGAGTTTTCGATTTGGTCCTGAAATTGCTTACATTGGAGCAACAATTCTTGATGTATGCAAAAATGTGAAGAAGACTCTGGTGGGAGGTTTTCAGGAAGGTAAGGAGTTCATTTTCAGATATAAATTAACAACTGATTAAGAGTTTGCTCACATAGAATTAACAGCAGACCCTCCAACTAATTTAATATACTGTACTTATTTATTAATGGATTGTCCTGGGTGTTGTAAGAAAATTGAATTGACTCTCTTAAATTGACAAACTTTCATTAGTGGAAAATGCTTTGAACAACACTCCCAAGTACAGCCATGTAAAAGCACCTCAATTTAAACTTGCTTTGGAACAATGTATTATCGTGGGTTTTATAGGACTTTCCAAGTGCATTGCTAGGATTGTCTACTCTTGCACCTTAAGATTATCACACATACAGACACGCGTACACATAGGGATCCTATAGACAAAGTCTCAGCTGAAAGCCTAATTGTCAGTCATCCCTCAATATTCTACTTAGAATCCCACCACAATCACGTATAGATATCCTTAAACAGACAAAGGAGAATACATCTCACAATATTTTACAGGAGTCTTTATTTACATAAATATCTTTAATTAGACAATGGAGCCGTAATATATCTCACAGTATTCTATAGGAGTCTCTACTTAAGAACTTACTCATCACCAGCACTGGCAAACATACAGGTGTCATCACGACACAATTAAAAGTGTAATTCTTATGCCACTTACTAATCTAACAATATGCCCTGCTTTTATCACAGTTGTCTCTTCTTTCAAGGAGCGACCTCTTAGCCTTTATAAACCCTATGGGCAAGTAATGTGGCTACCCCACATATAGGTGTCTTAATTTTCAATTTATTATTTCATTCACTACCCATACAAGGTATAGAAATGCACTAAATGAACAGTAATACCAAACAGAACAAGATACAATAGAAAATAAGTTTGAAATTAAAATTGGAATAAATATGTGTATGTGTGTGTGTGTGTGTGTGTGTGTGTGT
>JANRMT010062792.1:50265310-50347912 GCA_026402145.1 Polypterus bichir lapradei
GTGTACCAGGAAATCATGCATTGACAAAAGTTCCCCTTTGATTGTAATGCAAAGTGTGATTAAATGCATTATTTTTTAACGCGTTATGGAGCACATGCATCGAAGCTTCTCAGCTGTGCTTGTGCTAAGAAAATTAAACATTTTAAAAATAACGTAACACGATTGTCAATGTAACCTTTTGTAAGTAGTGCCTGGAGGATTCAGTGTGGAGAAAGTCTAGAGACAGCGTGTGTATTAACTTGGTGGCAGTGTGACGAAGTTGCTTCGGAAGACGGCGTTAGCTGCGGAGCTCAGCTCAGAGCGAAATGAGGTAAATGGGAGGGGATATGATAACGTGACTCCTCCACCCGCCTTAACTGTCAATCCCCCACAAACACAGTCTCTCGGAATTTGCATAAGCACACCCCTTCACCTGCAATTTTAACTTAGTTACAAAGTGATCAAAACTCTCGTTTATATCCTGCGTTCTCTCATTAAACTTGTATCCCGCATTACCCGTGGGCATGGAAAACACCAGCGGCAGCCTGTCTATTAACTTAATTTAAAGTTTAGGTTTATACCTTTCTTTGTTTCCGAAGTAGCTGCAATGATGAATATGGTAGTATATGTCACTCGCTCGCTTCTTATTGTTTCGCTGCCTTCTCAATTATATAATGCATGTTTTCTTCAGCGTATTTTGGAGCTCTTCCTGGTTTTCTACATAGTGCGTTGACAGTCAGTTCACGTGATTACGTGGGCGGCGTGATGATGTCACACGAAACTCCGCCCCCACGGTGGTCAAGCTCAACTCCATTACAGTAAATGGAGAAAAATACCTTCCAGTTATGACCATTACGCGTAGAATTTCTAAATGAAACCTGCCCAACTTTTGTAAGGAAGCTGTAAGGAATGAGCCTGCCAAATTTCAGCCTTCTACCTACACGGGAAGTTGGAGAATTAGTGATGAGTGAGTGAGTGAGGGCTTTGCCTTTTATTAGTATAGATACATAATATATATAATATATATATATTAGTACAGGCCAAAAGTTTGGACACACCTCCTCATTCAATGTGTTTTCTTTATTTTCATGACCATTTACAGCACTCCATCACTCTCCTTTTTCGTCAAATAGCCCTTACACAGCCTGGAGGTGTGTTTGGGGTCATTGTCCTGTTGAAAAATAAATGATCGTCCAACTAACCTGACTTCTGCACAACAGAACTGCTGGTCCCAACCCCATTGATAAAGCAAGAAATTCCACTAAATAACCCTGATAAGGCACACCTGTGAAGTGAAAACCATTTCAGGTGACTACCTGTTGAAGCTCATCGAGAGAATGCCAAGAGTGTGCAAAGCAGTAATCAGAGCAAAGGGTGGCTATTTTGAAGAAACTAGAATATAAAACATATTTTCAGTTATTTCACCTTTTTTTGTTAAGTACATAACTCCACATGTGTTCATTCATAGTTTTGATGCCTTCAGTCATGAAAATAAAGAAAACACATTGAATGAGGAGGTGTGTCCAAACTCTTGGCCTGTCCTTTGTGTGTGTGTGTGTGTATATATATATATATATATATATATATATATATATATATATATATAATACTAATAAAAGGCAAAGCCCTCACTCACTCACTCACTGACTGACTCATCACTAATTCTCCAACTTCCCGTGTGGGTGGAAGGCTGAAATTTGGCAGGCTCATTCCTTACAGCTTACTTACAAAAGTTGGGCAGGTTTCATTTCGAAATTCTATGTGCAATGGTCATAACTGGAAGCTGTTTTTCTCCATATACTGTAATGGAGTTGAGCTCGAAAGCCGTGGGGCGCGGAGTTTCGTGTGACATCATCACGCCTCCCACGTAATCACGTGAACTGACTGTCAACGCAGTACGTAAGTACGTAGAAAACAAGGAAGAGCTCCAAAAAGCGCTGAAGAAAACATGCATTATATAATTGAGAATGCAGCGAAACAATAAGAAGCGAGCAAGTGACATATACAACCATATTCATGAGTGCTGCAACTTCGGAAACAAAGCACGGTGTAAACCTAAAGTTTAAATTAAGTTAATAGACAGGCTGCCGCTGGCGTTTGTCATGCCCACGGGTATTGCGGGATACAAGTTTAATGAGAGGACGCAGGATATAAACGAGAGTTTTGATCACTTTGTAACTAAGTTAAAATTGCAGGTGAAGGGCTGTGCTTATGCAAATTCCGAGAGACTGTGTTTGTGGGGGATTGACAGATAAGGCGGGTGGGGGAGTCACGTCATCATCTCCCCTCCCATTCACCTCATTTCGCTCTGAGCTGAGCTCCGCAGCTAACGCAGTCTTACGGAAGCGACTTTGTGACGCTGCCACCAAATACTCACAGAAAAATCCACAAGTTAATACACACTCTGAATCCTCCACGCATGACATTGACAATCGTGTTACGTTATTTTTAAAATGTTTCCTTTTCTTAGCACAAGCACAGCTGAGAAGCTTCGTGGCATGTGCTCCATAACGCGTTAAAAAATAATGCATTTAATCACACATTTAATTGCATTCCAAGCAAAGGGGAACTTCTGTCAATGCATGATTTCCTGGTACACCGATTACATTGATCAGCGCTTCCCGATTCATTTTACCCTCGCACCCGCTTGGTTTGAGAACAAGTATGAAAAAATATGAGGTTACCACAGAAAAACAGATCACCAATTGAAGCTTTATGAATAATAAAAACAATAATCGATACTTTATTCGCCATCAATAATTGTTTTGGTAAAGCCATACTCAGTGTAATCCTCCTTCCATTTTATAATTTTTCCGCCACTAGCCATGATTAAATGAACGGTAAAAAAGTAAGAGCGAAGCGAGGGTGACTTATTCAGGCAGGCAGGCGACAGCTCAATAGCTCGAATTTGGATATATATATAAGTCATTCCCAAATATATAAAGTCAAAACCTGAGTTTTGTATAGATGAGTATGTATGAGTTTTGACTTTATATATACCGACGCTGACTTTATATATCTAAGTTTTGACTTTATATATTTCAGCGCTTACTTTATATATTCCGACGTTGACTTTATATATTCAAGTTTTAACTTTAAATATTCCAACGCTGACTTTATATATTCAAGTTTTGACTTTATATATTCCAGCGCTGACTTTATATATTCAAGTTTTGACTATATATATCCAGAAAAAAGTTTTGACTTTATATATACCGACGCTGACTTTATATATTCAACTTTTTGACTTTATATATTCCGACAGTGACTTTATATATTCAGGAATGACTTTATATATTCAAGTTTTGACTTTATATATTCTGACGCCGACTTTATATATTCAGAAAATCAATGTATTTGCCTGTTTGGCACCCCATAGTATATGTGTGTGTGTGTGTATATATGTGCACATATACATATATATATATATAGACACACACACACACACACATACATATACATATACATATATACATACACACACACACACACACACACATATGTGTGTGTGTGTAATATATGTATAGATATATATGTGTGTGTGTGTGTGTGTGAGAGTATGTATACAAACATACATAGGAGGGCTGGCACACATATTTGAGTAAAATTTCTTTTATGATAAGAATTTCTTTTTTCCCTTCAATTATCTTACTTCAATTGAAAACTACTTTTTTGTTAATATTTTTAATAGCAGGTCAAGAGGATAAACAGTGAAACACTTTTTCACAGCCATTTCTTTTGATTCCCTTGAGCAAAGCCTTCTTAAGTATTGAATACAGATAGCTCCTTGTATTATTTTCAAATTATATCTTGACTGTAACAAAAGGTAAAATACAAATGTAGAAAGTATTGGTACTGGTAACAGGGATTCACGTTAGGTCATATTTAAGACCTTTGATATTCCAGCTTACAAATATCAGAGATTGATCAGTGATACACTACTTCTGTTGATTAGAGATCAATTTGTGATCTTCAGTTAAAGTTGTTTTTTTTTTTTTCTATTTTCTTTTTTCAGATTTCAACTTTAATGCTAATGTCATATGTCTGTTGCCAGTAATTGTAGTCCGTGGACTAACATAAATATTTACACTTACAAATGCTGGAGTAAAATAATACGGAAATAATAACTTGCTCTCTGTTCCCTTTTCCACCCACAAACCCCTCTCTAATTTTGCCTCTAGAGTAAGACCAGGCATCACAGAGTCCCAGCCTTCTGACATGCAAAGCACACACAAAACATGAAAAATTTCCTGCAGCAGCAGTGATATAAAGAATAAACTATGATAATTACAGTTAATTGCACACAAATCTTAATGATGATACAGCCAAGGTAGAAAAAACCTGAGGTATGATCTTGAACAGTCTCCGCAAAGGGGAGAAGAGGGCTGTATATAGATAGTTGAGAATGACACTTCAAAAGACATTCTTCCATCCATTTTCCAGTCCTTAAATACCTTATATAGTATGTTTATATATTATGATTGTACTCTTTTTATAGCATTATTTAAAAAAAAAAAAAAAAAGCTGGGATGAAAGTAGCAGATGTGTACATGCATGCACGTGTTCTGTAAATGTACGTGTAAACCTACAGATAAATTTATACACTTACTATTAATGGCTACATACACATTTAAAAAATACTCTGTGTAGTATGTGAACTATAAATACTAAATGTATTCTTGTTATTCTTCATTGTACTATATATATTAGCTCTTGTTCCACCTCCTGTGGAGAGGTGTAGAAACAGAATTGATCATTAATCATCACTTTCTTTCTAGCCGGAAACAGAAGACTACAGTATGTGATTTCAGCTCCTCGCATGTGCTGTTTGATGCTGTAGGTTGCTGTCCATTTTGCAGCTGTGATAGGAGATAAATCTGGGAATATATGGATTTTACTCTTTTCAGGGCAGCACAGTGGCGCAGTGGCAGCACTGCTGCTTCGCAGTTAGGAGGCCCGGGTTCGCTTCCCGGGTCCTCCCTGCGTGGAGTTTGCATGTTCTCCCCGTGTCTGCGTGGGTTTCCTCTGGGCGCTCCGGTTTCCTCCCACTGTCCAAAGACATGCAGGTTAGGTGGATTGGCGATTCTAAATTGTCCCCAGTGTGTGCTTGGTGTGTGGGTGTGGGTGTGTGTGTCCTGCGGTGGGTTGGCGCCCTGCCTGGGATTGGTTCCTGCCTTGCGCCCTGTGTTGGTTGGGATTGGCTCCAGCTGACCCCTATGACCCTGTGTTCGGATTCAACGGGTTGGGAAATGGATGGATGGATGGACTCTTTTCAAATATGTTCTTCTCGTTGTTTTTGAGATGGAATATCAAGTTTGCTTCCTCCCATAGTGTATCAAATTTACCTACTAAATTTCACAGGGATTCGATCCATGCAGTTGTTAAGCAGTTAAGATCTTTGTGTTAAAGTTCTATCCTTAAATTTTAGAAAGGAATACTGATACACATTTTATTGTATTGTGACTTTTCATCCTGATATTTTACCTTCTGTATCTATCTATAGGCACCACCAAGTTTATTATAAAGCACTTTGCATTCAGGTTCTAGTGCAGTTATTCTTTTATTGGTAACAAGCACCATTTATTCTACTTTCTTTATGTCGGTTGAGCATGTGCTTTACTGGCTCCATGTCAGCCCCAATTACTTAGCAAATTTGAGAATAAAATCAAATTATCTTCTCATGCTTTCATCCAATTCTGTTTATTGTCAACTTATGCTTGAACATACTTCTATATCCTTCATAGTCTGGCTTATATCCTGCATTTTCTTAGTCCTGTCCTTCAAGTTCATCAATTCTTCTGTCTGTTCTGTCTTTCACTATGTTTTGTCAGTGTTACAGAACAAGTTAGTGTAGAGGATTTAGAAGTACAGGAGATGGTTGTAACAGTCGTTGGTGATGATGAGACCCCTTGAGCAGCACGTTTTTACTGCCAGACTCACTCCCACAATTAATGGATGCCGGACTAGCTGCTTCACCGGAGATCCTGGTTGATTAGGGCCTTTGTCTCTCTCCTCAACCTCCATTTGTGGTGGACTGTACAACAAGCTTGACTGTGAACTTGAGACCAGCTTAGGCTTCAGTTGATCTTTTATGCATCACTTTCTTTTTAGGTCTTTTTTTTCTCCCTTTGATTTCTTCATATTTTAAGTATCCTTTGGAGTTGATCCCATCTGTTTGTATGAGATGAACGCCTCAGACAGTGCTCCACTGGCAACAGAGTTTTTTTAATATATGTTTAAAGTATCCTTGCTAAGTTAAGCAGAACATGGATTTAAAAACAAGTACTTTTAATGAGGTACATATTTTGCAATATATAATAGCTTTCCAGTTTTCAAAGTCAGTTTATTCATCCATCCATCATCCAACCCGTAATATCCTAATTACAGGGTCACGGGAGCCAATCCCAGCCAACAGGAAGCAAACCCCGGGCAGAGCACCAGCCCACTGCAGGGTCCGCGCACACACACACTAAGAACAATTTAGAATCGCCAGTGCACCTAACCGGCATGTCTTTGGACTGTGGGAGGAAACCGGAGTACCAGGAGGAAACCCACACAGACACAGGAAGAACATGCAAACTCCACGCAGGGAGGACCCGGGAAGTGAACCCGGGTCTCCTAACTGCGAGGCAGCAGCGTTACCACTTCGCCACTATGCCACCCTCAAGTTTATTCAGTCAATTTCAAAACTGCTTTGTCCTGTATAGGGTTGCAGGGGTCTGCTGGAGCCTATTCCAGCTAGCATAGGGAGAAGGCAGTAACAAACCCTGGACAGGGCGCCAGTCCATTGCAGGCTATACACACACACACACACACACACACACACATCCCAATCCCATGCTAGGGCCAGTTTAGGATCGCCATATGACCTAAACTGCATGTTATTGGACTGTGGGAGGAAACAAGAGCACCCAGAGAAAACCCACACAGGCATGGGGAGAACATGCAAACTCCACACAGGGAGGACCCGGGACATAAACCCTGGTTTCCTTACTGTGAGGCAGCAGTGCTACCTCTGCGCCACAGTGCAGCTCCAGTTTTCTAAGTATTTCAAAGTAAGCCTGCATGATTTCATGTTTTAAAGTTATTGCTGAAAATGTTTATGTACTTTCTATTTACTGTGCACACATATGTATTTTTTCTAATTTTTTTTATTTTTACAGATTGCATTTTGGGAACTGTCCACAAAGCCAAAGGCCTTGAGTTTGACACAGTGAAAGTGACCAATGATTTTTCCAGAATCCCATGTGCCAGACACAATCTTGCCAGGATACCCAAATTCAGTGTTGGTTAGTCTAAGGGTGTGGGATTTTATTTGTGGGTTGGTAGTTTTATTACTTTTTTTCTGTGTACACATTGGTTAGAGGACACCGAAAAGGATCTTGTAGTTTAACTATTGTGTTCATAAGTCAGATGAAATAATTTCTAATATTGCAACCTTATAGTATTTAAGTAATATTTCACGTTTTTTTATCATTATGAAAAGACTGTCATTTAAATAGAGCATTAACATTTTTAAGTTGGCATTCGGGTGTTCAGCCATTAAATTCTTCATCTAAATTTCCTTTAAACTGGGCACTTGTATAAATCAAACTTCATATGAAAATTAACTTTCAGGAATCAAAATAATAGCTATTTTAGATCTAACAGAAATTTCAATACAAAAGACATCTTGAAATCTGTGCAAATCTACTTCAGTTAAAAAGAAAAGTGACTCTTATTTGACTGTTTCTTAGATTTTGTGACCTGCTCGACAATAGCTAGCTAAGTGTCTTTCAGCTTCTGGGGTGGCATTACAGCATGTTCCATGATTGTTTCCATCCATCTTGTTGTCAAAAGATCTTCTTCATCTTTTGGAACAGAAGTGTTTGTGTGGGAAGTAACATATTTATAACAGATTGTCTTTCAGTCACTCATTAGTCGCCATTCTCTGCTATCTCAATTCTTAAGTCCATTTTTGCGTGTCAAAGAGAGAGCCTTCTCAGTGTTAAAGAAGCTGTAGAGCCTCATATTAAAGCCTTCTACAATAGGTGTTTCAAAGGTTTTGAGCATTAAAAAAGTTTTTAATGTGATGTAAAATCCTAATTTTGTTGGTGGCAGAAGATATCTCATGTGTAGTAAAATATGTCATTAGCAAGTTTTTAACATTTT
Source organism: Polypterus bichir lapradei (assembly GCA_026402145.1). Lineage (NCBI taxonomy): Eukaryota > Metazoa > Chordata > Cladistia > Polypteriformes > Polypteridae > Polypterus > Polypterus bichir. The sequence goes on from JANRMT010062792.1 coordinate 50,273,441, forward strand.
TGGTTTTTAGTGCATGTTTCTTGTTTCAGAACCAAGTCAACTTGGATGCTGAAAACTGGATAATTGTTTTCATGTTGTCATTATTTCTGACACTAGACAGCAACCTGCATTTGGAGATTCAGTTTTGTCTAGTCAGTGTTGACCACAACCAGTCCCCTTGATATGCCATCATCAGATAACCATCAGAATTTCTTCATAGCAGGATATATTGTATCTCATAGATGACCTAAGTTTTGTCCTGCCTTTGTCATCAAAGACAGAAGAGAATGTGGAGAATTGAAAAATTAAGGATTGTGAGATTGCCAACATTATACAGATTTGTTAGGAGACCATGTAATCCATTCGTCATGTGCAATTAAACATGAGCTCTGCACATTAGATGGCAAGAATGTTGACTCCTAAAATAAAGGCAGTGTAATGAATACAGATAGATTTAAGAAGAATTTTCTGACTCGGTAAGGACCTAGGATACATAACTATGATCCAGAGTCTAAATAACAGTCGAAATAATGGAAGAATGGCTTTTCTCCAACACCAAAAATTTCAAAGTCCAAGCAAGTGTTAGCAAAATGATGTGCACTATTTTTCATAGGTTGATATATTCTATATTGATTACCTACCTCAGATATTCCATAAAACCAGCCAGTATTGTACTGATTTGCTTGTTTGTGGTAGGCGGTCAGGAACAAGCAAGAAGGAAAGCTAGCGGGATTATCCAGTGGCTCTGCTCTTGCTGCACAAATTGCAATGGCTGCTGTGAGGGACTGCAAACTTAGAGATGCCATGCCTGCCCTATTCTCCAGACCTGGTCCTGTGTGGTCATCACTCAGTAAAGCTACTGTACCTCTATAACACTCAGTAGAAGGATGTGCTCAGCTATAGAAGAGTGGTTGCTCAAAACAAGGCCAACATTCATTGACTGGTATAGAAGATCTTTATAAACATAACAAAGAACTTTTATAAACATTATAACATGTGCATAGTTCTTGGGGATTATTTTGAATATTATTTGTTTTTATTTACTGGTGTTTTTCTTAATAGGTGAGGCGCAAAACTTTTCGATCACCTTCATAGAAATTAGAATCACATTTTGATTTTGAGGCTCATTTAAATCTTCATATGTGTTGCTGTCAGCCAGACAACGTCTACTGTATGCTTTCTTTAAGAAGAGATATTCCATTTTATTTTTTTTAGAATTAACACCTGATGATGAATGGAACCTTCTGTACGTGGCAGTGACTCGAGCACGAAAATGTTTGTTGATGACAAAATCAATTGAGCACTTAATAACTTTGGCAGGGGTGAGCAGATAATTGCTGATTAATCTAATTATTGTTATTGATAACTTTGGCTTTTGTTGAAACTTTTATATAGTTACATTCCATTGTTTTTAATTTCACCTACATAACACTTTATATAACTCCATTAATAAAGCAACAATATACTGTAGCATTAATATAGTAAACATTTATAACATATATTAACATATAACAAAAAAATTTGCATAAAAACATTTATAACAAAATATTACCCCACCTTTTTGGCTCAGGTGGGTAAACTGGGAGTTCATATTATCAAGGAGAACATACAAGTGGCACTCCAATTACAACTGACTCGACTTAATGGCAATTCTGTAGGTTCAAATGAGCATGTAATACCAAAGATGGTTCTTTTCAATTTACTTCCATTTAGGTACATGATTCAGTGTAGCAAGAGTTGTGGAAAAAAATCCTTAAAATATTTTCCTTTTATAACTAGTGTTTATATAAGCACCTTATTGATGAGAGAGGTCAGTAGAGAATGGCCAGCCTGATCTGAGGTGACAGAAAAGCTAGGGTAACTCAGACAACCACTCTGTACAACTGTAGTGAGCAGAAAGGCATCTCCAGAAGCTCAACACATTGAATGCTGCCATGTCAGGTTTCATTCCTGTCAACCAAGAACAGAAAGTTGTGGCTACAGTGGACACAGGTTCACCAAAACTGGACAGCTGAAGACTGGAAAAATGTTCTGCTGAGGCATATAGATGGTACAGTCAGAATTCCACAAATCCTTGGGCCCCTGGCCTGCCTGTGTCAACAGCCTAGGCTTATGGTGGTGGTGTAATGGTGTGGGCAATGTTTTCTTGGCACACTTTTAGCCCATTGATACAAGTGAATGATTGCTTGGATGCCATGGCCTATGTGTGTTGATGCTGATCATGTGCACCCCTTCATGGCCACCCCTAACCCTAACACTTTTACTTCCAGCATGGTAGTGCACTGTGTCACAAAGCAAAAGACGTCTCAAACTGGTTTCATGAACATGACAATGAATTCAGTCCAATAGAACATGTTTGGTATGTGGCAGAACCGATGATTCACAGCATGAATGCACAAATTGCATGATTAAATCATGCCAGCATGGACTAGAATCACAGAAATGTTTTCAACACTTAATGGAATCCATGCCTCAAAGATCTTAGGCTGTTTTGCGAGCAAAATTTGCCCTGTGAGTGTGTGTGTGTATGTGTAAATATATGAAGCTGTGTGAAGAACATTATGTTCTGTATTAGTGAGACTTGGCTAAGAAAAGCAAAACTGGAAAGAACCGAGAATAATCAGATAGACATGTGTAGTGTCATGGAGTGAAAGGAGGACAAATGCTGAGTTAAAAATAAAGTGTTGATATGGAGGTGATAGAGTTTTATGTAGGTGGTTTGGTGATGTAGAATAAAGACAGCGTGAGAGAGACCAGTGGACAGTGGAGGAAAAAATTTGGGTGGGAAGTTGCAAAGTTTTTCCAGTTTTTTTTTTTTTTTTTTTTTCAAATTATTCAGCTGAAATGCAGTCAATGGCCAAAAATGGTGAAAAGGTAAGTAGTAAACTGAGGTTTAAATTTAAAGTTTAGACTAGCAAAAACTGAAAAAAGGAAATTTGAGAATATTGCAAATGGGCCTTCCTCGGGGAACAACTAATAGGGTGCAACCTACAGATATTCTGCAGCAGTTAAAATAAATTAAGCCTGGCAAGTTGAAGCAAACAATTTACACAGGTGTCCCAACTTCTGTTGATTACTTAAAACCCCTCTGTCTGTCTTAATACAGAGTTGGAACAAACTGTGTTACAACACACTCTACAACCTAGAAAGTTCTACATTTGAGTGATAATGGCAAGAAAACGGCAATTGACAAATGAAATGAGACAGAGCATTATTACCCTTAGAAGTGTAGGCCTTTAATTTAGAGAAAATGCAAACAAAATCAAAGTGTGACTGATTATGGTGTCCAACACAATCTAAACATAACTGAAACTGGAACAAACTTTAATAGGAAGATATCTGACAGACCCAAAGTCACAACCCAATCAGAAGACAGGTTTCTGAAAGTCACCAGCTTGCGTGATACAAACCTCACAGCACAACAGCTTCAAGCATAGCTTAACAGTGAAAAAGCAAGTCTCAGTTTGTACTGTGAAGAGAAGACTTTGTGCTGCAGGTTTGACAGAACGAGTGACAGTAAGAAAGCCATTCATTAAAGGACAAAACAGGACCTTGAAATACCAGCTGTGGACTACTGCAGACTGGAAAAAAAGTCTTTATGGACCAAAGAATCAAAATTTGAAATCTTAAGTTCATTACACAGGGCATTGAAAGTTGGTGAAAGGATAGTTCCTCATTGTGTGACACCAACTGTCACATATGGAGGAGGAGGTGTGATGGTCTGGTGTTCTTTTGCTGGAGGCAGAGTTGGTGACTTGAATAGAGTGACTGGCATTCTGAATCCAAAGTGTTACTGCAGTTTAGCTGCTGTATCAGCAAAAAGTGGGCACAATGATGAATCAAAAATTTGAATAACGTTTTGTACACTTAATGGTTATGTGACTTACTTTTTATTTGCCACTGTTTTTGTTCTATGCCTTGATTTCATGAAACATTAAGACATTAAATTGCACACATTTCCATAAAAACTGAGGTGTTCTAACTAGTAGTGCAAATATTTAAAAATTAAGTGTAAGACCAAAATATGGCTTTACACTATGAAGATCTCTAAAATGTATATGAAGTGTTTGCTTAAATGTTATTGGTCTTCTTTTGTTCTTCAGGAATACTTTCTGAGGTCAGATCTGACAAGCTCCTTCCTTGAAGATGGAAATCTTCCTACTTGTGCTGTTAAAGAATGTCCAAACATTTTGAGTAAAAAGGCGACTCTTACAATGAAGAAAGTCCCCATGAAATATGTGAGACATTTCCTTGATCTCTGTTTTCTCTCTGTTAGTCCGCAGTTATATTTTGTTTATGCCACAAATTGGCACGGTGTTTAGTGGTTCTGCCTTGCAGCTTCACTAGGCAGAGTTTGAATGCCAAATACCCATGTGATCTTTGGTTTTCTTTCCATGTCTGAACAACCTGTGTTAGAAGTGAGTGTGTTTTTGAATTCATTATATAACTACCGTATATACTTGCGTTTAATTTCTCCCACATATAAGTCGGGACCTGATTTTACCGTATAATTTCTGGTATTTTAGAATATCGATCGTATAAGTCGAATGTGGAAAACTAACGCTATTGGTCCAAGAGATTATGATATGCTAACGCCCACCTGAGAGAGTAACCACAGAGCACACTGCCTTTTTTTCTGTGCATTGTGCCTATGTGACCACACGGTAATACCCGAACTATTTCAAAGTGATGTTTGCACTGTTTAGTGTAAATTATATCTCACACCCTCATACACCTTTATCGTAAGAGCATCCCTTATCTACGATGGAGCGTTCAATCAGAAGAAAATATGAAGCTGGTTTTAAATTAAAAGTCGTAGAAGTGGTGAAAGAAATTGGGAGCTACGCTGCTGCAACAAAATGCGATGCATCTGAGAAATTAGTGCAAGATTTGAAGGAAGCAGGAAGATGCAAAAAGTAAATAATAATGATTATCGTATATTTGAACGGGCGTAAAAGTTGGGGTCTGATTTTATGGTCAATTTTTTGGGTTTCAAGACCCAACTTATATGGAAGTATATATGGTAAATGTGACCTGAGATACACTGGTTTTCTGTTCATGACTGATACCTGCCTTGTGGTGAATATTACTGGGATAGGCTGAGATTCCCCACAACCCTGACAAGGATTAACCAGGTTCAGGAATGTGATGGATAGACAGAAACCTAATACATTTTTTTTGAAAGTAATAATTAGAGGGTCACTTTACGAAGTAACTGTGGAAGTAATACAACAAACATTAGGACATTCCTCAAACAATGCTCACATAGGAGACGCCAGAGACCCCAGCAAGCAATCAACTCTAACCTGACCCCCTATCCCACTTGGCACATACTTCCTTATCATCACAGAATATTAGAAGGTAAAGCACTTATCCTGTCCAGATCAGGTATCAAAATAGCACAAAAGCCTGCAAACACTCTGTGCCCAGTCCTTTTAAATGCTAAATGCAGGAAACCAGCAGCAGAGATACAGAACGCAGTTTACAGCATACAGTTGTGCTTAAAAGTTTGTGAACCCTTTAGAATTTTCTATATTTCTGCATAAATAAGACCTAAAACATCATCAGATTTTCACTCAAGTCCTAAAAGTAGATAATGAGAAACCAGTTACACAAATAAGACAAAAATATTATACTTGGTCATTTATTTATTGAGGAAAATGATCGAATATTACATATCTGTGAGTGGCAAAGTATGTGAACCTCTAGGATTAGCAGTTAGTTTGAAGGTGAAATTCGAGTCAGGTGTTTTTAATCAATGGGATGACAATCAGGTGTGAGTGGGCACCCTGTGTTATTTAAAGAACAGGGATCTATCAATGTCTGCTCTTCACAACACATGTTTGTGGAAGTGTATCATGGCACGAACAAAGAAGATTTCTGAGGACCTCAGAAAAAGAGTTGTTGATGCTCATCAGGCTGGAAAAGGTTACAGAACCATCTCTAAACAGTTTGGACTCCACCAATCCACAGTCAGACAGATTGAGTACAAATGGAGGAAATTAAAGACCATTGTTACCCTCCCCAGGAGTGGTCGACCAACAAAGATCACTCCAAAAGCAAGGTGTGTAATAGTCGGTGAGGTCACAAAGGAACCCAGGGTAACTTTAAGCAACTGAAGGCTTCTCTCATATTGGTTAATGTTCATGTTCATGAGTCCACCATCAGGAGAACACTAAACAACAATGGTGTGCATGGCAGGGTTGCAAGGAGAAAGCCACTGCTCTCCAAAAAAATATTGCTGCTCATCTGCAGTTTGCTAAAGATCACGTGGACAAACCTGAAGGCTATTGGAAGAATGTTTTGTGGATGGATGAGACCAAAATAGAACTTTTTGGTTTAAATGAAAAGCGTTATGTTTGGAGAAAGGAAAACCCTGCGTTCCAGCATAAGAACCTTATCCCATGTGTGAAACATGGTAGTGGTAGTATCATGGTTTGGGCCTGTTTTGCTGCATCTGGGCCAGGACGGCTTGCCTTCACTGATGGAACAATGAATTTCGAATTATATCGGAGAATTCTAAAGGAAAATGTCAGGACATCTGTCCATGAACTGAATCTCAAGAGAAGGTGGGTCATGCAGCAAGACAATGACCCTAAGCACACAAGTCGTTCTACCAAAGATTTCCTGTAATTTTCTTATGATGATGACTCCTGATAGAAGTCAAAAGCTTAGTTTAAAAAAAAAAAAAAAAACTAAAAAACTATTTTAAGATGAGTACATTATATTAAAGCAGAATACTTTGTAATGCAGTGTTAAATGCTGAAGTTAAATACAGAAACTAAAATGCACTCCAGCAAATATAACAGAAAATAAGGTAGATAATGATACTTTTTGTTTCAACTGAATTCAGTTTTAAATGAGGGGAGAATGACTCCTGCATAGGTGAGAGATAATTCTGAATATGAGAGAAGCATCAGCTGTGTTTCTTTGCACCATTTTTGCAGTAGACATTTGATTCATTTACAGTGCATCCAGAAAGTATTCACAGCACATCACCATCACTTTTTCCACATTTTGTTATGTTACAGCCTTACAGTAATCCCTCCTCGATCGCGGGGGTTGCGTTCCAGAACCCCCCGCGATAGATGAAAATCCGCGAAGTAGAAACCATATGTTTGTATGGTTATTTTTATATATTTTAAGCCCTTATAAACTCTCCCACACTGTTAACATTATTAGAGCCCTTTAGACATGAAATAACACCCTTTAGTCAAAAGTTTAAACTGTGCTCCATGACAAGAAGAGATGACAGTTCTTTCTCACAATTAAAAGAATGCAAATATATCTTCTCTTCAAAGGAGTGCCCGCATCAGGAGCAGAGAATTTCAGAGAGAGAGAGAGAGAGCGCTAGCAAAGAAAAGCAAACAATCAAAAAATCAATACATGTGTTTTTAAGTATGCCAAAGCACCGCAATAAAGCGGCATTTTGTAGAGGAGCGTCAGTATCTTCTAAGCAAACAGCCACTCTGCTCACAGCACCTCTGCTCACACCCCCTCCGTCAGGCAGAGAGAATGTCAGAGAGGGTGAGAGAGGCAGAGACAAGCAAACAATCAAGCACCGCGCGGGATGCATATCTTATATCATTGAGGAGTTTTAGTTAATATGTAATACATGCTCTGATTGGGTAGCTTCTAAGCCATCCGCCAATAGCGTCCCTTGTATGAAATCAACTGGGCAAACAAACTGAGGAAGCATGTACCATAAATTAAAAGACCCATTGTCCGCAGAAATCCGCAAACCAGCGAAAAATCCGTGATATATATTTAGATATGCTTACATTTAAAATCCACGATAGAGTGAATAAGCGAAAGTCGAAGCGCGATATAGCGAGGGATTACTGTATTCCAAAATGGATTAAATTCATTTTTTTCCTCAGAATTCTACACACAACACCCCATAATGACAACGTGAAAAAAGTTTACTTGAGGTTTTTGCAAATTTATTAAAAATAAAAAAACTGAGAAATCACATGTACATAAGTATTCACAGCCTTTGCTCAATACCTTGTCGATGCACCTTTGGCAGCAATTACAGCCTCAAGTCTTTTTGAATATGATGCCACAAGCTTAGCACACCTATCCTTCGCCAGTTTCGCCCATTCCTCTTTGCAGCACCTCTCAAGCTCCATCAGGTTGGATGGGAAGCGTCGGTGCACAGCCATTTTAAGATCTCTCCAGAAATGTTCAATCAAATTCAAGTCTGGGCTCTGGCTGGGCCACTCAAGGAGATTCACAGAGTTGTCCTGAAGCCACTCCTTTGATATCTTGGCTGTATTCTTAGGGTTGTTGTCCTGCTGAAGGCTGAACCGTCGCCTCAGTCTGAGGTCAAGAGCGCTCTGGAGCAGGTTTTCATCCAGGATGTCTCTGTACATTGCTGCAGTCATCTTTCCCTTTATCCTGACTAGTCTCCCAGTTCCTGTCGCTGAAAAACATCCCCACAGCATGATGCTGCCACCACCATGCTTCACTGTAGGGATGGTATTGGCCTGGTGATGAGCGGTGCCTGGTTTCCTCCAAACGTGACGCCTGGCATTCACACCAAAGAGTTCAATCTTTGTCTCATCAGACCAGTGAATTTTGTTTCTCATGGTCTGAGAGTCCTTCAGGTGCCTTTTGGCAATCTCCAGGCGGGCTGCCATGTGCCTTTTACTAAGGAGTGGCTTCCGTCTGGCCACTCTTTCATACAGGCCTGATTGGTGGATTGCTGCAGAGATGGTTGTCCTTCTGGAAGGTTCTCCTCTCTCTACAGAGGACCTCTGGAGCTCTGACAGAGTGACCATCGGGTTCTTGGTCACCTCCCTGACTAAGGCCCTTCTCCCCCGATCACTCAGTTTAGATGGCCGGCCAGCTCTAGGAAGACATCTGGTGGTTTCGAACTTCTTCCACTTATGGATGATGGAGGCCACTGTGCTCACTGGGACCTTCAAAGCAGCAGAAATTGTTCTGTAACCTTCCCCAGATTTGTGCCTCAAGACAAACCTGTCTCGGAGGTCTACAGACAATTCCTTTGACTTCATGCTTGGTTTGTGCTCTGACATGAACCGTCAACTGTGGGACCTTATATAGACAGGTGTGTGCTTTTCCAAATCATGTGCAATCATCTGAATTTACCACAGGTGGATTCCAATTAAGCTGCAGAAACATCTCAAGGATGATCAGGGGAAACAGGATACACCTGAGCTCAATTTTGAGCCTCATGGCAAAAGCTATGAATACTTATGTACATGTGCTTTCTCAGTTTTTTATTTTTAATAAATTTGCAAAAACCTCAAGCAAACTTTTTTCACATTGTCCTTATGGGGTGTTGTGTGTAGAATTCTGAGGAAAAAAATGAATTTAATGCATTTTGGAATAAGGCTGTAACATAACAAAATTTGAAAAAGTGATGTGCTGTGAATACTTTCTGGATGCACTGTAAAAGTGCTTGCCTTAAACTTAAATGCTTTCATCTTTCTGTAGTATTTGTAAGGAATCTGTGTTTCACCCAAACTATGACGAGATCTGTACAATTTATGAACAGAGTTCAATAATCAGTTAAAGTCTGTATTAAATAACTTTTAGATGTGGTGATATACTATTTTTCAACAAATAACCTGAACACGCTTGCTGAAATAAACCAAATAATACAATTTACTTTTGACATGAGGATAATAGACGAGACAGAGAGATGTGTATATAGATTTATAAATGAAAGACAATAACAACACTGTTTTGTCTTGTCTCCTTTCGTACTCTTTATTATGTAGATTCTAACAAAATCCCATACACTTACCACTGTGTGATCAGCAAATATACTTCAGGACTTCCTCCTCTCTTCCCTTTTTCATCTGTAACCTCCAGGCAATTAAACAGGCAGGCGAAAGAGCTACACATTTAATTATGTCTAATAAGCAATAACGTCCAAAATAATAAGCAAAGTAAAATGAGTCTGGCAAAAGTGCCATTACAGCCTAAGTAGCAGTGCATCTTGCATCCACAGGCGGTTTTCCATCTTGAGTTCTGTCCAACTTAGACTTGGCTGCCACCTGGCCTTTGAATGGTGTATTGAAACAGGCAGCATGTGTAACAGCCTAACCAGCATCTAACTAGGAGCTTTGAGAAGAACAGTCTTCTCAGTGTTTCTCCTAGCAGAGCCCGAGAAGTACTCTCCCTGAGATTGATACAACATAACTGTGTAAACAAAAAGAAAGAATGTACAGTATAATATAGATGACATAAAAATGAAAAGTAAGCAATGTAACGTAATATTAGGTATAAATAAAATATATTATGTGTATGAAAGAACATAGCATCTCTGCAGCCCTGTTCTAGGGTTTGGGAAATAAATAGACAGATGAAAGAACAGTATTTCTTAAGCAGGTTACAGTATGTATACGAGTACAAACATAAACAGACTTCAGTGATAAGATGTGTTGAATATTGATTGAACTTCACTGCTGCCTACTAACATGTCTCTTTGTCCAGAGCAATGCTTTAATATGTTAAGATGTATAAATTATACCAGGTGCAGCACAAGCAGAATGGTGGCACACTTGCATCAACTTTTCCATCCGTCTGCATTCATCACAATTGATTTTAGGAAACAGAAAAACAGACCACATTAATGGTTATGTATATAAAAAAATGACTAAATCTTATTTGAAGACTTATTGTATGAAGAAAAATTATACAACCAAAAATATCTTGGACACATACTTGAGTTCTGTCTCTTTTTGTCTCCTACCAGTTAGGTCCAAATTTGTGCATGGTTCATTCATATAAACTATTATATAAATGAATGTATTAAATTATTATGTGGCCAGCAGTCCTTATTTAGGGGCAGAGAGAAAGCACCCTGCACACCGTGCTTTTAACTTTCCTGAAATTGTGCAGAATTTAGAGTACACATACACTCACTGGCCACTTTATTAGGTATACCTGTTCAGCTGCTTGTTAATGCAAATATCTAATCAGCCAATCACATAGCAGCAACTCAGTGCATTGCGACATGTAGACTTTGTCACGATCACCTGCTGAAGTTTAAACCAAACATCAGAATGGTTAAGAAAGATGATTTAAGTGACTTTGAACATGGCGTTGTTGTTGGTGTCATACAGGCTGCTCTGAGAATTTCAGAACTACAGTGGAACCTCGGTGAACCGAAGCAATTTCTCCCATAGGATTGTATGTAAATACAATTAATCTGTTCCAGACTGTCTGAACTGTATGTAAATATGTAAATATATGTAAAGATTAAGCACAAATATAGTTAAGTACACCATAGAATGCACAGTGTAATAGTAAACTAATGGAAAAACATTGAATAACACTGACACAAAACACCCAGGCTCCCTGATCAGCTACTCGCGCTCTCTCTCTCTCTCTCTCTCTGTAGCACACAGCCCCCCCTTTGTCAGCGGCATGCACACACACACCTCCCTTGCTTTCTCTCTCTGTAGCGCACACACCCCCTCCCCCCCTCTGTCAGCAGCACGCCCTCGCTCTCTCTCTGAGCTCGCTTGCGCTCTCTCTCTCTCTCTCTCTCTCAACAGAGGGGAACATTTGAACAAATCTGAACAAGCAACCAAAAAACATTGCAGGAGTTCATGCTAATAGCCTTACAGCCCGATCGCTGTAAACACTTTTTTTAAAATGAGTTTTAAGCACAGCGGAAAAAAGCGAACATTAGAACAAATCCGAACTTTAATTTAAAAACCAACCACAAGTAACCAAAAAAGTAACAAGATCACGCTATTTTAGCCTTACAGCCCGATCGCTGTAAACACTTTTTTTAAAATGAGTTTTAAGCACAGCGGAAAAAAAGGAACATTTGAAAAAAGCGAAAAGTAACATTGCAACAAATCACGCTATGAACAACTCCATGTAAACACTTTAATGAGTTTTAAGCACAGGGAAAAAAGCGAACATTTGAAAAAAGAGAAAAGTAACATTGCAACAATTCACGCTACGAACTGAAAAATTAACTTTTGAAAAATCCGTAATACAAAAACCACCAAGAAAACTAACCTTGCATGAGTCGAGTTCTGGCATGAAGTGTTTTCCTTCAGGTGTTTTCTCTCTTGTGATTTCTTGGGTTTCTTGTGTTTTTAGCTGTTTAGCTGGTGGGAGCGAAAGCCTCATGCAGCCATTCCAAAAAGAAAGTCCTTGTAACCCAACCCTTCGTGTTTGCCCCCCACATTACTGGCAGTCTGGCTTTGTTTACATTGTGCTGCTTGAAAGCACGAGGGTTCTCAAATTGGTAAATGAGTAAACTGGTAAACAGTTTTTCCACCTCTTCCAGCACTTGAAGCCTCTGCCTGGTTAACGCTGTAACTCCTTTTGCAACATCAGCTGCTTTAATAGATTCTTTCTGCTTTAGAGTAGTCAAAATCGTAGATTTTGACTTCTTGTACTCAAGGGCAAGATCAGTAACACGAATGCCACGCTCAAACTTTTCAATAATTTCTTTCTTTACTTCGATTTCAATTTTCTTCAAAACTTTCTTCTCACCACTCTTCACTTGCTTAGAAGCCATGGTTAACTGCAAAAGCACACGAAATACTGTAGAGCACATAGAGAGTGCAGGTAAAGCACGCACATCTGACTGAGAACAATGAACAGGGAGCGGCTCTGCTTAAACACAGTAATCGGCGTGTATGAACCAGCGAGATAGGCACGCACGTGCACGCAACCTCCCCCCACAGCAGCAGGCAGGCAGGCAGGCAGGCATGCACGTGCAGCACCCTCCCCCTCCCCCTCCCTCTCTCTCTCTCAGCAGCAGGCAGGCAGTCTGACCGAGAACAATGCAACACGTGCGGAACTCATCGGCACGGACAAACCGAAAGGGAAACTGGCTTGTTCGTATACCGAGTGTGTGGTCGTGAACCGAGGCAAAAGTTTGGCGAACTTTTTGGTCGTGAACCGAGACGTTCGTGAACCGAGGTTCCACTGTATTGGGATTTTCACACAGTCATCAATCACCACTCCGGCAGCTGTGAGGGCTAATTCTGAACCAGCACAAGCACAGGACACCAGCCTATCACAGAGCCCAGACTGAGACGTGTAAACGTCAACACATTCTTAGGCTTTTTCACTCATGATTTGTTGTGAATTCTCTCCTAATAATCTGCTTTTGTTTTTATTCTAGAGTGACCGGACAGATGACGGCGGACCTTTCTGTTCGACTTGTGTGGAGCAACGCCTGGGACCCCTGACATTTCTGACTTGCTCTCCACAAGTTGTGAAATCAATGGACTATACATTGGAACATATTGAGCTTTCGCCAAGAATCGAGCAGATCTTACAGCATTTTTAAGGGAGACATTTCTGAAAATTCGCCATCAAATGCTTTACAGTGCTGAATATTGAAATTAGACAAAAGAGACCATTTTATGAGTTATTGATTGACTAGCAATGACTTTTCAGTGATGGATTTCATCCTGGGGGAACCTTATAGCTGCCCTTCCACTAGTAAAGTGCAATATTTTGAATTATTTTAGTGGATGTGGACCTCACTACCAGGCCAGGCTGCAGAGTTTATATAGGGGCTATAGGAGGGATGATTACAATCAAAGCCCTTATTAGATAACCGTTTTTATTTTTGTTTGTTTTTTTTGGATGTTTATGGATATATAAAATATTAATGACATTTATAAGTGATGTTACCAACCCTGTTGCTAAACCTTCATTTTTAGTGCCCTTAACACCCAACTAGATTATGTCGTATCATCTTTGGTCATTTTTGTTGAATTTTAGTAACTGAAGGAAAAAAAATGTTTTATATGTTATCTTAAATTAATATATTTTGTGGAATTTCATTGTAAGCAATTGCTCCGTCCTGGGTATGACGTTAATCTGCATCCAGCCCTGCATGTAGGCCCTCCATCCTGCGGGGAAAAACCTGGGGGTTGGTGGCAGAATTGGCACTCCAGTCACCATAAAAACCTCCCACTGGTCCACTCCATCTGAACTAGTGTGGTGCTGAGGTGTCACCCCAAATTGCATGGCTGTACTCTGGTCCTAATCTGGGGTCCTGAGGTGGTTTGTCATGTGGTGGGTGTGACATATCAGCACGTGCTCCTAATATCTCTCTCTCTCTCTCTCTCTTCATTGTAAAGCTGAATTCAAAGCCAAATTTTACCAAGCACGTCCTACACCAGCCCATCCATTACAGAGCTGAACAGCGTGTGGCGTCATTTCTGTAAAAAATACAATTTGCTTTTATTTTAATGTTAAGAGACTGTTGGCGGAGGGCCACGCGGGTCTCGGCTCCTTGCTGTGTGTTATGAGTACGGTGGCCTCACATGACTGGTTCATGAGTGATGTTGTGGAGCTCAGCTATTATTCAATATCTAACCAGACCCTGAACTCTTGTTTGTTTATTTAGGCATTTCAGGCACTGCGTGGTACAGCCCACCACCAGGATAAACCTTTCCACAGACCACTCTGAGGGAGGATAATGCTTTATAGTGTACCGCTACCCCAGAGAAGAACTAAGCCCAGGGCAGCCACATGATCAGAATACCGCTAGAGTAACAGCAGTACGTTACAGAAATCTTTCGGGGTTATGTGACCAACACTTGTCCTTTTTGACCCTCTCACCACACACCCCAGATCAGCATACGATGAAAGGCATTAAAGAAATGAAACGAAAAAAAGTATTTTTACATATTAACAGGCAAGATAGTTTAAACATAACTCCCCAAACAACGAGTGCATAAGAATAAAGACAAAGATTCACAAATTAGGGTACGAGACGCTATCACCAGAGAGAACCCGTTTCCCCCAAATTATCACAGTTTAGTTTACTGTCCTCAAAGTTCAAGAGGACAATGAAATGCCGGAAGCACAAAAGAGTACGCAGGCAGCTGATATCAACAGAATAAATGTTCTGTACCACCAGTCTATGGGTTGGTCGCTCCAGAGAAACTACAAAAACATTCAACTTCAAAGATGCGTCTCACTTGTAACCCTGGGTACTATAAACCTTATTCCAGCAGGGGGCTTGCAAGTGGATTTTCGCTGCTAACACGCTGTTGCTCCTCACTTCACTGCTTGATGTCTGTCGATCTCTCTCTTCCTTTCTGGGTTGAATCATCTTCAGCCCAACCATCCTGTCGCCGCTGTGTCTTCTCCTTAAAGGTGCTGTTCCCATTTTCGGGCAAACCCTCAGCAACCCATTTCCTAAGGTACACCTTAAGGAGACGCAAACTAACAAAGGAACCAATAGTACATGTGGCACCCGCTACAATACTCTTCTCTGATGTACAGGATATCATGTCAGTACAGCAGCATTAAAGCACGGCCTGGTGTGGCTGGTGGAAAAGCGTTCAGGTGTGTAACTGCTTTGTGATATGTCAGCTTTTCAATTAGTCATGAGGCACAGGTCTTTGCTTAAATTACTACTTAAGATTTTATTGGGGTGTTTTTTTGCAAATGTAAGCAATGATGTATACAATTTGAACCATATCATTGTGAAATATTAATCTCATGTACGGTTTCTGTTACAGCTGTCATCAATGTCAAACTTCTTGTATGCCATGAGCACATTAGCAGGCATTGTTCATGGCCTACTGGAAAATATATTTTGAAAAGACAAAACTGGCGTGATAGCAGTTTGTCGTCATTGTTTTTGTTTCTTCTGCTTTTGATCTCCATTATTTTGAGTTTGTCCATTTAAATCTAAAATTACGTTGTGAGGAGGGCACTGACCCTTTCTGCCTTACCTTTCATGGCAAGTATGGCGTGAGAAATGCACTACTGAACATGCTTACTTTTAATCTGTGAGCTTAATGTCCTGTTCACTCCTGATATGTCACATACACTGGCTACCATCTGGATTCAAACGCTAAATTGGCTTTCAAGTTCATCTGTCAGTCAGATGACACAATGTTTATATCATATTTTCTGGGACACAGAGAGAAAGCTGCCCTGCCAGAATTCTTTGTTGTGAATTTTAAACATGATTGTCCACAGACATCTTCTGTCTACTGTGATGGACACACTTGGACACCAGTGAGATTCAGAGAGGATGCTAGTGGGCTGTTATGGAATTAGAAGGTGACATTTTTCCTTTAAAACGTTTCAAGCAGCCTACAGAGATGAATGTTGTATGTGCCATTTCCAGATGTTGCTCTTTGCCAACCACACTGCCCATATTGTCAGAAAGGGAATTCTAGTGTTGGGCTTGTGCAGTTTGAAGTGTTGTGTAATCTGTGCCCAGTGCAACACAAAGGTCACATTCGATGGTAATGCTACACCTTAGCTTAAGGTGACCACAATTTTTTGGGCCAATCCGGGGACTTGGGGGGGGGGAGGGGGGCTAGAGGAGCGTAGACTACATACGTCTCAAGAAGAATTCATGCCTGGTTGTGAAAATGCAATTTCATTACGACATGCTAGCGTACACGAACAAGCGAAACTTAACGCAAGACAATTGGAAATGTGGACAATTTTGCAAATCATAAATACATTCTGTCTAGTCTGCATCAGTTCAAGAAACAAAGTTTTTGTATGGACATTAAACTTACAATTCCATTTACTGATAATTTACATGTTTTTTTCCTGGCATCTTCAAAAATGTCGAAATTGACACCGTGATGCGTCCAAAACTGTAAAATAATCATTTGTAACACGTAAGCATCCTTTAATTTTAATGTTAATTAAACCATAGCATTGTTTATTAAAGTGGATAGAAATCCACGTCTTACCTTCCCACGCAGTACAGGCTCATCCTTTTATTGTGTGTTCTGATTAGACTGTCCTTCCGCAATGTATTTTTCAGAGGAATGAATCTTTTTCAGTATCCCCTTGTTTTCCTGCTGACAGAGCTTCTGGAAGAATTCTTCGCAAGACATCGAGAAGTTTACTTTAACTGTCAGCAAGGACCGCATTGTATGCACTTTCATTTGTGATTTCTCTGGCGTCCAGAAAAAGTTAATGTGACTGAAAGTTCTTTCTGCTGTCGCATTGCTGGCTGGCAAACAAAATGCAAGTTGAATTACGTTTTCTATGTTGCTATGTGGCAAAACTTGTTCTTTCAAGTGTTGGAATATTTCTTTCCACTTCTGCAACGTTATGTCTTGGTTTGTCCAGTCACTGAACTTCGTGGCCAGGTAGTCTTTTATGTACATAAATTCATCAAATATTAAGTCAGCATTTGCGTTGAGAATAGGGCATTTGGTTTGCAGTGTTTCCACTGCCCTCTCAAAGTCATTTCTTCCAGGAATTGTTCTCAGCAGTAGGCAGTTTAACTCGTGAAGGTTATCCAAGTGTTTGCCCCATGCATTAATGTAGTCACTTGCTATGCCAAAGAACGTATCTGATGTTCTAAAATACGCTTCCCTTGTAATGTTGCCATCATCTTCAAGTTTACGAAGGGGACCCCGAACCAGCATAGGAATAAATTTGTCTTCTTTCCTGGCTGTCAGCTTTTGGGTCAAATCTTTCAAAATAGCGCATGCCTCAATTGCGCTTTTGTGGTTGCCTTCTACATGAAGTATGGTGTCATGAAGCAGGCTCATTTGACAGTGTGCAAACAAGAGCCGCATTTCTGCTAATGGGTTCTTGAACAAATCCTCAAAGAATCGTGGACATTGGTTCTCTGACAGAGAGAATAATTTTAATGATTGGAAAATCTGCAGTATCCTCTGCAATGCTGGCATTAAAGACAACCAACGCACGTTTGAGTATCCCAAAATTTTGTGATACTCTTCGTTAACAAAATCACAAAACTCCTTCAGTCTCTCCACACGTATGGTGTAAATGTGGAAATGCCTAAAAGTTTTCTGGACCAGACCTTCAACGTCTATGGGCAATGTGTCTAAGGCAGATTGTGCACAATTGTGAATGATATGGGCATTGCAGCCCACTCCAATAATTTCTCTCTGCAAGTGAGACTTCATTTTGCCTCCGAAATTTGTGTTTGTATTGTCCGCAGAAAGGGCAACAACTTTGTTTTGCAGTTCGTATTTTTTAAGTACTCCCATCACACTTTCTGAAATACTTTCTGCAGTTTTCCCCGGCAACTCGACAAAGTCTAGTAACTTGTTTTTCACAATTTCAGGTGAGTCGTATTTAAAGTATCTGATCATGATTGGCAAAAGTGTAGTGTTTTTATGGTTCGAAACATCAACACAAACGCTTATGTAGTTCACATCCTTAACTTCGGCCAAAAGTTCTTCTCGTGCCCATGGAGAAAACACGTTTGT
The DNA here is from genome assembly GCA_026402145.1 of Polypterus bichir lapradei. NCBI lineage: Eukaryota > Metazoa > Chordata > Cladistia > Polypteriformes > Polypteridae > Polypterus > Polypterus bichir. The sequence goes on from JANRMT010062792.1 coordinate 50,291,611, forward strand.
AATTTTAGCCTCATATTTTGTTCTGGCACAGGCAAATCTTTTGTCGCTAATTTTTTGTTTTTTTGCAAACTACTTGTACAGTCTGTGGATCGAAAACTTTGATTATGGTTCACCGTGTGGAACGCGAACATACCTTCATGAATTGCCAGCTGGTACTCTGTATCTGACGGTTCTACTCTTCGAAAAAATTGAGTCACTGCTTTTGAATATGCTCGACTTCGCAAAGCTAATTTGTGCTATTCTTTCCCCTCGTGTTCCGTGACTGAAGTTCTCTCTCCACTACCGATGGAAAACTTTTGAGTCGCACACGCTGCAGATCACAACAGAAGCATCCGGGGTCAGACGCAAATACGAAAATTCAGGCTGAAGCCCATCATTGAACTGACACCTTTTAGCACACATGTTGAATCACAGGGATCACCGCGCCAAAATGCAGAAACAACAGGTGGAAGAAAAGAGCCGCCACGCTGCTCTCGCATCCAGAAGCAAGCCACGCTTAGACACAGCCACAGGCAGAGGCAGAGCACAGCGTGCCTCTCTTAGAATCTACAGATCACGAGTAGGGACTCTAAACACTACAAAGTACAAAGAGAAAGCGTATCACGTGATTTCTCGCCAAAGTTGCAGGATGCGGTTAAGCATAACCTCCGTCAAAACACAGCGCACGCGCACTGATTTCAGATTATCGTGGTGATGAAATACATTCAATAAAGTGAATCAGCTGAAACCGGGGACATGTTTCTGAGTGGGGACAGTTGTGCGAAAAAGGGGACTGTCCCCTGAAAATGGGGATGGGTGGTCACCTTACTTAGCTGGGTGCCATAAAAGCACTCAGCATTTCAAATGAAGTTACAGTGTGGAAAGCCCACCGGAAGGAAGGCAAGCTAAAGAGTTACAGTCCTGATCAGCCCTAAATGTGCAGTCTGTCATGAAGGTTCTGCACTGGAGTCCAGATATGATTTAAATGAGCTACAGGATGACAGACACGTCTTGAAAACTTTCTTTACTGTAGCAAAATGAATCAGAACTGTTGGTGGTTAGAAAAGCATTGCTCTGCAACTAAGACACTTTTGAGCAAACTCTCGGTAAAAACTTAATATATCCCAACTGGATAGGCTGCAGCACACTTGGCGTTCTTGTCTTGACAGCCGCGTAGTCCCACTTAAGAAAGTCCCACACAGAAGCATACAACAGAGGTACAGAAAATGGACTGGTACCTGTGTGACGTCAGTGCTGCAGGTTGAGAGATAGAAACAAATTCTGGAAAACCTATTAATAGCAAATAAATGAATGTAAAGTACCAGTTACTCCAGTAATAAATAATATTGAATCACTGACTCAATGTTAAGAAACGCACAGAAGGCAATTGAACTGAACTGAACTGCCACATGTTGTGTTGCTGCGCAGATCCATGCTGAGAGACTGGGGGGAAGAATTTTATTTACAGCATAGCAGAGATTAATACATATTTTTTCTAAGGGTAGGGCTCGTTTATACTTCACGCTCAGAACGCGTACACGCCCGCATCTTCGCTGCCACGCATTCCCAGCGTTCCTTTGGTGCGAGATAGTATTGGGGCCTCTTAGCAGGGGCCTCATGTATAAAGGGTGCATACGCACAGAAATGTTGCGCAAGAACGTTTCCACTTTCAAATCGCGATGTATAAAACCTACACTTGGCGTAAAGCCACGCACTTTTCCACGGTACCTCATACCCTGTCGTACGCAAGTTCTCCACTCGGTTTTGCAGACTGGCGGCACCCAGCGTCAAAGCAGTGCTACTGTTCCTGTGTGATTACACCTTATTTTCCTGACGCGGCTTTATAAATACACTGAAACTAACCACATATTGTACAACTCGCCTTTTCACTGCGACACCTCGAAAATAATGACCGAGTCTGAGAAGCCGGCTTTACAGGAATACGCTCGAGAGATGGAGCACCGGAGAAGAAACTTTCACAAACACACAGACGCGCATGCAAATACTGTACAGAGGGAAGGTGCTAACAGTACATGGAGGGCAAAAGATAGCAAATATCCATAAGTCATTCTATTACCTCTATTAGTCTCTCGGGCTGGTAGATAAATAAAAACACAATGATAAAGTGAGCATAACTAATGACATGTTTCATGCGTATTTCTTTATTTACTTATTTGGCTTTTATTTACTCCACACGTAATCTGGAATATGCAATGAAGCGCATCATTATCATTTTCACGTGTCAGAGTTGAGAGAGTGGGCTCCAGTGTTGACTTTGTTTTGACAGATCAATCGTCGGTGAAGTGCATGATCTGCGGCAGACACGACTTCAAGAAAAGTTGCTCAGAATGATTGTGCAAAGTGGTAATTTTAATTCAAGAAGCTCTGACGTTCTCGTCAGCGGCGGGCATCGTAAGTATCTGCTGTAAATGTGGTTTACAGTACATCTACTCTGCTGACAATTCACCAATCACAACACAGTATTATTGCTAGAGCCCACCCACTCTGCTCTGATAGGTGAAGATGACGGCGCTCATTTCAAGCTGAATTTCACATTGCACGGAATTGAATAAACTTTACATTTAAACCTCGGGCAGTCTACTGCTTACCTCTTCTCCATTTTAGGTCATCCACTGCATTTCAACTGATTACATTTGAAGGAAAAACTGAGGTGTTTGAAAACGTTTGACTGGTAAGTGTGCATTTTTATGCATTTCCTAATCCATACGAGAACATATTTTTATTGCCTAAATAATTAATTAATTTTAAATTAAGTAATTCACAAAGTGTGCAAACTATACTACTAGTTTTTAATTCCTGGCAGAAAAAAAAACCTCATTTTTATTGGTCACCCATCGAAAGCTGCGATTGTTTTGATCATCCTGCCAGGAAGATGTTTTATTTGTTTCCCCTTCTAGATTTCTTTTGCAGCACCCCTTGGTTTGAACAGCAGGTACCGGCACTGCCAACGTTTCCAGAGCACATCACCTCACATCATACGAAGACGTCCAGACCTGAAGGCCTGCAGCTGCCAGCCGAGCGTGTGCTGCCCATTGACTTGAAGGCTGCAGAGCGGAGGTGTGTTTAAGGCGACTTCTAATACGGACCGTCTTCCTAGGCTCCTTTATGCAGAGTAAAGTTCATTATCTGAGTATTAAATAATCACTTTTTACTCTTAACTATCTGAGTCTGCGCCCCCTGAGGGTGGTCTTCTCCAGGAATGCTGTGGACCTTGTGCAGCCAGCCATACCCCATATCGCTTTAATAGCACACTTTACATTGACAGGACTTGTCAGTGCTAATTCAATTGAAGTGTTTCTCTGTTTTAGGGTGCATTTCATATAGTTTAAATGTGAATATTGTCATGTTTAGCCGTTGTCATTACTGTGTTATGTTACGGTACTTGATTTTCCAGATTGTTATGCCTTGCTTGCCTTTGTTCTTGTGTTATATAAATTCATGAGAGAGCTTTTCTTGGACTCTGCTGGGAGAAAGGCAGAGACAGTTTTTTGAATTCTACAAAAAATGGGGCAAAACTCCTAGCTAGTCACTGATTGATTTATTATATCAAAACCATATCCTAATGTGTTACCAAGGTTTGAGACCCCACAGCTGCTGGAGCCTCACAGCTGCTCATCTACTCAGTGTAGCCCCCCATAACCTTCAACCTCTGTGCACTCCTACAGCATCTGGAGAAGACAACAACAGGAGCACCAAGAGCACCTCGGCTGACAGCTGCATCCACCTCTGTTGGGTCTCCTGGAGTGTCAGAGCCCATGTGTGGATTTGTATGCTGAAAGATTCCTTAACTTATCATGTGGGTCCTGATTGATTTGTACTTTTAATTTGTGGTTATTTTGTCAGTTTGGTGTTGAGGTGACACTGTAAGTGGAACAATTCCATGGTGTGGTTCTCAGCACTGAACATGGCCTAGAGTTGGGGTCTACCGTTCAAGAACTGCATCTATTAATCTACACCTAAAACACAGCCCGCAAGTAAGAGTTAATCAAAACCACGACCAGAACTGACCCACTGATTCAAGATCCACGGACTCAAACCACACTTGCAAACATTCATGACAAGGAGCAGAAAACCAGAGCCCTGTGTCATGCATTTGTACATTGGTATTTAGATAAGAAGCAGCAGCAGCCTCGGCAAAGGTAGCCATCGCCCTGCTGTTGTGTAACATGCTGCCTGTTCTTGAAAATCGAGCACCCCTTCCTTATTCTTCTTTGCATGTTACATGTCAAAAACTGGTATTTTAAACTGCTCAGTAACAAAGTGTTCAAAATCACTTCAGTTTGAACTAACTGACCTCTGCGCTCCTCCGTGAAACCATAATGTAGATGTTCAGGATTCCTCTGGAGAATTCTCAGCTCACACAAGCATCTTACCCAAAATACCTAACTTCAGTCCTTCCGTGTGCTTCACGCTCCCTCTGTGACTCGATCTCTCTTGCTGTCCACCACTGGTACATGTGAACTCTGCTATTTACCACGTTTTTTAACCTTCTCTCCCCTTTCCACTTTTATTTACAAACTAACACTTTCCTATTTCTTTTTTTTAAGAGATTACTAAGATATTAATTGGTTACTTTCTTTTCAGAGAAATTAAAAAAAAAAAAAAATGAAAGGAACATTTTGAAAACACCTCGTATCTCAAAGGGAAAAAAGTCATGCTGGATATCTATACTGATATGGACCGGGTAATGTGTTAGGAACGAAAGGATGCCACATCGTTTGATGGAAATGAAAATAATCAACCTACAGAGGGCTGACTTCAAACACACCCTGAAAATCAAAGTGAAAAAATAAAGTGGCAGGTTAGTCCATTTTGCTGGAATTTCATTGCAGCAACTGAGAATCGTACTCAGAAGTTTGTATGGCCCCCACGTCCTTGCATGCATGCCTGACAGGGTCCTGGGGGATTTAGGTCAGGTGAGTGTGGGGGCCAGTCAGTGGTATCTGTGTCCCTCCATGGATATGCCTCCCCAGACCATCACTGACACACCACTAAACCAGTCATGCGGAATGATGTTACAGCCAGCATAACGTTCTTCACGGCTTCTCCAGAACTTTCCACGTCTGTCACACGTGCTCAGGGTGAACCTGCTCACATTTGTGAAAAGCACAGGGCGCCAGTAGTGGACCTGCTAATTCTGGTATTCTCTGGCAAATGCCAATCAAGGATGTTTGTCTCTCAGGCCACCCTCATGTCTGTTTCTGATTTTTTGGTCAGAGACATTCACACCAGTGGCCTGCTGGAGGTCATTTTGTAGGGCTCTGGCAGTTCTCATCCTGTTCCTCCTTTTCCAAAGGAGCAGATACTGGTCCTGCTGATGGGTTAAGGACCTTCTATGGCTCTGTCCAGCTCTCCTAGAGTAGCTGCCTGTCTCCTGGAATCTCCTCCATGCCCTTGAGACTGTGCTGGGAGAGACAGCAAACCTTCTGGCAATGGCACATATTGTTGTGCCATCCTGGAGAAGTTGGACTACCTGTGCAACCTCTGTAGGGTCCTGGTATCACCTCATGCTACCAGTAGTGACAACGACCGTAGCCAAATGCAAAACTAGTGAAAAAAACAATCAGAAAAGATGAGGAGGAAAAAAATGTCCGTGACCTCCACCTGCTAAACCATTCCTGTTTTGGAGATTGTCTCATTGTTGCCCCTCTAGTGCACCTGTTGTTAGTTTTATTAACACCAAAGTAGCTGAAACTGATTAACAACCCCCTCTGCTACTTAACTGACCAGATCAATATCCCAGAAGTTTCATTGACTTGATGCTGTACTCTGACTAAAAAGCGTTCCTTTCATTTGTTTGAGCAGTATAACATCAGCTTGAGGTCCCTAAAGTCCTTCTCTCCACCACACTAATTAATAGTTTATTCCTTGTGTCTGTGGTTCTTTTCTGTAAAATACTGTATGTGCAGAATCTGCATTTAAGAAGTTTCCAACTCTGTCTGAATGTTCTTGTTGAAGAATTTATTTTAAAGTAACAGCTGGGGTCCACTGTAAAAAGTCCTGTCATAATTCTAAACACTTCAATCATGTCACCTCTTAATCTGTGTTCTGATAAAATTCAGATTAAGTTTGCCTCATTTAATCTCTCCTCCTAGCTCATACCTCTCAATCCTGGAATCAGTCTGGTCGCTCATTTCTGGTCTTTCTCTAGCGCCATCATGTGCTTTTGTAACATGGAGACCAAAACTGTACACAGTAGTCCAGGTGAGGCCTTACTAATGTGTGACATAACTTAAGCATAACTTTCTGTGACTTGTACTGCACACACTGGGATGTATAAACCAACATCCTATTAGCCTTCTGCATCGCTTCTGAACACAGTCTAGATGTTGAGAGTGACAAGTTCACTATGACTCCTACGTCCTTCTCATAAACGATACTTTCAAGTTTCAGATCTCCCATTGTGTATTAAAATCTAGCATTTTTACTTCCTACATGTAATACTTCACATTTATTGACATTAAATTTCCTCCGCCACAAGTCCTTCTGCAAGAATGTAGCTGATTCTATGTTATCAGTCCTTCCATCTACTATAGTTTGGTATCATCACAAACCTGACCAGCTTCTTCAGTATATTCTTTCTAAGCATACTGAAAAGAGCAACAGATTCAGCACCTATCTTATCTTGTTGCTTCTTCATGGATTATTAGTAATATATGACTTTTCCATATCTAGACCCCCTACTGATTATTTGCTAACACTCCTCCCCTAGACATGTGCTGCTCAAACTTTTCCTTAATAGTTACTTCCATTAATTTACCTGTGACAAACGTTAATTCTATTGGCCTATACTTACTTAAATCAACTTGTCTGCATTTTATTATACAATGGGATCAGATTTGCTAGCCTCCAGTCTTTATTAATTTTGTCAGTGTGCAGAGACTTTTGAAAAATATTCACCAAGGGTTTATATTTGTACTCATTAACTTCCTTAAGAACTCGAGGGTAAATATTACCTGGTCCTGGTGATTTGTTTGATTTGAGCCTATTTAATCTAAGCAGTACTTCTCTCTCTAAAATTGCCAAATCACTCAGTACCTCTTTCATAGTTCCTATTACTGATATTTAAGATGCAAGATACCTTTATCGTCACTCTACAGTATAATTGATTATCATTTGGAGCACTTTTATAGATGCCTTAGGTAAAAGTATATAAGAGAAGATAATAAACTAAGTAAACATTCAACTATGAGAAGCACAGTTACTATTAACAGTTCCAAACGTACACAGAGTAGTTGTTCCTGTAATTGTGGGCCATTGCTGACTTTGTTACATGTATGTAAGTCAGAGCCTTGGCTATTTCACTGTCTAGTTCCCCTTTAATGTTCCCAATACACTTTACCTCCTTCTTGACTGTTCGTTTACTTTATTATTGTCTTTTTCTTATTATCTTTTACTTTTATTATTACTTTATATAGTATTGAAAGAATCTCTTTGGGTCATCATGCCCCTTTCTTGCAATATTTCTTTCGCGCTGTCTTTTAGCCTTCCTAATACCCCTTTCAACCATTGCTGTCTTATGCGCCTTTTCTGTTAGAACTTCCTTTTTAACTCCTTATTTATCCATCTTGGAGTTTTCTTTCATTTCTTACTGCTTCTAAAATTCAGGGTGAACTTGCCCAGCACTGTATGTAAACCACAGCTCTCTCTACACTCTAAGCCTTATCCTAGTTTATCTTACTGAGGCCTTGCCGTATCTGCTCACTTGTGCTGCTTACCATCCCTGTTCAATACAGCACTACAAAAAAATAAATTAAAATATTAAATGATGCTGAATGATTGCAATTAGACATAATTCGTTTTAAATAGTGCAGAAAGAAAAGGAAAGCACCCCTCCGTGACAACAGTTAAGGACTCATGGAGATCAGACGCATTCCATTACCTATCAGAGAGACCAAGCTAAACAGAGTGGCTGTATCTGAAAAGACCAAAATGGACAATCACATTCTCTCTGTCGCTTGTTTTGTTGGGCTGCTACATTGCCATTTCTTGAATGAACACCGCAGACGAGTTGATTTTCATGGCTGTAAAGCGGTGACCTCCTGAGACTAAAGCCGCGGCAGTCTGCGGCTATCCACCAGGAGGCCAGAGCCAGCTTTGCTGTGATGATTTTCTCTGTGAAGTCACAAATTAGTTGTGTTTATAAACCCACAATGCAGTGCCACCCTCTGTATCATCCAGATAGCTGTTTTTGTTTTCTCTTTATAATATCAATTGACAGACATTAGTGCTTATGGTTCACTGGTTGATTTTTCCTCCTGAACTTCTGCTAATAAATAAGTCACAGGCTTTAGGAAGTAGATCTTTACACTTTGAGTCCTCTTTTTTAATTTCAAACTCCTCAGGCTATATTGGAAACTGAGGCCTCTGCGCAGATTGCTTCTTTCATTCGGATACATTTTTGTTTTGAAATATTTCAGATGACTTCAAACATTTCTTTTTAAAGTAACTTAAATGTAGGAAACCACTTTGACAGCACTACAGAGCACAGCGATAAACTGGGAATTCAGTCGACAGGAGTTTAAGTTAATGTTTTTGTTAGTTAATCATAGCAAAATGACCCCTAATGTGGTAAGAGTTGAAAAGTGTTTATTAAAACTGCAAGAAAAATGTGATTGGGCCACTCCGGTCGGGGACATCCTGCCAAAGAAATGTCACAGTTATAAAATTGCACTGTCCTTGTGTCACTGCGGTAATAAACCCCTGGACTTGACTCCTTGTTCGTCTTTCTGTGTACATTGTATAAATATCACTTAGGAATTGAGTTCACTTGGTAATGAGAAAGAAGGTCTAAATTTTACATGCAATATCGCAGCCTGCATTCTTTTAATGTAAACTTAACGTGACTTTGTTGTCTCTCCCCACTGAAGTTGTACCTTGCTTTATTTAAAAGAGTCGAGGCAAACGAATCCACTCATTTGTTCATCTTTATTTTTACTTATTCCAAGTTGGTGTTGTAGTAGTGGTAGTACTGTCACGTGTACAGAGCATACAAAATTAAATCTTTACCTTCATGTCCCACCTACATGCAACTCTTCTCCACACTCTGGTGACAAGACAAACAAGAATATTTTCCTATATATATTTTAACTGAACAGATGAGTTAGCTCACCTGATGCACTCCTTACTTCTGTCTTCAAATTAGCAGAATTAGCTGAGACGACATGGGATGGAAAAAGTTAGTTAAGGAAATTCATCAAGTCCTATGACTTGTATACAGGTCTCATACAAACGCAAATTGGGCAGCTCAACTAAAGAAACATTTTTTAAGATAGCGGTATAAATGACAACATATTTTTTCTATCTGTTTACCAAACTACATCCAGTATTTAATGCATGACTCGTGTTGTTACAAATTTTGGTTGTCTTTCCAACTCAGCATAAGCGAGTTAATCCTGCAAATGCTCATCTGAACCCACACTGAAAAAGTGATTACATTTTAAAAGTTAACACTTGTGAAGACACAGCACTGGGCTGGCCAGGTTGTACGTTAAATGAGAAATTTAATAATGATACGTTTTGTCGTCATAGAGTCCTAAGTGACCCTATTTTGCCCCTTTTTACACTTTATTATGTAGACGTTTTACCAGAATCCACAAATCGCAGCCTTTACCATTCATATGTTACACTACCTACTCTACCAATGACCAGGATAGAGGAGGCAGGAGAGATAAAATGACATATTTTCTTTATTTTAATTATAATGTATTGAAAAAATTCAGGAATAGAATTGAGTGTTGATAAAATAATATCAATATGACCCGGATGATGTGCTACCAGGCAGGATGCCTTTCTCCAGATTAAGCACAGCCTCTGCATGGAGTGGCCGACTATAGCTCTCCTACATTGGTGATGCTTTGTGGGAATACAAAAAAGAGATAAAAGACTGAGGGGCAGGGGGGCCTTGTCTTTATACTGCTCAAACATTCTTAACATACCTCTGGATCAGTGGGTGCAACTCCCTCGATTCAAACCTGTCCTCCAGTCTAGGCATTCTCCCTTCGGGGACAAGCTTGTGTAAACTCATACAAACTTAAAGAATGTAAAGTGTCCCTGGTCCACTTTGGTTAACACACCCATCTCCACCACAGATGGATCAAAAAAAATGTTATCTGATCCAGTAGGGTCATAAATGTGCTAAAGCACAACTGGTTACACAACTTTCTTTCTTTTAAACATTTAAACAAGTATAAAGCACATTTTACACATAAAGACATCCAAAATATTTATCAACCTACTGTACAGTATATGCTCCAACGCAGATACTACTCATTTTTGTACTCACCACCATAATGTTTTGACCAGGAAACATATGTTCAAAAATGAACATAATAACAGTTACTTACAACTTACTGCAGTAAGACAAAAGGCAGTGCTGGCAAGATTTCAAAATTACAGAATAAACCACGAAGTTGTCTTGTAGAGTAAGTTGGCCCATCCAAAGACTGAAACCACTTTGGAGGAAGTCTGCAGTATTTAAAAAAAAAAAATTGGCTCCAGCAGACCCCCGTGACCCTGTAGTTAGGATATAGCGGGTTGGATAATGGATGGATCGATGGATGGTTGTTTAGCTTGCATTATTGACATTTTTTATAACAAGTTTTAAGCTTGCCAAACAAAAAATTAGTCACCCCTGGCTAAATCTTCTCTGAAAGCACATAACTCTTCCATGAGACCGAAGGACAGCTGCAATTCTGTCTGGCATGGACGCCACCATTTTGTGGATGTAGGTGGCACCAATTTTCATCCATTCTTCCAGCACCAAATCCCACAGTTCGGCCAGATTTCACTTTACGTTAAGATTTTGGCATGGGATTTAAATCTGGAGCTTTTGCAGGTGAGTTGATATGCAAGAATGCTTCAGAATATTCTTCGTGCCAATCACATCGTAGATAGATATCGCAGTCCTGTGCATGCGATGATGTTGGTCTTCAAAGACTGGATTGGCCATTTTGTGTTCACTCTGAGAAGAAACAGAACAGGTAACACTTTGTTCTAAAACTATTATACAAGCAGAGGGTTTGTAAGTAATCAAGAAAAGTTGGGACACTGACAGCAATTGTTTTCTGTCACTATGTGTGTCACATGGTGATGGTCCCTTTCTGTGAGCACCGTCTTTCAATCGCAGTTCTGATGATGATTTGCAGCTTACTGTGATGTACACCACTGCTGGAAGACCTGTTGGAGTTTATGCTTTGATGCACCTGCAAAGTCAGCAGCTTCCTGTACTCTACACCCTTTGGCACAGTCCCTTTTTGTCTATCATTGACGTCTGTTAGGCAACCAATTTTTCACATGGCACATCACTACCCCTCATCACTCTACAAACCTCACAGCCCACACAGCTAAAAATGACCTTTCCACACCTGGTCAGTTTCTTTGCTTCAAGATGTTTTGAACTTCTTCCAATGTGCCATTTCTTCAGTTGTTGTGATGAGAAGACTCTTATGTCTCAAAACACTTTGGATGCTATCGCCACTATTTTGCTGCCTTTCTGACCCACCATTCAAACTTAATGGACAGTTTTTCAGGATCAGCTACTGCTTCTAGAAGGAAGTTCCTGCTGTTACCCTTCAATTTTTGCCACAGTTGCCATAATGCACTCAAGGTATGTTTTCTTATCCTCAAGTTTGTGTTGGTGTGCAGGGCCAGCATACAGTGTGTGACTTGCTTGAATATTTCTGTGATAAGAGACGGTTCATTGTCTTATTGCTTGAATTTATGTCTTGTTCGGATGACCTCCTGACGTTTTACCACTTCTGACTACTCTGCACACTTTATACACACAGACATGCAATGTACAGCAGAACCTCATCTTATGCATGGGCTACATACCGGATATTTGAAACCCATTTATAGTGAAATGTGCCTAGGCCGTCCCTTACATTTCCTCTTAAAAGTACTAAGGAGCTCTGCCCCCTGCTTGCTTCACTTGCTCACTCCTAGGTTTGGTTAACCAGATATCCAATTTTAAGAGATTATTTTCATGGAAATTGTTACATATGCATTATTTCCACTTTTACTTTAAAACTTCAGTAAAAACAATATTTGGAATCAACTTTTCTCCAAGATCGCATTGAATTTTGATTCTGTGTTTCGACTTACATCGTGACAACGCAATGTATACCTGCCTGTGAGTGAATATCATTTCTTTTTAATAAATTTAATAAACAATTTTTTCAAACGTTTGTCCATGTTCTCTCTTCTTCACTTAGTCATTAACGTGTCATCTAGAGCATATAAAATTATTGTCCTGATAGATAGCACAGGAACTGTCTGACAAAAGCATTCACACGAATGAGGTTAGATGACCGTGGTCTTGTTTGAAAATAGTTGTAAGTAGGGTGTGACTTGAAAGAATCTCATGTTTAAAGTCTCCGTCTAACGGGACTTCATACCGTGCCAACATTTTTGTAATCTTTTAATTCTTGCTGGCAACACAAATTAGACGATCTACAAGTCTCCGACTTAAAGTTTAAATCCGAACAATATATTCAATCGATTTTCACTGTTCCGTTCTTTCACCAAGTGATAATTTCCGTTTGCACTAATGCAATATTTCCTATCCTTTTTTTGAGACTTTCGAATTTTCGTACTTCCATTATCTCTAACCTGTGCTGCATGTGTATGGCGCCAACATTTTTTAATTCTTTATGACGTTTTACTTTGTCATCTGCTCTTTGTCTTTTATTTCCAGCCCCGGGTGTGGACTGGTCTCGCAGGACGTACAAGTGTCTCTTCGAGAAAATCATGTCTCATTTCCTTCCAAGATTTTTTTTATAATAGAGAGACAACAAACATGCTTTATACACATACAATACAGTACAGCTTTAAACACAATCCATTTGTGGTGCTACACACAAGGCTACAGAAGAGGAAGACATAGCATCTTGTATAAATCCAGTAGATGGACCAGAGCATTGTTTAAAAAATCACAACTAACCAAACAAGATGAACAAACAGAAAAATGTAGATAGTGACTAGGGAATTCATTCCTGGGCTCCAGATTCCCAGACATTTTAAATTCCCGGGAAACTGGGAACGGCCAAGCATGCATATATAGCATGTAAAAGTGTAAAAATCGATCAAGAAATAACAGAGTTATAGTTGAAAATAATTAAGTGGCACGGTTTTTTGGCCCACGGTGTATTGTGTTGCCGATTTTAATTCAGTCACCAGCAGAAGTCAGTCTCCCGACTTCCACTAAGACTGAGCACAGTAAACTGGGAGGAGTCTGCACTCTGCAGCTCACAAATGCCGGAACGGGGAAGATTTCACTGACGTCTGTCAGACAACAGCTTTGAACAGCAACTTTAAATTGCAATGTGTCAGTCTGTTGCATCCGCATTATCTGTGCCAAGTAACTTGCCATCATAAAATGATGACAAGAAACTGGATGCATCAGTAAAAGCTGAAATGGCGGGGTTTCAGAGCAACGGCAAGCGCGGGCGTTGTTTAGAACAAGTGTATCAGTATCTGATGACTGTGCCGGCTACTTCAGTGAAAGCAGAGTGTGCTTTCTCAGCGGCTGGCTTACTCTGCACGAATGTGCGCTCTCGCCTGGACGACTGCATGCTGGACATGTGCTTTCTACGCTCTTATTACTGCAACTAACTAGATACATGTACTTATATGACAGCATGAACTGCTTGTAGATAAGGTTAGTCTTTTATTGGTGTCAACATATTGCAGTAGTTTTATTAAAAATAAGTGCTGTCGTTCTAAAACCGTTCACATGTGAGATGCCCGTGCACTGTGTCATCCCTGGGCACCCGGGATTCCCGAATTCCCAGGAATGGATAAACCCATCCGGGAATGTATTCCCTAATAGTGACTGAGTAGCAATGTGGGAGGCCTGTACTGTACCTCACACAGTCTGGCACCACAGCGGGCGAGATAGAGTAAGAATAAAAGAGACCATTCTTTACCTTCCTTATGTTCGGCAGCCAGAATGGAGACAATTTAACTTATTGTATGGCGATGTTTCAATTCAATCTTGAATTTATTTTGGTGTAGAACTAAGCTCATACAATGCATTAGGGGCAAATTGTTAAACCACACATCAATGCAGTTTGTGTGTTTGTGCATGTTAAACGTTAAACACACAGTCAAACACAGCGTGTTCCTTATAACTGAGGTCAGGTCAGCTGTCAACAGATGAGAGCAAAACAAGGTGAGTTAAAACAGATAAAAATCACAGTTCGAGTGGCCAATGCCAAATGGCCGCCCACATCCTCCTGAGTACTCTACAGTATGTTGCATATGCAGAAATATTTGTACTTTTTTTATAATGATTTATTGGTAAAGGTTTGTCATTTCTGATAGGATACAGAAAGCTGTCTGTTTTTAAGACATTTAGCCCAGCCGCTTGTTGCCCTTTTGTTAGGTAAATGACCAAAACCCAAAGTAAGTTAAATTGAATGCCTTTTTCAGTTAGATAACTTTTCAGTGTGTTTACCTTTTTCCTTTTGTGTGTCCCATCCATAATCAGGTACTAAAACTTCAACTTGTTTAGATGCTCAAAACAGATTGAAGTCCAAATACCCCTCTCTGCTCTCTGGCCAGAAGGCAAACCGATGTCAAATGATTTTCAGCAAAGTCTTCTCGTTTTTAATGCTGTAACTCAGAAACGAATTCAAGAGTAAGTTCAAATGTGCTCATCTGCTTATGAAAGAAATAACATTACAGTCCCTGACAAAAGTCTTGTCGCTTGTGTACAAATTGACCTGAAGTGCCGCTAAAATATATTTCTAATCAAGATTTTGTTACAAGAAATGGGTCATTTTAATCCCATCAGCTTTTGTAATAATGTTTCAGTGCAAAACGAAACTGACAAAAAGTATTGTAATATTCACAGCTTGGTAAAGCCCATTGAGTCAATTTTTGGCAAGACATAAGTGTTGTCGCCTTGTCATGTGAGCTTCACCTGTGACTAATAATGGATCAATTAGGTATCAGGTGTGTATAAAAAGAACCCCAGTACACTAGACCTTCACATCAACTGCAACTAGACCTCTGCAAACATGCCTAAGATTCACCCTGAGACTAAAGTGTTGATTATCAAGAGGCTAAAGACCAAATCCATTGCTGATGTGGCAAACACCTTCAGTGTGTCTCAGTGTCAAGTTCAGAGGATAAAAAAAAGATTTGAAGAGACTGGAGACGTTTTTGACAAGCCCAGGTCAGGAAGACCCCGCAAGACAACTGCTCGAGAGGACCGTTTGTTGGCTCGAAAATCCAAGGTCAGCCCATTTTCCACTGCAGCAGAGCTCCACGAGACCTGGTCACCTGAAGTCCCTGTGTCAACCAGAACAGTTTGTCGGATTCTGTCTCGAAATGGCCTCCATGGTCGAATCAGTGCCCATAAGCCAGCACTAAACAAAAGACAATTGAAAAACCGAGTGGCATTTGCCAAGGCCCACAGCCTGCTAAAAGGATGGACGCTGGAAAAGTGGCAGAAGGTGGATTTTTCAGATGAATCTTCTGTTGAATTACACCACAGTCACCGCAAATATTGCAGGAGACCTACTGGAACCCGCCGAGATTTACCCAGAAAACAGTGAAGTTTGGTGGAGGCAAAATCATGGTCTGGGGTTACATCCAGTATGGGGGTATGCGAGGGATCTGCAGGGTGGAAGGCAACATCAATAGTCTAAAATACCAAGAAATCTTAGCTACCTCTTATATTCCCAACCATAAAAAAGGCCAAATTCTGCAGCAGGATGGTGCTCCATCGCATACTTCCATCTCCACATTAAAGTTCCTTAAAGCGAAGAAGATCAAGATGCTCCAGGATTGGCCAGCCTAGTCACCAGACATGAACATCATTGAGCATATGTGGGGTAGGATGAAAGAGGAAGCATGGAAGACGAAACCAAAGAATATTGATGAACTCTGGGAGGCCTGCAAGACTGTTTTCTTTGCTATTCCTGATGACTTCATCAATAAATTGTATGAATCCTTGCCAAACTGCATGGATGCTGTCCTTCAAGCTCATGAAAGTCATACAAGATATTAAATTTGGATCTCACAGCACCACTACTTAATTTGCTGACATATTTTTGGATTTGCAGTAAAGTTGTTCATTTTCTGTATAGGCGACAAAACTTTTGTCTTGCCCAAATTTGACCTTTCTGTCTTGATTAAATGATAAATCTTTTTTCAGTGAAACTAATTTATTTCAGTGCATTAAACATCATTTGGGAGGGCTTTAGCTTTTCATATGAGCTATTTCTAACACCAGTTGATTAATTAAAAGTCAGGTTAATAGCAGGAGTTTCTACAAAATAGAGAAGCGACAAGACTTTTGTCAGGGACTGTACTGCCACATTACTGCATAAGATTACTCAGTATATTACTGCATGTACTGTACAAAGCAGGCACTTGTCATTACACAGGCCCCGAGCTTTGCACACATTTACAAATGTGATACATTCAAAATAAATTACAAAACAACATGTTAGATAATTAGTACTTTATTTTGTCATAAGGGACAAAATTAGCTTTTTACAAAAGTTCAATAAATAAAATAAATATTGTAACAAACAGCAACATACCCCCTCAAACACACACACACAAATTACAAAAAAGCAGAAAGAAAACTCTGACTTGGCTAATAATAGGAGAGCAGTCCCAGTGAGACATTACACAGACGTATTGCTATTGGTATTAAGGAACTCCAATAGTGTTTCTTGACACATTTCTGATGAATGATTTGTTCTCTGAAAGTCCTCAGTGTTAGTGTGTCAGAGAGAGGATATGTGACATTGTTCATAATGACACTCAGTTTTGTTTTCATTTTCTCCTTTGCTATGACCTCCAGGGGGTCCAGAGTGCGTCCTATAGTAGAGCCTGCCCTTTTAATTAGCTTCTTAATTCGGTGGGCCTCTATTGAAGTGATGTTACCAGCCCAGCACACCACAGCGTAGAAGATTTCACTGGCCATCACAGAGTTACAGAAGATGTGAAGGATGTCATTTCCCACATTAAAGGCACACAGCTTCCTCCGTGTTACAAGAGCAGTCCAACCTGTCATTAATGTGGGGTCTCCAAAGTAACTGTCACATGGCATAGAGGCTCTTGGTGCGGCAGAAGCCAATGATCAATATACAAACACAAGTATACTTTACATACAGTATATGCATAACAATGTATTGAAACACTATTTTTGTATAGTTTCATTCTTCAGTTTATTTAAGCTACTAACAATAGCTTAAACATAACTAAATAATAAAGTAACCTTGCATTAAGATTCTCAAAGCCACTTACAGTATACCACTCAAGGTTGTGGATGTCAAAGTCTTTTTTAGTAGCACCAGATGCAAGGAAGGAGCTAACCCTGAACAGTTGGCAAGTAGAAGGAAAAACCTACTTGAAGAACATGCAAACCTAACATAGAAAAGGATTGGGCAAAGGATTCAAACCACTGAATACATGTGGCAGAACTGACAAGCACTGCATCACCATGTCACCCAATGCTATTCTAACACAGAGAATACTTAGATTGTGTGACATAAGTTTATCCCAGAAATGAAAGTAAATAACATGAAATTCAGTCTGGCCAAAAGTTTTTTTTCCCCAACTAGACTGTGCACTAAAATACATTGGTGTACAGTAAGTAACACACATTAAACTTCTGTCTCAGTGGAGAATTTTGAAGATCCCTTCCGTTTGTCCCACCTTCAAGATTTCTTATTCTATTGGCTATAATTTCTTGATTGTTATTGGGTTTACACAGATTTTGGAAATCAGCAACTGTTTTTTTTTCTGTTTGGCTCATCAGTTACCCTCATTTGCTTCAATCAATGATAAAGGTGCAGTAGGTGGGCATTCGTCCTTATTCAGAACTTCTAGTTCATTTGGATAGCTGACAGGATTGCGCTCATTTTTCCTGGTTTAGACAATAAATGAATAAATAGAATCAATACATTTAAACGGACTGCAATTGTAAATTCTCCAGACACTTTGAAAAACAATTCTGAAGTTAATGGATTCTTAAATATACTTACAGTATGTACTGCTAAAAAGGAAAGAATTATCTTGATCAAAAGTATCTTTAATTGATCATAAACATTTTTATACATGTCAAAAAATGCAATTCACAACAGCTGAAGTCTGTTACCATATCATGCAAAATGCTGAGCAAGCAGAGAGGCAAGAATCAGGTCTGCCAGTTTTAGTGTACAATATTAAACTCCAGTGGCCAACTACTGTATAATGAATGACTGAAGAATTAGCCAGGACTTTCAACAGGCTCTGTTGGGCAGCCTACTCTGCAGGCCTTAATCTGGTCAGCAGAGCTTCAGTCCACAAGAGTGCTTCTCAGATGAAGAAACACCACGGAATTTAAATCAATTTGTTACTGTCCTGCAGTATGCATATTCATATAAATTACATCTATATAAGTTAATCCAATCTTATATATATACAGTATGTACAGCATTCAATACTGAAAACCACTGACTAGAAATTCTATTGGAATGTGCTTTAATCTGTATGTGTTATGTAAACACAAATTTTAATGAAATGTGATTATTTTCATATGTATACCTATAATAAATCCATATTTTTTTAGTCTTAATCTTTCCTATGTGACTTAGCCACCTTTAAGATTAAATTCTCATTATCCTAGCATATAGCCCCCATTGTGTCCCCTTTATATCTAGCTAATGATCACTGCCATGTTCTGCTATTATTAGCCTAAATTACTTCTGATACGGAACATTTGGTTTAAAAAAGCAGCAATCTATTGTAGAAATGGTAAGAAATACATCAAGAATGCCTGTTGTATTTTTGTATGTTGTCTTGTTGCTCAACCATCAAAGCTAATCACTTAAGGTAGCATTTTGAATTGTAATATTACATAGTAATTGTGTTGAATTAGAGAATGATCTATTGTGTAGTGGTATTTATTTGTATATCAAATTGAGCTTGTCTCTTATTTCCACTCTACCCTGCTTTTTGCTCATCTTTTTCCTTTTGTATATATGCAGCATTATTCTTCACCATACAACTTGCAGCAGATCATAAAAATGTTATATTTTTAAGAACGAACTGCCAAATTATTGATTTTATTTGGATACTTGAAATGTCACCCAAGTGGGATGAGGTCTGTTGTGTGACCTGAGACTATGAAAGGCCCTGTGTTACTAAAGGACTAACTTCAGATTCCTGAGGATGTCCTAAAATGCTCCATTGTGGCTCTCAGAAATGACCAAGTGGAGTTTTTGTTTTTTCTGGACTCCATGGGTGATCTAATTTTTCATTTGGTTTTCACCTTAACTTACTTTTTAGGATTGCCCTCCATTTGTTACATTCTGTAAAGTTATATATTACATACTGTAGTTATTGGTGAAATTGTGCTTCTTTGTTGTTCACTACCTAATTTGAATTTTTCTCTGTAGTGTACAAACTCCACTATAGAAAAGCCAGGGTAGGCAGCCAGTTGGCGGAGGTGTCCAGGACTGGGACATTATTTTTAACTGTCTTTTTTATAATTTTAATCTCCTTTGTTCTCAAATGGCCACAGTTTATCAATTAATTAATTGACAGATTCTGTTGGTTTCCATTTATGTTAAATCAGTTTGTGCCTTGTTCTCTGTGTGTTTTAACAAATCTGTATTTACTGTATATGCATTACAGTTGTGTATTTAGTAATTACAATAATCTATATTTATTTTAACTGAGAATTATTTACAACGCTCTACACCTGCACTCAGTGAAGAGCATTATACAAAAATAAAAAGTTGTATTGTGTAACACAGATTTCCTATATAACGGTTGGCCTTCAACTTTATGAAATTCTTAATTGCACTTTCTCGAATCCTATGCCATTTGCTTGCCTTTTCTAATGATCACGAGTTGTTGCATGCAATTTGGTTTTGCCTGGGCTAAATTTTGTTCTCCAGTCTTGAAAGTCACCTGTGTCCTTTGTAGGTGTCTCTATGCTACATGCAGTTCTTCATTGTCTTCCTCACTGGTGGCAGTGTCTGCAGGTACCTATCTCCTGTCTCAATCAGAAACACTCTGTTCTCCTACTTTCAATTATTATGACTTCACAATTCTTTTATTACAGACTTGCAGCATAAATTCATCCTGGTAATACCACATACTTTAAAATTTTGTGCAACTCCAACTTTATTAAATGTTTCAACCATTATTAGTCGTTAGATCTATTTTATTTATCAAAAAATTGCTTGGCCACTTTGAATATATAAACTTTATATGTATATCCCTGAATACTTACTGACGTTTATGGTTTCCATATCATAAAGCGAAATATTTCAATGTAACATTATCCCTCTATAAACCCTGGGATTAATAATTATTTTGTTCTGGGAAAAAGAAAACTCAACGATGTACTATAATACAAGCTTCAGATCAATACTTATACATGAATGTTCGCAAAGCTAGTGACCATTAGGGATGACTTTGCTTCCGTTTTACAACCAAATTCCAGTACAACGTTTACTGCACCAATTCAATGGTCAAACTCAAAATCGCCTCCACATGCACTTATGAATAAAACACTACAATATCTGAAATCATCTTCATAGGACAGACACTCCCTTTCTTACTAGTTAGTAACTAGTTCCCATTATAGAACAACAATCTCTGATTAAGAAATGCTGCAGTATTTTTGATCTGGACCACATGACAACTAGCTGAGGACCACTCCAGTGTGCACTTGAAATCACAGCAAAGTGAAAAACATCAGCCATTGACATCACAGACCCAAACCTGGACACTCCCCAGTCCTAATCTGCTCCTTCATATTCATCAAGAACAGGAGGATATTTGACACTTCCTCAGCATAGTCCCATGAACGTAATAAAAAGACAAAAAAAAGCATCAAGTATCCAATCACAACTCTCACTCAGCAAATACAAGAATGAAATGGCATGCCGCAATGGGTCCTAGAACCCCAAGAACGCCATACCCCTGTAATAGCTTCCACCACATAAACATTACAGTATAAGGTCTGTTTCAGAACACATACATGCATGAGTTACCAACTCCAATGGCATATCAAGTTTGTGTGCAAGAACAAAGAGCTGGGCCACAATAGTCTCAGATTCTGTGCTTGCTCTCCTGAATGAATTTCTACAATCTGAGATCTATTCTGATGCCATGGTACACCAATTGAAAGAATGACATCGCAAGTATAAGTGGCCAATATGACACATTATTGTTTAGCTCACTGCCTTTGACAGGATGCAGGGTTCAAAAATATAGGAAGACCTTGAAAAGGAACCAATGCTTCTATGGATTTTAAAGGAGATCACTTAGTTGGTAAAGGCAAAAATGTAGTTAGAAAGTCACTTGGTGCTTCCCACAAGAGGTACACTATGAAGTATTGTGCAAGGATAAGTACCCAAGGAGGGCCTGTAATAAGTTTATATGTTTAATATGTCACTGTGCTCTACAAATATTTTATAAATCTACTTTTCTTTCTACTCACATGCATACAATAATCACATAATAGTCACATAATACAAAGCCAGATTTAGCACAGGGGCTCACCATTTAGAACTGCTAGGCAAGCATTAGAAGACAAGACAGGGACAACTGCGAAACGACCACTGTATACTATTTTTGTGTGTCAAAGTCAGGATGAAACTGTATCCTCTTTGCCTTGTTTGGAATGGCATGATTCACCGAAGTAGGGGCCTGCACATGATGAGTATAAAGCCTTGGAACATTGGCCAGCACACCTTTTGAAGACAACGGACGGATGGGAGATAATGTCGTCCGATTCGGAAAATCCTTCCAATGCAGCGACGAAAATGGCAGACTCTATACACCGGGCCCCAACTCCCGAACTGGGTTCTTGTCATTAACGAAAGCTAAGTTATTTCTCCTATGCGATTTCTTACCGCTGTATCACTAAGGGAGGGGTATCGCCTTTTTATATTATATCTATATAGTTTTGGGTTATGTAACATGCTGCAATTACAAAAGAACTTATTCCAACAAGGTAGCTAATGCCCCCTGCTGGATACAGGGCCACAGCTCCCAACTGACCTGGAAATTTCCCTGAGGACATGGTGACTATTGTTTGCAATATAGGTTGATCTAGTTTGTCCATATTAGCATACTGCCATCTTGACCCATCTTGATCCTCACTCACAAAAGGAAGTGTAAGGTTAATGATTTATACATTATTTTCAGGGTCATACCTGAACCCTTCACTTACCGTCTTCTCCAGAAATAATAGAAGACTACAACAGCTAGAACAGTTATGAAGAAAAGGACTGCAAAAAAGAAAAATATATATTAATATAGCCAATAGTTGAGACATACAATAATAAATTAAGGATAAAATGCTTACTTCCAACTGCTATGTTTACTCCTCTGTAGGGATTGTCTGAAAATGTATCTACAAAGGGAAATTAAAAATGATTTTTTTAAGATCAAAAACTTTAGCACATTATTCTAAATCACTTTATTAACAATTTTTTTTCAAGACCATCTTAGTGTACATAATCATTCATTAGGATGAAAATCCTTATAAGCAATAAGCCCAAGCTCCATTATATAGTGAACAACTGGGAGGCAGGGGGATTGGGGGCTTATGGGGTTTAGGGGTAGGTTGGGGCGATTATTAGGTAGACAATAAAAAAATCATTATACACTATATTGGGATTAACAATGAAGTTTAGTTTAATATTTTAATGTTTTATCCCTTTTATGGGCTGTGCAATGCTTTGTTCACATTACCCCATTGACTATGAAGCCTATCCAACAGAAGTCAATTTTCCTTCCACACTCCAAAGATGTGAATGTTATCCTGACTGGCATCTTTAAAAGTGACCCTGTATTACTTACTGAACATGGGAATGTAAATGCTAGCAAGAAAATGAATAAATATATTATGTTCATATTTTAACAGGAATAAGCTAAAACCTACATAGACATTAAAATATCTTAAAACGCTCCGCCTTGAAAAACAGAAAACATATTTTTAAATACGTTAATATGATAAAAATGCTGCATGCTAGTATTTTTACCTAATTTTTTAACATCTTTTTCTTGTGAATTTGTCAACACAGTTGGCCTAAGCTTTCCACTCCCAGCAACATTTTCCTTTTCTCTCTGGAGAACTTTCAGGTCAACTAACAGATATAATTTTTTCAGAGCATTGTGTGAACTGTGCCTGATACACCTTTAAAGGATGGTGTCCTGAAAGTATCCTATCAACTCTGCAATTGACACAGTTAAATATTCAAATTTTAGATTAGTAGATGTCATAGACTCCGTAAAATCAACATAAGTGGAAATGGAGTTGCATTCAGATAAGGCCAGTCTTGAACATTTAAAGTAAAAATGGTAGATTGAAATAGAGAATGAAAGATTCTGATGTCGCAATCACATTAAGGCAGTGCCTATTCTTAAGTATTAACGTTAGCAACAGATAACAGATATATTTTAGCATATCTGAATAAAAAAAATCTTTTATAAACTTTGATATTGTTAAGAGTTGTTCATTTGGCTGAGTTGCAAAGACAGACCTAATCTGCTATCAGGAAAACAGAAACATGTAGAAAAAGCAAGTCTTCTTAGATACATCTTACAAACTGTGGAAGAAATCAACATATTAATTAACAAAATAAACTTTTCCTCTATAAGGACAAATTTGATAAAAATCTCTTTGATTCAGTAATCAGGCAAGAGGGAGCTTGTCCATTGTGTCTTTAATTTACTCTTCAGGAAATGCTAAAAAAGGAACATTCATCACAGCCGTCTGTTACAGAATGATCAAAGAAATAAGGGCAGAGATCTATTTTATAAACAACTGAATTTACACAACAGTGCTGATTAATGCATACACTTACTCTGATTGGCATACACCCAGATAACATCTACTGTAAATAAAAGTCTATTCTACTGCACTCTAGTTCTTCTCATATCTCTTCCTGTAGGGTCAGCTATTACCCTTGAAATCTCTGTGTATGTGACAAATGTCCAGTCTTACTGTTTACAGGACATCTGCTGATCTCCTAATAATTTTTTAGCCCATTTTGTGTTTTACATTAACCATTCTCCCAGTACACTGTTGATTTTTGAGTTTTAGTTACTTAACCATTTAATTAGTTCTCTTCATGACATTTCTAAAAGAAATGTTTATACATTTCAATATGCACCTCAACTCAAAAATACTTAACTATTGTTACCTCCAAATTATTCTATTACAGTACTTTCCAGCACTTTCTTTAAGACTGATAATATTGTTAACTCATTTTGTAGGAACCAAATAGGGAGAAAGAAAGACAAGTTCTTGGATCAGAAGCCCAAGTAATTAAGTCTCTTTAATTTATGTTTGTACTGCTCACATAAATGCATGTGCTTTCATGAACTGTATTATTGCTAATCTTTTGTTGACTTGAGCTACTCCCTGGAGTAAACATTCAGCAGTGCTGTGATTTAGTAAACCTAGAAGAAAATGAATGCAGATGCCTTTCATAAACCATTTTTCCTACAGGAGCCACATCACATGTTTGCATTGTGACAAAAATACACCTGTGTGCTGCAGGTTTTTGCTCCTGTCAGTTTCACAATCCGTGAGTCATTAGGCACTTTTCCACCACAGAACTTTTTTCAAGAACCAGGTACTTTTTTGAAAATCAGGAACTTTGCAGCATTCACACGGCAGAAACTCAGGCCATTTGTAGTTCCTGGTAGGCAGTTCTTGACACTTTTTTTAGCTTCTTCTCCAGGGTATGTCCTTATCCTTCAACCAAGGACCATCATGGATGGAGCTTGGGGATGAATTGCGCTGATTGGTTGACCAGCGCCATCTTACAAATCTGTTAGTAGTTTGGACATTAAATAGAGTTATCAGTGCACCTCGCCACTCTTTATAACTGCTTTCCTAGTGCACTGCATTAAAGCAATAAAAGGGGGGGGGGGATTGGGGGGGCGGGGGGGCTTGTGTCCCTGTGAACTTCTAAGTGCACCTAACTCTGAACCACATTACTCTTCTTTACATATCACATATTTTGCATAAAGGTTACAGTTCTTGTTGGGCAGTGGGAACTGAACTCAACACATGAAAGTGGCCCAGGTCCTACATTGTATAGGAACTCACTGGTTCCTGAAAACAAAGTTCTGCCAGTGGGAAAACACCTAATGTTGCCTATAATTGACCTTATTGTTTAATTAGCTGCTTGTTTCCTTTTCTTATTTTGCATTAAAAACACAGAACTCTCATATTTAACTTTATGACAAATTTAGATGCTTAATTTTCTTTTGTTGTTTTCCTATTAGTTTACTACCTCTTGCTCTTGACCTTGCTGCCTTAATTGTATCCTAATTTAATGAAAATTAACAAAGAACAGAATATACAAACTTGAACATCACCTACGTGATGTTAGGTGCTAGTGCTGAATGGCTGCAGTTACTTCAGTGTTAGACTCACTAGTGAGGCCATTAGTACATAATGGCTTAAACAACCTGAGCACCAGGAAAAGCTGAATGCAATCATAATGATGATTTAAAGCCAAAATAAAAATGCTAAATTATCCCAGTGTAACATACATTAATGCATGTTAAATATAAATTAAAAGTTTGTAAATCCAGTTTTATCATTTTTGGACTGACATTTGTAAGTGCCATGGAGGAAGGACAGGCAAGAAATCATCCACCATCCTGGCCAGCAGGCCATAATGGAAGGAGGCGGGAGTGGACACTTCACCTGGCCAGAATGTCTGACAATCTTTATCCCACCTGGAACATAAGAATAATGGATGGACTAGGTGAATGTGGATGCCTGGAGTAGCTCATTCCCCCACACGGCGGGTGGCAGCATTCCTCTGGACTGAATGCAGTTAAGACACCCACAGGGTGGCATGGGAGTGGAACTCAAGAAATGAGGCCCTGTTGGAGTCCCTGGGTACCACCACAGGGCTCTGCCAGGGGAGGGCTGCCCTGGTTGATCTGGAAGTGCTTCAGATGACCTATGACTACTGGGTTCATTTTAAAAGAAGAAGCCCACAGGCTCACCTTGAGGAGTCAGAGTCGGGAGGCAGCAGGTGACATTCAATTGGAGGAAGGAATGAGAGAAGAAACTGATTGGTGGTCATATTCTTGTGTTAATTTTTGGATGACATTTCTGTGGTTTGGGGCTCAGTGGCTCCCCCTTGTAGTTACACATTATAGCAAAGTAACTGGGAGATATCAGCTTGCTTATTTAAGGCTGAAGTTCAATTAAAAGCAGAACTGTTTGGAACAAAAACCTGCAGCCACAGGGGGCCCTCAGGAGAACCACTGCTGTACAGGGTTGGTTCCTGATGTTTGCAGAACTGACTCTGTTACCCTGAAATGTACAAAATGACTTCAAAAATGCACCAGTGGATGGATGTAAAGTGTCATTATTGTACTCAAAATGCTACTATAATGTATATAACATTATTAAACAGAGACCATTAGGATCCAGAAAAGAATTCTAAAAGCAGGTTTCCACAAACTCTTGGAGTTTGAACTGTTTTCATAAGAGGGTCGCTTGCCCATGGGGAAAAATCCTGCTATGTTCATTTATGTCATATTCTGTTCTTTGCTCTTTTGCAGTCTCTGATAAAATTATAAACCACTATTATTAAAGCAATGAAATATCTTTCAAATGCTAAACTTCTCAACTGAGGCATGTTAAACATATTTCTACCTGTTACATATACAAAATCTGTTATATTAACATTCAGAGTTCAACTATGTTTTGAACAACTGCAAAATGTTATTCAGTGAAAAACACAGCTTAGGAGAATGACTTTCAATGTTTAAAAACAAACAGCTGTAATTTTAGGAATGGGTAGTACATTTCTGAGAACAAATAGTATTTTAATAATCAAGTAAAATGGAGTGGATACAAAAACTATTGATCTATTAAAATAAGAACATAAATACCTAACTTATGTTGGATCAAGGGTGATAGAAGGACCGGGGAGACAACCGGTCAGGGCTACTTTTTCTCCAGACATATTAGGTCGCAGCATCCTGCTACCAGTATGGACGCCTACAAGACATGCTGCAAACTGTAACCCATGGGGCAGCTTTGTTGGGTTCCGGAGTTGCCGCCAGAGGGTGCTGTGGGGATTTGTGATCCCTAATTTTGGGGACTTCCACTCAACCCATAAGTACTTCTATCTGACTATGCCCTAGCACCAGAAGTACTCCAGTGTCTCAGATAAAGGAAGCTGCTTGACCTCATCCAGGTGAGTCAGAGTCAGGAGAGGAGCTGGACAACAATCGCCCGGGAGAAATGGAGGAATAAGACAGAGACAGTAAGTTAGAAAGGAAAAGAGAACATTTGTGGTTACACAACATAAAAGAAGCTTTTTGTAAGGTATTTTGGAAAATAAACTTTTTTTTTTTATTGTACCAGGACTTGTGTCATTTTGGTTGTGTTTAGGGTGCTGCAACGGCCCCTACTGACCACGCTTATTATAAATATGATGGTGTAGCCCACAGCACCAATGGCACTGCCACGAAAACAAGTCTAGATAGTGTACAAATACACACTCCTATTATTAGTACTCCAAAGATAGTGAGGGAGGGAGGGAAAGGTAGAGATTATTGGGGAAGAATAATAAACTGCAGGTATAAAAAAGTAAACTGCAAAATTTAACATTTTTAATCTGAAAATCTAAATATATGATGATTAAATGGGGACAACATGTTATTGCTTGGATAACTGGGAGGAGTTGGATGCTGAGGAAGAGGAAACTGTTGATTCTATTTTGCTTTTTTTTTGTTTAGTATGAATACAGCAAAGTTATAAACAAAATGTATTTTTAAAACATAACTCAACTGTTAGTGTGTATTGTGGTTTAAAGAAAACTTATAACGAAAATGAAGAAGATGTAACATAGGGCTACTCCTAACTGTTTTGCAACATAAAACTGGTAACTGTTCTATTTGTTTATTCGTAAATACTTCACATTTGCTAAACTTGTACTATTTTATATCTATACTGTATTATTTTGCATAGTTGTTATATCTATTTGAGTTAACTGTTGAACTTTGTAAATGTTTTGTTCAAGAAATTGTTGTATTTGTATAGTGGTTTGCACAGTGTCAGGTTAATGGTGGGTTGAAATTGTGTTGTCTTGAGTTGGACATATCTTATACAGAGTGAGCCAAAAAGAAGTACCACATTTCAAACATTTATTCTACAAAATGCTACAAGATAAAATAAATTCCATTATGACACAAGAAAAGGTATACAAAATAGATGTTTTTCACTGTGTTTAAAAAATGATGTCTTCAAGGTGGTGGCCATCATTAGTGAGACACTCTTCGAAACGATTTCTGAACACTCGCAGGACTCATTTGGCCATTTAAAGGGGAATAGCGGCAATTTTGTGGCGACTATCGTCCATGAAGTCTTCAAGGTTTTGAGGTTGGTGTATGTATACCTTCAACTTGAGATAACCCCACAAAAAGAAATCGCTTGGAGCGAGATCAGGTGAACGTGAAGGCCACCCAACATCGCCATGCAGGGAAGTCAGCTTCCAAGAAAACATCTCCCATAAAACGTGCATGGATCTCTGCGCTGTATGAGCTGCTGCACCATTCTGTTGAAACCAGGCATCCATGACATCCATTTCTTCCAGTTGTGGCTGCAAAAAGTTCTCTAGCATTTCAATGTATCGTTCTGAATTGACAGTGACTGTTGCCCCCCCCCCCAAGAAAGTAAGGACCTACAATGCCAAATCCTAGAATGGCACACCAAACTGTAACATGCTCACTGTGCTAGGGTCTCTGATGTTCACAAGGGTTGGTTTGCAGCCCAATAGTGTAAGTTTTGCTTATTTACACAACCATTTAAATGGAAATGTGCCTCACTGCTGCACATGATGATGGCATCTTGATGAACGGTTTGCAGAATGTTTGTGCACAACTCTCCACGGTTCTCCCAGTCTCTCTCAGTGAGTTCCTGCGATACCATCATTTTGTATGGATGGAGATTAAGGTCTGCATGCAAAATCCTCTCCAAAGACATGTTGGAAATGCCTAAGGCAGAAGCATGTTTGTGTGCTGAACATCTAGGAGACTGAAAAATTGATGCCGTTAAAGCTTGAATGTTTTCAGGCATTCGTAAAGTCCGAGGATGGCCTAGAGATTTTCTGTTCAATGTTTTATTTTTAAATTAGTCACCCACTGAAGAATTGTTTTCCGATTTAGGATGTCACCGTTAGGAGGAATGCTGAAGTGTGTTCAGAAGGCGCATTGCGTAGTAATGATGGATTCATTGGTTTTGAAGAACACTTCGACAGCGAAAGCATGGTGCGCACCAGACCAAGGCATGTTGCCGACAGAAAACTACAATGGATTGCCCATCAAAGAACCCCCACCACAACCCACTCGGCTGCCTCTACCTCGCACAATGACCTTGAGAAATGTGGTACTTCATTTTGGCTCACCCTGTATTTCATGTTTGCACCTAACCAAAATCAATTATGGTATGTTTCACATGCTAGCAATAAAGTGATTCTGAAAATGCTGTATTTGCCCTTGGTTTTTTTTTTTGACTCTGTAATTTATGTGGAAACTATATGATTTCTCTTGTAGTGCACTGCACAAACCAGGTTTTATTCTAAAGTGCACTGTATGTGACTCATAATGTGTTCCGTCATGCTACTCTGTTATGATGTGTCCCTGTTAGTTATACAGTATGAGTACCTTTGCTCTGTTTATAATGTAACAAAGAACTCTGTTGCCAACCATGATATTGAGAGATGATACTATAATACTATCATTCTCTTTTTAAATGTTATGATACCTATGACATAAAATATCCTCTCTGTGATTCTTTTTTATATGAAAACTTATAGAACTCTATGGGACATGCATACAGATCTATCCAGTAACAGCCCAGTAGCCTGATTTTTTTTTTACTTTCTGGTTGTCAGTTTTCTCCTTTCTAAATAATGCTATGTTAAGCTAAGACTGCTGTGTGCACTCACACACACACACACACAATTCTGGAAAATACACAGTAACTTGAGTTTGTGTGCACATGATCAGATGTACCGGGTTGTCAAGCTAATATTCTCCACTATTGCTAACATTCATCCTGGACTCCAACTATTGCATTATTAAGGGGTGTCTGTATCATCATGTACTGTATGTGCAAGAGAGTAATGCTGGAACAAGGGTTTGTAAATATGCACTTCATGTATTATTTGCAGAATCAATCATTAATACATTTCTCATTTGTTAAAAAACACATATACTTAATACTGCAAAAACTTTAATGACCACCAAGACAACTGAATTGAGTCCCAAACAGACAATAAGATTATACCCTAAAACTGGCTGAATTTATTTCACCAATCAAACAGGGCTGAGTCAAGTACCCATGCAGGTCTCTTCCCGTTGATGAGAGCCACAGGGGAACGCCTCCAAAGTTACAAACATGGCCAGAAAATAATACTGGGCTGGCCTATATACTCTGTATTCCTTTTTAAGGACCTGCACCCTTACCAAAACTGGTATTCACCCCTCTCACCTTCTTCCTCCTCTGCACCATTAGCATTCTGAGCCAGTAATGGATCGTCCATAAATGAGTCAGCCCTTTAACACTTAGACACCGTACATGCCTGAAGGGCCCTTTTTTAAATGAACACACTGAAATTAGATCACTTCTGAATTGACTCTTTCTGTGATTTTTAACTCTTATAACTGTTTTTTTTTAAATCTCAATTTTAATTATTACCTCATTTTAAAGTTTGGCTGCACCTCTTCTCAAAGTGCTTTCCAGCAATACCCTCACAACTGCTGAAGAACCAGTGACATAAAGAATACAATTAACATAGTTCATTTCAATAAGCACCTTTCCAATTAAACACCACCCCAGTATTTTAGTGATAATAATTTTAATTTAACTTGGCACAGGGGAGCTTGGGTTAACACCGCTACCTCAGGACAGCGTTTGAAACTTGGCCCAGTCAATGTCTGAGAGAAGTTTGCATTTACTTCCTAATATGGTTTGTAACAATAGCGCCTTCTTGCGCCCAACCCGGCACAGACTCACACGGAGGCACGTATAAAAAATAACACAAAAGTTTATTTTTCATCACCTGTGGGGCACGTCTTCCCTGTGAACCCCACAGGCACAACACCGTCCCAAATAAAGCACAAAAGTAACACAAATACGCCCTTCTGGCACCACCACTCCTCCCTTGAAGCTTTGTCCTCTCTTCCCGACTCTTGTCCCTGAGTGCCGGTGGCTGGTCCCTTTTATAGCCCACCCAGAAGTGTTGCACCTCTGGGTGGGGGTGAAGATTTGTCCAGCTGGGCTCCGGAATCCATGAAGCAACCCCTGGCGGACACCCCAGCTCCCAACTGGGCTGTGGAGGACTCCGTCTCCCATGGAGCGCTGCGGGATGTTGAGACACCACCGTCGTCCAGGGAGGCTGCCACCAAGAGTCCTGGGGGAGGTATTGACCTGCCTGTGGTTGCTCCCCCGGAACATATGTTGAAGGGGCGTCTCGGCCGGTCATAGGACCCGGCTGTCCGCCACAGGTTACATTGACAGATCTCTTAATACTCTGATTTTCCTCCCACTTCCTAAAAACATGTAAGTTAGGTTAGTTGGTAGCTTAGTATGACTGATAGTGGATGTCTTATGTTTTAAA
Organism: Polypterus bichir lapradei; assembly: GCA_026402145.1. Classification (NCBI taxonomy): domain Eukaryota; kingdom Metazoa; phylum Chordata; class Cladistia; order Polypteriformes; family Polypteridae; genus Polypterus; species Polypterus bichir. The sequence continues at coordinate 50,323,245 of JANRMT010062792.1, forward strand.
ATGCCCTTTGATGGATTAGCACACTGAACAAAGTTAGTTCCTGCATAGCACCCAATACTGCAGGGAGAGTCCCCGGCCTTCTCTAGATGTATGCTTGGGTTAAGCATGTTTGATGAATTGAGGATTTCATTCTAATTTAAATATTTCTATGTTTACAGCATAGGTGAGTTACATATCATGCTGAGTGCCAAACGCAAAGCAGGTGGAGGAATTGAACTTGTAAAACTATTAATTAGTGCATTTAACACATACAGTACATGCATTTTACAAACTTGTATTAAGAACATGAGTTTCTTTTTTATTTGTGATAATATGGAAACTCAATTTTAGTATTCTATTAATTCAAACAGATGTTTTTTTATAGGAGCACAGTGCTGTCTTTTCAAAAAAAAAAAAGATGATTTATAACTTATCTAAAGTCTGTAATGTCTATGTCTTGTCATTTCAGTCCTTACTTACAGCATAATCATTAGTTTGAATAATCCATACAAAATTACCTTATAATTGTTTAGCATGAAGATAATTAAAAAACTGACCTTGACTTGTATTTGTTGATTCTGATGATGACATATAGGAAGATGTAATTTTTGATAAGTGTGTTTCTTTCTCTGTTATGGACTGATCTGTATTTCTGAAAGTTGATGTCTCGATGTGAGCTTGAGTTGAATTTGACTTTTCTTTCTCCTCAGTTATAGCTTCTGCTGTTGAAACGTCAAATGTGGTTGCTTCTTGGACAGGATCTGTTACCGTAGCTCTAAATGTTTGTGAGTACTCCTTATCTTCAGAACAAAAAAAGAATTATAGTTTATATCTGGAAATTGACCAATGAGATTTGCTCTTAGTGCAGTAGCTGTATTACCACAATTAATAGTTGTTTCTGGGACAGTTTATATTTAAATGAATGACTTTAATCGTTGTATTCATTATGCCACAGCCCAGTGCTCAAATAAGATTTGCAAGCATGGCTTGTTTACTTTCTCTATCAATAATAATGAAGAATAAATAAATTGTCATCAATAACCAGCTCTCTCAAATAGTTAATTTTTTATACCAATTATTCTTTATAATGAACCTTTACTAGAGTTTTACCCACTTTTATGGTAAGATTTTCAATTCAGTATTTATTTTAAAAGAAAAACTGAAATTATTCCAGGCAGCAAATACAATCACCCTATAAAAATGAATAGACTCTAATTAAGATGTAAATCAAACCTTTTCTGTTTTTATGAATGTGCTTAATTTAATTACACGATGGATCCTGATTTGCCATCTTCAACTTTCTAGCAGTGATACACTTATTAATCTGACAGCAACCATAAGCCTTTGGTCTCTGAAAACAGGCACCTTTACAATGTTCAGAATTGCTGAAAATTGTAAAAGTACAAATAGTAGGAAATATTATTTGTCAATAATAAAGTTATTGAAAAAACATATTTAACTTGTTTATGAAGCTTAAAGCTATATATGTTATGACAGTGTTTATTAAAGAAAAAACATGGCTGCTATACACATATCTGCAGTAAACATGAAGGTGCCTTTAGTTTTAATATTGTGCTGTGCACCAAAGGGACATTGTTGTTATGCTTGAAATTTTATAAATTAATGCATTTTTCTTTGGGAGATGACAATTTTATGCTGCAATTTTGAAACATGTACAATTCAGTGTCACTTTTCTTGTCCAGTTGTATTTTGATTGGGGACTTGTTATTTTAACTTTGTGTTTTGAAAATACTGAGATGCCATCTTGTTTAGTGGGCGACACTACTTCAGGTGTTCACTGCCACAATGCTACAAATTGCTGTTAAAGGATGCATTTCGAGCTCCACATATCCCTCTCTGTCCAACTTTATGGACTCAACCTTTCACATGTGCTTCTCTGTAAATCTTTCTGGTAAAAATGAATTTTTGGCTTGGTTTTCAAAGGCCTTGATGCTGGTTTGTGTACTTGGCTTTTCCGCACAATCAGTAGATTCCTGGTTTAGACTCATACTAGCCTCCTGTTAAAGATTACATCTCCTAGCCCTTTATTCTCTTTTGTCATTGTGACCTGACAATTACACCATGGCAGAACAACAATAGCTTATTGATTTATCTTACAGTCACCTAATGGCACAGCAAATTCAAACATGTTTTTCACAATGCTAGCTAAAATGATATTTTCCTTTTCCACTATTGGTTCACTTTTCACTGTAAGCACTCTTAGATATCTGTAAAATATCTGTATTGGTGTTTTAAAATAGAGACAATATAAACACTTACTGTCTGCTTTGATAGCCTACAATATACTTTGAGTGTTGCATGTATATTTCTTAAGGCAGCCTAGTGTTTTCTCATTAATGTATATTATTCAGTAATTATCTACAGTATTATTTTTTGCAGCCTGATTTTTTTCTGTTTGGACCTTATTATTGTCTGTTTTTTTTATTTATATTTTCAGAGGACATTACTTTTTCCTTTGTTTATGTTGAACTATTTACTGGAATATTTAAGATGGCACCGGAAACAAAGTTTTACATTCATTTTAAGTATAACGTATTATCCCAAGAGTGGATGCACAATCAAATGGAGATACATTTTCAGATAACCTTTATTTAACTGCTATAACCATCTTACAAACACTTGACACTATTGCCAAACATTCATCTTATTATCAGAATTACAAAATTAGAATATGTCCTTTTACAATGAATTTTTTTAAGTTTAAATAAATAGGAAACGTTTCTTTATTTTTAATGAAGTGAATGTATCTGTGCAGTACCTAAAAATTGTCCCTGTTCTATTGACTATAACTTGAAAGACATAACCTGGGAAAAAAAGTGCCATTACAAAGTTGTCACTATATTCTAGAGCAATCAGCCTGGAATATGTATCTTTAAGTATTATTTTAGTAACATTTCACTACAACAGTTAACAGAATACCAAGACATACTCAATGGTGTTTCAGCCTGTGGCTCCATAGGTGAAGTAAGTTTGGGAGTATTTGCTGTTGCTGTCCTTTCATTCTTTGTCCAATCTGTTGTTGTAACTGTGTCAGTAGTAGGATTAGGTGTTTTGTGCTTAGTTGCCTCCAATGATGGTGTAGTAGGGGAGGCACTTGCCCTCCACGTACTATGTTCAATGAACACAGTCATTTCAGTGCTTGTTTCTCTTTCTTTCGCCTTTGATGTTGTGTTAGCCACAGACCCTATTTATCCAGTCACAAATAAAAACAAAACAAAGTTTATAAAGAAAGCACAAATGCTGAATATAAAAGCAAAATTGTACAAAGTGTTAACAATGACCAATGTTATTTTCTGTACAGCTCACAAAAAAACTACAAGTGTATTATTTCTTTATTACATACAATATTTTAAAAAGTTTCTGTTTCTTATCTCACTTTATAAGATATACAGAATACATAAATAAAATGACAAAAACAAATAAAAAGGGTTACAAATTCTAATGAAAGCAGGTGCTTCTATGTAGGTGTTATCATTGAGACAGTTAAGCAATTAAAACTCATCAAGCAAAACGAAAATGCGTGGCAGAACAGGCTATTCAGAATGCTGGCTACCATGAGTTGAATGGAGAAATCTTGAGAGCTGATTGTTAGAGCTCATTTCAGGAGCTTCAGTGATGAAGCCTTAAGGTTTGCTAATGTTTCTTATTCAGTCTCTTGGGTGATGCTAGCATTACAGTTAGGGAAAATGATATGATCATCTAGGAGCAATCAAAACATTAACACCTTGTCTAAGATATCCATCAAAATTTCAATTTAATTTGGAAGCTGGTGATTTCATTAAAAATAACCCATTGAGAACTCTACAGAGAAGGAGATAATTGTTGTGCTGTAGTGCATACAAATACACGTAATCCTTGCCTCAGTTTACATACATCACAACTAGTGCTGTATTTGTTCTCCAGCTTATCCTTATGTCAATTTTCAAGAACTGTGTTTCCTTTGCTGAGCTCAGACCTGTATTTCTTGTATGGTTTCAATATAAATGTGCTCCTGCCTTATGTCAATTACAAAAGTTATTGGTAACCAATGTTTTCGTATTCTGGAATATGTAGATTAATTTTGTAGGCATGCAGTACACACACATTTGTATTTATGAATTTGTTTATGACTGTTGCATACACATTTAGATCTGATGTCCCTATGTACAGAATCAAAACAATTTTTTTGTTTTTGCCAAAACAAAACACTTTTCTTATTGGCTCCTGTGTCTGGCCCCTTACCAAGATTATATAGAAAGGATCTGATTTATAGCAGATTGTGTTCACTTCACTTCTGGCTAGAAACCTGGAGTGCAAATAAAAGTATAACCTTTGTGAACAACTAGAATACCTTTTGGGAAAAGCCTGGATTTTTTCAAGAGAAATGGTATTCATCCTAACTAGTGGGGATCTTTTGTTTTATTCCAAACTATGGCAGCAAAACTGCCTGGCTAACTGATCATAGTACCATCCAGGCCACAGTCTTGTGATCTTAAATCACAGGCTGTTGTTTATCCCACCTGTTACTATCCTATAGCTGTTACCCATAATCCCTGTTGTGGGGGATCTTATAAATTTAGTCTTGATGGAAACCTTAAACCAACCAAAAAATAATTTGATCAAGAGATAAAATCAGATCCTCCACCAGGATAACCTATAATATCAACTTAATTCAAATTAAAACAAAAAATGCATCACCAGTTCAGAAACACCTACGGAGTTTTAAATGCTGCTTGTTAAAACATTCCCTCTATTGGAAGTAAAGCTGCTTTGGTAAATGATATTATATTAAGTACAAAATCTGATCTGTGTCTTTTCACTGAAACTTGGCTTAATAAATCTGATACTGTTCTAGCTGAGCCATCACCAGATGCATAAATGTTACTTTATAAATCTAGAGATCCTAGTTGAGGAGGTGGGCTTGGAATAATTCATTAAGACAAAATGTAGTTTACTTCTAAAAATGTAGGCGACAGCCTACGAGGCACTCATTTTAAATATTAAAACAGATTCAATTGTAGTGCTAGTCTACAGACCACCAGGGCAACTCATAATCATAACCACACATTAGATTTAATTATAACTCAAAGAGTTGGAATTCAAAATTAAATATTACTCCATTAAACTAAGTTATTTTGGTCAGTACTTAATCACATTTGATTTGGTTCTGCCCTTACCAATACATTCACAGATTAAAACAAAGATAGTGCAATGTCTAAATTGTAATCTTGCTTCAAAATTTATAGATATTTTAAGTAAGTCAAGTGTAATTGTGCAAAACAATTTAGATCAGGTAACATCAAATTATAATATGACTTTGAGAAAAGCTTTGGATACAGTGGTCCCTTTTATAGTTTGAATATTTGCAGCCCAGTAATAAAATTGAAAGTTTTGTAGTGCCATGCCAACTTCTGCTTCAGTCTTTGTAGAGTCGCCCTTTTGAATGTGAGATGTCTTGAATTCTAAATAAATGAAGTTATAAATGAGTCTAATTTGTTAAAGAATGTTTTGTTAATATATATAGGAATGCTCTGAAATAGAAAAAAATCTTGACAATATTCATTTTCCCTGGTAATGTGAGATGGAATATATACTATCTGTTCACATCTTGTTTGATTTTTTCCAAGCTGACAGCAAAATTGTGTTGTGATGAAAATGTGAGCTGCTTTTCAACTTAATGCAAGAGTTCGTGATATCGTAAATTTTCTTAGCAAAAAGCAATATTGTAAATAAAAAGTAGAAACCACTCCAGAACACAAAATCGTGATCAATATTCTGACAACATTCCTCGAACAACCACCTGCTACATCATATACACAATATTGCTTTCTTCTGAAATGTTGACGCTGAATGTGCCAAACATATTGTGAAGGCAATGATACCTTTTAAAATTGCAATAGATGGAATGTCAGAAAGAAAAGCTTCCATAACGTCAATTGTGGTAACTTTACATTCTTAGCTCATTCAGAGCATTAGTTTTAACTTGCATAAACTCATGTGAGTGGATCATCACTACAAAGATCAATTCATATTCAGTCCCATTTCTTACAAAATAAAGATTGCTGATCTTTGATGAAATTACAGTTGTGTTATTGATGTGTGAAGCATTAAACAAAAAATAACAAGTAGGTATTATATAAATATTAACATTAAAAAATACATGTACTTATTTCTCTTTACTGTATGAAATATACTCTGAATTGCTGCATGACTAGTAACATCCAGTCAACTGCCACTGGTATTAATTATAGCTTTTTAAAAGCAGACCTAATATGTTGTCTCATACTTAATTTTCTCTTCCTTAAAAAATAATAAACATAATTATAAACAAAATTGTCAACAAATATTATTGTTTTCCATTATTCATATACATTTTACAGCCTCTAACTAGAGGTCTTCATGGGACTTATGGGGACTGCATGGGGTTATCCTTGATTTCGATCTTTATTTTAATAAACAGATTTCGTCCATTGTTAGGAGCTGCTTTTTTCAGCTTAGACTGCTTACTAGAGTCAAACTGTTTCTGGGGCACTCTGATTTGAAGAAGGTATGCCATGCTTTTATTATATCGCACCTTGGTTATTGTAATTCACTTTATTCTGGAATCAGTAAATTTCATCTTTCTCGGCTACAGATGGATCAGAATGCTGCTGCTCGTTTTCTTACTGGGTCTCAGAACGTTGTGTCCATTACTCCAATTCTGTCCTCTCTTCATTGGCTCCCAGTTGAATTTAGGATTCATTTTAAAATTTTACTTTTGGTTTATAAATTGCTAAATGATGTTGCCCCATCCTATCTGGCTGAGTTGCTGATTCCATATATACACCAGTCCGCTCTTTACGTTCCTCTCAACAGCAATTGTTGGTTGTGCCAAAGTCTAAGATGAAGACAAGGGGTGATTGTGCCTTTGTAGTACTAGCACCAAAGTTATGGAATGCTCTGCCAATTGAAATTAGGTTAGCTTCTTCAACTCAAATGTTTAAATCTAGACTTAAAAGACACTTGTTTTCGATTGCTTTTAACTGTATATGAGTAAAACTGCGATCAATTTTATTAAAAATGTATTAATATTTTCATATCCATTGTTTTTCTGTAAATTGTTTATCTTCTATTCGGTTCTTTTAGTATTTATGTAATTTTTGTACTTTGTTTACTGATTTATTATTGATATTTTTTGATTTTATTGTACAGCACATTGGTTTACATTTATGGTGTTTTAAAATTGTGCTTTATAAATAAATTTTGATTTGATTTTTGACTGATCTTTTAAGTCTACTTCCACCAGATTTTTAAACTGTCTTCTCTCGCTATCACATGATCCCACAGTACCCTTGTAGGGAATAATGTATGTGCTGTATTATATCTATAGCAAACCACAAATGAATGTGGTTTAAATGTGGATGGGAACAATTAAATGATTTGGTGAATGTAACCTTTCTAAACCAATCCAACACCTCATAAAGGCAGAGCTCAAAATATGGACAGTGATTTAAATAGCAAAGCACAATGGTGCTCTTCTCAATATCAACCAATGGATAGCAAGCATGTGGTTGCAATGGATAAACTGCCTATGGATGAAAAGTCTTCCCAAAACACACAGAATGCACTACATACATTAAAAATAAACACTGAAAGGGTAAAACCATTCTGTAAAAGCTGAATACTTTAGCATTTGAAGGCATCACTGAATTAGTGGTAAAAGTGAATGATGCATTGCCACAAGCTGTAAGTGATCTCTGTCACACACAGTTATGATGATGCAATCTGAGTAAAGGTGAGGTTGAAAGAATTTCTAGCTATGTCAAAGAAAAGATGAACTGTAGAATGTGCAATCAGCGTAAATGGTGTGTCATCTCAAGCAGTTAAAAGGAGAATTTGAAAATTCTTCTTTTAAACAAGGTAGCTCTGTAGTTAATACACCCAAAACAGTAAATGTGCCTAATAATTCTGATACCAGTTGAACCATGGGCATTCCAATGTAAACAAATAACTAAAGCAAGTAAAGCTACTGTCTGATCGTAAAATGCCATTACCAATGTAAACATGCAATACCAAAATATATACAGAACACAATCCTGAATCAAATGTTATAAAAAAAAATGACCATACAATGCATTTTGTTTGCCAAGAAATTGTTGCTTCACTTCAGTTTTTGGTTGTGCTCCAAAAGTTTACAGTGCTCAGACTAGGGGAAATTGTGATCAAGTTTGTGGAAAGAATTCCTGTGAGCTTAGTGGCCTTTGTAGTGGTGGATTTTGTCCCTCTTCACTTACTATGATTATAGACAATTGTCCCCAGCTGTGTATTCTTGCTCCAAGAGTCATGTCTGGCCCTGCGAGACTACTCCCACACAGGAGAAAGAGAAGCGAGGTAGCTGTCAATTTGCACCATTCAGATTCAGCAAAAATGCAATTAATTTCAAACAGCTGAAATGCCTGATATGATAGCACATCGATTTTAAGGTCAGTTCTCACTTTTGACGCTAAAGTACTACAGATGACTTGAAACCTAAAACAGACCAATAATTTTCAGGTCTTCACTTATTCTTAGGTTTCCTTCTAAAAACTTTATTAAAACAGATAGAGCACACTGAATACACACAGGTATAAATGGAAACAAGCTAGATGGAGAACTGCTGGTCAATTTATCACTTGCATCTTATTGCTAATAATCAGCAACTAAAACAGTGAATGCAACTGTTTAAGAGTAAAATAATTAAAGGTTCAAAAACTTAACAAGCCAGACAACTAAAATGATGCAGAAAAATGTCACTTAAGCAATAAGTGCTTCATCAGCAATAAATGACTTCTCATGAAACAACTGGACTGGAACAAACACCTTTAGCCACTGTGGCCCTCCAGGTCTAATGTTCCTCACCTCTTAAATCGCAAATCAATTAGATAAAGTTAATAAACAGCAAAAACTGGTCACTAATTAAGAAAATTGTCAAAATGAAAATCTGTAGTCACTGTGACCCTCTAGGATCAGAGTTGGGCACTCCTGCTTTAAACAGATATTCTAGATGGTATGATTCTGGTAATGGATGAATAAATCATAATACTTGTAAATATAATAAAAATCTGAAATACTCTTGAGGCTAATAGGTCCAGTATTTAATAAAAAGACATTTACTCTGTGCTTTGACACCTGTACTGGTCTGTCATGGCTCATGATTAGCTGTTCTTCACACACATTCTCTAATCTGGATAACTCAATGCTCCTCATTACGCTGTTCCAAAAGTACTATTTGTCAGTAGGTGTAAAGCACAATTGAACAACATACAGTAGAACGTCCTTCATAATACTGCCAATCAAAATCTCTGGGTGCTGTGCCCAGTGCCCACTAGTGCCAATAGTATGCCCCTGCACAACAGCGATTGCTATAATGAAAAATTCAGCCCCTTGTACGTTGTTTGTAGCATAATTTTTTGATTGAAATGGTATTTTTAATGAATTTAATATTTTAAAAACAAATAGCATTGACTGTTGTAATGTATTTGATGAGAATTGTGTGCCTCTTGATGATAAAGAGACTTCATGAATCTGATCTTATCCAGTTATTTCTAATTTAGCAAACAAAGTCTGTGTATCCCAGGGACACGTGTACCTACAAAGTAGTGCTCAGTAAGTTGGCGACATTATTACTGCACAGATAAGTGCTCTAACAACAAAACATGTGGATCAAGTTGTTCATTCAAAAAAAACTCAAAATCAAACTAAACTTAGATAGCTAAACATATAACTTCAAATGTTTAAAATAAATATCAGTTATATTGTAAGTCTGATGTGCTCTTCTGTGTCATACGGTAATGTATTGTTTCTTACTGTATTGTGATATGTGAAGTTACTGCCAATACCCAGCCCTACTATGTGGACATGCCAATAAATGGGAACTTGAAATACTCATGCTTCACTGATGGGGACATTGTCTTCCTAAAGTGTAACACTACCACCATAAAAGAAATGTGCCACTCTGAATTGCCATCAACTTATTGTTATTCACTTTTCCTCTGAGTGACTGGAGAAATACCAGAAATATGTGACATAGGCAATAACAGAGCCATTAACATTGTGAAGCAAGCATTACTTTCTGTAGACATTCATTGGTGTGTGCCATACGTGTATTATTTCAGATGACTTAACTGAAAATATCAGTTATTGCCATACTGCATGATCCTGTTGTGAATGTCTTCCAGATGGAAGAGAAATTCACGGAAATTATTTTTAGCATGTCACTAGGAAACAAAGATGGTAAAGGTAGACACAGAATCAGAGTTTATCAGACAGAAGTCAGTATGCTACATAGAAGATCTAATTACAGCTGATACATATGAGCTGAAAAGAAATAATTAATGTCGACAATAACGTTAAAACCAGACAAGCGAGCACTAACAAAACCTTTTTAGAAAAACAAACACAAAGTTCCCAGGAATTTATCCCAAAGGAAAGATGACAGGTTCATCATGCTGCCATCTTAAATAAGGTGATGATATGACATGACATCACATGCAACAATGCTGTGAATCAAGTGGAACCAACATTGTTGCCTAAAAGAAAACAGTTACTGTCACTGTGACACCCAGTGTAATGGCAAAGTTGGCACCAGACTACACAATGGGCGTCTTGTAGTTCGGGAGCGACCGGGATCAGACTTGATTGAAGTCAGACATGGAGACACGGACACAAAAAATTATTAATTATATGGTATTTCCAAAACAAAAATGGGTTTTATTTACAGGTTCAGCAAAACACAAAAATAATGCCCCAATTAAAAATAGTGAGCAATATATACAGTGAATTTTCCAGTCTCAAAATAAAAAATAGACAAACTGTATATACACAAAACTGTAGTCCTCCTAAAGTAAAAAAAAGTAGGAAGAAACTACACACAATGTACGTCACAAAATCCACAAAAAATATTTACAAGGAAAAAAAGTGTATATACAGGAAAAACAAAAAGTGCACCTCAAACCCAAACTATAACATATCTACACCACAACAATACTACATCTAGAAGATATCAATATAAAAAAATTTACAAAAATAAGCACAAGCCACTGTTTGGTACACTAAATGAATTCGCTATACCAATCATGCTATACACTCCACCGAGTCTAATGACAATCCCTTGAGGGAGGAAGTGACTCTTACAGTCGGGGAACAAATCTTCAGCCAATCCTGCGACACGCTGTTCTCTTCCACCTATAGCGGCTGACGCAGGTGCATTCTGCACAGGTGCTCCTCTCATTCATTGCAATTGATGTATTAAATAGGCCTAGTGGCCTCATGTGTGAGCAAGCGCGACCTTGAGTGCATCCCAATGCACTCCCCTTGGAAGAGCTAATACATACTACAAAAGTTAGTTACTTCTTCCTTGGGGATCTCCTTCTCACACTAATGCATGCACAAATTTAACTAAACACTTCGCATCTTTTCTTTTGCTAACGACAGGGGCTAAAGAGACGCTCATCTTTATGATGGGATACACGCAAAGTCCTCCTGCAGGCCTGACCTGGAGGCATGGCCAACCTGTCACCGGTGTCGCACTGCGTGAACATACCGAAGCCAAAGTAAAATAGCCACGAAAGCATACCCTGCACTTTAACGACTTAAACAGGTAAGTGTTTTAACTTCTATTTTGCAAAAGTCAACTTTACCATATTCTTAGGACTTTTCCCTTATAAAGTGGTAATGCCTGGTAGGCGAAGTACCACAATTACATCAGAAAAACACAAAATGGTGGTCACCGCAGGATAAAATACCAATACAAAATGGTGGCATAATAATATCACCATCATAGCAATAATCAATAACCAAAAAGAACAAGCTCTGATAAAAAAAAAAAAAACTATGGCCAAAAATAAAATACATGTATAAAAACCCCAAATCATGACAGATCTATCTTTTAGGTGTGTGAAATAATGAGGGTCTTTAAATGTATTTATATCCATAGGTAACATTTTATAAACCTGTACCAATCAGTTACCTGGGTGTTGTACGTTTAATATCTCAGAATCTGTGTTCCCTATTTTCTACAGAAGTCAACAGTTATTCACATTAAAAAGAAAACATAATTGGGCTGCCTTAATGATTATGATATACAGATGCTATGACATGTTAAGCAAAATATTCCTGATAGTTTGAACTGCCATCATGTTTGCTTACTGTCCAATAGGTTCACAGAAGATGGCATATACTTTGCACTTCATACCACCCTGGCACACCAGGATAATAAAAATTGTTATGACACATTACACACATGGAGCATGTGGTGCATAGATTACAACTAAGCATTTAACAGTGTTAAACTGTGAAAACCAATCAAAAATATTGCCGGACTTGGGACTCAGTGCCAGCTACTACAACTGGATTTTGGACTTTTATTACTCGCAGATCCTTAAATGTGCAGATTGACTCCTGCTATACTCCTTGTACACCTATGACTGTGTGGCCAAAAACAACTCCAACTCCATCAATGCATTTGCTGATAATAATGCCTTTGGAGGTTTGATCACTAACAAAGATGGCTTACAGACTGACTTCTGACACATTCAGCACTCCCATCTACACTGAAGGGGATGCTGTGCAGAGGGTAAGCATCTTTACTGCATTGACCACTACTCACATCATGAAGTGGAATCAACACATCTCAGCTATAGGAGTTCAAAGCAAGAAGAATTTTAAAACAGCGTGAATTTGTGCAAAGACTTCCATATTACATAAATAATGTAAAAAATTAAAAACGTTTCAATGAACACATCCAATCTGCAAATATCGAGTGCTTCATTTTGCTAGGAGCAATGAATGCTTAACTAGTGCAATGACTGAAATGAAAGAAAGTTGCACCATTTTGAAATAAACTGCATTTTCAAACAATGTGCTTCCTTTTATTCTACACATCTATGAAAATAAATGAGTGTACAACCTAAATACAACACATATTACCGACAGAAAATTCATTAATGAAAATTAGCTGTAATAGAAAGTAATATTTGTACCCTTAAATAAGTGAAGTTCACAACCTATTATTTACTTGCTTTTACAGGATTATGAAACCAAAATCCTACAGCTGATCCAAGCAGTCAATCATGAAAGCACATTTTGGTTATGTATGTTATATTTTGTCCAGGGTTTGTTCCCTAGCTTAACTAAATTTTTCATTTTTTGTTATTTTTGTTGTTTTGAATTGTTATTTTTCATGTTTTTATATTTTTTATTAATAGTGAAATTTAAATGATATTTATTTTTTATGTACTGAGTATCCAAATTGTTTTCTTTTGTTCCTTGAGTTCTGTGGGTGGAACCCTAAGTAATGGGTTCACCCAGACATCACTGCTGCTGCAACTGTCCTTTGCCTTTATATTCCAGTGGAAGAGATGACCCTAGTAGAGGTTTACTGAAGTTGTAGAATGCAGTTGATTATGAATATTGTTTGGATTTTTTCTGATTTATGAATTTTTGCTTCTATTTTGGGGAGTCTGTTAAGTGGATTACAATACCAACTTGTTAAGCTTTGGGTTGCCTTTTCAGGCAAACCCGTTTTTTCCTTATTTTGCCTTTCCATTGCCATTTTTTTTATTTATATACACCACCAGTCACTGTTTTTTCCTTATTTTGCCTTTCCTTTCCCATTTTTGTTCTTTTTTATTTATATATGCTACTGATCAAAAGTTTTAGAACACTTGAATTTTTCCGAATATTCTTCAAATTTAATCAGTTCAAATGCAATGAATTACTGGAAATTGTGAAAAGGTAAGCAGTAAACTGCCAGATGTTTAAATTTAAAGTTTAGGTTAGCAAAAACTGAAAAAACAGAAATTTCTGAATATTACAAAACAGGCCATCTTCAGGGAAAAACTATTAGGTTATAACCTACAGATGTTCTGCAGGAATTAAAGTAAATTAAGCCTTGCAAAACAATTTGCACAGGTGTCCCAACTTCTGCTGATTACTTTGAAATCCCCTGTCTGTCTTAAAGCAGAGTTGGAACAGACTGTGTTACTGCACCCTCTGAAGTAATACTTGGACAATATTACACTGGCATTGAACAAATAAAAAATGGGACATAAAAAAATAAGCCAAGGAATCATTAAGTGTACAAAATTTTATTCGTATTTTTGATTCATCATAGTAGCCACCTTTTGCTGATAAAATAGCTAAACTGCAATAACACTTTTGATTCAGAATGCCAGTCACTCTATGTAAGTCACCAACTCTGCCTCCAGCAAAAGAACACCAGACCAACACACTTCATCCTCCATATTTGACAGTTGGTATCACACAATGAGGAACTATCCTTTCACCAACTCAATGGCATACAAACACCCTGTGTGATGAAGTGAAGATTTCAAATTTTGATTCATCAGTCCATGAGACTTTCTTTCAGTCTGCAGTAGTCCACAGCTGGTATTTCAAGGCTCTATTTTGTTCCTTCTTACTGCCACTCGTTCTGTCAAACCTGCAGCACAAAGTCTCCACTTCACAGTAGAAACTGAGACTTGCTTTTCTGACCACTGTTAAGCTGTGCTTGAAGCGGTTGCGCTGTGAGGTGCCTATCACACAAGCTGGTGACCCTCTGAAACTTGTCTTCTGATTGGGTTGTGACTTTGGGTCTGCCAGATCTCTTTCTATCAGAGTGTCTTCAGGTTTCCAGTTGCCTTTGGATTGTTTTTTTTTTGTTTTTTTTTGCAATGTCTCTAGGCCTCTAGTGTAGGCCTACACTTCTATGGGCAATAATGCTCTGTCTCATTTCATGTGTTAATTGTCATTTTCTTGACATTATCACATTAGCACCAAACATAACCATATAGCATAAAAAATGGAATATGCTGGGGCGAAAGAGAGGGCAAACAGAGACATCAGAGAGAGTCTTTATTCCATCAAAGAGATTCCATTCTCCTGGATATCGAAGATGTTATTCATGCATTAGCCCAAATCCAGAATCTAAATAACAAGGCAACTTAGTCTTTAACGAAGATGTCACCTGCCTGTGCCACTTTTACAGAAAAAAATATGTAAGCTTTTAATTTTAAAGCAAGGGTACATTTTTATTAAGGCCTTACATTTACTTTGTTATTATTTACTACAGTATTTGTTAATATTTTCTATAATTTATTTCATTTATGTTTTTCTGTTGGTTTCATTCTATTGTTTATACATACTTCTTTGCTTTTAAATTCTTATAATTTAGATTTTTAACAATATACTAGAACCTTCGGTTATCTTTTACATTTGTATTTACTGTAAACTACTGCCCAGCTCCTGTACCCCTAATTAAGAACCCTCTGGCGCCCCAACACGTCACCTCAAAAGCAGTCCCCAGAAAGAGACAGGTTGTGATAACTGAGGACTCAGTTGTTAGCTTAATAGAAACACAGGTTTGCTCCAGAGACAACAGTCCTGCACAGTGTGTTGCCTTCTGGGTGCACAGGCGGAAGACCTAACTGGAAGGGGTGATAGGCTCTTGCTAGAGGATGGATGGAAACAGTTCTAATTGTCCATTCTCAAACAAAAGACATACATGAGGTTAGGGAATCAAAATTTAAAGAATTAGGTGCTAGTCTGAGGGGCAGACCTAGCAAGACAGTCTTCTCCAAAGTTCTCAAATCTTGGCGTAGGATGGAAAAAAAAGGACGTATTCTGCCGCAACAGGTTACATCTGAGCCAGAGGGGCCACAATGTGTTGGGGAGGCGTATGAGTAGGTTAGTCAAGGATTGTTAAATTCTGGAATGGGAGGTAGGGAGTTTAGGACTTGGCAGGTTTTGAAATATACATGCAGGAGCAAACAACAGTGTAAAAATAAAAAGCATAGTAATGTAAGTTCTTGAATTAAATGCAAAAGTAAAATGAGTAACACATTAAAAATGCTAGCAGAATGAAAAATAAAACAAATGAGAGGGAGTTGTACATAGTTGAGCATAATTATAATATTATAGCAATAATAGAAACCTGGCTAAATAAGAAAGATGGGAATGAGTATAACATAGAGGAAAACACATTTTTAGGAAGAATAGACAGAGGCAAAAAGGAATTTAAACATGTCTTCTCTGATTGGACGATAAGCCCCAATTTAGTTAGGACAACTGAATTTGTCTGGAAAGCATTAGGGAAAAAGGTATGATTTTAGGAGTCTGCTATAGACCCCTCAATACACACAGTAATTTCAATGTACATCTTTTTAATAATATTAAAAAGGCAAGTTTAAAGGGGCATATTATAGTCATTGGAGAATTTAACTACCTGAATATTAACTGGGCTAACCTTGAAAATAGCGGAGAAGAAGAGCAGGAGATTTTAGACGTAACCAGTGACTTGTTTTTTACGTGGGGTGAAGCCTGTCTATATATAGTACTTTGTAATAAATAGGACAGAATTGAGGATATAGAGGTGATTGAACCCCTAAGATCAAGTGATCATAAAATAATACAATTTTCAATGTTTTTGATGAGCTTGGATGCAAGATGAAAACTGTTAGGTTTTACTTTAACAGGGAAAATTTTAAGCTATTTTACTTTTAACCACAGTGAGCAACTGTACTCAGTCTAGTACAGTTCAAATAACATACAGCTTGCTAGAAATACTGGATATTGGAACGAAGGGCTTTATTTCATCACCACCTCCCAATATCCCAGACAAGCTTCTCAGCACATCGGTGCTCACCTGGATTACCACTACAACGAGGAGGTGGCGCAGGCAGAGACAGGAGAGAAAACAGAAGAGGCGTAAGGGAGCCGGCATTCATGCTAGTCTAAAGAACTCCCCGAACAAGCCTTTTCTACCCAGCCTGTTTGTTGCACACACCCAGTCTTTAGTCAACAAGATCAACAAGTGGGGACTGTGGATTTCATCCCAAAGGATGAACAGTTGTGCCTGTTTATTCTTCGAAACCAGGCTGAACACTAACATCCCCAATGCAGCTACTGAGCTTGGAGACCAAACTGTTTACCTCTTGGACTGGACCACTAAATCTGGTAAGGACAAAGGTGGCGGGGTGTGCATATATTTAAATAATGCTTGGTGCAGTTCTGCCAAGGGAATTTACAG
Source organism: Polypterus bichir lapradei (assembly GCA_026402145.1). Taxonomy (NCBI): domain Eukaryota; kingdom Metazoa; phylum Chordata; class Cladistia; order Polypteriformes; family Polypteridae; genus Polypterus; species Polypterus bichir. Next base: position 50,340,268 of record JANRMT010062792.1, read on the forward strand.
TCGTGCTCCTCACCACAGTTTATATCCCTCCAAAAGCTAATCTCAAGATGGCATTGGCTAAACATCATAATGTTACATACGGTTTGCAAAATATTCATCCAGATGGCATGTTTATCTTAATGGCCGATTTTAATCACGCCAACCTTAAAACAGTGCTCCCCAAATTTTATCAATTTGTTGATTTCCCAACAAGAGAAAATAATACACTGGATCACATATACTGCAATACAGCAAATGCTTATACAGCATCACTCTCCCCCCACCTTGCTGATTTGAGGAAAGGCATTAAGGAGGCAAAGTGCTGCTACAAAGTAAAAATAGAGGAGCATTTAAACAGCTCTGACTCCCAACACATGTGGCAGGGCATTAGGTCCATTAAAGACTACCATCTGCTCAACCAACATTGCAAACTCATTTCTTCCTGATGATCTCAATCACTTCTTTGTACTGTTTGACAAGGATAGCAACCAACCTACCACCAAACTAACACAGCCTAGAGGCACTCTGCCTCTGAATCCACATTAGGTGAGATGGGCTCTAAACCACATTAACCCTAATAAGGCAGCTGGTCCTGACTGGGCTCCTGGATCGGTCCTGAAGCACTGTGCCAAATAGCTGACAACAGTGCTAACCAGCCTGTTTAATATCTCTTTAGAACAGGCCACCGTTCCCACTTGCCTCAAGTCCCCTACAATTGTCCTTATTCCAAAACAGGCAGTGGTAAGGTCCCTGAGCCATTATCGTCTGGTGGCCCTGACCCCTATTATTATGAAGTGCTTTGAATGACTTGTCCTCAGACATATTAAGAGCAACATCTCCACCTCCCTGGACCAATACCAGTTCACATAAAAGGCAAACACGTCAACTGAGAATGCTGTCTCACTTGCCCTTCACATTGCCCTATCACAATTGAAGCAGAGGGACAGCTATGTGCGGATGCTGTTCATTGACTACATCTCTGCCTAAAAAACCATCCCCACATCAAACTGGCTATCAAACTAAACAATTTGGGTCTCAACTCACACCTCTGTAACTGGATTTTATGTTTTCTTACTAACAGTTCATAAACTGTGCGCATGGGTACGCATTTCTCTTCAACTGTAACACTGAACACTGGGGCACCACAAGACTGTGTACTGAGCCCTCTCCTTTACTCCTTCTTCACAAATGACTGCAAACCTACCCATGTTACTAACATCATAATAAGGTTTGCAGACGACACCACAGTGATAGGCCTGATCTCCAATAATGACAGTAGCCTACAGAGAAGAAGTCAAGAATCTTATGAGCTACAGCCAGAACAACAACCTTGCATTCAATTCCAAGAAAACAGATGAACTGATTCTGGACTTCAGGAGACTGAACTACAATGGTCACCATCCCATAAGCATTAACGACAAGAGGTGGAGACAGTCTACTGTAGAGTTTCAGATTCTTGGGAGTCCACATCAGCAAGGACCTGTCGTGGACAACAAACATGACAGCAATGGCCAAGAAAGGTATTCAGAGGCTTCACTTTCTGATGAGCCTGAAGAAAGTACAACTCCTACAACAGCTGTTGGTTAACTCCTACATGTGTACCACAGAATCTGTCATCACATACTGCATTACAGCGTGATACTCTCGCTGAACTTCTGAGAACAGGAAGACCCTCCAGCGTATCATCAAAATGACTCAGAGGCACTCACCAAAGCTGATCCTCCGGCTAGGACATTGGATATCTCTGGGTCCATGGTTCTTGAGGCTGATCCTCCAATTAGCTGTGAACCACCCAATCTCACTGAGACTGCACAGGTGGTGAATCAGCTGAGGGGGGGAAAGGCTGCAGGGATCTGTGGTATCTGGGGTGAACTTCTCCAGGCTGGTGGTAAGGCTGTCCTCCTGGCATTGCAAGCAATCTTTGCTTCCATTTGGGAGACTGGCATCATCCCAACTGACTGAAAAACGGGAATTCTCGTCCCTATCTGGAAAGGGAAGGGTGATCGCCTGGATTGCAGCAACTACGCCTAAAAAGTCTACCATCAACCGCATCCTGGCACTTAGGGTTCTCATGAAGCGCAAACGCAAATATCGGCAGTTTCTTTGCAGCCTTTGTCAATTTTCTCGAAGCGTTCGACTCAGTTCATCGAGCTGCCCTGTGGGACATCCTGAGGGTTCGCGGGTATCCCCTTGAGGTTGCTGGATATCATGGCTGACCTGTACACTGGTACTGTAAGTGCTGTGCAGAATAGAGGCAGGACCTCTGCATTTTTCCCAGTTGATTCTGGGGTTCGTCAGGGGTGTGTTCTTGCTCCTGCTCTGTTCAATGCTTGTATGGACTGGGTGTTGGGCAAGGTCATGGGGTCCAGCGGCTGTGGGGAATCTGTTGGTGAAGAAAGATTCACGGATCTTGACTTTGCTGACGATGCTGTGATCTTCACGGAATCAATGAAGGCTCTGATTGGGGCGCTCGAGAGACTGAGTGAGGAGTCTGAGTGTCTGGGCTTGCGAGTGTCCTGGATAAAAACCAAGATCCAGGCCTTTAATGACCTCTTGGGCACAGCCATCAGCAGTGTTTCTGTTTGCGGAGAGAGTGTTGACCTTGTTGAGAGGTTTACTTACCTTGGCAGTGACATTCATGTCTCTGGTGACTCTTCCTGTCAAGTCAGTAGACGGATTGGGAGAGAATGGGGGGTCATGAGGTCGCTGGAAAGGGGTGTGTGGCGCTCCCGATATCTATGCAAAAGGATGAAGGTCCAAGTCTTTAGAGTCCTGGTGCTTCCGGTCTTGCTATATGGTTGTCAGACATGGACGCTATCCAGTGACCTGAGACAAAGACCGGACTCCTTTGGTACTGTGACTCTCCGGAAAATCCTTGGGTACCATGGGGCAACACATGGCAAGAACAGGAGTTTTACTGAACAATCAACATGGGATCGGAAGAGGGAGGTCAAGTTTTACTAACATGCTGGAATTCTATAAGGAAGCCACAAAAAGTGGTGAATATGATATTATTTATCTTAACATTCAGAAAACATTTCATAAGGACCCACATAAGCATCAAACTAAAAGAAGTGGGAGTTCAGGGTGTAATGTGTATTTGGGTGCTCAAACACAGAAAGCAGAGGATTATGGTGCAAGGAACCGAGAGGGGTCAGTGCTAGGGCAGCTGTTACAGTGATATGAAAAAGTACTCAATCCCCTTGAAGGTTATCATAATGTTCTGCGTGACAAAATATTTGTACACATATTTATCCATTCAGTATTTTTAATGTGAACTATTATGCTGTAACAATACACTTCAAAAGTCAAAACTAACCATTTTTTGTAGATATTTAACTGAAGAAGAAAAACCTCAAAAGTTAGTGTTTGTATAAGTATTCAAGCCCTGTACATTAATACTTTTTCAAGATCATTTTGCTGCAATAACAACCTTAAACTTCTGGGGTAAGTATGTAGCAGATTTGCACATTGTTCAGGAGTAATTATTTTCCATTCTTCTTGGCAGAATTTATAGAGATTCTCCAGCTTGGTGGGAAGACACCTCTAGATAGCAGTTTTCAAATAGGATTAAGGTCAGGGCTTTGACTTGGCCATTCCAAAACATTCAGCTTTCTGTTGTTGAGCCATTACAGTATGGCTTTGGCCTTGTGCTTAGGGTTATTGTCATGTTGAAAGATAAATGTTCTCCTGAGCCGTAGCTTCATTGCAGATTGGAACAGGTTCTCCTGAAATATTATGCAGTTTTTGTGTTCATCCATTGTTCCTTCAACTCTCAAAAGGTTCCCAGTCCCAGCACATGAAAAACAACCCCATAGCATGATACTGCCATCGCCATATTTCAATGTGGGAATGGTGGTTCTTGAGGCATGGGAAGTGTTAGTCTTATGCCACATATACCTCTTTGAAGTCTGGCCAAAAAGTTCTATTTTGGTCTAATCTGACCATAAAACCTTCTCCCACATCTTAACAGGGCCTTTCTCATGCTTTGTAGCAAAATGACATATCTGCTTTTATGTGGGCCTTCTTAAGGAATGGCTTCTTCCTTGCTACCCTCCGGCAGAGGCCTGTTTTTTGGAGCATTCTTGAAATTTAAGTTACATATCTACAAAAATTATTTACTTTGAATTTGGAAATGTATTGTTACAGCTTAAGAGTTCACATTAAAATACTGACTGGATAAATATATGTAGAAATATTTTGTCATGCAGAAAATTATGATAACTTTCAAGGGGATTGAGTACTTTTTCACATCACTGTATCGGCTTTTCCATGCCACTGTATTTTTAATATATATAAATGGGTAGGAATATAAATAACAAGGTGGTTAAGTTTGCAGATGATACCAAGCAAGGTGGACTGAAGATTAGGATCAGTTGAATCACTACAGAAGGGACAGCATACAGGTTTAGACTGATTTGTGGCAAATGAAATTTAATGTAAGTAAATATGTAATTTAAGTATTACACTAGGAAGTAAAAATGTTAGGTTTGAATACACAATGTGAGAAAACTGAAAGTACACTTAATGAGAAGGATTTCGGAGTCGTAGTGGACTGAACACTATCAACTGCCAGACAGTGTTCAGATGCCATTAACAAGGGTAACAGAATGTTAGGTTACATAGCATGAGGTATAAAGTACAAGTCAAAGAAGGTTATGCTCAATCTTTGTAACACACTGGTTAGACCCCATCTGGAGTACTATATTCAGTTGTTGTCTCCAGGCTACAAAAATACATAGAAGTGCCGGGAAAAGTACAGAGAAGAGCGACTAGGCTGATTCCAGGGCAGCAGAGGATGAGTTATGAGGATAGATTAAAAGAATTGATCCTTTTCAGTTTATGAAAAAGAAGATTAAGAGGATTAAAGATTAAAGTGTTTAAAATTATGAAGGGAATTAGTACAGTGGATAGAGACTGTTACATTAAAATGAATTCATCAAGAACATGGGGGCATGGTTGGAAACTTGTTAAGGCTAAACATTAGGAAGTTCTTCTTCACCCAGAGAACCACAGATATATGGAGTTCAGATAATAAGTAGTTTAGTAAACAGAATGACTTTAGTAACCTTCAAAACTAGACTTGTTTTAGAAGAATTAAGTAAATAGGACTGATGAGCTTTGTTGTGCTGAAAAGCCTGTTCTGATCTAGAATGTTCTACTGTCTTGCAGTTTAAGATTATCTGCCTGCTAACTGTTCATACATATGCTGCACATTCTTAGTGTCTCCTTTGCTCCCGAAATAGGTCTTGTCTCCCTCTGATCCTAAACTGAAATAGATGAATAGATGTAAAATAATGAGGTTGATTTCCATATCTGATGTGATCAGAAAGTTGCTGACAAGTTCTAGCTGGTAAGGATTTTTAATTCTTGGATTATTTTTTCACTGTACTTTGATCTACAGACTTTTGCCTCTAATTAAATCATGATGTACATCTGAGTTTAATTTCAGTTTATTAAAATAAACTGTTTAACTCACCTTTTTCAGCCCTGGTAGTAGGAGGTGTGCTGGTCACTGTCTGCAGTCTTATGTCAACTAAAAAGAGAAAGAAAATAATGCATTTTGGTAATCTGCTTTACATTATACCTTGCTTAAAAATGGTTATTTTTCAGATAGTTTCACATTTAAATTAGCTTTTATTTCCACATTAATAAACACCTTTTACGTTTTACATTGTATACATTTATTGACTTCTATAAGGCATGCTGGCCCAGTAGCAAGATGGTCAACTATTTGGGCTGAATTTCTTAAGACATGGGCTGTACAAGGTGTTGACAGTTTGATAAAAAGCTTCTGATTTGACTTCTATTAATTTCATCATTGTTGCAAAATACATGTAGGTGGATTTATACTCTGAATATCTTGTTCCTTTCCATCCCATAACTGCTCAACTGAATCATGATATGGTTATTGTATAAGCAATTCTATTGACCTGTATTCACTCTGTTATTCCTGGAACCATTCCCAGATTTTCCTACTTTTGCAGCACAGAATATTATCCTGCTGAAAATACCTTTTGCAAATACATGAACTGGTGCTAGAATTTATCTGACTGGCAATGATGTTCAGATATCCCCTAACATTCAAATACTATTCTACATTTAAAAAGGTAACCAGTATGTGCAACAAAAATAAAGCAAGCTTAATTAGGCCAGCCATTTTTTATTTTTAGAGAGGTGGGATTCATGTTTCTTAGTCTGCTGTAACCATATTTTTGTTTGTTTTTTCAACTGACAAAAGTGAACATTCTTGGGTTGTTAGCTACCATAGCTCATCTGTGACAATGTGCAATTTGTCATGCTTTGATATGTCTTATTCCACACTGATTGTAGCCATGTGTTTTTCTAAATAAGTTGTGTTAGTTTCAGTTAGCTCCTTTAATCAATGGTTTGTTTTCAACTATAGGGCTACCAATGTACTAATGTTTTGGGGTGGCAATTATAGTTATTGTGTAGGTATTTTAGACTTAGTTGACATTGTTCAGGTACCCATTTCCTTTATCGTTCCAACCATACCCCCATTAACGTGTCTATTGAGGTGATTACCATCGATCAAAGAACTGTCACTTACCAAGTGGTTTCCATGCCCGGAGATGGCACCTGCCTTTTCCATTCTCTGTGTTATATATTGCACGGCCATATCAGGCTCACGCTTGATATCCAGAAGAACATTGTGTCTTATGTATTGAATGACTGGGACAGGTTCAAGGTGTGGACTGATTACGGTACAGGATATAATTATACTACACAGGAGCACTATAAGAGTGAAATGCTTAAGCCCTTCACCTATGGTTCTGCATGTGAGTTGATGGCTGCTGCTGAATTGTTCGGTTGTCGCTTTCAAGTGTACCAAAATGGGCAAATATTTTACACCTTTGGAAAACTGCCAATGCCTCTTAAACATCTTAGATTCACAGGTGACGATTTCAGTAGTGGACACTTTGATGTTCATGAATGTTTAAACTCTTAAAAGCTGGATGCGAAGTTATCGATGAAACCAGTTGTATGCTTACAACGCTTGACAGATGCCGAATGTCACTTCAACACAACAAGTCCTGCAAATACTGTCGTAATTGAAACAAACCATGAAACTCAAACCGATTATGACAGCAGCAATCCAAGCTGTGAGATTTGAGGCAAGATTGCTTTTCACATGGCCAACTGTATGTTGCATGCTCAAGAGTAAGCTCAGTGCGCAGCTTGGTTATATTACAACCAGAGGGCCGAACTGACAACGTGGTATACAAAGAGATCCTTAACAAATAATTATTGGTATATTTTCCCTCAGTTTAAAAAGGTTTATTTTTCTTCTTAATAAAAATTTCAAGGCAGTATTTCACCGCTGCGAAGCGCAGGTATTTTGCTAGTTTTAAATAAAATCAACAATTTGTACTGATAGAAAAATAAATACCATATCTTCTGGAAAGAAAAAAACTACTGTTATACCTTATTTCAGAAAAAGTTGACAATACACTTGCTCAATTTATAGCATCTGCAATTCTATGCAAAATAAATTTATAAGACAGATCTCATCAAATGTTCCAAACATTAATGGTCCAGCCGAATTAGTACATCCATATAAAAAGAAAACAAGAACATTTATTCTGATGGATTGAAAACTGGAAAAAGCAATTCAACTATATATACATACATATATATATACATA
>JANRMT010062792.1:50348312-50456768 GCA_026402145.1 Polypterus bichir lapradei
TATATATATATATATATATATATATATATATATATATAAACATATATATATTTATACTAGCTGTGCCTCGTGGCTCCGCCCACGTATTAGTGAAAAAGAACAGTGAGGAGGGCCCTGCCTGGCTACCCAATCCTGACGTCATGCTTCCCCCTCCCTTCGGCTCACAGCCTCCATCTCGGATTAGCACGAATATATAGCTCCTGCAAGCGAACTATGATTCTTAGCATGATGACAGATGTCACAAAATCAACCGGAATGTTTAAGCAAATTATAGAAAAAAAGCCGATCTAAATCCATTATGTAGTTCTCTTGTTCGCTAGTTAAGTGGAGGTAAGGTACACGCCCCGAGGCTGACACGTGAGTGAGGGTCCCGCCCCCTCCCGTTGGCCTGCTGGGTGTCTCTCGGATTCGCACGAATAAATCAATACCGCAAACGAACTATGATACTTAGTGCAATGAGAGAAGTCACAAAATCAACCAGAATGTTGAAGCAAATTATAGAAAAAAACCCGATCTAAATCTGTTAAGTAATTCTTTCGTGAAAAGCAGACAGACATACAGACGCTGGATTTTATATATATGCCCGGCCGGGATGCCCCTGCTGCATATATTCCGGGTAAGCAACCATGGGCAACACAAAACCTCCCCCGGGACGCTTGGTGGCAGACTCCCTGACCAGCGGTGATTCCCCAACTACTCGCAGGGCTCCATGGGAGATGGAGTCCTCCACAGCCTGGCTGGGAGCTGGGGTGGCTGCTAAGGGGCGCTGCCTGGATTTCACAGCCCAGCTGGACAAGTCTTCAGCCCCACTCAGAAGTGCAATTGGGACCAGGTGGTCAAGCGCCTGGAACACTTCTGGGTGTGCTATGAAAGGGGCCAGCCACCACCACTCAGTGGCCAGAGTCAGGAGGAGAGGACGAAGCTTCAAGGGAGGAGTAGTGGTGCCAGAAGGCAGTGTTTTAGTTGTGGTCAGTGCTTGTTTGGGACTGTGTATTGCCTGTGGGGTTCACGGGGAAGACGTGCCCCACAGGTGAAGAAAAATAAATCTTTATTTTGATTTTTATATGTGCCTCCGTATGAGTCTGTGCTGGGATGGGCACAAGAAGGCGCTACTGTTACAATATATACTGTACTAGCAAAATACCCGCGCTTTGCAACGGATAAGTAGTGTGTTAAAGAAGTTATGAAAAAGAAAAGGAAACATTTTAAAAATAACGTAACATGATTGTCAATGTAATTGTTTTGTGACTGTTATGAGTGTTGCTGTCATCAAGGATTTGATTATCATTATTTCTTTCAATCAGGTTCGTATTTGGAGGATGTGTTGTGTTCAAGTTATATTCTGTGTTTGTCAACCGTTGTAAAGATAACAGGTTTCATTCATCGAAGTGTTCACTACCCAAATCGGTACTCGTGAATCTAAGATGTTTAACAGGCATTCCTGGTATTAAGTTGTGGATTTGCATGCGAATATTTAGTGGCAGCGTGTCTATGAACTTAATTTAAACTTAAGCTTTACACCTTGCTTTCCTATTGATATGTCTACAAAGGCTTGTTCAGATTCAGAGGGTTGTTCCTTTCTTACTGCATCAATAAACAGCTCATCTTCCTCTTTATCTGAGAAATCACACACTGCATGCACAGGTTTACCTTCCCCAGTCCTGCAAACTTTAGCGAAGTGGTTCAATTTACCACATTTTTTACACTGTCTTCCTTTAGCTGGACATTGACTTTTTCCACCGTGTGATTTGTTTCCGCAGTACCTGCATTTATGAATAAGCTTGTATGCGTCACACGCTTCATATTCTTTTGCTGCCTTCTCACTTGTGTAATGCGTTTTCTGTTCAGCTCTCTTTGGAGGTCTTGCTTTTTATGTGCGTACTGCGTTCACAGTCAGTTCACTTGAGCCGCTCGGAGTACATGCATCGAAGGTTCTCAGCTGTGGTTGTGCTATCTTGTGCGATCTCGCGATGTCCACAGCTTTATTTAATGTTAGCTCTGACCCGGCACTTAAAAGTTTCTCTCACACTTTTGCTGAGTTTGTGCAAACACTATTCTATCCCTGACCACCTCATCTTCGTTTGCATAAACACAGTCCTTCACCAGCAATTTTAACTCCGTTACAAAGTGATCAAAAGTCTCGTTTATACCCTGCGTCCTCTCAATAAACTTGTATCTCGCGAATATCGTATTCGTCTTAGGCATAACAAACGCCAGAGGCAGCGTGTCTATGAACTTAATTTAAACTTAAGCTTTACACCTTGCTTTCCTATTCGTTTGCATAAGCACAGTCCTTCACCAGCAATTTTAACTCCGTTACAAAGTGATCAAAAGTCTCGTTTATACCCTGCATCTTCTCATTAAACTTGTATCTCGCGAATATCGTATTCATCGTAGGCATGACAAATTCCAGCGGCAGCATGTCTATGAACTTAATTTAAACTTAAGGTTTGCACCGTGCTTTGTTTCCGCAGTAGCTGCACTTATGAATATGCTTGTATGCGTCACTCGCTTCATATTCTTTTGCTGCCTTCTCAATTGTGTAATGCGTTTTTTGTTCAGCGCTCTTTGGAGCTCTTGCTTGTTCTCTGCGTATGGGCAGGCACTCAATTACGTGGGAGGCATGACGATGAGAGACGCAACTCCGCCTCACACAGCGACCGAGCTGCAGACTATGGCTGTATATATGTACGTAAGTAGGTTCCAGTTATGACTGTTACGCGTAGAATTTCGAAATGAAACCTGCCTAACTTTTGTAAGTAAGCTGTAAGGAATGAGCCTGCCAGATTTCAGCCTTCTACCTACACGAGAGAATTAGTGATGAGTCAGTGAGTCAGTAAGTCAGTCAGTGAGGGCTTTGCCTTTTACTAGTATAGATGTGTGTGTGTTCTCCCTTGCTTGGGAGAAACTGTGCTCAGGGCATTATCTCCCCCAAATTGCTAGATGACAGCCCCCCATGTAGTGCCACAGCACCACGGATTCCCACAGGGCTTCATGGCAGTTGGAGTTTAGTGGCTCAACCTTGTTGGGTTCTGGGGTGCCGCCAGGATGTGCTGCAGGCACTGCAGAGCCCTATTTCATCGGGCTCACACTTCATCCCGACCCCAATAATGGGCCACCAGAAGTACACAGAAGCCCACTGCCTTCATTCCAGGAACCAGAGTCGGGAGGAAGGTGACGAAGTTTGCTGGAGAAGCGAAGGAGGCAGAGAGAGAGAGAGAGAGAGAGAGAGAGAGAGAAGGAGCCAAAGACAGTGAGAGAAGACTGACCATCTGTCTTTTTTTTAATCTACATGTATATTTGTTTCCCCCACCCCAAACTGCAAATACCTTTTGGAGTAACACTTTTCAGAAGTGCAACACCTGTGCAAATGCTAGACTCTGCATTGTGGCTCATATTTGGACTTCTGTATGAATATGTGAAAGGAGGCATGGCTGCTGATTCGTACAATGAGATTTAACATACTTAGAAATTTCATACACAGTGGTCCTTTTCTGCAAGCATAAAATTATGTCTGCTGGGCAGTCAGTGATCAGTCACTTCCTTTCTTCAGCAAAACCAACAAATTTGTTGCATTTTGCTACTGAACCTCATTGTCCTTTGGAAAGACTAGACTCAACTTCAACTTCATTACAAATAGTCTTCTGCTCAGTTGGTCTAGTACTAGATTCCCTTCTGCAACCAAAGAGTTACTATAGAGCAGAAGTTAAAACCATGCAGGAAGTGGGCGGTAAGCTCAGAACCAGTGTTTGCAAAGGATTATAATGGAAGGAATAGGCAATTTGCCATTGTTTTCTTGGGTGCACTTAAGTACATCCTATCAGCTGATAATTGCTGTGAGGTTTTGTTCAGTAAGTTGGCAATTGTTGAATTATTGCTTTTATTCATTGACCAAGTGTGGTAAATACTGTAACACTGATAACATCACTGAATGTCATTTGCCTATGATTGATCAGACATATCAGATAAGACCCAGAAACGGCATTCCAAAGGGAGAGCCTGTGAAGAGAACTTACACATTAGCTAAGGTTGAGTGTTGGAGAAAGATTGGATTTGCAGCTGCAGCTTAAGTAAAAATCTTAAATGCCAAGACAAGGCATTAGAACTGGCCAAACACATGAAAGCTTGTTAGATGCACTTTAAACCAACATCATCCTGGTGGAACAACACCTTGTTCTGGTCACCTTGAAAATAATCTTGGGGAGCCAGTTGTGATTCTTGAAGAGAAAGTCTGGGATCAACTCGATAAAAAGTTATACATATTATGTATTAGACAAATACATAAAATACAGTAACTATGAAAAGAGAGGGAGAGAGCAAAAGAAACTGTACAAAAGATATGATGCTGTGAGCAAATAAAAAGCTAAAATTGCTGTTTTTAATTCAGAAACTCAGTAGCACTGGGTAACTGAAGCTTAATTATTAATTTGCACATTGAAAGGAGCATAGTGACAGAAGAGACATAAACACACACACAATGGCCCAATGAGTTTGGGAAGTGGGCCGTACTTCTGTCTGCTATGGTATTTTTCTGTCATTTTGGCTATTGCAACACTACATGGTATAACAACAGCAAACAGACTTTAGATAATTGTGGTCTTTATATATACTACATGTTAAAATGCAGCAGCTACATTCTGGCATGGCATGTTTGCATTTCCAATTAGACAGTAATGTTAACTAAGCTACTTGCTTAAACGTGCAGTCAGAAGGTGGGTGCTCTGCAGTCTTGTCCAATGTTTTTACTGGAGTGGTGTCAGTGTTGTTAGGCACATTTTGAGTACCAAAATATGCATCTCCTGTGGTTCTACATTACCAACTCTCTTAACGGCAGTCCTTTTTGCCTCCCTTTGACGTGATGTGAGACATTGCTTACTGAACGATAGAGAGCACAAACATCACCTACAACAACACATCATTCACTTTTACCACTAGTCCATTGATGTCTTCAAATGCCACTGTATAACCAGATTTTATAAAAAGGTTTTTCCCTTGCAATGGGTTATTTTTAAAACACAATTATGCTCTCTACACACACAACAACCATTTATGTGTTTAACAGAGGTCTTTTTAGGAGATTTTTGACTGTAGACAGTTCATCATAATCAGAAGTTTGCTCTCTGTTGGACCTAGTTAACAAGAGCACCACTGTTCTTCGCAGTTGATTGCCACCTTCATGAGGCTTTGGATAAGTTTAGAAATGCGACACTCAGTGAGCTATCTAATTCTCCCCACCAATTTTTAGCAAAATTCACTCCTGGCCGCCTCTAGACAAACTGTATATATATATACACTTCTGAATCTGTAAGACTACCTTTAAAAAGGCCTTAAATCAAAGCTTCTGCTGGAGCCAAGATAAATTGACACACTTTGCTGATTTCTGTGCATTCCACAATAATGTCTCAAATGTTACCAAATAAGGACCACAAAAGCTGTCCACAATTTTCTATTCTGGTGATTCATTTTGATTTTCCATTTTATTGTCTTTTTTCAGTATAAGTAGTACCGTATAACAGTTGGTACTGGACTCATGTGTAACTGCAAGTTGACAAATAAATCTAGAAGTTAAAGTAATATGTGAGAAAAAACACAATTAGCAACTACAAATAAAAGTGACTCATGGTGATGATCACTAAACGATTCAATAGAAATCATGGCTAAAAGCACTTTTTTCCAAGACCAGAGAATTTCAGCCAGTGCGGAAATCGTGCTTAAAATTACTTAAAATGTGAGGTTTAATCATTCGTCTTGTAGTGTAACAATGTTTTAAGAGTGAGAAAAAATGACAGCACAATGAATTACTTTTTAATGCCATTGTCTTATACAAATCCTAAAAAGGAATGGAGGCTTCATATTGATTCTCTGATTATGTCAAACTTGTCCATGGATGTTGTCACACACGTGTGGATAGGAGGCAGCTGAAGGGCTTAGAGATGAATGATAATACATCTGCCCCGTGCACTGACGCTCTTTCTAAGTTCCCTGCAGGCCTTTCCTGGGAAATCCCACCAGGAGCCACCGCCTCGACTTGGGACACATCACTTCCGGTCCTGGCCCCGAGGACGACATCACTTCTGGCCCAGGCCTCGAGGACGACATCACTTCCGCCAAACTTCCTATAAAGCCTCACACCTTTTCCCTGGAAGGCAGTTCTGTTTAGGACTCTGTCTTGTAATCGTGACTCAACTATGAATCATTTACTTTTGCAGCCAGGATACCGAATTAAACAGGTGGCTGCCCTAAACCTTGCCATGCCTCTTGTCTCTTCTTCTCACAATGTTCATTTAAGCATCCATCCGTTTTCTAGCTGGTTTATACAGTTCATGGTCATGACAGAAACGTTGCCTGGACCAGGCATATAGGACTGTGCAAGCTGGCAGGGCAAACAACTGTAGCAAATAAAAGTCGAGGTGAGTTTCTAAGTGAAGTATCTATTTGATGCACCTACACTGGCAACGAAATAAGTTACTCCAGTTGTTAATACCAAAATAAAATCTACTTCGTGCTTCAAAGCACTGTGATTATGCCACTTAGCAAAACTTAGCACTTAGCAAAACAACATACTTCATTTCTAAATACATAAATGCAAACACAAAATTTGTACCATTCATTTGTTTTATGAAGCCAAGCTAATGTCCATTCATATAATCCATAAAATGTGACAAATGACAAAAAGTGTAGTGTAGTGGCCTTTTCATAACTTCACTTTATCTTAATCCTGATACTCTGTATGTTCAATTCATTATAATAACTACTCATGGTGGCACTAAAATCCGTACTGACCCCTACTCTCTCTTCTGTTTCTTTTTCCGGTTTTTCTGTGGTGGCGGCCTGCGCCACCACCAACTTACTCAAAGCACCATGATGTCCCAGCATTGATGGACTAAAAGCCAGAAGTCCACGTGATCATCATCATCATCATCAAGTCCTTCCGTGAAAACCATAAATACAAAGGGGACTGTTTCATTTATGTTAGGTAGATTGCCCAGAGGGGACTGGGCGGTCTCATGGCCTGGAATCCCTGCAGATTTTATTTTTTTTCTCCGGCCATCTGGAGTTTTTTTTTTGTTTTTTCTGTCCCCCCTGGCCATTGGACCTTACACTTATTCTATGTTAATTAATGTTGACTTATTTTATTTTCTTAATGTGTCTCTTATTTTTCTATTCTTCATTATGTAAAGCACTTTGAGCTACATTTTTTTGTATGAAAATGTGCTATATAAATAAATGTTGTTGTTGTTGTTGTTGCTGTAAACACACTGATTATAAAGGAATGATAAATGAATGTATATACTGTATTGACTTATAAGACTGGACACAGACAGACTAGACAGACAGTTAACATATATGCTGGGTGTTAAATGGTTATTTAGGCACAGATAATTAGTTTTATGATACCAAGTCTTTATGCATGATGTCCATTGTTGTGTGGAATTGCTTCTTTGTTTATGCGTTGGAGTGCACTCTTAAACTTTGCTTCATGGATTCCTCACTTACGCCCTTTGCTGTGTCATTTGCAACTTCATTGAGAAAAGTATCAGATTTTTTTACACAAGACTTTAGATGCTGAAGTTAGCTTCTTTAATTAATGGCAACTCCTCAGCAGACAGGGCTAAGTGCTTAGCTTGGCAGACTGGAGTGGCTCATAGCTTTTTGGTTCAGAGAACAGGTTTCAGAGATTTTCAGTCATTTTGGAGACGTCCCCAATCTTCAGAGAATCCGTGAATTTCTCTTAACTTGCCATTCTCTGGTAATCCTGTATGGTGTAGCTAGTTTATAAAGGTATGTTCAACCTTCTCCTGACTGGATTAAAGCCATTTACAGTTACAAAATTTGTCTCTTCTAATAGATGAGTTATTCTGTCCATCCTAGCTTTCATCTGTTGAATTAGGTCTTTGTCCTTGCTTAAGTCCATTTAATTCCTTCTGGCTCAAGAAGTCTGCAGTAGGGCCTCTGGAGAGATGTCAGTGCAACTCTGAGTTACACCTTTGTTATTGGATGAAGTGCAGGCAAATCCTGGTACAAGCAGAAGTCCAGTCGCTTATTTTGGAATACAAGTGGGGGAAGGTGCAGGCCACTAAAGTCTAGTAGAATGGTCAAAGTCCACTTTGTCCTACAAACTACAGGTCCAGTTACTTCTCGACTAATACACAGGCTAACTGAATACAAAGTCATATACTTTGAAAACAGAAAAACAAAGTGTTTTACAGGAGTTCTGTAACAATTGATTATTGTAAAGCTGACAAGTTTGATTTCATCCAGGAAATTAAAGTTTAGACAAATGTAAAAAAAATGATAAAAGGAGAGACAGAAAAGTGCGTTGTTACAAAAACAGATTTAAAGAATTTGATTAAATTGAAATATTCTGAATTATCTTGGAATTCATTCATTAATCAGTAGAGAAATATTGTTTGAATTTTTATGTAAAGTAAGCAGTATTTTTCAGTTATTAGAGAGAAAATGTCAAAGAGAATAAATTTGTAATGTATACATGATAAGATAAATTAGGTAGACCATGTTGATAGTCATCCCTTATATCCTGAAATGTTCACTTACTTGTTGCTACACTGTGGGGATCCCCATGTCCAACACACATTAAAATTCAAGCCCTGCATTGTATTTTGATGTTTATGATAGCCAATACTAGTTTACTTAATTTATGGTTGGGTACCCTCTTGATGGGTATACCAGTAATTTAAAGCTGCTGTTACTACTGTGGACGTGTGGCATAGTTTTAAGCAGGCAGTGTGGTGTAGTGGTTAAGACTTTGGACTTCAAATCTTGAGGTTGTGGGTTCAAATCATATTACTGACACTTTGTAACTGCAATAAGATCACTTCACCTGTCTGTGCTCTTATTTCAAAAACAAAAGAAATGGAACCAGTTGTATCTCAAATGTTGTAAGTCACCTTGAATGAAGATGTCAGCCAAATAAGTAAATGTATTTATATATTCTATTATCAGTATTGTATATATTATATGATATACAGTATATTATATATTATATTAATATTGTTCTCCTTAATAATGGAGGTACTATTAATAAAAAGCAGGTGAATGGGATTTGTGTTTTTGCCATGTTATTGAAAGGTATCAAGTATCGTGAAATTTCACTGATACTGATATCGAATACTAAAATTCTGGTATTATGACATCCCTACTTTTCAAAATTAAGAAAAAATAAACATACTTTTAAATTAGTTGATTCTTTTACCCATATGAGCTTACCAACATTGAATACTACATATATTGGAGACAAGGTCCTATTATCTGATGACATTATGAAAGAATTTACTGTATTGCTCATAATGCAAACAGGGCTGTATAGCATAAACTAAAAATGGCATCTCATCCTGCTGCAGTCTACAGTAAAGCATTTTGATTGATGAGACAAGAGGACATTCATGTTTGAGAAGATCGAAGGATTATAATAGATGGTAACAATCATAGGCAATTTCTGGAGGAAAACCAAAAGTAAAAAAGAAGTTGCCCAGCAAAGGGAAATGGAGTATACTTGCACGGGCGGAAACCTTTCAATTGAACAAAAAAAAAAACTGAGTAGGCTTGAAAATTGCAGTCAATGGGTTATTTCTAGTCAAACTGAAAGTGTGTCAGTAGTTTAAAAACAAATGTCAAAGACCACTCAACCTTGCCATGCTAAGCTGGAAGGAAATTATATTATACAAACTGCAGGTTAGTGAAAGTAGTTTCCAAAGAGAATTGGCTTAAAAGATGTAAAAACTTCCACTATTAATTGCATTTTTGGCAACATGACATGTACTGTACAAGAGTGTGAAAAATGTCACACAGATCTTTATTGTATACACTATTTTAACCATTTTCTTTTTTGTACCCCTAATTACCATCTGATAATAATTCAAAGGGCTTATATTTTTTTTGTAAAAGTAATATAAAGTAAAACCTTGATTATCTGTTGCTCGATTCACCATCAGTCTCTGTTAACTGTCAGGGGCAAGGAAAACAAAATGCATATGCCAGTGTCTACATATTACTGTACTACTACTGGCATTCAGTATACTACGAGCTATGCACATTGGAACAACTCTCGGCTCTGCTACTGTGTGGTATTCTTCCCCAGCACCACGAGTCATGCTACATTTTGAAATAATAATGTCAGTTACATACCTACAGTTTTAATAGCATTTTGTAGGTTTTCTCTTTTGTTATAATCAATCTACTATACATTGTTATGGCTGATAAATATAAGCAGGTGGTGTTGGAATTGTCACAAAAAACTAAAATTATTAAACTTTTACGAAACAGCAAAAGTGCTCCAAGTATTGCTTCAGTTTTTGAAGTAGGAAGAACAACAGTGAACCAAATAATGCCTGATACTGACAAAATTGAAAAACGTGTTGAAAATGCAAATCGCTGATGATAATATTAAAAATCACAAAATAATGAAAACTGCTAAAAATGAACAACTGGATATTGACATGTATCAATGGTTTGTTCAAAAACAATGCCAAGGAATTATACTATTGAGACCTATAATAACCTGAAAATGCTATGATGATGAATAACAAACATAATGGAAATCACTCATTCAAAGCAAGCACCTGGATAGTTGGAAAATCTTTAAATTTTGTCATGGTATTTGACAATGGGACATTGCAGGAGAAAAGGTGAGTGTGGATAGTACAGTGGATGCTGATTACTGCGAGAAACTACACAAGGCTAATGCTAACCAAGGTCTGGTTAGAGAGCAAGTGTACTGTATATCTGTAATGAGACTGGCCTTAATTGGAAGGCACTTCCTCAAAGGACTTTGTCCTCAATGTCTGAAAAATCATCACCTGGATTTAAGCTGCAAAGTGATCACATCACTGTAATGGTGTGTGCTATGGCAAGTATTAACCATATATTTCCATTGCTTTTCATGGAAAAATCAGAAAAGCCTAGGTCATTTAAAAACATTAACCTAAGTGCCATACCTGTTAAGTGCAGTATATGAATTAATTTTGTTAGAACTATATTTTATTTATTTTGTTCATAATAATACATACAGTTATACTCAGTTGAAAATGTATCATTTTGTAAGTCTGAATACTTTGATGGCGCCACATTACCTCATGATTCTATATTTAATAAAAAAAAAAGAAACTTAAAATGTTTTGCACTATATGTAAAAAATGTTTGTACAAAAAAACAGAAAAAAATACTTCAAAACTAGTTTACATAATTTGTTGGAGTGGGCAGAGAAAAAGACAGTCAGGGAGTCTGTTTAACATACAATATAAAACACATCCACTTACCAATACATATTAAGTTGGATTGTGTCCAGGATCCATTTTTCCCACATTTGATGAGATTAGATGTGCCAGCTTTTCGTACGTGACCAGTACTGCAGCTGTAACGAAACATTTCTCCAGCACTAAAACTCCGTTTTTCTGGTTCCTTTGTGTTATTTAGACTAGCAGGTTGTTTACAGGTATCTGCAGAACAAAAACAAGTTAGAAAATATATGCAAAGCATAACATTCAGGTGAGTTTGGAAACTTCATTTATTGATTTGAAAGTTGAAGCGTTTTACATTTTTTTATTTTAAAGAGTGACGTATCACATTTTTATTCATTAAATATTTTAAAAATCAGTGAGTCATATTCAAAAATAACAATAACAGAATGCAATTACACTTGTTAGCAGACTACATTAAATGCTTGAAAAGTACCTTACAATATTATATAGGTAAAAAAATAACCTAAATAAGGTTACTATTGGGTTATTGTTGGCTTGTTTGGACAATGATGTAAAGCCGGAAGTATTCCATAAAATGCACTTAGTGAGTAAGCCTGACTTGATTTGACAAGCCAGGCTTATTTCAGCCTGTTTGGTTCCATCAAAAGAGGATAATGGCAAGTCAGTTGCTAACTGAGGCAACTAAACATCATCTCTTAGCCTGCTCTGTTCCAGGTTAAAAATGAAGTTTAGCAGAGTGTTGAGAAATCAGGAAACTTTGATGGATCAGAATATTTTTGGCATATTTAATGAGGTAGCATTCTTAGTTACTCTATTAATTCAATAAAATTGATATGTTTGCTACAAATGATAAACATTACAAGGTATACTGTGCACTGAAAATGTCAAAATTATACACAATATCATATGTAGATAATGGTTAATAATTTGCCACTGTTCCTTGGCACAAACAGAAGGCAAAATGAAAATATATTATAATAAAAATAGGTTATAAAGGTGTGTTCTATGAAGTTATAGTTGCTAATTATGAAATCACCAATTCTAAATCAATAAACCTCTAAATCTATGTAGCACAGAGATGATCATATTAATGTACTGTACACAAAAATGACACAAACCAAAGCCTTCAACTATGGTGTGCTCCTTTCACTGAAAATCTTACTGAGGTGACAGCTCATGTACTATGTAGAGCACTTAAACCACCAGCACAAATAATGATTATAAAGAAATCCCATAGCCATGTTTTGATACAGTATATGACATGAACATATTTGTATGTACTGTATATACTGTATAGTAATAAAGAATAACATATATTAAATAGATTCAATTGCACACCTTAAGAAATAATTGCATTCAATCCCTTTATTATTCTTATAAATGTCCATACTGTCCTCTTTTCATTACTGAGATATTAAAAAGATAAAATGTTTTTGTAACTGAGGTTCAGCAAATTAAATACAGTAGATATAGTATAAAAATTGGCATGTATGGTCTGGTATTTGTACTGATGGTTTGTATACAGATGTTGTGGTTTATTTTTAACACATAAAAAGTCACATTAACTTTCAACAACCCTGTGGTGTGGTGTGCTGTGCCCATTCCTTGGTAATTCAATGAATGAGGTCTCTCAGATTTCAAGCTAGGGATTTATACCAATGTAAAAAATGCTGTAAAAAGAAATCACAATCCCCTTTGCATTTTCTATAGAAGACTCCGCTTTCTATACAATTAATTGAAACCATAAATGGCATGTCAACTCCCTGCAACCAAATGCCCGACTGCTCTGCAAAAGGTTTGCAGCCATTTGCTTTTCCATCCATCATGGGTGCATTTCTGTACAACAATGGTGCTGCAAGGAATCTTAAAATAGACTTGGTTTGTTAGAAGGTTTGTAAAGTACCCCTTGTGCTAAAGCTGTTTTCTTGTTATAGTGTAGTAAAAAAGGAGCTTTTTATTGCTGGTAAGCTATGTAAAATGCATTTGTTCAAGGTTTTATCTGTGACACAACATAATATTCTTTAGGTTTTTCAAACATATTAGTTTATTTAGTTAAAATATATTGCACTAATATGACAATAACCGCACTGTCAAGCTCACTGGAGGCCGACTATGTAAAACACAAATCATTCAATAGTATCAGTGCACAGATATGTCCTTAATCTGATATTGACATTGAAGTATGGCCAGTTGTGCTGCACAATTGGTCATTCTCAGAAGGAGTGATGTTCAAAGCTGGGCCTTCACCAGTAGCAGAAGCTGCAGTTTTCTTTGTGTTCTTATATATCATTTTCACTTGCTGCTAAGAATGTGTCACACCACTAATAGTACTACTGAATATATAATTGTTTTAAGTGTAATACATTTACAATGAAACTGGGAAATTCAAAGGAAACTTTTTCAAATTTGAATAATGCCATTAAGCCTTAAATATGCAATACACAAATTCAAAATTGTAACATATTTAGGTAGTTATTCAGTCTGCTATATACTCTACATTGTGATGCACCAAGTATTGGGTCATGTTCAGCTGCTGAAAACTTAACCACTGGCTCTTTTATATATTTTCTATTTTAAAATCTATAGACAACTGAGGAAGCTACACACAGTGTAATCCCACAGTTC
The DNA here is from genome assembly GCA_026402145.1 of Polypterus bichir lapradei. Taxonomy (NCBI): domain Eukaryota; kingdom Metazoa; phylum Chordata; class Cladistia; order Polypteriformes; family Polypteridae; genus Polypterus; species Polypterus bichir. The sequence goes on from JANRMT010062792.1 coordinate 50,362,157, forward strand.
TTAAGGCCTGTGCTGACTACTTTTGTTGTGTCCTCTGTCACCTGTTCAATTTGTCTCTAAGGCTCCAGAAAGCGTTGCTGCTGTGGAAAACATTCTGCATTGTTCCAGTTCCAAAGAAGGCAGGCACCTCTTCACTTAATGACTACAGACCAGTGGCAATTGCGTCTCACATCATGCAAACCTTTCAAAGCCGTGTCCTGGACTATATGAGTCCTCCTATGGTAGACCACCTGGACCCACTGCAGTTTGCCTATCGGACAAAGACTGAGGTATAGGATGCAATTATCTATCTACTCCACAAAGTCTATTTTCACCTGGGCAAAGTTGGCAGTACTGTGTGTGTGTGAGTCCTGTGATGGACTGATGCCCTCTCCAGGACCTTTTCTTGCATTGTGCCCAGTTTTGCCAAGAGAGGCTCTCGCTGTCCACTCCTCTGAACTGGAATAAGAAAGTTCAAAAATGACTATGACTATTGTTGGTAAGCCAGTTAACACATTTACTTTAAGATTACCATGAACTGTTGCCAAAACCAAACGACATTTCTAAAAGACAATAACAGAATGTAAAAGTGAATTGTAATCAAATTTTTCCATGTCCCAGAGACCATCACAAGGCTGGTAAAAGCCTTTCCAGGACCTCCTGTTCTGCATTACACTCCAAGATAAAACAACTGCTTGGCAGTCCCTGCGGACTGGCATAATGGAAGGTTGTGCCATCTCCCCACTGGCCTTCACCATGGCAAAGGAGATAATTATTCGAGCTTCACGGTGGGTGGTTGGATGGGAACGTCTGAAGAGCGGGCTGCGTCTTCCTCTGATCAGGGCGTTTATGGATGACATGACAACTATAGCATCAGCTAAGGCATGCACCAGACGCCTGCTGGACAAACTCCAGGGTAACGTCAAATGGGCACGAATGGAGATTAAACCAGAAAAATCCCGTAGCATCTCCATCGTTAAGGGCCAGCTCGTCAATGAGAGGTTCCGTGTTAATGATGTGCCGATACCAACAATCCTGGAAAAGCCTATCAAAAGCCTTGGACGTTGGTACAATGCAGAGCTAATAGACTCCAAACAGGTGGAACAAATCAGGCAGGACACAATCAGTGGCCTAAAGCAAATTAACCATACTGCTCTCCCAGGGAAGCTGAATCTCTGGTACTTTCAGTTTGGATTGTTGCCCCGCCTCATGTGGCCAATTTCCATCTATGAGGTCACCCTATCCCATGGCAAGCGGCTGGAGAGGCTGGTGAATGTGCAGGTGCGGAGGTGGCTTGGATTACCCAGATGCCTCAGTAGCATAGGCTTATATGGCAACGGAGCGCTCTCACTTCCAATATCAAGCCTGGTAGAAGAGTACAAATGTTACAAAGCAAGGCTTGAAATGACCCTCACGGAATCTAGGGATCCCTTGGTCAGAGGCGCTGCTCTAACCTTGGTAACAGGGAGGAGGTGGAGGCCAGGAGCATCAGTGACACAGGCAAAGGCTGCCTTGAGACACTGGGACATAGTGGGACAAGTCCAAACCAGCAGAGGGGGCCTAGGCCTGCATACAACACCCACATGGCAGAAGGTTAACCTGTTAGAACGGCAACGCCTGGTGATAGAGGAGGTGCGCCACCAGGAGGAAGCGGGCAGATGTACTAGGGCTGTGTCCCAAGCCAAGCAAGACAGCTGGATGAAGTGGGATGGTGTGGAGAGGAGAAAGATCACTTGGAGCAAGCTGTGGAACATGGAGTCCAATATGCTGAGCTTTACCATCAGAGCCACATATAATGCCCTGCCCTCTCCAACAAACTTGCATCTTTGGTTTGGAGAGGATCTGGCCTGTCTCCAGTGTGCTGCCACAGCAACTATTAAACACATCCTGGTGGGCTGCAAGACGAGCCTTACCCAAGGCAGATACACCTGGTGCCACAACCAAGTGTTGAGGAGCTTGGCAGCTGCACTAGAGAGCAAGAGGATAACTACCAATGCCATACCCTTGGAAGCTGAGACTGTCTCTCCATAACGAACATCTTTTGTCCATGAGGGGGAGAAGTAGCCAGCCAAAAGAGCGTCACCAGTCTCATGTCCACTGAATGCAGCCTGAGACTGGGAAATGCAAGTGGATTTAAATCAAAGACTAACTTTTCCACCTGAAATCGCAATAATAAACCTGCGGCCAGACCTGGTCCTTTGGTCTAAATCCTGTCGACGTGTGTTCATTGTGGAGCTGACAGTCCCATGGAAGGAAGCCATTGATGAGGCATTCGAAAGGAAAAAGCTGTGATATACAAACTTGGCAGATGAGGCAGAGGACCGGGGCTGGAAAGTGTCTGTGCATCCAGTGGAAGTGGGCTGCAGGGGTTTCGTAGCTAGTTCCACCACAAGGCTGCTGAAGGAGGTAGGAGTCAGTGGGCAGGCTCAGCGGAAGACCATCAAGGAGCTGGCAGATACAGCCATAAGAAGCAGCCATTGCTTGTGGCTGAAGCGGAATGAGACCATATGGGCTGCTCATGGAGCCTCCAGCGCGGCACACACCCAGGTCTGATCAGCCTGTGGTGGGCTGTCTTCAGGCAAGGGTGTATTGTGAAAAAGGCCGAAACACCCAATGACTCCGGGGTACACAACTGATGATGTGTCGTACTGGAGGCAGTAACACTGCCAGTTGAAAACCCATGAAGACACCTCCAGTCCTACCTAAGAAATCAATGCTGTCCTGATTACAAAGGGATTAAAACATCTAGTCCTAGTAGACATACATCATAGTAAAAAGCAACCTGCAGAGTCCTAATTTTTCTGCAGAAATGTTAACACATTTCTTTGAGATTACCGTGAACTGCTGCCAAAACCAAAGGACATTTCTTAAAGACAATAACAGAATGTAAAAATTACCGTAGATCCCGGAATACAAGCCGAGAATTTCGTCCTAGATTTTTGGCTTGGAGTTTGGGGGTCGGTTTATACAACGAGTATCATTTCAGATTCAAGATTTCCAGCGCAATGCCGGTTTTGCCGATGAATACGGAAGTAAATAATGACGAAACCACAGAGCCATCTTTCAGATGAAGAAGTAACTTTGCATGCCGGTACTTTAAATTAAATAAAGAATTTATTCAAAAAAATGTTTTAGTTGTTGATTTTATTAATAAAATTTATAATAAATTATCGGGAAGTTTAAAATAAAATTTTTTATTTTGATTTACAATCCACATCTTGCGTTATGAAACGGATGCGGTCACGTGTATCCGCTTGCGCGATTGTAAACAAACAACTGAGAGCGTTAGTAGCGTCAGTCGGAGCCCAGATACATGTGTTTGTGGATGTAATTTCGAAACGAAGATGGACATTGTGTGGAAATATCTCCTCCTCCTCCCTTCCTGCAGCCCAAAGATGTCAAATTAAATGGTGAGTACAGTATGAAATTGTTTCTAGAATAGAATGCCTTTTAATGTCACTATACGCATCTACATTGAGATTAAAAGCAGCTCCTTCAGTGCAGAAAAAAGTTCTGTATAGGGCTTGTATGGTTGTTTTTTAGCCTTAGCATAACGCCGTATCTGCGGCCCCGCTTCTGCTTTCTTTCCCTCCTCCGTCTGTGTCGTCTCTTAGACCCGACAACAAACCACGGAGAGCCCGCTGGTCTCGCTATGTTGTCTGGGATGTTGTGCGTGTGATGAAAAACACTCAAAACAGATGTCTGGCTCTGGACACCGATGTCTATAAGGTTCTGAATGGTGTAGCGGATGTTCGCCGAACCGATCGTGCACAAACAAGGACAAAAAAAAAGTACAAAAACAACAAAAAAGTGCACTGAAAAGGAGAGCCCTGAGCCGCTGCGCGCCGCCATGCTCCTAGCCTAATCGAAGTAGGCTAGGCACTTTTTATAACTTTTTGGTTAGTACATTAGAAAAATTATTGGTGTTTTTTATTATGAAAAGGTTAAGGAAGTGTTGCAGTGGGAGGTTCGGAACGCATTATGGGTTAGCCTTTGCGAACGAATTAAGTTCGTAAGTCAAGGGTCCACTGTATTGCGTATTTAAGTTAATCAAATTTATAACAAGTCTCCTGAAATCCACCCGCCGATGTACCGTATTTGCGTATATAGTTTCAACACAAAGGTTCCAATTTACCAAACTTCTCCGCAATCACTTCCTGTTTTCCATCAAAAATGCCGGCAGTCTCAAATTCTCGCTGATAAACATTATAAATATACCCGAAGAAACACTTTTAAGGAAATTTAGAAAATTTTGCTTGGAGAAGGGGGTCGGCTTAAATACCGGTCATCGGCAAATACATGTAATTTAGTCGGTAGAGAAGGGGATCGGCTAATATACCGGATCAGCTTGTATTCCGGGATCTACGGTAATTGTAGTATCATAGGAAAAAGCGTCCCACAGAGTCCTAATTTTTCTGCAGAAATGTCTTTCTTTGCTGAGTTAGATAGACGGCATCCATTTGGATGGATTTTTCCTGTTAAAGAAAACCAAAACGAAACATGCCATTAACAAAAAAATTAATCATTCTCTTAACTAAAATTTAAAAAAAAGGGAAAAATGTCTGCAAAATACAACTACACGAAAACAAGAAAAAAACAAAACTAGTGTTTGCAATTTTGAGTTTTGTGCACAGTTGCTAACATTCTCATTAAAACCATGCAGTTGTAATTTTAATTTAAAAAAGAACATCAATTTGTGCGTGAGTGCCAGTACACTCACTGCAGCCACTGGAGTCTCGCAATCAGCTGGTGTATTCTGGGGCTTTTATTGTTCATATTCAGCTATCAATCAGAACTCATGTATAAACTATTTTACAATATGTGTGTAATCACAAGACTTGCATCAATACTTGACAACTGATAACTGACTTGGACATATTCGGTAAGTTTTAAAATTTTTATTTTATTGGTGATTCCCCATGGCCCATTAGCTCACACTGTAAAGCACTAGTGAGGGTAAGATATTTTTAAATGTATAGAAAACACTTTATAAACAAACTTTCATGTGGCAAATGCATCTCGTATACAATGCTTATGAAGAAGTAATATCGACTTGAAAAATACTGAACATTCTTTATATGAGTGTGCCTTTCATTACAATACTTTCCTCAAGAACAAGAATGTCACTGAGTCTGGTAGCAGCATGTAAAAATGCGTTACTATCTAGGTACTTCTTGAGCTTGACAGTGTATATATTCATATTGTTGTGTGCTGTAATTTTTAAAATTTAAGTAATCCAACTTTTAACAATTTCAAAGGATAAGTTTGGTATTTTTCACATTTAAGTTATTTCAACGCAAACATATATACATTTTCCACATAAAACTGTGTTCAAAAGTTAATTGCTTTCTATAAATTAAACAAAATCTTGCCTGCTTTTGCAGTTTACAATGGAGGAGGCAAGGAAAAAAAATCTTAAAAAGTTACCAAATACATACATTTTTCAAGCCTTGAGTTACTGAACTGCACATACTGTGCTTCTGATGCATGTTTGTAACAGCAAAAGGGATTAAGAAATAATTATTTTATATACCATTTTTCTTCTGGTAGGGATACATTTTCTATTCACTTGACCGAATTATCACATAAATACAGAAGTAAATCAAAACAAAACCATGTGGCACAAAAACTTTTCTATGATTTGGTCCACCAGGAGAAACAACTTCCCAGGGTAGGTGTAAGGTTGTTGCACAGGAAAACTAAGTGCTCAGCTATTGCACGTGACTGGTCTTCTTTTAAAATGGCTAAATCTCAAATTTGTTTTTTTGTTTAAAAAGGATATGTATAAACTGTCTGCAGTTTGTACATGTTTATAATATGTGTTGGGAGACAGTTTACAAGCTCAAATGGTGCTATTTCTCATCAGACCAGGCCTCCCTAACTCCACCTCTTCCTCTGTTCAGCCATTTTTAGACAGCAGCTTTCAACAAGTTACTCACTTCTGTTTTAGACTCCTAGCTGTAAAGATGAGCTTATTTTTTTCTTAATTATCTTTTTCAAGTATACGGGGGGCAATCTCCAAAACTTTTTGTGAGTCTTTCTCATCCATATTACATTGGTATAGTTGGCAGGATTATTTCTCGAAAATGAGTGAAGAGCAAGACCTGACTTCTCTACTACACAATATGGCCACAGAGATACAGGTACACAAGGTCCAATTGGGTAAAACCTGAACCCAGCTCGCTGAGGCAGAAGCACGCGCTCATGTACATATCGCCCTCCAGCAGGATCGGTTAAGGGCTCCTTCCCAAGAGCTGATGCCATTACAAGAGAATGATGACAATGAGTTGTATCTCTTAATTTTTGAATGTACAGGTTATTAAGACACCATTGGAAGCATGCCGAGTGGGCAAATATATTGGCGCCATTCCTGCAGAGTGAAGTGCAAAGGACCTATTATGACCTTGAGGATGAGGATGCTGCCAACTATGACACTCTAAAAGCCAAGACCTTAAAAAGATACAGCATTTCCGCAGACCAGCAGGCAAGGCTCTTCCATGAATGGAGGTCAGATCCAGAGTGGTTGACAAGACCTCAGGCACATGATCTTTGGGGAAAAGAAGTTAACTGGTTAAGGCCATGCATCAATAACTCAAAACAAATCCTTGAGCAAATTGTCTATAACCTACTGGTAAATGCCCTCCCCAACTTCTTCAGTCAGCAGGCAAGCCTACAAAAACATGGATGCCTTGATCGATACAGTGAAGAGTCATAGAGCAGCATCCAGGTCTGAACGTGCAGAAAGGTATGTGCACCAATCCCGACAGGAATGTATCGCTAACTCAGAGCCTTCTCACCATGAGACCGTGACTCATCAAAAGGAGAACTACACAACAACCCCATGCTGTTTCAAGTGCGGAGAACAGGCCATACCATCCCCAATTGCCCGCAACTCAGCGAGCCAATGGATAACAGTTGCCCTATTGGTGAAAGGTACTGCGATGTTGCTAACCCATTATCTTTACCCTGGACAAGAGTGGTGGTGGTGAATGGGCACACTCATAGATACCAGCAGCAACATCTATAATGTCACTCGCTGTTATGTGTTACTGCAACAGTGGCTTAAGGGAAAGACCAGTTTGAACTGTATTCACAGTGAAATGTGGTGGTATCGGTCCACTGCCTGTGTGATCAGCTATTAAGACTCCATAAGGACCGTACAAGTAGCAGCGCTGCAAAATCCACCCTTTCCCATCATTCTCAGCAGAGAATGGTCTAAGATTAAAAGCATATGACAAAAAACCCTCCAGTTAAATCCTTAGGTCTAGTAATGGACAGAAATAATCCACTCCAAACCGTCTCCACATTATGTACACTGCCGACAACAAGAAGTCACGTGGCTACTCAGTGTGACATAGAAGTCTTGACAGCAATTCCGGAACCTATGGAGCTCTGGGAGTCGACGTCATGGTCTAACGTACCACCCACTCAGGTCAGCCCGACTTCCATACCATATTAAAGTTTCAGTTTAGTCAAACGCCGGCGTCCTTTAAATGGGAGCAGTGGAAAGACGATTTGCTTAAGTTTGCCAAAAATGCAATAGTGGCAGTAAATGGTCAATGCAGCTTAAATCCCATGCTATCAGGACCCCACTTTGTTATTAACAATAATTTATTATATCGGGTAGCTGAGCATGAGGGGGAGATGAGGTCACTGTTGTTGGTGCCACGGACCTTCTGGTGACAGGTCTGTGAGCTGGCACATACCATCTCCTAGGCGCATATTTGAGAACTGACAAAACGTTAGAGAGGATTAAACTTTTTCATTGGAAGGGCATCCGTGAGGAGGTCCAATGTTTCTGTGCCTCCTGTCCGGAGTGTGAGTTATGTCAGATTCCTGAGAAGGACTGTGCTCCGTTGGTTCCCTTTCCCCTAATTAACAGCCCATTTGAATGCATAGGGGTCCATATTGTAGGACCCCTTGATCCCTCAGCGCGAGAACATAAATATATTCTCATCTTCATAGATTATGCTATCCCGTTCAGAGTAGGCAATTTGATAGCAATTGCATGAGAACTTGTAGGGGTCTTTGTGTGAGTTAGCATCCCTAAAGAAGTCTTAACAGACCAAGGTATGACTTTTACCTTGGAGACTTTCAGGGATGTTGCCAAGTTGCTCAAATTCAAAAATTTAAAGATCACAGTTTACCACCCACAAGCTGACGTCTTGTCGAGAGGTTTAATCAGACTGTCAAGGAAATGGTATGTAAGGTGGTTAGCGAGGATGGGAGGAACTGGAGTTCCCTCCCCCTTATACTTTTTGCCTATAGGGAGGTGTCTCAAGCTTCATTGGGCTTCTCCCCTTTTGAATTACTATATGCGCTTCAACCCTGAGGGATATTGGATATTGTTAAAGAAGGATGGGAGGAAGAGGCCCTCCCTTCTATTAACATTCTGGAGTACAGCAGAGTCTCGCTTATCCGACATAAACGGGCCGGCAGAACGTCGGATAAGCGAAAATGTTGGATAATGACAGGTGTTAAGAAAAAGCCTATTAAATGTCAAACTATGTTATAATTTTACACATTACGAACCTAATAATCATGTTTTACAACAAAACAGCAGAATAAATTAACTGAAAAAATGAACTTACAGTTACAGAATTGTCTGAAGTTAAATACAGTATCTACTGTACTTAAAAAGTTCAGTCTTGTGATGATTTAAAGACATTTTTGATCGTAGTCTGCTTTCCTGACGAGTGCCGTTTCTTCGCTGTCAAGTCTCGCCATCTTTGCAGCATCATTATGTCGATTCCTGTAGCTTCTTCTTATTGCTCAATGTAATTAATTGCAGTTTCTAGAGCCTTAACTCCGTCACTCATATAGTCAACATCCGTACGAGCTGTACGAACTGTATACTGTTTACTACAGTATTGTGACTGCATGTGTGTGTTTGTGCTGTGACGTGCAAGTCCCCGTCTTGCACCCGAAAACTCGAAGCTGAGTCTCAGTACTTTTAGCAACACCAGCTTTATTAAGCTTGAAACAGGAACAGCGCGGTTATTTATTTTAGCAGGATCTGCCTTTCTCCTATACACAGACACAGCAGTCAGGCAGGGTCAGGGGTAAAGTAACACTGTGCCCTGCGCATTTATAATATTCCTTGTTCCTTGTATCACCCATCAATGGCAGGCGCTTATACCATGTCCGCAATCTTTTCGGATTGGCCTTTATGGCGAACTGCTACAGCGCTGGGAGACTGCGATTGCTTTGGGACGCTCTTCCGCGTGTCGTCCCGTTGGGTGGAATCCCACAAGAGTTTAGAAACTCACTCACAACAGCGATGATTCTTTTCAAAGGTAAAGTGCAGGTTAATTTGCTTTATGTATTTTTACTTTATATTTTGTATTAATCATTTTTATGTGAATAGTTTTGGTTTGTGGAACGAATCATCTGCGTTTCCATTATTTCTTATGGGAAAATTTGCATTGATATACTGTACAAGTGCTTTGGACTGCGAGCACATTTCCAGAATGAATTATGCTCGCAAACCGAGGTTCCACTGTAATTAGCTGCGGTAGAGTCAGGAGCAACAAAAAATAGACTATGCTCACGCTCGCAACTAGCAGTTCTTGTTGCCGATTGATGTTTTTTTTTTTGTGGTGGGACTTCGGATAATACGGAATGTTGGATAAGCGAAGGTAGGATAAGCAAAACTCTACTGTATATTGTGCAGTTATGCAATAGATTTGCCAAAATTTGACCTATCTTAAAAGAAAATATGGAAAAGGCACAACCAGCACAGGCCTGATGTTATGATCATGGGATGGTACTTCAAGAGTTCTGCCCTGGAGACTGTGTCATGGTACTCGTTCCTACCTCACACTCTAAATTAATGGCTAATTGGCCTGGCCCATACAAAGTTAAGGAGTGAAGAGGGCTTGTTGATTATCTGGAAGAACAACCAAATCGCAAACAAATTTATCACGTCAACTTGCAAGCCATGGAGGGACAGGGAGCCCAAGCCTTATTCCAGCCAGTCCCATTCTCTTTTTGCCTGTAAAACAACCTTAACTTCGGCCCTAATTTGATGCCCCAACAGAAACAGGAACTTGAAGCAGTAATCTTGTCTGTCCTTGAGGTAGTGAACAAGGAACCAAGTCGCACCTTGCTGACTGAGCATGATATTATAACAGAACCTGAGATAATTGCCCTTGAGCGGCCTTACCACCTCCTGGAGACAAAATGTTACATGGTAGAGCTTGAGATCAAACTTAGTCTGGAACTAGGTATAACTGAGGAAAGTCATTGTCCCAGGTTTAACCCAATCTTGTTGGTTCCTAAGCTTGATGGAAGTTAAAGGTTCTGTAATGACTTCCATCAGCTTAATCAAGTCTTCCTATTTGACCCTTATCTGATGTCACAAGTGGATGACCTCCTTGAGCGACTTCAAAAGGTGAAATACTTGACCATTCTTGACATAACAAAGGTACTGGCAGGTTCCTTTAACAGGTTCTGTGATGGCTAAGACAGTGTTTAGCACTCCTAGTGGACACTGGCAATTCTGTGTTCTTCAAATTGGATTGCACAGGTCACCTGCCACCTTCCAACGACTGGAAGATAAAGTGCAGCGGTCCCAAAAGTCCTATAGTGCCACCTACTTAGATGACATAGTCATTTATTCCGACATGTGAAAGAAACATCTAGAGCAAGTTCAGGCTATGCTCCAAGTACATGGAAAAACTGGACTTCAAATTAATACTCAGACATGTTATTATGGAATGAGCAAGGCCAAATATTTGGGCTACCTAGTGGGTAAAGGATAAGTCAAACCACAGTGTTCCAAAGTAGATGTCATATTGAAATGGCCACGTCCAAAAACAAAGTGGCAGATCCCAGCCTTTCTTGGTCTATCCAGGTACTTCCGTCAGTTTCTACCACGGTTCTCCGAAAGAGCAGCACTCTTGACAGATTTAACAAAGAAGCGATCTCCTAACAACATTGTATGGGATGATAAAGCTGATGCTGCATTTCGTGACCTGAAACAGGCCCTTATATTGGCACCTGTTTTATTGGCTCCTAACTTCTCTCTGCCTTTTACCTTCCAGAAAGATGCTTCGGACACAGGACTGGGTGCCGTGCTGGGCCAAAGCATCAATGATATCAAATACCTCGTCATGTTCCTGAGCTAGAAACTGCGGGACATGGAAACCTGGTATGCAGTGGTGGAACAGGAGGTCTTGGAGACCAAATGGGCAGTAACACAACTGAGGTACTATCACTTAGGCCATGAGTTTACCCTTATCACTTATTATGCCATTTTACAGTGGATGGTGGTGCACAAGGAGTCCAACCCATGTGTCACTCATTGGTTTTTGGACCACCAACCTTATACATTTTCAGTCCTTTACCGTTGGTGTTCTCTCCACACCAACGCAGATGCTATTTCTCTGGTCCACAACTTCTCGGCTCAGGACAACCAAATAAGGGGTCTGGGCTGTGGGGGTGGGTGGGGCGGTTTGGCCGTGTCATACACGTGTGCATGGGAGACGGTTTACAGGGTCAAATGGTGTTGTTTCTCAGTTGAACCAAGGTTTGGTACTGTTACCTGATCCATTCTCCTTATATCACTCTGCAGACCAGCCAAAAAACCTGCCTCTGTTGATGTCACTTCTGGTACCATCTGATGATGTCATATCCGGTACCCAGAACCCACCTTCTAACACGTCACTTCCTGTTCCTGACTCCACCTCTTCCTCTGTTCAGCCATATTTAGAGAGCAGCTTTCAACATGCTAGTCAGTTCTGTTTTGGACTCCTGTCTGTAAAGATGTGCTTATTTTTTTCTTTATCAACTTTTTCAGATATATGGGATGGCCATCCCTAAACCTTTTTGTGACTCTTTTTCATCCTTATCACACTGTGTACAATCGCAAGACATCGCATGGAGCAATAGTCAACAACTCGGATTGAAAAATGGTACTTTTTAAGCTTTTCTTCCATGCCTCACAGACTACAAATGTAAAGTGCCAGTGCAAGTAATTTTTTTAATTTACAGAAAACAATTTACTTTAGAACACAATTGCATATGGTAAACGCACATACTATATAGCATTTTTGTGAAGAAATAACTTTGACTTGAAAAATACAGAACTTATTCATTAAGTGGTTCCCTACAAAATGGAGATTCTACTGTTCAGTGTGTAAACAGAATACAACATATGCTTTTGGCAATACAAGGTACATATATCATTGTACTGTTAATTGAACTTAATAATCCCAATTATAATATCAAAGGCAATAATTGTCAATTATTAATTTTATCATACTTATGCACCTTTACTTTGTACACAACAATAAATGTGAACCGATTACTACAGTCATGGCAGAAATTATCGGCACCCCTGGAATTTTCCCAAAAAATGCACAATTTCTCCCAGAAAATTGTTGCAATTACATATGTTTTGGTATACACATATTTATTTCCTTTATGTGCATTTGAACAACACAAAAAACAGAGAAAAAAAGCCAAATCTGACATAATTTCACACAAAACTCAAAAAACGGGCTGGACAAAATTAATGGCACCCTCAACTTAATATCTGGTTGCATGCCCTTTGGAAAAAAATAACTGAAATCAAGCGCTTCCTATAACCATCAACAACACCTCTCAACTGGAATTTCCGACCACTCTTCTTTTGCAAACTGCTCAAGGTCTCTCAGATTTGAAGGGTGCCTTCTCCCAACAGCAATTTTGAGATCTCTGCATACTGTAAGTGTTCAATCAGATTTAGATCCGGACTCATTTCTGGCCACTTCAGAACTCTCCAGCGATTTGTCTTCAACCATTTCTGGGTGCTTTTAGAGGTAGGTTTGGGGTTATTGTCCTGCTGGAACACCCATGTCCTCTGACGCATACCCAGCTTTCTCACACTGGGCCCTACATTGCACCCCAATATCTTTTGGTAGTCTTCAGATTTCATGATGCCTTGCACACAGTCAAGGCATCCAGTGCCAGAGGCAGCAAAACATTCCCAAAACATCTTAGAACCTCCACCATGTTTGACTGTAGGTACTGTGTTCTTTTCTTTGTTGGCCTCATTCCGTTTTCTGTAAACAGTAGAATGATGAGTTTTACTAAAAAGCTCTACCTTGGTCTCATCTGTCCACAAGATGTTCACCCAGAAGGATTTTGGCTTCCTCAAGTACATTTTGGCAAACTCCAGTCTGGCTTTTTTATGTTTCTGTGTCAGCAGTGGGGTCCTCCTGGCTCTCCTGCCATAGCGTTTCATTTCGTTCAGATGTCGACGGATAGTTCAAGCTGACATTGTTGCACCCTGAGTCTGCAAAACAGCTTGAATATGTTTTGAACTTGATTGGGGCTGTTTATCCACCATTCGGACTATCCTTTGTTGCAGTCTTTTAGCAATTTTTCTCTTCCGTCCACGTCTAGGGAGATTAGCTACAGTGCCATGTGTTGTGAACTTCTTGATTATGTTGTGCACTGTGGACAAAGGAACATGAAGATCTCTGGAGATGGACTTGTAGCCTTGAGATTGTTGATATTTTTCCACAATTTTTGTTCTCAAGGAAATAAACGTGTATAACAAAAATTTGTAATTGCAACAATTTTCTGGGAGAAATGGTGCATTTTCTGGGAGAATTCCTGGGGTGCCGATAATTTCAGCCATGACTGTATTTGTTAAAAAAGCCTTAGATTTTTGAACGAGCTAAGCACCTTTTCCATTGCATGTCTTGAGCACAAACAGTCAATAAAAAAATCCTCAGAAAATGAAAAAAAATTAAAAAAGCAGAGCTGAGACAGAGCCACAAACAAATTATCTATTTTTTTAATGCACAATGAGTCATTCTTGCTGACAATATGATGATAAAAGAACTGAGCACAATGTTTTTGAGTAAGTAAATTCATTGACACTGATGCCAATCAATCCATAAATGCATGGGGAGAACATGCAAACTTCATGTAGAACCTAAAGCAGTGAAGCAGGAATAACAGGAACTTACTAAACTTCATTATGGGTGCAATGTGATTAAACACATATTCAAGCAAGGCGCAGGTAAGAAAAACAAACGACCACTATATGTAATCAATTTACTACCAAACAAAAAAGGCAGTCTAAAGAAATAACCCAAGGCAAATTATGATTCTTGTAGTTAAGATCAGCCCAGTTAAACAATCAGTTATGCTTTTACTACTGTAGATACTCAAACTTTCTAAAAGCAAATAAACTGCTGTAAAATAAACATTGTCTACAGGCTGCTGCAATCCTTCATCAAAAATTTAGATGCTGCAGATCTTTAACACTATCCTATACTATAGGATGAATAGATAGATAGACAGACAGTACTTTCCCCAGAAGCTTTTTAAATAAATAAATACATAGATACTGTAAATACACAGAGAAGTAAAAAAAAATGTATAATAAAAGATTTTTAAGTGACACGATTTTATTAAAAAATGCACTAAAAAGCAAAAAAAAATATATATACCTGTATTTTCTTGTACTAAGATTTTGTTGGTCATATGTGACTAAAAATTAAATCATGGGGTGCCCATAAAATAATTTATTTAATTCAATTAAAATACATAGATTTGTCAAAGTGAAATTTCTAACAGCTTAACTATGGAAAGAAAATAACATTATATAAAAGTTGTTTAAAGTATTACGATAATGGTTATAATTGTAGAAATTTTCAAATTGTAAGAGTTTTTATTTTTAATCATTTAAGGAATCTATTTCATTTTATTTCTAGTCACATATGACCAACAAAATCTTAGTACAATAAAATATATATTTTTTAATTTTTAGTGTATTTCTGAATAAAACTGTGTCACTTAAAAATCTTTTTAGCCACCCTAATGCCACACAGTCCTCAGTATGTTACAAAAATCAGACTTGGGTGGGAAGGTCATTTGACAGAAATGACATTAGCGACAGAGTAGAATCAAACCTACAATCTTAAAGTCAAACGTAACATTCATTCATTTTCATTTCTCATTTCAGAAAATCCTAACCATGGTGAAATCTTATACGTGCGAAGTACTGGAAATGTGCATTTGTCTACTGGAGAATGGAACCTTCAATGTTTCTTAGAAAAGCCCAAGAAGAGTCAATATCGCCAAATTACAGAAAAGAGTATTTTGCCAAATTTGTATATAAATGATGAAAACTGGTAAAATAAAAAAAATAGTTTGTGTACATTGATGTCAAACCTTCAACAATTTGACAGAAAGTCCAACACACTAAACACTTGACCAGTGCTGCTTTACTGTTGTATTGAACAAATTTGACAAAACTTCAATATCAATACATCAAAATTATTTTTTTTTATTAATTTGTTTACTTTCGACTGTTTGATCTAAAGTCCAACGTGCTAACCACACCACTAATTTTTCATATACATGTGTTTTGGCTAAAAACACTATATATATATATATATATATATATATATATATATATATACACACACACACACACACAGTTGACCCTTGATATACGATCGGCCTGACATGCGAACAACTTGATTTACAACCAAAATTGTTTTGATTTACGACCAACATCTTACGTTACGACCCGAATGCGGTCACGTGTATCCGCTTGTGTGATTGTAAACAAACATCCGAGAACGTTCGTAAGCGTCAGTCGGAGCCCAGATACATGTGTTTGTGGACATAATTTCGGTCATTGCAGTGATTTATCTATACTGTATATATAATTCACTAAGACCATAGTAAGCAAGACGCATAATTGCTAAGGAAGGAAGAGAAGGTAACTAAGGTAAAGAAAGTGATTGTTAAGGGATGTTAGCTAGCGGGCTGGCGCGGCACATGATGATGTCATCAGGCTGAGACAGCACCGGCTTGCTTTGGAGTGTATTATTACAGCAGTTCACAACACGACCAGCTTTGAACTGAGTGCTCAACTACTGTCATTATTAACTTGAGAAACAGCGATCACAATCGAAACGAAGAAGGAAATTGTGCGGAAATATGAGAGTGGTGTTCGTGTGACCGATCTCGCTAATATGTACAGCATGTCGAAATCCACCATCTCGACAATTTTACAAAGAGAAGATTTGAATAAGAAGGCTCCTTCTAAACAATAACCACCTTCCGTTTCATTCTCCTCCTCCACCCTTCCTGCAGCCCAAAGATGTCAAATTAAATGGTGAGTACAGTATGAAATTGTTGTTTCTGGTAGGCTAGGCACTTTTCATAACTTTTTGGTTAGTAAATAGAAATATGATTGGTGTTTTGGTAAATTATGCACATTATACAACCTTTTTTTATTATGAAAAGGTTAAGTAAGTGTTGCTGTGGGAGGTTCGGAGCACATTATGAGTATTTCCATTATTTCTTATGGGAAAAATAGTCTTGACTTACAACCAACTTGAGTTACAACCAGCCCTCGCGAACGAATTGAGTTCATAAGTCAAGAGTCCACTGTATATATACTGTGTATATATATTGTGGTCCCCGGCCGGGGCTGGAGCCCGGCCGGGACGCCCAGGAGGACGTGAGGAGGGCTTGTGCCTCCTCCAGACCGAGTGGGGGCGTCCGTCCTGGTTATGCAGGGGGCCTCGGGTACAGGGCTTGGAAGCCCAGCCCTGTAGGGACCCGTGGCCACCGCCAGGCGGCGCCCCAGTGCCTAATTATCCCGGGAGCCCGGCACTTCCGCCACACCACACACAGGGGTGTGGCCAGCGTTAAGTGCCGGGAAGCAGCTGGAGCCCATCCGGGTTCCCATAAAAGGGGCCGCCTCCCTCCAGTCAGCGGTGGAAGTCGGGTGGAAGTGGACGGAGCTGGAGTAAGGACTGGAGGCGGCCAGAAGAAAGAGAGGCACAGGACTGTGTGGCCTGGACATTGGGGGAATCGGTGCTGGAGGCACTGGGGTTTGTGAGTGCACGTAATTTGTAAATATAACTGTAAATAAACAGTGTGTGGTGAAACTATGTTGTCCGTCTGCCTGTGTCCGGGTTCAAGTTCACAATATATATATATATATATATATATATATATATATAATATATATATATATATATATATACAGTATATATATATATATATTATCTATACTAATAAAAGGCAAAGCCCTCACTGACTCACTCACTCACTGACTGACTGACTGACTGACTCACTCACTGACTCATCACTAATTCTCCAACTTCCCGTGTAGGTAGAAGGCTGAAATTTGGCAGGCTCATTCCTTACAGCTTACTTACAAAACTTGGGCAGGTTTCATTTCGAAATTCTACGCGTAATGGTCATAACTGGAACCTATTTTTCTCCATATAATGTAATGGAGTTTGATGGCTGTGGGGGCAGAGTTTCGTGTGACATCATCACGCCTCCCACGTAATCACGTGAACTGACTGTCCACGCAGTACCTAGAAAACAAGGAAGAGTTCCAAAAAGCGCTGAAGAAAACATGCATTATACAATTGAGAAGGCAGCGAAACAATAAGAAGCGAGCGAGTCACACATAGAACCATATTCATGAGTGCAGCTACTTCGGAAACAAAGCACGGTGTAAACCTAAAGTTTAAATTAAGTTCATAGACAGGCTGCCACTGGCGTTTGTCATGCCCACGGCTAATGCGGGATACAAGTTTGATGAGAGGACGCAGGATATAAACGAGAGTTTTGATCACTTTGTAACTAAGTTAAAATTACTGGTGAAGGGCTGTGCTTATGCAAATTCCGACAGACTGTCTTTGTGGGGGGATTGACAGTTAAGGCGGGTGGGAGAGTCACGTCATCATCTGCCCTCCCATTCACCTCATTTCGCTGTGAGCTGAGCTCCACACCTAACGCAGTCTTGAGGAACCAAGTTTGTGACGCTGCCACCAAATACTCACAGAAAAATCCACAAGTTAATACACACGCTGTCTCTAGAGTTTCTCCACACTGAATCCTCCAGGCACTACTTACAAAAGGTTACATTGACAATCGTGTTACGTTATTTTTAAAATCTTTCCTTTTCTTAGCACAAGCACAGCTGAGAGGCTTCGATGCATGTGCTCCATAACGCGTTAAAAAAATAACACATTTAATCACAATGTGCATTCCAAGCAAAGCGGAACTTCTGTCAATGCATGATTTCCTGGTACACCGATTACATTGATCAGCGCTTCCCGATTCATTTGCAATTGCTAAAAGTATAATATAAGGAAATGAGAAATTTAAATTTGACATACAGGTCCTGGATCAAAATTGATGAAATACAGCATTGTCATTGGAGATGAGCATGCATGCAAAGTATGAAGTAAATTGGCTTTGTAAAAGTGGGTTAAAAATTGATTGCAAAGTTTGATCCAGACAAACAGAGAGGCAAAGTTGAATAAAACCATGTAATAATAAAAATAAATATACAGGGGTGGGCAAAATCAGGTTTACAGTTGTGAGTATGTGAGGCTGGCAATTTGAGCACTTATGAGATTATACCTAAGCGCGCTATGCCATTATGTCATTCTTTGAGTTAATAAAGTTAATAAAGCTATTTAGTTAATAAAGCTATTCCATACAAACAACTGTAAACCTACTTTTGCCCATCACCGTATATACGCAAATGCTATATTCTGAGCACATGCTAGAATGACTAAAAAGAAAAACTTTCAACTTGACAGTTACAGTCACAGTGAGGAATTATGCAAGCATATTGCTGTTAGTATAAAGGAGCCCCAGTAGCGTTTCTTGACACACTTCTGCTGAATAATTTGTTGGCTGAAAGTGTTAGTGTGACAGACAGAAATGTGCAACATTGTTCGTAATGGCACTCAGTTTTGTTTTCATTCTCTCCTTTACTAAGTGTCCTAAGAAAATAAAGCCTGCTCTGCTCTTTCTTATATAGCTGTGTTATAAGACCAGTCCAATCTGTCATTAATGTGGACACCCAAGTACATGTAGGAGTGTACCACCTCAACATCCACTTCCTGAATAGTAACCAGATATAGAGGCTCTTTGGTGCAGCAAGAGTCAATAACCTGTTCCTTGGTTTTGCTGATGTTTAGTTGTAGACAATACTCTGTGTACCAAGAAACAAAGTTCTCCACCTGAATCCTGTACTCTGGTTCTTCTCCCTTATCAATACATCCCAAAAATGCAGAGTAATCTGAGAACTCCTGCAAGTGACATGACATGGTGTTACATTTTAAGTCTGAGGTGTAAACAGTAAAAAGAAAATGAGAAAGGACAGTTCCTTGTGGTACTCCAGTATTGCTTACATCCATAACACAGACACAGTCCTCGAGTCTCACAAACTATGATTTGCCCAATAGGCAGTCCATGATCCAGGGCACCACAGGCTCATCAACCTGCATATCTCTGAACTTACCCCTTAACAGAGATGGCTGGATGGTATTGAAGGCACTGGAGAAATTAAAAAACAACATAATTCTCACAGTGCTGCCAGCTTTTTAGAACAAACAGATTATCACATCCTCCACTTGTCTGATTGGCAGACTGCAGTGAGTCCAGGTAGTCTACTACTAGAAGACTCATCCATCCATCCATTATTCAACCTGCTATATCCTAACTACAGGGTCACGGGGGTCTGCTGGAGCCAATCCCAGCCAACACAGGGCGCAAGGCAGGAAACAAACCCTGGGGAGGGCGCCAGCCCACCGCAGGGCACACACACACACACACACACACACCAAGCACACACTAGGGACAATTTAGAATCGCCAATGCACCTAACCTGCATGTCTTTGGACTGTGGAAGGAAACCGGAGTACCCGGAGGAAACTCACGCAGACATGGGGAAAACATGCAAACTCCACGCAGGGAGGACCCAGGAAGCGAACCCGGGTCTCCTAACTGCGAGGCAGCAGCACTACCACTGTAGAAGACTCATATAGTTTACATATTGTTATTACTGTAACTTGTATAGAGTGCAGTAGAATTCTTACTTGCATGTCCTAATCAAGATGTAATATGTTGCTACTCTCTGGCACCATGATTAATTAATATACTGTAGCTACATTATCTGGAAATGTCTGTCTTCCTTATCTAAAAAAATCACAGAATATATCTGTCATTTACAGGCAAAGAGAATACGTTTTATCAGTTTAACTAAAGACAAGTGATGTTCTACCTTCCAACAGCAACTTATCCACTTAAATTTCTGCTCATATTTTTGGGAGAAATGCAAGGTCACTGTTGATTTATTACTTGGTCTGAAAAAATAGAATTAAAAATAACCTGTATTTTTTCATGAACATATAAAGTAAAATAAACATATTAAAAGTGTACTATGTTGCTTTAATTGCAATTTGAACATAAAACTGCCTTTTCTGGATGTCGAGGTTACACTTTTTATTTTATATTCTTTCCTAAAAGTAAAGTGCATTCAAGCAAATCCATGTTATTGGATTCAAGACAGTACTCATGATCAATGAATGATGGGAAAAGCAGATATTCAAAAGCTCAAATGCACTTTAATGTATTTCACTATTTTACACTAATTTTATTTTCAGCTGTACTTATTTAACAACATTTTAGTAAAAAATACATGTTTTGGATATCACAAGCATACAGCTGGATAATTGACATGTCTTGCTTCATGAGTAATTTGAGTTTTGATTTACATTTTTAATATTGTTTGTTGCTGTTCAATTTTGGCCCCTGCTGGTCCCCACTAAAGATAAAGGTTGGTATTTCTGCTCTCCACAAATGCAAGAGACAATATTTTTTTCTTAGCTACTAGCACCCTCTTGAATAATGCCAAATCCTCTGTGCTCACCAATAACTCCATTCTCAAAGGGAAGTAAATACAACCCCAAATCCAACAAAGTTGGAATGCTGTGTAAAATGTTAATGGTGAAAGGTCTGGACTGCAGGCAGCCCAGTTCAGCACCTGGACTCTTCTAATATGAATCCATGCTATTGTAATAGATGCAATATGCAGTTTAGCATTGTCTTGCTGAAATATGCATGGCCTTCCCTGAAAAAGATGTTGTGTGGATGGCAGCATATGTTGCTCTAAAACCTGTACAGTACATACCTTTCCACATTGATAGTGCCTTTGCAGATGTGCAAGCTGTCAAGTCCATATTCATTAATTCCCCCTTATACCATTAGAGATGCAGGCTTCTGAACTGAGCACTGATAAAAAACTGGATGGTTCTTCTCCTCTTTCATCCAGAAGACATGTTTTCCAAAAAGCATTCCACTGACCATAAAACAGTTTTCTACTTTGCCCCAATCCATTTTAAATGCACTTTAGCCCAGCGGTATTTCTGGATTATGTTCACATATGGCTTCTTCTTTGCATGATAGAGCTTTAACCTGTATTTGTGGATGGCACAACGAACAGTGTTCACAGAAAATCATTTCTGGAAGTGTTCCTGAGCCCATGCAGTGATTTCCATGACAGACTCGTGCCTGTTCTTAATGCAGTGCCACCTGATGGCCTAAAGATCACAGGCATCATATATTAATTTTCGGCCTTGTTGCTTGCGCACAGAGAATTCTCCAGATTCTTTGAATCTTTTGATGATATTATATACTGTAGTTGATGAGATCTTCAAAGGCTTCGAATTTTAATGTTGAGGAACATTATTCTGAAATTGTACCACCATTTATAGACATAGGATTTTGCAGACTGGTGAACCTCTGCCCATCTTTACTTCTGAGAGAATCTGCCTCTCTAAGAATCTCTTTTTATACAGATCATGTTACTGACCTGTTGTCAATTAACTTAATTTGTTGCAAAATGTTTCTGCAGCTGTTTCTTTTAAGTACTGTTTACTTTTCCAGCATTTTGTTGCCCCCGTCCCCATTTTCTGGAGATGTGTTGCTGCCATCAAATTCAAAATGAGCTAATATTTCTCATGAAATGTCTCACTTTCAACCATTTGATATGTTTCTATGTTCTAATGTGAATAAAATACAGTTATACAAGATTTGCAGATCATTGCATTCTGGTTTTATATACATTTTACACAGTGTCACAACTTTTTTGGAATTGGGGTTGTATTAGGAGAAGTTAAGGTGCCTTCTAAAATGGGACAAGGAGATTGTTAATAAACAACAAAAAGCACCTAATATGTCACAACTTATTTCAATAACTTTTTTGAAACATTATCAATAACTACAAAGATAAATAAAAATTCAATATTGCAGCTTTTTAGAAAGTTCACATAGTAAAAATGTCTTTAGCCTGTTAATGGTACCGTGAAACTTCAATTTCTGTTAACTGGGTTTATAATGTTGTGTCAGGGATGCCAGGGGCAACGACCCGGCCGAGACGCCATGAGGGACCGGATGTGGGTCTACACCCACCCTGGATCACGTGGGGGCCGCCTTCCTGGTTGCTCTGGGGGCCACGGGTACAGGGCGTGGAAGCTCCACCCTGTAGGGGCCCGTGGCCACCGACAGGAGGTGCCCCAATGCCTTGGGGACCTGTTACCCCAGCACTTCCGCCACACCAGGAAGTGCTGGGGGGAAGATTTAGGACGGCACCCGGAGAGCTGCCGGGAGGATAGCCGGCACTTCCGCCACGCTGGGGCGTGGCCAGAGGAGGAATGCCAGGAACACCTGGTGCTCATCCAGGGACTCTATAAAAGGGGCCGTCTCCATTCATTCAGGGCTAGAGTCGGGTGGAAGGAGGACGAGGCAGAAGAGAGTGGAGGCGGCCGAGAAGAAGGCATTGTGGCCAGGACTGAGTGTCATTTTGGGGTTTGTGCACTTTATGGACTTTGGATTGGGTCTAAGTGACCATTATTATATTTGTAAATATTGTAAATAAACGTGTGGTGGTGATTTAACAACATGTCTGCCTGTCTGTGTCCAGGCCGCGTCCACAGTTGAAAGTTCACTTCAAACATTGTTAACGCTGTCTTTGTTCCATATTTTATTCTGCAAATTTAAACAGGAAGATTAAATCCTTCTATAGCTTGTCTATATAATACAGCATTAGACATTTGGGATGGATGTAGTCTATGTTAATTTATGAGCATCTGGATAAGAATGCATCCTACTCGTACATAATATTTCAGAGCATCATCTTATTAAAAAAAAAATATATCGAAGAGCATATGGCAGGAGGCAGCAGTGAATAACATAGCAGTTCATCACTTTGTACTCTCACATGCTGCTGGAATTACTTATAGTCTTTTTGGGTTTTGAGAGAAACTGAAATATTTTATGGAAACCCACATGACTGTGTAGGAAAAGCTCAAATTCCACACTAAGGAGATCCCTACTGGCAATCTAACAGGAAATTTAATTAGTGATGCTACCTGAGATGCCACAATACCGAACCCCTAAAATATTATCAGTAATTTGTGATATGTAAATATCTCTTCAGAAGTAAATTCAAAGCAAACAACCTCCAAGTACACTGCAAGAATCTCACAAGCGTACAACCTGCTATTTAACTGTGCAAGCTTCGTAAAGTTAACAATTAAAGAGGATCCGTGTGTGTGAGGTAATTTAAAATACTTAAAATAATTGTATTAAAATGATTTTCCTCCCCAATTAACAAACTAAGCAGAATCTAGGCCTATATATATACTAAATCAAATAAATATTGGTATTCCTAGCATCAAGGGGAACTCTAATCACACAGGTGGAAACCTACACATTTGATATCTATTCATGAACTGACCCAGCTTTCTAAAGAATCACTTGCTGCCAGAGTCAATCCTAGCATTATTAACTGTAACACAGCAGCCAACCCTGGACAGGGTGTCAGTTAAGTACAGAGCATACTCACTTAAACTGGTCCAGTTTAGAGCAACCAGTTAACAAGAAGCACAATGCCTTGGGAAGCCAAACGTGCCAGAAGTAGCTGAAGAAAATCCACATGAACATGGGGAGGACAGGAAAAGATCTCGCTGTTATGGCCTCCCTGACAATCTAATCCTGTTCCCTATTATAATTATGTCACTGTGACCAACCCTAAACAACAAACATTTTTAAAGTTGCTTATCCAGTTCAGGTTTGTGGAGAGCAACAGTCTGTCCCGGCAGCACTAGGTGTAAGGATTGAAAGAACCTTGAATGGGGTATCTGTCTATCATAGGGCAAAATCACCTACACCAGGCCAGTCCGTGGTTACCAATTAACCTAACATGCATATCTTTGAAACATGAGCTGAAAGTTTGAAAGCCCAGAGCAAAACTAGCACAAATTACATGAGAATGTGCAAATTCTACACAGGCACTGTTGAGGAACATAACAATGAAGCAACAAAGCAGCTGCATTACCATTGCCTCTCCATCCATCCATCTTCCAAACCTACTATATCATAAGAAGCTGGAACCTATCCCAGCAAGTACAGGGCACAAGGCAGGTACAATCCTTGGATACTATACCAGCCCTATGCATGGCAAACACACTCATGCACATGCATATAAACACTAGGGCCAAAAAAAAGTATAAATTCATAAGCATGTTTAACCCTTGTTACAAAGTGGACACTTGGTGGCGCTGTTACTCACCTTTACCCTAACATACAGTATGCAAGACACAGGATAAAATCACTAAGAAGTCATTTTAATTTCTTCTTTTTTCAATGTTTTGCCCCAAAGCACCACAACCACCACAATAAACAATAAATCAATAATCACTAATACAATTCTCTCCTCCCAGCATCTCCATCACACTCCCTCCCAACTCCGGCTCGCTTGCTGGGTTCCCATCAGTCCTTTATACAGTCCTTGACCCGGGTCAGATGGAGACTTGTATTTTCTTCAGCCCAGAAGTACTTCTGTCCTTCCATCCCCATGACTTGGGAGTACTTGGAAACAGAAGTCCCCGTGTCTCCCTGCAGCGTCCCCTGGCGGCATCCATGGTACCCAGCAGGGCTGTGAAGCTGAGCTCCATCTCCCATAGTGCCCTGCGGGAATCTGGGTAAGCTAAGCTGTAGGGAAGTCGCCATCTAGCGTCCTGGGGGTTTCAGCCAGGTTGAACTGCCGACCTTCCATCACACCCTTTACAGTAATCCCTCGCTATATCGTGCTTTGACTTTTACGGCTTCACTCTATTGCGGATTTTATGTAAGCATATCTAAATATATAACACAGATTTTTCACTGCTTCGCGGGTTTCTGTGGACAATTTACTTCTGGTATATGCTTCCTCAGTTGGTTTGCCCAATTGATTTCATACAAGGCACGCTATATTCAGTTCCTGTGTGCTGATTGGCTCAGCGACGGAGCGCCAAATTTGATTCCGCTGCGTTAACCAGGAAGTCTCGTCTCGCTCATTCAGCATCAACATGTTTCGCTGTGTAAAGAGTTAACTGTTGTGTTTATCTTTGTGCGTAGTCAAGCCCTTCGTTACGATCTGCTCCTGCTACTGCTTCAGGAGCCGTGCCCAGGCGCCAACGGAAGATGCTAACGACTGCCGAAAAGGTAAAAGTTTTGGATATGTTGAAGTAAGGGAACAGCTACACTTCTGCAGGACGCCATTACGGCATCAATGAGTCCACAATTGTTTTTATTTAAAAAGGAGGAAAAGAATGTAAGATCTATGGCCGCAGTGTCCTTTAACCAGGGCGCAAAACGAGTTGTAAGTGGATGTAATAAGGCGGTAGTCCGGATGGAATCTGCTTTAGGGATTTGGATTGAAGACTGCTGGAAGAAGAACAACGGCAGTGCTACACAATCGCCTGAAGAGGCTCCTTTAGAAGAGCTGTAACGCTCTCCTTTGTTGTGCAGTAAAATTAAACTCATCGTTATCGGACAAGTCGTCGTGTCATTGTTGGTGAGTACCCATAACTAATTTTCTACGTACTTAGTACACGTACGTACGTTTATTGTAACTGTACACACATTTTATACAATTTTTCTTGCATTGTAGGTATTTATTGCTGGTGGCCTGTCTATCTTAATGGCTGTAACATATGTGACATTGGAGACGCTCTAGAGTATCTTTAAAATAACATTTTGGTTTTATGTACAGCATTTACATGTTATAGATTTTTCACTTATTTTTATATTACCTAATCAATTACAATATGTTTAAAACTGTATTACGTATTAAATAAAACTCCTCAATGATGTATGATACATATGTTTGTGATTAGTATATAAACATTGTGTTTATATACATAATTTCAACGAATCTTACCTAATAACTAAGAGAATATAAAGGGTTTATGCTGTATAACTGTGCGGGGAATATTTATAAACAGTGTGGGAGAGTTTATAAGGGCTTAAAATATATAAAAATAACTATACAAACATATGGTTTCTACTTCACGGATTTTCACCTATCGCGGGGGGTTCTGGAACACAACCCCTGCAATTGAGGAGGCATTACTGTATATGATTTTTCCATACACGATGGTATTGGACAGCAAAGCATGTTTAATAAATTTATGATGTTTGAAATCAATATATTTTTTAAAGTTGCAATGATGTCAGCAAAAAAAAAAAAAGATTCACATCTGTTTACAAACACACAAACATACACATACACAAGTAAAATGTATTAAGAAATAACCTGAAAAAACTTGTTTTCCTATATAATCCTGTTAAAATGTGTGGAAGAATATATGCTCAATTTAGGGTTTGTATTTTGCTCTGTTAACTTTAAATCCTATCGTTAGGAAAATGTATGTTGTTGTTTAACAATACGTAATGAATGGGTTTCATGTATATTAAATTATTTTCTTTATGTTGTAACCAAATCTGTATCTTTATTGGTACAAAGTATTTTGGAGTTTCAAGCACAGAGAGTTACTGATAACACAATGATCTAGGTAAGCAATAAAACTGATACATTTTTGCTAACTAAAAAGTAACAAGACATGACTCAACTCTTATTGGTATGAAATAACATTTATAGTAAGAGTAGGGGAGCATTTTCAAGCTATAAAGACTAAAGAATGCTTTAACTGGGATTCAGAATTTTAATGTAAAGTTCTCGATGAACATTAATTCTAATAAAGACCTCCTTTTGTAAAATTAAAATACTGTGGCTTATTTTCTTGCACAAAATGAATTCTAAATCAGACTAAGGAAAAATTTCCCCTTCTTGAAGAAAGATATTTTCCAAATACAAAATTATGAAAAAAACAACTAACTGGCTTCTGTTTCTTTTGCCTCTTTTATAACACTATATTATTAAATGTGCTTAATGCAATTCAGAGTGGTGTGTTCTCTGAACCTACCCCAGCAGCACGGAGCACAAAGCAAGAATCAGTCCTGGATGGGACAACAATCCCTTGCAAGACACCCAAACACATAATATCCATCCATCCATCCATCCACTTCCGCTTATCTGGGGTCGGGTCGCGGGGGCAGCAGCTTGAGCAGAGAGGCCCAGACTTCCCTCTCCCCGGCCACTTCTTCCAGCTCTTCCAGGAGAATCCCAAGGCGTTCCCAGGCCAGCCGGGAGACATAGTCGCTCCAGCGTGTCCTGGGTCTTCCCCGGGGCCTCCTCCCGGTTGGACGTGCCCAGAACACCTCACCAGGGAGGCGTCCAGGAGGCATCCTGATCAGATGCTCGAGCCACCAAATCTGACTCCTCTCGATGCGGAGGAGTAGCGGTTCTACTCTGAGCCCCTCCTGGATGACTGAGCTTCTCACCCTATCTTTAAGGGAAAGCCCAGACACCCAGCGGAGGAAACAGTCGCTTGTATTCGTGATCTCATTCTTTCGGTCACTACCCATAGCTCATGACCATAGGTGAGGGTAGGAACGTAGATCGACTGGTAAATTGAGATCTTCGCCTTACGGCTCAGCTCTTTTTTCACCACGACAGACCGATGCAGAGCCCGCATCACTGCAGATGCCGCACCGATCCGCCTGTCGATCTCACGGTCCATTCTTCCCTCACTCATGAACAAGACCCCGAGATACTTGAACTCCTCCACTTGGGGCAGGATCTCTCCCCCAACCCTGAGAGGGCACTCTACCCTTTTCCGGCTGACGACCATGGTCTCGGATTTGGATGATTCTCATCCCAGCCGCTTCACACTCAGCTGCGAACTGATCCAGAGAGAGCTGAAGATCACGGCCTGATGAAGCAAACAGGACAACATCATCTGCAAAAAGCAGTGACCCAATCCTGAGTCCACCAAACTGGACCCCTTCAACACCCTGGCTGCGCCTAGAAATTCTGTCCATAAAAGTTATGAACAGAATCAGTGACAAAGGGCAGCCCTGGTGGAGTCCAACTCTCACTGGAAACGGGCTCGACTTACTGCCGGCAATGCGGACCAAGCTCTGACACCGGTTGTACAGGGACCGAACAGTTCTTATCAGGGGGTCCAGTACCCCATTCTCCCAGAGCACCTCCCACAGGGTTCCCCGAGGGACACGGTCGAACGCCTTTTCCAAGTCCACAAAACACATGTAGACTGGTTGGGCAAACACCCATGCACCCTCTAGGATTCTGCTAAGGGTGTAGAGCTGGTCCACTGTTCCGCGACCAGGACAAAACCCACACTGTTCCTCCTGAATCCGAGGTTCGACTATCCGACGGACCCTCCTCTCCAGAACCCCCGAATACACTTTTCCAGGGAGGCTGAGGAGTGTGATCCCTCTGTACTTGGAACACACCCTCCGGTTCCCCTTTTTAAAGAGGGGGACCACCACCCCGGTCTGCCAATCCAGAGGCACTGTCCCCGATGTCCATGCGATGTTGCAGAGACGTGTCAACCAAGACAGTCCTACAACATCCAGAGCCTTAAGGAACTCCGGGCGTATCTCATCCACCCCCGGGGCCTTGCCAGTTTTTTGACCACCTCGGTGACCACAGTCCCAGAGATGGGAGAGCCCACCTCAGAGTCCCCAGGCTCTGCTTCCTCATTGGAAGGAATGTTAGTGGGATTGAGGAGGTCTTCGAAGTACTCCCCCCACCGACCCACAATGTCCCGAGTCCCGACACTGCACTGCTTCCCCCTCCTGAGATGCCGGACGGTGGATCAGAATCTCCTCGAAGCCGTCCGAAAGTCGTTCTCCATGGCCTCCCCAAACTCCTCCCATTCCGCTTGGCCTGCCGGCACCTATCAGCTTCCTCCAGAGACCTACAGGACAAAAAGGTCCTATAGGACTCTTTCTTCAGCTTGACGGCATCCCTCACCACAGGTTCGGGGATTGCCGCCACGACAGGCACCGACCACCTTGCGGCCACAGCTCCGGTCAGCCGCCTCAACAATAGAGGCACGGAACATGGCCCATTCAGACCTCCCTCGGAATGTGGTCGAAGTTCTGCCAAAGGTGGGAGTTGAAGCTACTTCTGACAGGGGACTCTGTCAGCCGTTCCCAGCAGACCCTCACAACACGTTTGGGCCTACCAGGCCTGACTGGTATCTTCCCCCACCATCGAAGCCAACTCACCACCAGGTGGTGATCAGTTGACAGCTCCGCCCCTCTCTTCACCCGAGTATCCAAGACATGTGGCTGCAAGTCCGATGACACGACCACAAAGTCGATCATCGAACTGAGGCCTAGGGTGTCCTGGTGCCAAGTGCACATATGAACACCCCTATGCTTGAACATGGTGTTCGTTCAATCCTTGACAAGCACAGAAGTCCAATAACAAAACACCGCTCGGGTTCAGATCGGGGGGGCCATTCCTCCCAATCACGCCTTTCCAGGTCTCACTGTCATTGCCCACGTGAGCATTGAAGTCTCCCAGCAGAACGAGGGAGTCCCCAGAAGGTATGCCCTCTAGCACCCCCCTCCAGGGACTCCAAAAAGGGTGGATACTCCAAACTGCTGTTCGGCGCATACGCACAAACAGTCAGGACCCTTCCCCCCACCCGAAGGCGGAGGGAGGCCACCCTCTCATGCACCGGGGTAAACCCCAATGCACAGGCTCCAAGTCGGGGGGCAATAAGTATGTCCACACCTGCTCGGCGCCTCTCACCGGGGGCAACTCCAGAGTGGTAGAGAGTCCAGCCCCTCTCAAGGAGATTGGTTCCAGAGTCCAAGCTGTGCGTCAAGGTGAGTCTGACTATATCTAGCCGGAACCTCTCGACCTCGCGCACTAGCTCAGGCTCCTTCCCCTTCAGAAAGGTGACATTCCACGTCCCAAGAGCCAGTTTCTGTAGCCGAGGATCAGACCGCCAAGGTCCCCGCCTTCGGCCACCACCCAACTCACACTGCACCCAACCTCCTTGGCCCCTCCCACAGGTGGTGAACCCATGGGGAGGAGGACCCACGTTACCTCTTCGGGCTGTGCCCGGCCGAGCCCCATGGGTGCAGGCCCGGCCACCAGGCGCTCGACATCGAGCCCCACCTCCAGGCCTGGCTCCAGAGGGCACATAATATGAAATAGTGAATTAACTTAAATCAGACCTGTTTAGGAATATTGGAGGAATACCAGAGTATTAAGAGACAAACCATTGTAGACATACTTTACTTAGGATTCAAACCCAGCACACTGGACCATTGAGACAGTAGTATTAACCACTGTTCCACCCTGCCACTCTTTGCCTCTTTTATGATATGTTCTATTGAATTATTATTCCCACCATGTTCTTTCAGAATGTAATATTTATTTATTAGACACTTTTTAGTGCACATTACAATATAAAGTCCACAATACAAAAAAATGAAGGACTTCTTAAAACTTGCAAATCATACTATATGTCACTGTGTTAATCACATAACATGCTTATTGTGCCTGAGGCATAAGAATTTACAAAGTGTAGAGAATACTATGCTCCATGTCACTGCTCACTGACTTTCTCCTTAAAAGGATTAAAGGTTTAACTTGAACAAATCTGCTTCCAAAGTTTTTGACCAAATATTTCCACATACTTTATTCCTCCATTTTCTGGAAATAAAATGGCATTCCAGAGCCCCAAACTGAAATGGAAAGTGTGAAAAATGTTTCTCTTTCATTATGACTACGACTTTAACTTGACATTTTATTAAGGCAGCAGTCCTCCTGAGACTTCTACCCACTGACTGAAAAACACTTAAATGGTGAGTAGTTTTTAAGGGTTCTTTAACATATTACAATTAAAGGACAGAACTTGTTCTCCTACATGCACTATGAGGGGGGAGTCAGCCAATTCATCACATTGTGGCCCAGACAGCCAAAGAGGGTCTAACTCGGGTTACCAACCATTTGTAAATTTACAGATAGTCCGTAAAAAAGTCAAAATTGAAGCCTGTTTGTAATTCTGTAAAAACATTTGATGGCTCATAAAAAAAATTACGCTGAAGACAGCAGCAATAGAATTAAACAATAATAAAGCAATGTACTCTACATAACTTTGTCTCTATGTCATACACAGACACTGTTGGCCATTTCCTTTGTATGTGCCTGTAAACAAGTATCAGAACAATCCACACCCAACCAAAATGTAAGTCTTAATTACTTACTACTTACATGATAACAAATCGGACAATGAACAAAAACAAAGTTAATGCAATGGCTTGGACTAAAGAGCTAGAGTTTATCCAGTGGTTACAAACAAATAAAGAAAAATGCATACAGTCTGAGGTGAAAAATACTTTTCCAATTGCTTATAGTGATTTTATACCAGGCTGCAAATATATGAAAGATTTACTGTTTTATTTTGTTTTTATGTTGTTAAACAACTAGTTTAAATTGTATGCAGCTTGCCTGTATTTTTATATTGTTCAGAAATCATAATACAAAATACTACTTAACAGAATCATCACACAGGTACAAGTATTACGATTTGGCTTATTTCATACTGTAGTATCAAACTGCTGTAGTGCTTGCCAGTGGCAATGAACTCTCGATATTTCCAGTAGTTCACTGGCTTAAAGGACGAACTGCCTATTGCTATAGCAGTAGAGGGAATTCCTATGCAACGTTTTCCTTTATAGCTGAAGCTGCTCATTTGCAGGATAGAATGTGAGCTCATTCTGTTTATGACTTATCCTTGCATAGTGGCATTATAAAATTTTGCATTGTTTAATAACAGCCAATCATTGGGCTGAATTTTCATCACTAGTTTTTATTTGAGTACTGGATACTATATCTTGTGCAATGTGCACACACGATAGTTCCCTCTAAATGATAATTTATCATATTTTGAGTTTTAAATTGTGTCTTTACTTTTGTTTGGTCTTTGAAAATCACTGGGAATCACTGAGTTATTGGATATGTTGGCAGAATACAGGGACTGTTGCTTTAAGAGTTGCAGTAAAAAACTGAGTGTGTCAGTAAAAATGCTTAACTTCAAGAAGTGTTGTCAGTGAAATACTAAATGTATAGTTAGCTCACCTGAGTCTCCATGATAATGAGATTTTTAACACTCGTTTGGTAATTATTTGTAGTTATTTTTTCATGAACTATTAACAAAATAAAGTATGGTAGACTGGGGATATATGTTATATAGGGTGTGATGTTACAGTAAGTTCTGATGGTTTTCTATCCTTCAAGATGCAAATAAAATGTTTTTTTTTATGTTTTGGTACGCAATTTTATAGCAGGATTAACTGTAACATTCAAAGTCATGAAGCAGATGGCTAAAACATTTGATTTCTTGTGCAAATATCTCACCATGTCTGAAGGTGATTAGAAATGAAAATCTTTATCTTAATCAAAGCAAAATTCTGGTGACCATAATGATGAGGATTTTGCAACAGAAATGTAACATTTACACTTGGTACATAAGGCAAATTTTGGAAATGCAGTTAACATTGTTAGCTCTATTGAACATACTAACAGAATATCGACTTGGACCTATTTACAAATGTTTGAGCCAACTTACAGATACTTTTATAGCTTCTGCACAGAGTCTATTTAGAAAACTCAAGCCGATTCATTTTTAAAAGCCTACAACTTCTCAGGAATGTCTTGTGCATTCAACCAGGCAGGATATCGAGTCAAACCTGGCAAGGACATTTCACTGTGATGTTGTCATTGAACATTTTTCACAAAAAAAAGTCAAGGAAAGTTTATTTTTAGGCAAATAATATGTAGTATAAATTTGTAGTATAAATAAAATGCTCAAATGCATTTCTTTCACCTGACTTGCACTGTAACACATAAAGATATTCAAATATGCATTCTTTCTCTCTTTCCTCTCTTTTCACTTTTTTAAAATGTAGGTTTGAGTACAGTGCCATAAGGCCTCAAATGCAGAAAACCAATAAAGTGCTCCATTCCACCCGTCACTCACTCACTACACTCTTTTGACCTTATGCTTAAAACAAAATGGCTAACTGAGCAAAAAATGTGCCCTGAAAACATTTTTCCACCACCTCATGAAATTCTCCTTTGTGGTCAGTTCCTCTCAAGCACACTATAGAGCAATATCCATCCATCCATCCATTATCTAACCCGCTATATCCTAACTACAGGGTCACGGGGATCTGCTGGAGCCAATCCCAGCCAACACTGGGCGTAAGGCAGGAAACAAACCCCGGGCAGGGCGCCAGCCCACCGCAGATAGAGCAATATCTATACTAATAAAAGGCAAAGTCCTCACTGACTGACTGACTCACTCACTCACTCACTCACTCACTCACTCATCACTAATTCTCCAACTTCCCGTGTAGGTAGAAGGCTGAAATTTGGCAGGCTCATTCCTTACAGCTTACTTACAAAAGTTAGGCAGGTTTCATTTCGAAATTCTATGCGTAACAGTCATAACTGGAACCTACTTATGTACATATATACAGGCCATAGCCTGCAGCTCCGTCGCCGTGTGAGGCAGAGTTGCGTCTCTCATCGTCACGCCTCCCACGTAATTGAGTGCCTGCCCATATAAGGCCGTCCATCAGCGGCAATCCAATGGGGGGGTGTTTGGCACAAACGCAGCGAAACTGCGAGAGAAACTTTTAAGTGCCGGGTCTTAGCTAACATTAAATAAAGCCGTGGACATCGCACAAGATAGCACAAGCACAGTTCAGAACCTTCGATGCATGTAGACCGAGCGGCTCACATGAACTGACTGTGAACGCAGTACGCAGACAAAAAGCAAGAGCTCCAAAGAGCGCTGAACAAAAAAGCATTACACAATTGAGAAGGCAGCAAAAGAATATGAAGCGAGTGACGCATACAAGCATATTTATATGTGCAGCTACTGCAGAAACAAAGCACATGGTGGAAAAAGTCAATGTCAAGCTAAAGGAAGACAGTGTAAAAAAAACCCGTGAATGCAGTGTGTGATGTCTCAAATAAAGAGGAAGACGAGCTGTTTATTGATGCAGTGAGAAAGGAATCGATGAATGAAACCTGATATCTTTACAACGGTTGACAAACACGGAATGTAACTTGAACACAACACAACCTCCAAATACGAACCTGATTGAAAGAAATAATGATAATGAAATCCTTGATGACAGCAACACTCATAACAGTCACAAAACAATTACATTGACAATCATGTTAAATTATTTTTAAAATGTTCCCTTTTCTTTTTCATAACTTCTTTAACACACTACTTCTCTGCTGCGAAGCGCGGGTATTTTGCTATATATACACACACACATATACATACAGTACAGGCCAAAGGTTTGCACACACATCCTCATTCAATGTGTTTTCTTTATTTTCATGACCATTTACAGCACTCCATCACTCTCCTTCTTGGTCAAATAGCCCTTACACAGCCTGGAGGTGTGTTTGGGGTCATTGTCCTGTTGAAAAATAAATGATCGTCCAACTAACCTGACTTCTGCACAACACAACTGCTGGTCCCAACCCCATTGATAAAGCAAGAAATTCCACTAAATAACCCTGATAAGGCACACCTGTGAAGTGAAAACCATTTCAGGTGACCACCTGTTGAAGCTCTTAGAGAGAATGCCAAGAGTGTGCAAAGCAGTAATCAGAGCAAAGGGTGGCTACTTTGAAGAAACTAGAATATAAAACATGTTTTCAGTTATTTCACCTTTTTTTGTTAAGTACATAACTCCACATGTGTTCATTCATAGTTTTGATGCCTTCAGTCATGAAAATAAAGAAAACACATTGAATGAGGAGGTGTGTCCAAACTTTTGGCCTGTACTGTGTATATATATATATATATTGTGAGGCTTGCCTGGACACCACCAGTCGGAAACCACATCTTTATGAAAGCCACACGTTTATTTAACATAAATAAACAAAGCCCAAAACACCACACAATGCACACAGCAATAATCACCCACAATGAACTCTTCTCTATCTCTGTCCTTGGCCGCCAATCTCCTCCTGGGAGCTTTGTCCTGCTCCCACTCCCGACTCTAGCTCCCAGATTGCTCGGAAGAGGCGCCTTTTATTCCCGTCCAGATGTGCTCCAGGTGGCTGATGACAATCTTCCAACAGCACTTCCTGGTGTGGCGGAAGTGCTGCCCTTTGCCCCGGAAGCACTCCGGGCGTCCCTGGCAGGTTCCTCCGCCATCTTGCCAAGTGTGGCGGAAGTAATGTTCTCCCAGGTTCTAGGAGGCTTAAGATGCCCCCTGGCGGTGGCCAAGGGTCCCAACGAGTTGGAAAGTTTCTCCTCCTCTCCCATGGTCCTCTCCTGCTCCAGGGCGGTTGCGTCTTCCTTACCCAGAAGATTTTACTGCCACCTTCTGGACCTTCTAGGCGTCTCGGCTGGGCAAGAACCCCAGCCGTCTGTGACAATATATACATATACTGTATATATATATATATATATATATATATATATATATCCCGATCTACATACTGTCAAATAAACAAACCACACGTCATGGCGCAACGCGAGAGGCTTCGCCCTTAGTGCTGACGTCCGAGGTTCGATTCCCAAGAGGGGTTGCAGTGAGTGTGTATGCCTGATGAGCCCAGAATTAGGGCGAAACACGTGTCGCGTACTCTTTGTATTATTTGACAGTAAAACTATTTCTATATATATATATATTATATATACACACACACATACATATATATCAGCGCTTTCCAATTCATTTTACCCACGCACCCTCTGTGACAGACAATGCTGATTTCGCACCCCCTTGGTTTAAGAAGAAGTATCAAAAAATATGAGGTTAACGCAGAAAAACAGATCACCAATTGAAGCTTTATGAATAATGGATACTTTATTCGCCATCAATAATTGTTTTGGTAAAGCCATACTCAGTGTAATCCTCCTTCCATTTTCTAATTTTTTCACGACTAGCAATGATTAAATAAACAGTAAAAAAGTAAGAGTGAAGCAACGGTGACTTAGTGAGGCAGGCAGGCGAGAGCACAATAGCATGTGGGCTTGATGTAGTGTGCGTCAAGTCGATCTAAAATGTGCAATCAGATTCGAAAAAATATATCTTTTCAAGTTCTATTTGGATAGAAGTAGGTTCTACTTAGTCGATAGAAATATCTTTGGTAGAAATGTAAGTTGAATTTAGTTTCTATGGTGAAGAAATATTTATGCAATAATGACTAAATTCAACTTACATTCCTACCAAAGATATTTCTGTCGACTAAATAAAAATCACTTATATTTAAAATTTAAATAGAACTTGAACAGATATGATAGTTCATAATACCCACGCAGCACTAAGTGCACCTAAGAGCGGAAGTCATCTGTTTTAACAAGCAGCGTATTGCACTGATACAAAATAGCCTGCCCATTTAATTATTTAGGAATGGATAGATAAATTAAGATTTTGTACAAATAATGTTTTTCATTTTTCTTCCTCGATGGATTCTGGCACCCCCAGCAACAGCTGCTCGCACCCCAAAGGGTGTGTGTGTATATATATATATATGTGTGTGTATATGTATGTGTGTATATACAGTATGTAGATATGTGTATATATGTGTGTATATATGTGGATGTATGTGTATATATGTATGTGTATATGTACAGTATATATGTAGATATGTATGTATATGTATATATATGTTTATATATGTGTGTGTATGTATATATATGTATGTGTGCGTATATATATGTGTG
The DNA here is from genome assembly GCA_026402145.1 of Polypterus bichir lapradei. NCBI lineage: Eukaryota > Metazoa > Chordata > Cladistia > Polypteriformes > Polypteridae > Polypterus > Polypterus bichir. The sequence continues at coordinate 50,398,888 of JANRMT010062792.1, forward strand.
TGTATGTATGTGTGTAGATATGCATATATGTATATATGTGGATGCATGTGTGTATATATGTATGTATATATATGTGTATATGTATATATGTACATATGTATGTATATGTATATATGTATATGTGTATATGTATATATGTGTATATATATATGTCAGCAACACTCATAACAGTGACAAAACAATTACACTGACAATCATGTTACGTTATTTTCAAAATGTTTCCTTTTCTTTTTCATTACTTCTTTAACACACTATTTCTCCGCTGCGAAACGCGGGTATTTTGCTAGTATTCTATATAATTTAATAACTTATTAATTCAGCACCTATCCAGTTCCAGAACCACAACATGCAGGCCGTTCCTACTCAAAGGGGATGAAGGAATCAAAACTGTCAGTGATCAAGCGGATAAACGCACGCACTTGGCTCGTGTTGCCAATGAATCTAATATGACTGCGTGCGCGTCCAAGGCCTTCCTGACACCACCTGGTAACCAAATCATGAATCGAACCCATATGCCCGAATGCGTGAGGGAGAAACGTCAATGACTGCGCCACTCTTGATTCATGAAGTATAAAACTGGCGGCGTTTCCGTTTGCCTCTTATTTGAAGGCTGCGCTACAACAATGGGGGTGTCCAAACCTACTGATAAAGACTCGCACTTCTGGAATTACCCTTTGGCATTAAAATCTTTAAAAGAAATCTGCAAGAGGTATGTTAGAACCAAAAGGCTTTTTTTTTTTTTTTTTTTTTTTTGCACGTTGCTTCAACGGCTCCAACAGCTTCGTGTGAAACTGCGGGCTTCCGCGTTATCACTTGAACAAAGTTGTCCAAAACTAGCACTTCGAGGTAGCATGCGCTGCTCAAGCCCCTCCATACCGGATTACCGACGAAACAAACGAGTTCGGAGCCGCCGCGGGTTTGTTTGCTGCAGGACTGCAGTTCAACGCTCCTTTACCTTCAGACCAAGCAAGTCGGACTGGGAGCGCAAAGGTGTGAAATTCTCATCTCATTTACATTTGGTAAGAGTGGTTAAAAAAAAGACGCGTAGAAGGCGTGAACTTTACTTACTGTCAGTCCAAGCGGGGTTTAGAGAAAAGAGCAGCGTGAGGAGCACCGTGCCGCACCTCATGGCTACGCAGAGACTGCGGCGACACAAACACTCGTATAGTGAAAGGGACGCCGCCGCATTCGGCACTCTTCTCAAGCAGGCTCCGTCAATAACTGCAGAAGTGAAAGGTTTTCAGATGGGGTGTCGGGTATGCTGCAACAGTTTCGCTTTCGCTTTTAGGATTTATTTACGGTAAAACCCGTTAACGTGGCATGCGTTCATTGACAGTTGGATAAAACACTGGCTTTTAATCTTTGCCACGCGAAGAGCAACACTCGGTTATAAGTGAACAGAGAAATGCATTAAAAAAGGTTAGCCATTTATGTTTACATTGTAACAGCGAGAGATGTTCTCGCCAGAGACAAATACAGAGCTGTTAACAAAATCAAGAGGAGCAGTACGGTTAAATTTACTATAACGGTGTAGCCACCTATGAATAAGTCGACGTCACTGAAACCACATTATCATCTCACAAGTGATGTTGTGTAGTACTGGAGCACCACAGTGTCTCCGTTCCTGTTTACCTTCTGCACAACGTACTAACAGTATAATACCATCAGAGAAAGATTAAAAAAATGAGAGAAGTTTGAGTGCAAGAGGCTTGTGAAAGACTTTGTCTTGTGGTGCAATAAGAACCACCTTCTACTTAAAAATCAGAAGCACAAAGGAGCAGGTGGTGGATTTCTGGTGTGCCAAAGAACCTCTGAAAGCAGTCACGATTCAGGAGGAGGCTGTGGAATTGGTGCAGATCTACAAAACTGGACTGGTCTGACAACACAGTGGTACTGTGCAAGAAGGGTCAGAGCAGATCGTACTTCACGAGGAGACTCGGTCCTTCGATATACAGTGGGTTGAAAACGTATTTTACCCCCTCTGGAAAGCCATCATATTTCCATCTTACATCATTACAACCTATACAAATCACAAATATAGAATATCACAGTGAACTTTTATTTCTCTGTGTACATATTTTGAGACATATAGAGCTTGGCGAACTAAAATGCAAATTGACAGTCATGTTGTGAAAAATGCTGTTGAAAAAGTAATTGACCCCTTCACATGACACGCAGTCAATACTTGGCAGCAGCACCCTTTGTAGCAATAACAGCTTGGAATCTCTTTGGATAGCCATCTACAAGCTTAGCACATCTGGATGGAGGCAATTTTTCCCATTCTTCCTTGCAAAAGTCTGAAGGCTTTCGTTTGTGAACTGCAATTTTGAGATCATGCCACAAATTTTCAATTGCATTCAGATCCGGACTCTAGCTAGGCCAATGTAAAACTTGGATCTTCTTTTTGTCAGACAAAACAAAATCTATCTTTGACGTCTTGCTTTTCGCAACTGGGATCTGTTGAAACACTGCATGGCCTGATCAAAACATTTGGTATAGCTCGCAAAGTTGGAAAGAGCTACAAAGGTGTTTTTTTTTGTTTGTTTTAGGATTTTGCTTTGGTTACTTTTACACAGTGTTTTGGGTTATTGTCCTGCTGAAAATGGTAGCGTCGTCTGAGTCCTAATTTCACGGCTGACATTTGAAGGTTTTCTTCCAAAATCTGCATATACTTCTTACTATCCATTCTTCCTCCAGTACGGACAAGGGATCCAGTACCTGCCCTAGAGAAGCAGCCCCAAAGCATGATGCTCCCCCCACCATGCTTGATGGTAGGTATGGTGTTCGCCTGATCATTGGCAGTCCGTTCCTTCTGCCAGACAAACGCCTTTGTGTTGAGGCCAAAAAGTCCAATTTTGTACTCATCAGACCAACGGACATGTCTCCAGAATGCAGGACTCTTGTTAAGATGTCTGTTAGCAAATTCTAATCAAGCTTTCAGATGACATTTTTTTAGTAGTGGGTTTTTTCTGGCAACTCTGCCATATAGCCCCTATCTGTGCAACACCTTCAGTATTGTAGTCTTGTGCTCCAGCTGCAGATACTGAGCTTTGCAGGTCACCGAGAGTCACCTTGGGATTGGCTGTTACTTCTCTGATTAGCTTTCTTGACATTTTCTTTGTTATTTTAACAGGGCAGTCTGAACTAGGCCAGTTCACTATGCTTCCAGTTGTCTTCCACTTCGCTATAATGGCCTTCACAGTGGACACACTGAGGCTAAGGAGCTTGGCAATCTTCTTGGCACCATTGTCATCTTTAAACTTCTTAATCACAGTGGTTCTCAAGTCATTAGAAAGTTCCCTTGTCTTTATTTTGTGTGAGTTTTTGAGGTTTCACCAAATAAGCCACTTGTACTGATTTCTCAGCAGTATGTTCCTAAGAACTGACCTAACTAATCACTTATAGACCAGTCAACAAGCTAGATGATTCATTGCTTGATTGTTTACACCTGTTTTCATTACCTTTATTGCATTGTTAACAATCATACAGTCACCAAGCTATTAGGGGTCAAATACTTATTCAACAAACAGATTTCATTGATATGTTCTTTATCATTGCAGCATAATTTGATTTTCAGGATTTTTTTAATGAAAATGTATTGTCCAAGAGGCCCTCATTTATATGTAACAGTATGAAACTAAAGATGCATTTTCAAAGAAAAATATTACAGGAAATATAAACTTTGTCTAGAGCAGTGTTTCCCAAACTCGGTCCTGGGCACCCCCTGAGGTTTTTGTTCTAACCAGATTCCTAATCAGTGACAACACCTGATAACACTGATCTCACTTAATTAGCTGTTTTTTTTATTTGACATTCAGAAAAGCACAGCAACATAATTTGTACATTTATAAGACATTTAGAAATATTTCTGCTTTTGCTATAGATTTAAATGCTTAACTCTTTTGTTGATTTCATTATACTTTGCTCTTTTTCTGTGCAGTTTTCCCCCTTCGTTGTATCTTAATAATGACAATTAAAAATGAGCGGATCAGACACCCAGGCAAACAACACTGAATAATCAAAGGCTGCAACTACTTTAGAGTCAGACCTACTAATTAGTAAATAATGGATTAATTAAACAATTAGAACACCTTGAAAAGTAGAATGAAAATCAAGATGAAAATACTGTTAAAAAGAAAAAAAAATACATTATTCCTATATAACTGTTTGGTACATTTTAATATTTTTTTTTAGCAATCTTAGTTTTCTAAATTCTATATTGTTCCTTAAACACAGAACTTGGGAAATATCAGTTCACTTAATTAGCCCAGGAGTTCAATTAAAAACAGAAGCTGGTTGGAACAAAAACCTGCAGCCACAGGGGGTCCTTAGGACCGAGTTTGGGAAACAATGGTCTAGTGGGTCGAATACTTTTTCCATCCAGTGTATGCAGGAAGCTGCTAGAAATGTCCACCAGTCTGAAGTACTGTTGTATTTTTCCACGCTGTAGTCTCCTGGGGTAGCAACTAGAGATCAAAAGACACACAATGCCAGAACAAACATATCAAGTTACTCTGCTCTTTGATCACAGGACAAACATTGAACACACTGGAAGCTGTTGTGGAAAAGACAGTGGAGCCAAAACTGGATGCCATCATGAAAAAATTCCCTCCAGGAGGTGCTCACTTGAATCACTTTTAGCCACAGGCTCATTTCTCCACAGTGTGCTATGAATGTCATCTGGGAGTTTCAAAATGTTTCGAAGTCTTTGCCCACTGCTATCAAGTAATTCATTGCTTCCTCCTGTCATCTCAAACTAAATGCTTATTTTCTTTTTGCAATTTCAGCATAATATACAGTAGTTGTGTGAAGAAGGGGCCTCAGCTGTCTCAAACCTGTATAATGTAATTTGTTTAGTTAGCCAATAAAAGGTGTCATTTTGCTTGACATCTAATTGCATGTATAATATACATTTATTTATTTATTCATTTATCTATTTATTGGTTGTATTATTTGTCCTTTTATTCTGTAACTTGTTTTGTTCCTGCTGCTGTATGTATCTGCATTTACCCTTGGAATTAATAAAGTTTATTTAATCTCAGTTGGGGTTGACTGTTTTGTTAGGATTTTGTCTTTTTTTGTTCCTGCTTTATTTTTTTAACTTTCTGATTTGTTTGTTTTTCTTTGTTCTTTTTCTAGTTTGACTATGAAGTCATTTGTTGTATAAGTTTGAGTTAATTTTATGCAGTGTTATTTTATTCAAATAAATACTGTAAATGAAAAAAGTTAATCTAAGTTATTTATGCCTAAGTAGACACGTTTCTTTCTAATTTCAGGCATTATAGAGCTCAATGCTTCTTTTGGAAAAGTGTACCTTATTTTCACCTATACTCAAACAGTTGCCTTCATAAGTTCACTTAAACCTAAAGGTATACCATCCATCCATTATCCAACCCACTATATTCTAACTACAGGGTCACAGGGGTCTGCTGGAGCCAATCTCAGCCAACACAGGGTGCAAGGCAGGAAACAAACCCCAGGCAGGGCGCCAGCCCATCGCAGAAAGGTATACTCCACCCAAAAATATTTTTTTATATGTTATGTATCCCGTGTATTTTGTAGTGATGACGAGAAAAATATTTAATCTCGTATTTTCATGGAGAATAAAGATTTTAAAAAAGTGTATGATATAATACAAGCCAATGTTGTACAATGGCAAAGGATATAAAACCATCAGTGGGGGAGGGAGGGGTCCCATGTTAAGTTAATGTCACATAACTTGTTTGATTTTATCAGAGAAAGTCATAGACTAATGAAACTGAGTCTCAGAGCATGCCATGTTATGTGACTGATTTCAGATAAGTGCACAGCCTAACTGTCTCCAACTTGCTAAGATTATTTAAATAAAGGCTGCAAATGAAAATTGCTGAAAAAGTTGTGTAATGTGACATGCCCAGCAACTCACTCCAGCTTGTTTGCTACTTTCTCCAGTTTTAACTTTAGTCATAGGGGCAGGCTCTGTGTGCATGAAGGCTGACAACTAATGAATACTCATAAGTACAGTTCATAATGCAGCCACAAGGAATAAGAAATGTGGGTATTTTGGACCTCACAAATAAAAGAAAAGCTCATCCATGTGATGTCTCGTGTTTTACTTGCCAGAAGGCAGAGATTGTGGCTGAACTTGTCATACATGCTAATGCTTTGGACATCTGCAGCTCTATCAGGCACTATGTTATTCATTCTCCCAAAAAGGGCAAGCAAGACTGTGCTGAAAGGTTGGCTGTCAGTCAGAAAATGAAACATGCCCAGAAATTTTCACTCATTTACACTGACCTGGCCTGGGGGCAAGTTCAACGACTGAGATTTGCAAGTCTGACATTTCCCACAACTCGAAGTCGAATCATGTGACATCAGTTTTAATGTGAGAAGGCCTCTTATTCATTGATACTGACATGGTCCAGTGATGAGATAAGCAAGTCTGACATACCCCTTGACTCAAAGTCATGTAATGTGACATCAGCTTAATCCACAAGTCAGTAATCCAGTCATTTGCTTTCAACATATTGTAACACATGCATTTTTGCTAAATTATTCTTAAATGCTTCTTGAAAAGTCAGAGCATATCATAAATATGAAACACAAATTGCATAGGATTTAAATTTTAAACTGAAGAAGAGACTCTTGATCAATGAATGAGGGGGAAAGTGTATCTTCAGTTCATATCATTTGCCATTGTACAGCATTGGTCACCATTGGCATATGTTGTACACGTCATCTTCGTTCTGGATGAAAACATGACATAAAACATTTTTCTTGGTCATCACTACAAAACATATAAAAACAATTGGGTGGAGTATTCCTTTTAAGTGTTTTAAGCTTATTATTTAGCTTTCCAGGTTGACTCAATAATAAATCCTACCCAGAAAGTTTGTTATATTTTTATTTTAAAGAATTGAAACTCAATTATCTCTTAATGTGACATTTTTTAAGAAAAAGGAAAGACGCAGCTTGCGTAAATTCACAGTCTATAAAAAGTATTCACTGCTTTTAAAGTTTTCACATTTTATTGTTATACTAGTCGCACAGCATTATGATTTTTTATAAGGGAAACAAAATTACAAAAGAAAACCCTTGAATATTGATTTGATAGGAACGGCCTACTCAGAATCACTGTCCGAATCATAATTATGTGGTGGTGTAGGAGCATTTCTGCTTCTGTCCATTCACAGTCAGTCTCGTTTTCACGACGCTGTCGTTTCCTCTCACGATCTCTTCTCAACCTTTCTCCAATCTCGCAGGTTGCTTTGTGGCAATCCAAAGAGTAAGGCAATATACACGGAGCAATGGTTATAAAAGGGGACACATAGGTATCCAGGCTCTTTAGAGCATAAATAAGGATCACTTCACTGACATGTGAGCAAGCCACGGTACAACTGTGAGATGCGCAGCACTCGCCGGCTACAACGTAACAATAATAATTTCCGGAACGTGCTGTTACGTTATCATTCATTTTACCCACTGTCTTTCTTTCATTCATATGTTACGTGGGCACGTACCTTTTATCTTCGGCAATCTCATTCTCTAACCAGGCCTCAGGAGCTAACCAGCGTAACACTGTCCACCACCCCTTTTGTTATTCTGGCACATTGTTGACATCCGTGAGTAACAACAACGTACTAAACTGGAAGGTGGTCTACGCATGCGTGGAATTCGCGGACAAACAAAGATCAAGATCTAAATGAAGATCTCTTTAGTTAATTTAAAGCACAACAATTTGTTTAGTTCGAATGTCTGTGTTTTGAGGTGTGACTGGCGTACTACAGTCTTCAGTAGTATAAGCCTGGAGGAGATTCTTAATGCAATGCCTATGTTTTAGCTGTCTCTCTACTGCCATCTAGTGCTTCTTCTTCTAATTCATTCGCGGACAAACAAAGATCAAGATCCAAATGAAGATTATATATAGAGATAACATTGAATCACATTGGATTTGTTTTGTGCTTCACACTTATCAAGAGAAAACGATTCTTAAATTAAAACAGATTTCTATAAAGTGATCAAAGTTAATTACACATATAAAATACCAAATAATTAATCTTGTAAATATTCACTCATTTAAAGTCATTATTTAGTAGATGCACCTTTGGCAGCCATGACAGCCTTGAGTCTGTGCACAGGTCTTTATCAGCAAATACATTTTCCTCCTTTTTTTTTTTTTTTTGCAAAACTGGACCAGCTCTGTCAATTTTCATGGGGATTGTGAGTGAACAACCATTTTTTTAAGCCACAAATTCTCGTAGGGATTGAGACTGGGACTTTGACTCTGTCATTCCAGGAAATTAACGTTGTTTGTAATTCATTCCATTGTAGCTTTGGCTTTATTCCAAGGGTTGCTGTGCTGCTGGAAGACAAATCTCTGAAGTTTTAGTTTACTTGCAGACTGCATCAGTTTTTTTCAGGATTATCCTTATTTTTCTGTAACTGTTTTAGCTTCTACTTACAAGCCTTCCAGGCCCTACTGCAGAAAAGCATCCGTACAGCTTGAAGCTGCCACCATCATGCTTCATGGTGTGGACTGTGTGTTCTTGATAATGTGCAGTGTTTGGCTTTTGCCTGAAACAGCATTTAGTTTGATACCCAGAAAGCTCAATTCTGGATTCATCAGATAATGGAAACTTCTTCCATGTGCCAGCTGGAAGACTGTTTTTTTTTTCCTTAAAACCATGGCTTTTTCTTTGCCTCTCTTCTCTAATGCTGTAACTGATGAAGCAACCAGGCAAAAGTTCTTGTATGCATAGTCTTTTTAATCTTAAGCACTGTAGCTTGTAACTCTTTTAGAGTTCTCATTGGTCTCTTCCCCCACTAGTCTTTATGCATGATCATTGAATTTATGTGGATGACCAGATACAGGCAGATTCACAACTGTGCCAACACTATTTCCATTTCTTGATGATTCATTTTACTGGACTCCAAGGGATATTCAGTGACTTGAATATATTCTTGCATCCATCCCCTCACTTGCACTTTTCAGTCACCTTCTCATAGAGTTGCTTGCAGTGTTCTTTTGTGTTATTTATTTAGGTCACAGTACTGACTCATAACAAGCTGGACCCTCTAGATACAATGCATCTATACTACAATTAATCAACTGAAATCCCTTGACTACTGACAAGTGATCCCAATTGAACTAATTGTGTGACTTCTAAAACCACTTGGCTGCACCAATGAGGATTTAGGTGTGTCTTAATAAAGTGGGTGAATACTTACTTGATCAATAATTTTTGAGTTTTATATTTTAATTAATTTAGAAAACTTTGTAAAGGTCAATTTTCAGTTCACATTAGAATCTTTTTCTGTAGATCAGTGTAAAAAAACAGCAAATGAAATCTATTTTGATACAATGTTGTACCACAATAAAATGTGAAAAATTACCAAGGACATGAATGATTTATAGGCATGGTGTTCAGTACTATGTTATAGAAGCTCTGAATGAAAATCAGATTACTAACAAGAACACTGCTGCCTTACAATTTACCTTCACCAACGAATCACTAAAATAACTTCTACATTTTCTTGATAAAAACCCCACAATTAAAGGCTTATTCAGGTGGTGAATCTGAAGGACAGGAAAGGCCACAAAACAACATTCAAGTGCTTTGATGTACCCATTGGGTATTGTTTCAATTATCAGAAACTGGAAGCGCCATCATACCACCCAAACAGTGTCCAGAAAATGGTATACCTGAAAACTTTGTGTGCAAACAAGAAGGATACTTAATGAGAGCTACAGGATTTAGTCACTGAGACGTGTGTAAAGATCCACTAGTCATCCATTTTAAGAATCTGCTTCACATTGGCATTTATAGCACAAAAGAAGTCATAACTCAAAAATAACTAATGTGAATGGAAAAAAAGTGATTTGGCAGAGATGTGAAAAGAGGTTGCATGGTCAGATGAGACCAAAACAGAGTGTCTTGGCCAATGCTGAAAGAGATAAAAATATACAGTATATATATATATATATATAAATATATCTTCAGTGGAATATGGTGGTGGGAGCATCTTTTTAAAATGGAAGAATGGATGCTGAAAATACAAGCAAATATGTAAGAGAACCTGTTTCAGTCTGCTAAAAACTTACGTTTGGACAAAAGTTCATCTTTCAGCAGAACACTGAACCAAAACATAAGGCAAAGATAACTTTGGAATGGTTCAAGCCCAAATAGTTGAATATATGTACCATGCAATGGCCCAGTCAAAGCCTTGATTGAGAATCTGTGGAACTCTTTAAAAAATTTTAGTAAATGAAACATCATCTGAATAATTTGGTGCAAATCTGCCTGGAAGAATGGGACAAAACCACTCCTGAATAGTGTAAAAAGCAATACCTGTTTATTCCAAAAGACAAATAACTTAAAGAGTTTTGTTGTTGTGTATTCCAAAATACAAATTCAAGTCCTTTTTGAATCACAAGTGTAGTCAAAAATGTGAGTTCTGACCTGGTTGAGCAAGTTATTCTGTGCATATTCCCAAATAAACATAAGGTAAAATATAGATTATCGATGGAGAACAAGTTGGCAGTAAGTTTATAGAATGCCCAACTTCACCACTGGATATAATTGTAGGTATTACTGATCATGAGAACATTACTTGGGTATTCACAGTTTAATCACCGTAATCCAAAATGTAATGGAAGAAGTACATAGAATCTTGGATTAGGGACTGTTTTATTTGCATTCCAGGAATTTCAAAGGAATCACTGTTTTCTCAGTGTTTTTTCAGTCATCACCATCCCTGAACAATATTCACGTTATTCTGTTGTTTTTAGTAACCATGATTCCTCAGTATTACTGCTGCATAGACACTGTGATTACACCATTTGGCTGGGGCTTCATTAAATTGTATAATACTGTATATGATTTATTTGGTTTGGGGTCTAAAGCAATGGAGAATTACATTAAATAAAATTTAGCAAATCAATTCATAATATTATCTAGTAGTTCAATTGAAGCAGGGTTATTGTTTTAAATAAAATAAACTTGGCATAACAAGTGTTTACAAATTTATTTATTTAAACTATGCATAAATGTATAAATTTAATAAATTACCATTAAATAACAACGCAAAAAACAATTGATTAATAGTGACAAAAGAAAATTATAACTACAAAAATACAAGAATGATTTAAAAAAAAACATTAACATATGAAATTATGTGTCAAGTTAACACTTGCACAGATGAACAGAGTGCAATGGACATGTGCAGACTATAAAATCCTTAAGTGAAACCTGGTTAATTACATGGCCAAAGATTGGAGAAATATACAGTATATGTCTTAAAGTTTGGTATTTTTCACGTTGAAGATGTTTCTTCATAATCATGGTGTATACTGTATTAAGTTGTCACATAAAACTGTTCAAAAGTGAAGCTTTTTGTATAAAGTTTAAAAATACTTTTTTTTTGTTCCAGCATCTTACTATGAAGCTCTATGGAACTCTGAGATCATATGTGATAGAAAAAGCCTTAAAATATACCAAATACATCCACTTTGAAGTGACAGATACTTCAATTTAAGAAAATATGCCTTCTGCATTTGTGAGGTATCCTTGTGAAAACAAAAGGAAAGTAGAAATAATTATTTTATCACACATTCTTGGTCCAGTTCTTGAGATAAGGATTTGTTGTGTGCGCTCATTTGTGTTTTTAGCAGCAATGCAGTTTTGACAACGCAAAACTGACACACACACACAAGTCATAATCTGATGAAGCAAGATGCACGCCAAATGAGAGTGTAGTGAAAAGAGCACATAGGAATTTCTATGTACTGTACTTCTGTGTACATTGTACACATAACAGTACATCTGAATTGAACTAATTACACTGCATTATGTTTATGATGTGTCATAACTGGATGTGTAAGACATGTCTTGGGGTAGCTACTGTTCGGTACTTGGATGGCTGATTACCCTCGAGTATCCTGTAGGGTCAATAATAAACAATGAAATGGCATTGTTTTTCTAACTGCAGCAATAAGAAGTTTGCAATTACTAATGAGAAACCCCTCTCCCATTATATTTCAGTTAAATGTATGTGTATGTAATCCTCCTATAGCAACAGCTTAAACAACAACCAAATTACATGTCACAAAAGTAGATACCCAGCCCTGTCATTGTACCATGTCAGACGCACACCAACCTTTACTGATGACTTTGGAGGGCACACTTCACACCAGTCTAGTGTCGGACGTGTATTCCTAATTTTATCCTAATTAGACCCCTAGATTACATTGGGTTGCTTAATTATTAGCATGCAGTTCACTCTTTAAGATCCAAAAATGTGGACAAATACCAGCAAATGCTAATAAGGTGTTAAAAAAAATGACATTTATCCCTTAACCCTAACAAGGAAAATACTTTTACCTTTAAAGCACGGGGTCATATTGCAAATGAAAATCCTTATTCCTTTTTTCATCAGTACAATGTACAGTACTTTAAAAAGTAGGTATGTCACAAAGTAAAGAAATAACATTATAAAGTTCACAGACAAACGTCACATTTCATTTTGCTCTCTCTTCATTCGAATGGAGTTAAATTTTTCAGCTGACAAATATTCTTTCAAAGTTCAAAAGTTTTCATCTTTTCCAGTAAGAGATGACAAGTCCACTTATAGATGGAGATAAACGGCAGTACAAAAATGACTCACAAGTGCAAATCAAATCTGGCGAGTGACACGTGGAGTAAAACAATTAACTTCTACCTTGTTCTCCATATGTTTAAACACATTTGTTATTAGTTCAGAGTTTTCTTGTAGTATTCATATTTTATTCCATTTTATCATCTCTTATGCTTTCAATGCTTCATATTTTCTGTATTTATCTTTATTTAGTGTTCTATGCAGATATTATTTGTATTCAATGTTATATGCTCTGTTGTTCTTTCTGATTTTATGTGAAGCACTTTGAGCATGGGAAAGACACTATATATATGTATATAAAATTATTATTATTATTCCTATTATTATTATTATTATTATTAGGAACCACTGCAGTATAAAAAACAATTGTAAAGTACATTAAACGTACCATCTGCGGTGGGCTGGAGCCCTGCCCAGGTTTTGTTTCCTGCCTTGCGCCCTGTGTTGGCTGGGACTGGCTCCAGTAGACCCCCATGACCCTGTAGTTAAGATATAGCGGGTTGGATAATGGATGGATTAAATGTAGCATATGTTTTAACAGTTAAAATTAACTGTTAAAAAATGCTTTAAAAAATAAATGCATGTATATTATATTTGAATTTTAGTAGTACTTTAGCTTCCAGTATCAAATGATTGTTTATGTAGGCAAGAATATTTTATGTATAATTGCTGCATTACCACATTAAAATAAATATTATAAAAGCACAGAACATCTGTAAAACTGTTGATTGTAATATCAAAGTATTGTGGTCCCTAAAATGTCTGATACACCTCATTTAGTTTTACTTCTGTGGCACCAACAGGGGGCATACCAGCCACCCTACCCACCACTGACAGACACAGGAGGCACAAGTTCACAACACACACTTTTTATTTTCTTTTCCTTGTGGGAGACACCTTCCCCATTCCTCACAAGTCAAACACAGTCCAGCACAATCACAGCACTATACTCTTTCCCTTTCTTTTCCTTTTCTCTTTTTCTCTACTCCACTCCTCCAGGCAAGCTTTGTCCTCCTCCTCCCGACTCTGGCTCCCAGACGTAGTGGTTGCTGGCCCCTTCTGGCAGCACTTCCAGGTGTGGCAGAAGAACTGCCCATGAGAGCTCAGCAGCTGCTGCAGCACCCCCTGGTGTTCCCACGGATCCCAACAGGGATGCACAAAGCTCCAACTCTCATGTAGCCCTGTGGGAGTCCTAGGCACTGCTGCAACCCAGGGGGGCTACCATCTAGCGCTCCAGGGGAGGTAATGCTCTGGCCACACTTATTCCCCCAGTCCTCCCAGTGTTGAAGCATCCCAGCTGAGCAAAGGCCCCAGCCATCCGCCACACTTCATATTATATTTCAAAAACATAGAATTCTAACACCAAGTACTTTGTAATATTTTAATTATTAGATCTATTAATAAGCAATTTCCTGAGCTTAGCGATCCCTCGTGGCTATGGGATTTAGAAATTTTGCGCGATTTAACGCAATATTTGAACGAACTCAATATAAAACTGCAAGGAAAAAACAAGCTTATCTGTCATGTGTATGCAGATATAAGTGCATTTCAAGCTAAATTGAGACTTTTCATGCAACACACTGAAAGGGAGCAATTGGTGCATTTTCTGACATGTACTGCAGTATGACAGGCACAGATGAATGTTCACTTCCCAAAAAGAAGAATGGTCCAACTTCTGAAGCTGCTGAGTGAAAATTTTGAGTGGTTTGCAGATTTCCATGACCTCGGGAGTGAAATCCGTTTATTTGAAAACCCGTTTTCAGTTGATGTTCCCACTGCGCCAACTGATTTACAACTGGATCTGATTAAGTTACAATGCAACACGTCTCTGAAGGATAAATTTAGAGAAAAATCTCTACCAGAGCTTTATACTGAATTGTTACTAGTGAACTTTCCAAATTTGCACAAGGAAGGACTAAAAATGACCATGGCGTTTGCAAGCACATACGTTTGTGAACAAACTTTCTCCGTGATGAAGAGAGCAAAAACCGGGTCACGTTCTCGCATTACAGACGATCATCTTCATTCTGTGCTAAGGATCAATATGACAAATCTTGACCCAAACATTCCGAAACTGCAGACATCACACTAATAAAATAAGCATCGGATGGTGAGTCCACCAATTATTGATTTTTCATTTCTTTTCTCACGTTTCGGTAACTAGAATAATTTTAAATATCCATATTTAATTTTTGCATACGTTGTGGCCCGCGAAATTCACAGCAAAGTCAAGTTTGGCCCCCATATTATGAAAGGTTGGGCACCACTGCTTTAATTAAAGTTTAATGGCTACTAAGCAAGTTTGAGCAATTTAGCCAAAATCTGTTGTTTAATTTTATAATTCAATGCAATGTTAATGATGACTACATTTTAAGTGTTTACTGCATTTATTTTACTGATGCAAACAGTGCAACAGTTTATGAGTCTGACTGTTTATTGAAAGTTTCCCACTCATTTGACTATTGAATTATGGTAAAATGTTTTCCTATGCAGCAGTAACATGAACTGCATATTATATTAGAAGTGAAATGTAACACTTTTGCATTAAAAAGTCCTTATTGAGTCTGTTAAGATTTGTTTGTAAGTGCGTAGTGCTCCATGGCCTGTAAATTTGTGACTGTTTAGTACATCTGTAAAGCTGGTAAGACCAGTAGCCAGTGTCTGATGTAAACAGCAGGATTATAAATGTGTAATTGGATCAAATGTATCAGTTGAATGGGCAAACATACAGATTTCATGTACTGGATATATGGCCACAGATCTTCATGCTTTTCCACAGGCCTTTGCTGACAGTGTCAGGAATGCCCCAACCTTTGCCATCTATGTCTGTTTCTATGCAACAACTGTTGTAGTTATGTGCCTGAGGAACAGGAGACATAAATTAGGAGAGCTTGGGTGGTGTTTTGCTTAAACAATGGGTTTCAGACCTTAGTAAAAGCCCATCTAGAGCTCCCCTTGTTAAGCCTTTTTTGTGGTTTTATAATCTTGCGTTTTTGACATTCTGCGTTTTTTATATTAAGTTTGCCTGTTGTTTTGTTCCCCTGCTTTTAATTCCAGTTACCTGTTTTTGACATCTGTTTTTTGACTTAACTTTTTTTGGATTTGGCCAAAAATCTTGTTTGTTCTTCTGCATGTGACCACCCTTCTGTTTTGTTTTGGCTTGAGAACTTTTTATTATTGATATGTATGCTAAAATCTGGATAATTTAATCAACCTGTCCCCTGCTTTATTGGCTTGTCTTCAATGTACTATTTAACATCAGGTTGTGTGTGATCAGCTGGAGAAGGATATCTGACACCGGTGAGCTGCACTGCACATGAAAAGGGTCAGCACATACCTGGCAGTGATTATCTCCATGTCGTCTTACTGCTGCAGCAAAAGACAACTGTAGTAAGAAGAGTCCATGGGGGCACATGGTGTGTTTTATTAGATTATTTAATGATTGTAACTGGTTTTAGGCACCACCCTGTTTCTTAACTCAAACTGATGAGAGGTGTGCATGTGAATACATGCACTGGCATCTTAGAAGTAATTTCTTATTCAGCATCAAGGTGGTGAGGCATATAAGAACGGAGGGGGTGAGTGCAGGAGGGAGAAGTTTTGCTGAGTAAAAAGAAGTGAAAGGAAAACAGAGAATCGAAGAGATTGCTAGTTGAGACTTTTTGGGCATGCCAAGTATTCCACTGAGGTACAGGGCAGGCAGCATCAACTCTGTTCAGCAGTTTTCATGGGAGCAGTATTGATGAGTGTGTGAATGTCCCAGTGTTTGTTGAAGTTCACATCTGTTGAAGAAAGGGGCAGACATACATGTAGGGAGGCCACAGGACTGAGTGTGGATCTACAGACTGGCTGAGGTGGCAGTTTCAGGTCTGTGTGGTGGACTGGAATGTTGCAGGTCACATTTAAGTGTTTAAAGAGAATAATGTCATGCAGGAAAAAAGTGATTAGTAATTCATTATTTATTGAAATGCCTGAAGGACACCAATTTGTTTTTATGGAATGATTTTAAAGATTTATTTATTAAATTGTTTATTGAAATGTATGATTTAGCACATTTAGCGCACTTTAATTCTCGTTGTTTTAAATGAACACTTGGTGATGACTATTAGTGTCCTGGAACAGAGGGTGTTGCTCTTGGTTGTGGGCATCGGGGCAACACAACAACTTCCATAGCCATAGTCAAAGAATTATTAGTTATCTGATGATACAGTGAAACATTCTTATTATTTTGAAAGTGATGCGTATATTTTTGTGCAGTTTCCATGAATTGTAGTGTTTTTTTCTTTTGATTGGGGGTTTTGTTTATTTCGTCTGTATATTGACAATTGATTTGTGTTACAATGCAATAATAGGTGTCACATTTTCATCTACATTTATTGTGACATGGGGCCTCATTTTTAAAGCTCAAAAAGAGCACAAAAAGAGGCTCAAAGTGTATGTATGCAACTTTCATGCATATATGTAAGGCAACTCTGAACCATAAGTACACAATATTTAGGAGAAACTGAGAAATGAGGACACCCTGCTAAATGATGACTCACACACATAATAATTCATATCACCAAGCCATTATTAGAATGTGCATTGATGTGACAAACATATTACACCTCAAGAGTGATAAATATGATGTGTTTTAGTTCTACATACATATTTGTACTTAAGATTTTTTATTTTTTTTTAATTGTCAGTTTATATGGACTACATGTTGTTGCTTCTCAGTGAACTGGCCAATAGGTCAGGAATATTTCAGCCAAGCCTCATTCCATTATGCCCACTGTGCTGAAAGCCTTTAACTGGCCAACAAAGTGCAGCATCCAGTTTTCGTATGATGGTGTATATACATATAAAAAAACATGCTACTAATAACGTCAAAAGGCAATTTGCAGCAGTGTCCTGTTTTCTTAATGTAATCGGACCACTTTAATGTACTCTTATAGCAACAAGGGCACCTGGCTAGAATAAAGCTGCTTTTGTTAACAGTAAGCAGTTACATTCTATTAACATACAAGTCATCTGTGATGCCAAGATGAGACTGCCTATCATCACAGCTGCTCTGATACAATGCAGCATAAAATGGCAACCCCAATTATAGATGAGTGTTAATATGTTTTTCCCTCCTCTCGTTACATGTACACTCTGCTGGCAACTAGTGATCCACTTCATCACCAGAGATAGAATCTTATGTGTTTTCTTTTATTTCAGACAGGGTGCATCTGAACCTCACAGCATTTACAGCAGCAATAACATATTGCCATTCAACATATTTCTGCTTGCTGCTGACACCCGCACTTAGGCCGCCAAATAACATTTCTTTGCATGGCTTTAACTTAGAGATGAGAAAGTCTATCTCATGCTACTGGATCTACATTGCTCTGCCAGCAAATGAAGGTCTGCAGCATCCTGGCTGCATATGAATGAGGTTGATTAGGCCCCTGGCTTGCATATGCACAAAAAGAGGCTTGAAAGGTGCGTAAATGTCAGGATTTATTAAAGAAAATTGACACAGAAGGATGCGTATGTTTATGGCAACTCTGACCCATGTGTATGCAACATTTTGGAAAAACTAGGAAACCTTTGATCATGTAGGGAAATGCAGACAATTTGTCTAAATGCTGATTCTCACTGAATACAGAATCTGCAGTTGAACGCCTTTCCGGCTTCTTTTTTCGTACTTTCTGTTCATCTGTTTAAGACAGTGAGCACAACATGGCTCCTTTGCCCTCTCCTTTCACTGGTCTGTACTATCTGCAGGCCCTCAGCTAACAAACAAAGGCTTTGTGATGTTTGTTGATGCAGTTCACCAATCCTAATCCTTGTCTTATTTATGTAGTTTCCTTGATTCCCAGCTATCTGTAATTGCTCTACTTCTTTTTATTTGCTTGCTCACCCTGTCTTTTGTGTTTTTTCTGTGTCTGCCTGTCTGCTGTTCCACTTGCGCTGTAGCTGCTGGGTGTTGCAGCCACCTGATTCTTCTTAATTCTGGCTCTGATCCTGCAATCACATTTTGGTTTTCCCTCAATCTACATTCCTCTCTCAAATATATATATTCTTGTTTTGACCAGTTCTTGGCCCTGCCAGACTACTTTTGACCTATAAATGATAGGGAAGGAGGGTCCTCAATTGAAAAGCTCAATTCCATCTAAATGGGCTTTCTTGTTCGAGCACAATATTTTAGAAAAAAGCATGCATTTTAAACATTTTGAGTATATGAATGTGGAAAACAGTTAGACTTAGGGGTCACATAGTCATTTAGGATAAAGTTTTTGATATGCTTTAAATATTAAACAATAGCAATCATCTTAAAGAAATAGCATAAAGGGTTAATAAATGTCAGAATCCCGTTTAGGCATATCAGGAAACCAGGTAAACATCAAGTGAACAACAAAGCGTACTGAAAGATGACTGAGATCAGAAGATGACCTGTAGCAACAATACTGGACAGTTGTCAGATACATAGATATTTCAAGGATAATCGATAAACCTGAAGATAATAGGAAGAACATGAGTATAACAAAAATAGACTTTTCTTTCCTACGTTATCTGATGTGTAAACCAACGAACCAGAGTTAATGTATGCATTGATTGATACTGTATGTAAATTCAGTAGTTTATAAAATGAACCTCCACTCTTTGTGTTTTGACCATTGACTACTGTAAAGAATTCTCCCTCCTCAGCTTGGGACTGCAGGTGCAACAAATGACACAGATGGACAAGCTTTTCTCCTACCTTCTTAGTGACTCAAAGGTTTTATCAGATTTGTCCTGTTAGAGGATAGGTTTCTTTCTTTAATTAAGATGTTGATTTCTACCGCAACAACTGAATAGCTGATATGTTGATTATGCAACATATCAGTATGGACATTTTAATATTGTTTGCTCTTGTTCAGTATTTGCCAGATTTACCCCATTGAAGTCCATTGTATCATAAACTTTGTGATCTCAATTGTACATGAAAACATTTTTTTCAGCTATCAAATGATAGTTGGCAAATGAAGGAACTGTTATTTTGTATGCCTGATACGTTGCCTAAATAATTACATACTTACTTGATAAGTTTAAATACACTTTTGAAATTTCAGTAGTTCTTTTAGGCATTGGCATTTTGGATAGCAGGTCTATTTGGCTGATACAGTACTGGAATTCAGTTTCAAGAATTTCATTGGGTCTTAATTGTTTGGGGTAATTTCAAGACCACACCCCATGTTGTGAAACATGCAACAAGTATCATTTGGCATATCTTTTCAAACTGATAAAGGAATTCCTGCCTGATGTGTCTACACATACCATCTGGCCTTTTAACATTCCACTGTTTACTCTATAACATGCCTTGAGCAGCAATAGGCTGTGTTATATAGCCCATCTCCTGTGCTGTCTGGAGGGTTGACCAGTTGTGTAAATATCCACATTTTTAGCTGATAGTTTCTATCGCCTAGAAGAAAGATGTTTAAAATCAGATCATGTTCTCAACATAACCTTTCACTATCTGAATCCATCAAATCATTCAATAACAAGTTAGCTATTTCCTTAAGTGGCAGCCTCAAGGTGATTTCCCACGTGATTTGAGAATATATACGTTGTGTGTTGAGTTGAGCCACCACATTCAACAGGGTCATATTAGCATCACAAATAGTCTAAATGTTTATTGAAAGTTGGTGATATTGTTTTACATAAGCATATTCACTTGTTGCTCAATCTATTGCACCAAACAAGCGTGAACTCATTTCTTAGCATCTTGCAAAGTTATAAGGGATCTAACTTTTGCTGTATTTCTTAAATGAAAAAATTCTGTCCTAGTAATCTGATTAATATGTGATTTAAAATTTAGGTCAGAGTCAATACCCCTAAATTCCTTACCTCTGTCTTCACTTTTAAGCCTAATGGATCAAGTTTATTTCTAATACCCTCATCATTGTATTCATTTTTTTGCCAATCACTAAGATTTCCAATTTCTCCTTATTTAGTTTGAGAAAATTACTACTCATCCATTCAGAAACACAAGTAAGACATTGTAACAAAAATTACAAGGAAGACAGGATAACAGTCAACACCTGACTTGTTCAAAACTGGCTGCTTAAGGAATCTTTATAAATTAGGAGTTTTTGAACAAAGAATAGGGAAAATAATAAAATCTTTCAAAAGGCAAAAAAGATTTGCCTAAAAAGAGGAAACGTTCCAATATAAAATTCAATAATCAAAAGACAGAGGAAAAATTTGAGAAAACCAAGAAAAGAAATAGAAGGGCAATGATCACAAAGATAAGTCTCAGCTCCACCAAAGCACATTTGAAAGAACCACAAGGAACTCTCTTTCCCAGATTGCATGCATAGGACTGCAAGGGTGGCTCCACCGACAAAACAAAAGGAACATGATAGAATATGGTTGCAAACACAGAAACCAAGTAAGAAATAAATAAAATAAAGTGTTTGCAACAGAAAAAGCACTCAACATCAAGACTGTTTCAAACACATTTTCCCTTACAATCCATCCACCCATTATCCAACTGGCTATATCCTAACTACGGGGTCACAGGGGTCTGCTTGAGCCAATCCGAGCCAACACAGGGCGCAAGGCAGGAAACAAACCCTGGGCAGGGCGCCAGCCCACACACACACACACACACACACACACCAGGGACAATTTTAGGATCGCCAATACGCCTAACCTGCATATCTTTGGACTGTGAGAGGAAATTGGAGTACCCGGAGGAAACCCACACAGACACGGGGAGAACATGCAAACTCCACACCTGGGAAGCAAACCCGGGTTTCCTAACTGTGAGGCAGCAGCGCTACCCACTGCACCACCATGCCACCCATTTTTCCTTACAATGCTACTGGAAAAGATCGATTTTATAATCAGAATTTTAATCTTTTGGCTACAAAAAGAAAAAAAAACAGAACATCTTATCTTTAAGTCCCATCTCATCATCATTAGAAACATGGAGAAAAGGCCAATAAAGTTTAGAGACATTTACAATGCAGTTGGAAGTAAAATGAGGGAGCACAAAGAAATAAGAGAAATGGAGCATTATTACATTTCTTGGAGTGTAAATAACTTGAGGTTCAAGCCAAGAAGTTCTTTGTTAACAATACAAATACCACAGCTCTACACTTTCTGGACAAAAGGGCTTGAGAAACCTCTGAGGCCCTCTGGGATTCAAGACATCATAAACACATTTCAAGTGGAAAAGCTTCAGACCATGTTGTTGTTGGACTATTTTCCTGTTCTTTTGTACATAACTGTCACCCACATGAAAATGTGTAAGGTTGAGTAGCTCGTAGTTTTGAATTTCACTGTCAGGGAAAAAATGAACAAATATAAGAAAATATTGCACTTTGCATTCCGCAGACTAGTTTGTACAAAGTTTTGGATTCTTCTTTTATTTTTGCAGTGTACTATATAATAAACCATCCACCCATCTTCTAACCAGCTTATCTAGTTAAAGGTTTGGGAAACTGATCCCCATCTTGGCAGAACTGGGAGTAAGATAGCAACCAGCACTAGAAGATCAGAAGCCACACACTGACTCATATGGGGGCAGTTTATAATTTATAAATAGCCTGACCTACTGTACATGTTTTGGGATGTGGGAGATGTGTGGGAGAAAACCCATGTAGACACCTGGCGTATAAGTAAATGCCACCTAGGCAGTGCCTCAGATAGCATTCAAATTGCATATTTTACAGTTATGAGGCAGCAGCAACAACAACACCCCAGTGTCATCCTTACAAAGAACCAGATAAAGAAAATGCATTTATACATTGCCATAAAGAAGTATTTCCTGATTATCCCTATTACTGCAAATATTTGACAGTGCACATTTTCAGGTATCAGTCCATTTAAAAGTGTCATTAGAGTCAGCTGTTTTTGACTCAGAGAAATGTTGGCAGCACAAAGATTCAATGAGTGCATATTGCCTTCAATCTATATGTACATTTCTGAAGAGATCAGGAAAAAAAAAAATTTACGTTTATCTATCCAGCAAATCACAGTGAGAATAATCTTCTCCATATGAAGAACAGGAGTTTTGAGCCTGCCAAAGTTACTCTGAGAGTATGATGTAACTCATACAGGAGGTCACAAAGGATCCGGAAAAACATCCAAAAAAAGTGCCCAGTTCTATTGCATCAACAAAGACTAGCTTTTAAGACTTTACAATCAAAACAACACTGGGCAAAAAAGGAATCCTCTGCTAACCAAGAAGAACATTAATGCTTATCTTTCATTTGCCAGGAAACACATGGGTGATCCCCCCAACCTTTAAGAAGAATGTTCTGTTGACAAAGTAGAATGATGCATGGGTCTAAGTACAGTGTGTCTGGTGTCAAGCAAGCACAGCACTCCACAGAAAGACAATCATGGCAGCAGTAAAACATGGCGGTAGTGTGATGGCGTGGGTATGCTTTTCTTCCTACAGAGTGGGACCATCTTACTTATCTGGAGGAAGCATGAATTTTTATCTGTATCAGAATCCTCAAGGAGAATGAATTGCAGCTGAAGCATAGTTAAGTTATGCAGCAAGACAATGATCCAAAACATTAAGAACAAATCCACATTAGAATGGTTATGAAGAAAAAAAAATAATTTTTGGATAGACTTAGTCTAGACCTAAACCTAAACCCAAAAGGTATGCAGTGGCAGGGCCTGAAATGAGCAGTCCATCTTTGAATGTTTCTACCAATGTCTCTAAACTAAAGCAGCTCTATAAAGAAGGGTAGGCTTACATTCCTCTAAAGAGAGACTGAAGACTGATAATGAATAATACAAGGTGTTTGGTTACAGTCACTGCAACTGAAGGTGATGCAATCATTTATACAATATAAATTTGGGGTGGCGCAGTGGTAACTCTGCTGCCTCTCAGTAAGGAGACCAGGGTTTGTGTCCTGGGTCCTCCCTGTATGGAGTTTGCATGTTCTCCCCGTGTCTGCGTGGGTTTCCTCCGGGTGCTCCGGTTTCCTCCCACAGTCCAAAAACATTCAGGTTAGGTGAAATGACGATCCTAAATTGTCCCTAGTGTGTGCTTGGTATGTGGGTGTGTGTGTGTATGTGTTCATCCTTTGATGGACTGGTACCCTGGCTAGAATTTGTTCCCTTGCTAGAGAGGATAGGCTCCAGCAGACCCCCGCGACCCTGTTCAGGGCTAAGGGGGTTAGAAAATGAATGACTGACCATTATGTTTTTATACACTGCAAATTGGCATTGGATAGCTTTGTCCATTCAGTAAATTACATAAGTAAAAAAAAATCCCATTAGAATGCATGTAGAGGAGGACAGCAAGCTTACTGTGTTCATTTAACAGAGAAGTTCTTGTGTACCAATGAAAGCCTAGCACAATGGGGCAGTGCCCATTTTTGCCGTACGGCAGTGGTTCTCAAACTGTCATCAGCATAGAGAAGCCATACTTGTTAACAATGGAGCCTAAAGGTAATTTGCAAATCAAAAAGAGAACTGGTCCGAGGATGGAACCCTGTGGAACCCCACAAGTAAGAGGAGCTACAGAGGATGGGATCTCATTCAAATGAATAGAAAAGCTCCTATTTCTTAGATAAGATTTAAACCATTTCAGGGCATTACCTTGGATGCTTACATACTGTTCAAGGCAGGATATAAGAATTGTAAGATCCACAATATCAAAAGCTGAGGTAAGATCTAGCAGTACAAGAATGGCAGAATCACCAGCATTAGTAGTTAGGAGGAGGTCATTGTAAACCTTTAACAAGGATGTTTCAGTGCTGTAAGAACATCGGTATCTGCATTGGAATTTTTCCAGAATACGATTTTCATCCAGAAATTAATTTGAGGTAGTAGATTGCTAAGCGCAAAGAAAACACTAACTTCTGTGTCTTTGTTTATCGTATTCACTAGAATTACTTATGAATGGTTTGAAATAACTTCATATTTTTTATTCTCTGAAGCCTCCTGATTCACCGGTACGAAAAAACCCCACAATATGATACCGTTCGATTCTTCTTAATTCCTAGTATATACAGTGTCGAGTTTTTAAGGGGTTCCAGTCCTATTTTTAACCCTCTAGACCCATATATTAGCAGGAATCATGCCCTTATGATATAGAGTAAACCAATAGGTGTGTTCGGCAAAAATACTTAGAAGGAGTAGAAGTTGTGCATACCACATCAACAGGCCCCAGGGATTTGCCCCTAATGTGATACGAGTGGTCAGAGTTATTCCTTTTCAGAAAACTTCTAAAATATTTGTCACATACAATTATAAACAGTACAAATATGTAGTGAAATGCTTAGTTGCTGATCTCCAAGATTGTACATTTGAAGAATATAAAAAGACAATAAATAGTGAATGATCAGCTGTATAAATATCAAAATGTACAATGGCAGCATTAAATTAATGTTATGAAATATATACAGTATAATAAACTAATAATAATGTAATATAAGAAAATTAATTATATGAAGCTCTGTGCACCGTCCTCATTTACAATGTGGATGGACTGTGAAAAGAAGCTCCTCCTGAATCTCTCAGAAATGGTCTTCAGGCAGCAGTACCGTTTTCCTGACTACAACACAGAGAAGAGGCCACTGTTGGCATGGCTGATATCTCTGAAAATTTTCTTTGCCCTAGTTTGATATCGCTTGGTTTAAATGTCCTGGAAGTTAGAAAGTGCGCACCCAGTCACGTGTTCAGGTGACTACACCATTCTCTGCAGAGTCTTGCATTTCTGTTGCAAGCTTTTCCCAGACCGGGCAGTAATACTCCGTGAAGCGATACTCTCAGTGGTGGATATGTAGAAGTTCTTTATTGTTTGGGATGGTAGCCTGAAATCCCTGGGGTGTCTATATGGTAGAGAGTTTGTCATACCTTCTTCACCAAGTTGTCAGATTATTTGGACTAAGTTAGATCCTCTGTAATGTTGACACCAAGGTATCTAAAACTATGCACACACTCCACCTGAGTCTACAATCAGCATCCTTGTCTTGTTGACATTCAGGAGAAGACTTCATCCAGGTCTGAACAAAGCATTTTAAGAAATGGCCAGTTTAACTCTGCCATTGTCATCTAACATAAATATTAGAAAGTGTTCCTGAAGTTGAAAGGCTAGGCTACAGGACTGTGCCTTTTGATAAACGCAGTGTGGAGCATTGGTTATGGCTTTGGACTTTGCACTTCAAACCCTGAGGTTGTGGGTTCAAATCCTGTGTGACCATGAACAAGTTACTTATCTGTATGCGCTGCAATTAAAAAAACAAATGAATTGTAACCAATTGTATCTCAAATGTTATAAGTCACTTTGGATAAAGGCATCAGTCAAATAAGAAAATAATAAAAAGGGGATTGTTGGAAAAGAAAACCTAGCTCACCTAAAATGATGGAGTGGCTCAAAACTATCTAAGGGAGGTGTACATTTAAATGTTTCAATTGCACGCTAGGCAAGTCTGTTTCTAATGTTGCCACTCTGAGAAGACAATTCATTTTTGAGAAAACACAGCAAGATCATAATAACAAAATACAATTTGACACACAGTATAGTCCTCTAGAGCTCATTATAATTTAATGTTAGCTGGGGATATCAATAGAATTGAAATACTAAATTCTTATGCTTTTCACACCATTTTCTTTTTCATATATATATAAATTATCCTGTTATAACAGCATTGACAAATATCTCTCTATTATATAAAAAAATCCCGGGACTAGACGAGACTTTTTAGCCTGGGATGAGACGTGACTTTTTCAAAGAGGTACTTTCATGTTCCGCGAGATGAGACTTTGTGCCAAGAGATTTAACCACACCCGGGGCCGGAAATAAAAGACAATGAGCAGATGACAAAGTAGAATGTTTTAAAGAGGTTCAAAAATGTTGGCGCGATACACATGCAGAGCAGGTTAGAATTAATGAAAGTACTAAAATTCGAAAGTCTTCAAAAAAATGGAAATTATTACTCGGTGAAATTATGGAACAGCGAAAAGACATAGGTGATATGAAGAAGTATTTAGATATTGTTCAAATTTAAACTTTAAGTCAGAGACATGTAGATCATCTAATTCATGTTGCCATCAGCGAAAAGTAGAGTTTCTTCCCAATGAAGAGGCGTATCTGCGAGAATTAAAAGATTTGTTGTTTGGTGAAAGTGAAATCCGCTTACGCGAGCAGCAGAGACGCAAAGTGGCTGGTGAGCGAAGTGAGCAGGGGGCAAAGCCCCCTAGTGTATAATGAAAAAAAAGAAATATTTTATTATATTTTTGATTTCATATACTTTATTAATCCCTGACGGCAAATGGTCTTTTTGCATGAACTTTGAAGGACAAAGTGCAGGGTCAGCCATTGTACAGTGTCCCTGGAATAATTTTAAGGTTAAGGGCCTTGCTCTTGGGCCCAATGGAGTAGAACCCCTTCTGGCAGTAACAAGATTTGAACCGTCAACGTTCCAGATACCAGTGCATATCCTAAACCTCAGAGCCATTATATGTGTGCATAGAGTATGTATATATTCATACAGTTATATCATTTTTGGAATGCTGTGTTTGTGCACAATGAAGTGCACCATCAGACAGAGTTTGGTTAGCAGATAGCACACAACAAAAAGGTCTTTCTAAAGGTGAAAACAGTAATTTTGAAATCAGCTTGTCAGCATGGCAGATTGGTTTCTATTTCTCTGATCGAGAGTGCTACAGAGTTAAACGCTATCGAGGCACAGAATGAACCTATCTAAATGACTTTATCAGTTTTGCATAGGCTTTACTCTTCTCTGTACAAGTGACTTAATCTATCCACTGGGGACTCTCTCCTGGCCATGTTTATTCCTGCTGCTAGAGGACATCTTCTGCAGTCTTCCTCCCTCTCCTGGTGAAGCCAGGAATTCCCAGAGACCATGCTTGCTTGTCACCTGATAATAAGAAAAGACTGTTTATGGACTCACTGTATGCCTATTTGGTTTTACTCTCAGTGATGCAACACAAAAACTGTACATTTTACTGTAAGATGATGTAATATAAATGTTTGTTTCTTGTGAAGTTGGGGCCATCATAAACTGCATCAGAAAGTTCCCAAAACTTCAAAAGTTTAACAAAAAATTTTTTTTGAATGTACCAAAAACACAAGGAACAGATGACTAAAGGATAATCACAAAAGTATCAAATGGCCTGGTGAATATAAATAAACTTACCTCAATTGTTCTGTCTAACAGATGTGTTGGCTTATCCACCATCCAAGATCATAGTGTCAGTAGCATCACCTCACTTCCCAATTCTCCTCTTTATCTCTCCTGCTGTGACTATAAGACCTCCCTGCATATTTGATTGTCGTCTCCAGCTCATAAGATTTTTAATCCCACCATTTGTTTACTTCTGCGAAAATTACTGCAACTACTTTGGGGTCAGGGCTCGGCAAGCAGTCGGGTTTTTATACCAGACATTCTTCTTGCAGCTCAAGATATGTCTGACCAATAAAAGGCCAGTTACTCTTGACAGCCTGCATGCTGCCAGCCCTCAATAAATGACCCCCATCTGTTCCCTGTGTTCTCAAGTTACTACCCACTGGTTTAAGGGAAATCTCCTAGCTTTCTTCCCATACACCATTGCAAGAGAGGCATTACTTATTCACACACACTGGCAATTGGAGGAGCTCACTAGTGTAGGCTCATCTTTTAAAGTATAGACTCTATGGGGTCCATTCATTGTTGTTTTTCTGGCTTAGGTCCCTTCTGACCTTGGCAACTCACTTCTGGCCAGACAACTTGTCATATTTTCATGTATGGCATTAATTAATTCACTTTCATTTATTTTAACAAAGTGTAGGTCTACTGAAAGGTACAGCATACACTAGTTGAGAAGACAATTGATATCATATAATTTTATTGTTAAAAACTTTGACAGTGAAGTTAAGAAGGAAATGATTTGGTTATAACTTCATCGTTTATTGCTGTATCCTTCATCTTGATCAGAGATAGCAATGGCCATCAGAAGACTGTCACAGAATAACAGGTATTTAATGGTCCTCTTTTCATAATAAAGGCAGCCTAAAAGTTAACTCAAAGGGCATCAAGAGCCTGTAGTTAAAGAGTCTGTAGTTCAAATTGCAAAATCAAACAATTTTTTTAAACTGTCTATTCCTGTACGGCAGCGTTTCTCAACCTTTACATATTTGTGACCCGAGTTTTCATAACAGTTTTAATTGGGGCCCCCCCTAACGTTTTTTTGAAAGGAGTAATACCAATACCACTAATACCAATTTGTTCTTTTTTAATTAATGATATATCATAGATGCATATTTTATTATACCTACTTAACTTTTATCGACATTTATCTAACTCTATACTGTATTTATTTTTCTAGTATCAGAATGTAGTTTAAGTTAATTTGTTTTGGTTTCAATGATGACACTCAAATATATTTGCCACTAAAATCAAAGCGAGATAATACAGACCCTCCATGCATGCTTGAATGATATTAAGCTAAATTATAATAAAACTGTGATTATGGTGTCCGAAAGTTTGAATGCCAGTGATGTTGCTCTTGGACCCCTTGCTATATACGTATCATAAAGCTTCAGTTAGGAGACCAGGCGTGATTTTTGAAAGCTCATTCAAAGTCCACCAAACAGATAAATTGTAAAGTTAAATGAAGCTTTTTCCAGCTGAGACTTTAAGGTAAAGGCTTTTCTTTCTTTCAGTGATCTTGAAAAGGCCATCCAAGCTTTTATAACATCTCATTCAGACTATTGCAGTTCTTTGTATGTAGGTGTTGATCAGGCCCTGTTACGACACCTACAACTATTCCACAGCTTTGCTGTTCGCTTATTGAATGGCTCTTGTAAGTGTGGCCATATTTCACCAATACTGACCTTGCTTCATTGGAATTTTGGTCCATTTCAGAATTGATTTTAAAATTCTATTTCTTGTTTTCAAATGTTTGAATGGATCAGCCCCATCTTGCCTCTCGGAACCTCTTCACTTGTATGTGTCAACAAGAGCCCTGCTGTCTACTAGCCAGAAGCTCTTAGTTGTGCCGAGGTCGAGGCTGAAGCAAAGGAGGAATCGGGTGTTTGTGGTGGCTGCTCATTTTCTCTGGAATGGCTCACCTTATTATATTAGGTCTGCTCCAGCACAGGCCATTTTTAAGTCATCATTAAAGTCTTATTTCTTCTTGCTGCCATTTTACCCTGAAAGAGGTTGACATTGTTTGTATATGTTGGCTCATGTACATTCAGGATTATAAATATGTATGTATGTGTATTTTAAGTTAAAAAATACACATACACATTTTATGTAATGGTTGGTTATGCTTGCAGTTTTGTGCTGTGTACATACAGTATATTTGAACTGCTTCTTTTACCCTTTCTTGTACAGCACTTTGGTTTAGTTCTGACTGCTGTTGTAAATGTGCTTTAAAAATAAAAATTGCCTTGCCTTATCTTATAAAATATTATTTTAATACAGAAAACTAAGAAGTGCAGATCTGAGACAATGGACTGCAAAGATGAAGTTGGTTTGCAACATTTATTACAAACTAGCAAAATACCCGCGCTTTGCAGTGGAGAAGTAGTTTGTTAAAGAAGTTATGAAAAAGAAAAGGTAACATTTTAAAAATAACGTAACATGATTGTCAATGTAATTGTTTTGTCACTGTTATGAGTGTTACTGTCATCAAGGATTTGATTATCATTATTTCTTTCAATCAGGTTCGTATTTGGAGGATGTGTTGTGTTCAAGTTACATTCCGTGTTTGTCAACCATTGTAAAGGTAACAGGTTTCATTCATCGAAGTGTTCACTACCCAAATCGCTACTCTTGAATATAAGATGTTTAACAGGCATTCCCGGTATTAACTTGTGGATTTGCCTGTGAATATTTAGCGGCAGCGTGTCTATGAACTTGTGGAATTGCCTGTGAGTATTTAGCAGCAGCGTCTCTATTAAATTGTGGATTTGCCTGCGAGTATTTAGCGACAGCATGTCTATTAACTTGTGGATTTTTCTGCGAGTACTTAGCGACAGCGTCTCTATGAACTTATGGATTTGCCTGCGAGTATTTAGCGACAGTGTATCTATTAACATGTGGATTTTTCTGCAAGTATTTGGCGGCAGCGTCACGAAGTTGTTTTCGTCTACCTGCATCAGAAAATGTACCACGACGTCTGACACGCCTCCTTTTTACTGGTTTCTCACAGCTTGGATTGCTGCTGTCATAATTGGGTTGAGTTTCATGGTTTGTTTCAATTACGTTAGTATTTGCATGACTTGTGTTGAAGTGACATTCGGCATCTGTCAAGCATTGTAAGCATACAACTGGCTTTATCAATAACTTCACATCCAGCTTTTGAGAGTTTAAACATTCATAAACAAAGTGTCCACTACTGAAATCGTCACCTGTGAATCTAAGATGTTTAAGAAGCATTGGCGGTTTATCCAAAGGTGTAAAATACTTGGCCATTTCGGTACACTTGAAAGCGACAACCAAACAATTCAGCGGCAGCCATCAACTCACATGCAGAAGCATAGATGAAGGACTTAAGCATTTCACTCATATAGTGCTCCTGTGTAGTATAATTATCTCCTGTACCGTCATCAGTCCACACCTTGAACCTGTCCCAGTCATTCAATACATAAGACACATTGTTCCTCCGGATATCAAGATTGAGCCGTGCAATATGTAACACAGAGAATGGAAAAGGCAGGCGGCATCTCCGGGCATAGAAACCACTCGGTAAGTGACAGTTCTTTGATCGATGGTGATCACCTTGATAGATATGTTAATGGGGGTACGGTTGGAACGATAAAGGAAATGGGTACCTGAACAGTAAACAAAGTCTAAAATACCTACACAATAACTATAATCGTAATAAACGAACAATAAAACAGCAGAGAAACCGTGGATTAAATAAAAAAGGCTGCAGTTATCAGCTGGGAGACGTGAATACCGTGGCGAACCAAGGAATGGAATGAAGAGACAGGAGCGAAGGACGGCCTTATATGGGTAGGCAGTCAATTACGTGGGAGGCGTGGGGATGCAATATAGGCAGGCAGCCAACTACGTGGGAGGTGTGGTGATGGGGGACACAACGCCGCCTCACACGGCGACCGAGCTGCAGGCTATGGACGTATATATGTACATAAGTAGGATTCAGTAATGACCGTTACGTGTAGAAATTCGAAATGAAACCTGCTTAACTTTTGTAAGCAACCTGTAAGGAATGAGCCTGCCAAATTTCAGCCTTCTACCTACACGGGAAGTTGGAGAATTAGTGATGAGTGAGTCAGTGAGGGCTTTGCCTTTTATTAGTATAGATATACACACACACACACACTTCCTCAAAGCCAGCATGTCATTATTAAGAGGATTGAACAGAGTCATGTTTTAAAAGGAGTTTAATGTTACAAAAATATTTATGCAAACCATTATAAACATACATTTAAAATATCTGGATTTTAAAAGGTAGGCGTTTGTGGAACATCAAAACCACTAGGGGCAGTATGCTAAAATTAAAAAATACAAATATAATAAAATAAAACACAACACAAATACCCAACGCAGATTGTAGAAGGTGACAAAAATGGGAACCAACAACCAGATATAATCCTCCCTCAACAAATACAACAATGAAAGTAGAGAGTACTAAAGCTGAGACACACCTCATTAAAACTGAAGGGGCCTCGAGGATGAAATACAGAGACACCAAAAAAATGGTCATTAGGAAACCTGGACACAACATTAAATACAGACATACACAAAAATATAGTTACAATATGAAATGTTCATACCATCAACACGAAAATTCCACAGTCATGGTTATTCATCTGACTTGGAAGGCCCTAATACAAGGGGTAAAAAAAATGAATCAAAGACAAATATTTAATACTGACATACAGTAAACTGTTGACAATGACTTTTAAACAAAAACAACAATGGAAATGGTCACTTGTTACACATCCTGTGTTGTTACATCTGTAAATAGTAAAACCTGCTAAACAACGGTAAATGCAGGACTAGCTTAGCTTTTTAAACTGTATTTAAAAAAAGGACCTGTTCAGAAATCTAAACGTCAGCATTGTTTGCAAGCACACACTACTGGCATAATTACCTGCATACTTGACAATGTGGCCTTCATGTCTCTGAGGGGAGGTAGCAGGATGCTGTGGTCTCTTTGCTTTTTACAAAGAGGGCACTTGGATTCATTCTGATATTTAATCAATGTAATCAAAGTTGGTTTTATATTCTGTGCCTTTATGGAGAAATGTGACTGTGGAAATCAAGACAAAAATAATATGTAATACTAATTTGGCTGAAAGCGCTAACGTGCTTTTATAAATAGCTAAGTAAACTACAGAAAAATCAAGTTAAATAAGATATTTAGGAAACGTTAATGACGACAATAAACATAAATACCTTTCATATTGTACACTAACATTGCAGATTCTCTACATAACATCTCATAAATATGTGAAAACGTTAATATAAATGAAATAATATGGCAAAGATTAAAAAGAAATAATACAAGAGGTAAAAAATAACTAAAACGATATGCTTAAAAATAGGATATGTCAGTAATGACGATAAACGGAGAACGCTTGGATTCACTATACAGTATATAATCGTACATCTCATTAGTTTTGTTTAACGGATCTAAAGTTTATTTAAATATACTGAGCTTTTTATTCTATGAGTCCATACCTGGTTCTGTTGTGCCATTGTTCCGTGGCGGAAAACGTTTTCAACTCCTTTTCTTTTTCGAATTGGAAAAACTGTACAGCTGCTCTTCTCCTTCACTTTCTACGGACTGTGGAAGGCCGAGTCTTCGACCTGCAGTCGGATACAACTGCGGAAAAATGCTGTAGATGTAGACGTCTTACTTAAATACGCTGCATCACTTCCCTCCCACCGCACGATGGCAACATGCGTTGTTAAATGTGGTTAGCAGGCTACATGTTCTTCTTGAACGTGAATTCCTTTTGTTCTTCGTTGATGAAACGTGCATAAACGACACTAACCAACTTGCTGCAGAAGGAGATACGAATTAACTGAATGACCACTTATTCAGTTGTTGTGTTTTATTTTTTCAGTTAACTCAGGTAGGGGAGCTTTGCGTTGCTTACAAAAACCCCACTAAGCGGCAGATAGAAGTCACCCCTCTATATTTTCTAGGTGCATGGAAAGCCGGGGCCGGTGTCAGAATCCTGCTTTGCGAGTTACCGATATTCTCTTTTACTTACGTAGAGAGCTTTAAAATTGCAAATTCTGCTTGAAAAGGCTTTAATCGTTACTCTTCCACGTGTCCTGCTTTATTATTGGAGATTGAGCTGCTTGCTTTTGGCCTTCTCAGAAACGAATAAGAAGTGGAATTGATGTTTCTTTCGGCGTGCACGTAATACACACTGCAGCTGTGTTTTGGCGACTGTTTATTTGTACTTGCACTGTATAGCTCGTGTCGCGAGTTTTGTTTGAATATGTTGACAGGAGTATCTTGGACGTGTAGCTTTCTCCCTCCTTTGCATTACACTGTAATCGCTCCCTCCTACTAGTGCCGATTACAGCAGGCGGCATTTGTAAGGGTCCCCGGTTTCATTCACAAGTGGACCGCTCACTGTACTGTTAGATGGATTAAGGAAGTTGTATTTGCTGGTAATTAGAGGAGCATTTTATTATTAAATGCAGTTTTTTTTTGTATATTTAACCATTTTTTGGTTTTGGGGCTTTTAGTTTCGTTTAAGGTAAATATTCAGTGTGATATGCGTTAGTTTAATTCGGATTCCTGCTACTGTATTTTGTATAGTTGTTTATACATCTTTTCACACATGCCGCTTTATTCAGGTTTATGGTTATCAGGTACAGAAGGAAATGCCGCTACATCACAACACACACAGACTCATGACCCGCAGACTTAGTAGTCGTCTGTAAGCCTTACCGCTGAGTTGTGGAAGCGTTCAGAAATGAGCGCAGTCTGAGAGAAATTTCATGGTTCATCGCAGTGACTGGTAGTTAAACCCAGTGAATGTGAAGTAGCACTGATCTCTACTGCGCCACCCTTCTGTCAGCTTTCGTTTTCCCTTGACAAATTCTGAAAATTTATATTTTTTAAAATGACATTTAGCCTGTAAACATTTATTAAGCAAGGGTGTATAAATGAGACAGTTTGTACAGTCGGGAATGAGTGTTTTTTTTTCTTGCAAATTTAAAACTAAGCTTTGGTGATTGCGTTTTCTCAAATTATCGTTTTGAGTTCCTTTGATTGTAAGGTTTTATGCTTTGTTTTTCGTAGTTATTGTTCCTGAGTAATAAAGTTTATTAAAAATAAAAAAACGAAAATTATCTGCTAACCCTATACTTATTGTCCTTCAGACACGTGTCCAACAAAGTACACTCACCAGTTTGTTTCAGGTTTTTATTATAAACGTTAACCATATATATATATATATATATATAAATGTCAATAAAACGTTTAATGATTAACCAAAACAAAAATGTTCCATTTGAGTGGTGATCATTTTGTGTCTGATTAAAGTAAACTAATGATTAAAGGTCATGTGAACAATAAACATTTTGATAGGTTATCACCATCCATATTTTCTAAACTAACACATTTTTGAGGATTGTAAGGACTATGTTGTCATGGGATGGTTTCAAGTAAAACATAAGTGTCACTTTCAGCAGTATAGCTTTTATCACGTGATATACACTTGACTGTTGGTTGCTTAATTTAAACGTTGGTAGACGTTATTATTCCACAGGGAAAGTTGTTTGCAATAGGAATTTACAAAACATAAGACACTGTCACACAGATATGAGAATAAGCAAGCACATAACTGACAACTAGTGTTATAAGTATGCAAACATAAATACAAATAAGGATGATTACACAAAACAGTAATTCAGAATTTATCTGAATCATTACAAGTAACAAAATTTAAAATACTTATAGGTCTAGGAAGAAAAGAGTTCTTAAATATGTTGCTGTTTACCCTCAGGAAACTAGATCTGCAGCCTGATGATAACAGCTGAAGTTTAGGAAAAAGAGAATGGCTACTGTCTGACAGGACTGACTTGGCCTTCTTTCTAACCTGCTTATAATGCAATTCAGTGACGGAGGTCAGGTAAAATCCATTAAGTGTACTGCTAATTTGTACAACGTTAAGATAATTTAGATACGATGAAAGTGCAAAAGGACACCATAAAACCTTACCAATATTTTTCTAACATACATTCATCCTCACGTCTTTCTTTGTATTTAAAAAAAATAATTCTGATCTTCTATAAGGTATAGTTGAAGGCTAATGTTAAAACTGGAGTGTTCACTAATCTTTGATAATATTTAAACTTTGAGTAATTATAAAAAGGCTAATTAAAGAAAAAAAAGCAATACTACATATTTACAAGGATAAGTTTACCATGGGTTCCTTGTAATAATTTGATTTAGTATTCTTTAAACGACTCAGTTGAATTTTTGGCAAATTATCTGTACCATGAATTCGTGCATCAATCTATTATCAACCCCATTTAATTAAACTCAGGGTTGCAGACACCAAAACCTGACTTAGCAGGAACCAACCTTGGATGAAGTGCCTGAGTGGTGCAGTGTTTAGTACAGCTACTGTATTGTACTATATCAATAATTGTGGTGTATCCTAACCTTCACTAAACATTAATTATAGCTGTGCCTTATAGTCATGTTATAGAATATATGGAGTCATACAACACCAAGGCAATATTGCTGTTTTTTCCCGTTTCTATGCTTATGGTAGTATCCTAATTTCAGTTTTTACTCATGTAATGTTCTACTTAGAGTGATATTGATCTGGAAAAAAGCACTTTTCTTCCAAGCAAAGTCTTACATGTTAACTTCCACTAAAAGCAGCAGCTTCAGAACTTCAAGCCCAACTTCTTGACCTGCAGAATTCTGTCTTAGAAACCCTCCCCCATTTTTAGGTTTATGTACATAAAGAATGTAATGTGTTACTGGTCTACATTCATTGTTAAAATATTAGAAAATTGCATTTACTCTAGTATTGTTTCTTTGTAGACATTACAGTGGACTACAACAGAAATGTCCCTTTATGATGACCTGGGGGTTGAGACCAGTGATGTAAAAGCAGAAGGCTGGTCCAAGAACTTTAAACTTCTTCAGAGTCAGCTACAGGTGAAAAAAGCAGCCCTCACGCAGGCAAAGGTAAACTTTTGAAAGGAAGTTTGTCTGAATTTCCACTGAATTTGTATATGTACATGTGTGGGATGAAAGTGGAGGTGGAGTGTTTCAGAACCCACAGTTTAAAAAAGCATGTTTTTCAGGCACTTTTTAAATGTCACAAGTTATTCTTTCTGTTGTTTTACAATAGTTTATAAAATGTTTGGTAGATACAGTTGCTATCAGTTGGCCTTTCAAATAATTAATTGCTTCTGCTGTTCTGCCTTCTGCATTGATTTCTCCCCTTGTAAAAATTAATTCAGTGATTTCTAAGGCTGTGTAATAAAACAATAAATATATTTAAAGCAAAATAACTTTTCCTCAATAGAAACATAAGACATCGTTGACAGAAAGTCGATATAACTCATTCCATCATGTTTTGACAACATGAAAAGCCAATGATAATGAGAATAGCACTGCGCCAAACCAGTCATGTGGCTGGAATAGAGTTACAGCCATGTCAGGTTAGGTTGACGCACACAACATGGAGCTGGCAGCAGCACACATGCTAATGGTTGGGTTGCAGCTGCTGCGCCTGCCAGCATGCCAGGAGTGAGAGCGAGATTTAAAAAAAATGATGACATAAAATGTTAACAAAAACTTGAAAAAAGCAGCGCTACAGAATAAGACACCCTAACAGACATAGCCCAAGACTGTGTGTGACTAGACTTAACTTCAGTAATTTTTCATACTAAACGGTATATGCTCTGTATGCTAAAATGCTTCTGTAATATATTTAAATATGGTTTTTCTAAGATTTTTTGTCTCTTACATTGTTAAACTAAAACATATACGTAAAGTATATATTGAAATGCATGCACAGTATGCAGAGATTTTCTGTCATATACATTGTTTACTTCTATTTAGTCTGACACACTATATGTGCATATATTTAGTAGTAAAGTTTTATTGTATTAATTGTATCATGTTTGTAGTGTGCTTAAAGTGCCCCCATGTGCCAGGTATTTGAAAACAGTAAATTCAGGATGATTTTCATTAGAGTTTACTTATATTAGTTTTTTTGGAGCAGTGCCTCATTGCAGCAAGCTGTACATAAGTAAATAGCTCCTACTATCAAAATATTTTGGTGTTGCCCCAGGAAATGTCTAATAACACAGAAGAATATGATTATAACTAGCAGGACCAGTGCACTTCGCTGCACATAGAAATAGAGTTTTAATGATAAATTACTGTTACGTCATTAAATTTCTCAAAATATTTAAACTAAAGGTTCTTTATATACCATGTTTTTTAGTTTGTCCTGTCGGAACCAAAATGTATAAATTGTCCCTCTGATTGACTCCTGAACATGCCACATAAAACTGGATGTACGAAAACTGGAATCTGAGGAATAAATACTTTTTCACCTTTTGCACACCCAGTTATAATTGAGGCTTCGATAAAGTTGGATTGCAATGTAGTCACTCTCAAACGAGTTCTGTTACATACTTTCAGAGCATTTAGATTTATTAACAACATCGTGGTGTACCAGCTTTAAGGAACGGTTTATTAGGAGCCATTCCGAAAGGATTAAGGGAATTAAAAAATTATACAGGTTGACATTCAAAAATCTGGCAACCTCCGGACCTGAGGAGTGCCGGATTTTTGAAAATACCGGATTTTGGATGGTTATATACTGTATGCATGTATATATTTAAAAGAAAATGCCTACCTGTACAGTCCTTTAAAGAAAGAAAATGAAACACTAAATGAAAAGCAAATGGTTCGTACTGACTCGCTGCTATCAAGTTTTTTTTTTTAGCACTATCACTTTCTCTGCGATCGACAACGCATGATGTTTACGTTTTACGCCACCTCTTTTCTTTGCTGAATCCATAATGGGGCTATACAGCAGCAAATAAAATGATAAAATGAAAAGGAATTAGCAGGGATGCCTGCTAGCAGGTGCAAGCAAGACCCAACAGCTGATTATCGACTACAGCGCCATCAAAACA
This sequence comes from Polypterus bichir lapradei, assembly GCA_026402145.1. Classification (NCBI taxonomy): domain Eukaryota; kingdom Metazoa; phylum Chordata; class Cladistia; order Polypteriformes; family Polypteridae; genus Polypterus; species Polypterus bichir. The sequence continues at coordinate 50,437,623 of JANRMT010062792.1, forward strand.
TAAACGGTGCCTCCAGAAAACAGTGGCGTGCCAACGCGGTAAATTTGAAAATGCGCTTCCATGTCGGAAATCTGAAGGAACCAGATTATCGATGGCCAGATTTTTGAATGCCAACCTGTATAGGATAATGAACTGCTTCTTCATTATCTCAAACAGAATTGATAGAAAAATAAGGTTTTTTTAATCACAGTGTAGTTTGTCAAGCAGATAATTATTTATTTCCTTAGCAGTATCGTTTTTAGGCGATAGTATGGCTCTTTTACATAACCACGAATCAGTTTTTTTATGTAAATTTATAATATCCAGGTAAGTTTCTTGGCCAGTTGACCAAGTTTCCAGGGTTGTTCAGAATTTTAATATCTCCATTAGAAGTCTCTTCCACAGTATTTGCTCAGTTATCCATTTTCAAAAACAATTGTGAAAATGCACAAGGTAAGCAGTCTCCCTTCAACTGAACTCTCATATTGATCGTAAGAGTTCATTTGTGAATTTAGATGACTATATGGATGCCCTCACCTCATTGACCACTGTACATCTTTGAATAACTCGGAAGAGTTTGTTGAAAAATGCCTGAAAACTGAACAATCAATTCACCCATTACATTTTCATTGTCCATTACATCCTTAAGCATTCTGTTCAGAGCTTCTATTCGTCCATTATGGTGACAGTGCACTCATCTTAAATAATTACCACACAGTCTTTTAAAAGTTGAGCTAGAGAAGTTCCTTTGTTGACATTACACAAAGTAACTTCACTGTAAGTTAGGTTTAATGGCAACTTAAAAGCTGAATGAGCACCCCTTCCCCCGCAAATAAAGTGATAGCAATGCCAGAGGATGCTATAAATATTGCAATTTTATAATCTGATCAAATTTTAGCCAATATTAAATTCATTTAAAAGTTCAACCTGTTTAACCCTGGTGCATCCCGAAAGAATATTTTTCCCTGATTTTTGTAGACACTTCCCAGAATTTCATCGTAAACGTTTTTCTGATCGTTCACTAAACTGATGTTAATAATGTGATTTGCTTTCACTGTTTGAGTGTCCAAGTGTATGCAAGATACAAGATTGAATGTGCCACGTGATGAACCAGGTGCCTTTATATAGCTTGGGTGCGGTTGGGGAGTAGCGGGGCCAATGGAAGCATCGAGCTATAATCCCACCACCACTGTAAAATGCTGAGAATGATTTTAGTGAAAGTATATTTGATGCCGGTCGGTCTGGTCGTGTGACGACACACAGAGTGCATTCTGGCCCAATAATCCCATTGGCCTCAGGTGTTGGCTCGTGACAGCAGCCATGGTGTGCAGAGAGGTAGACATGAATGTCTTCTTATTAATATCAAATTATCTTTTTATTGTGTATTAAATTAAATAAGCATACATACTATACTCATGCCAAATTTCAAGGTTTGTAACACAATTGTAAATAGGCTAATTCAGTGCCTTGCCTTCTCCTCAGGGTTCCTAGGGGACTTATCATGAATTTCATGTTTTTCCCGTCAAGGTGATAGCTTTACACAGCCATGTGCCAAATTTCAAATTTATAAGTCATTTGGAAGTTAGTTTTCAAAACCGGACAAATAAACATACACACAAACATTCAGCTTTATTAATATAGATTAGTCTTGGTCATGCTAAAAACACTTTATTTATGCAGAGTGGCAATCTCAATATTCTGTCCATGTACGTTTTTCATTGTTGCATTTTAATTTTTGTAAGCATTAATAATTATTTTGCATTATCCTGGTAGAGTCAACGATCAAAGCAGAGTACAGTTCTTGCTCCGGTGGTTGACCTCAAGCGAGGCAGTTCAGCTGATGACAGGCAGATTTCCGATACTCCTCCTCATATTGGTGCTGGATTAAAGGTAAGTAGAATACTGTGATTGAGAAGATACTAGTCTTGTCCAATCACTTTAGTACTTTTATTCACTGTGTATAAACTGTGACTTGTTTAGAAATTTGCTCTGTGGATAGGCTTTAATGCAGTTGAGCAGACTGGAAGCACATTTGTTAAATTTTATTGTTTTATGATTAAGAACCTATTATGCTATCAGTATATGTATATGTTTTTTATTTGCATTTGTGAAAACTTGTAAAGTTTAACAGAGTTGTATTTTTAATTAATGGGATAAGGTGAAAGAATTTTAACTAGTTTTTATAATTTAAAGTTTTCCAAAATATAATTCAAGTTAACTTGAAAGTTGATCTGCCCAAATTTCATTAAAAAAAATGTCTCCTGCCCCACTAGAGGTCATAGTATTTTGGAGCATGTTTACATGAACATTATTGATACTTACAAAGCTCTTCTCCTCCTTCACATGGGACAGTTTGACCATCTCTTCTTTCCTGCTCCATAAGTACTTACAAATCATTAAACATGAAAAACCAATGTGAGGCCTGAGGATGTTGACTCCATATTGCTGGATTGTTTTCAATATACAGATTGAAGAACATTTGCCACTCAGGCCACTCTGGTCTCCCAATAAGACCTGGACATCATGTTTCTTCAGTGCTGGAATACATTAACTCTTGTGTCAATAGTATCATGACTCTGAAACACCTCAGAACCTACCGTAATCGGAAGCTGTTAACGAAAAGCAAGGTCTGCCTACTATTAAAGAAATGTGATGCTCCTTTTAGATTTGGTAATAATAAAGCCTACAGCTTTTTCTAAGCTAACCTAAGGAGTAGGAAACATGAAAGCCAAATATGATCACAAATTGCAAAATAAGGATACTTTCGTAATAACTCTGACCCTCTTCCCTGGTGGCAGGGCATCCAGACTGTTACAAACTACAAACTATAAACCCAATAACAGTCTTCATTACCAGCTATACATCCAGTCCTGAAGAGCTTAACAATTTCTATGCTTGTTTTGAAAAGGACAGTCATGAAATACCCATTAAAATGGAGCCATCCACAAATAAGTAGCCTTCTGCACTCTCCACCAGCGACATGTGTGCTGCAGTGAACAGGGTGCAAGTGCGTAAGGTTGCTGGCCCTCATGGTGTCCCTGGCTGAGTGCTTTGGGTGTGTGCAGAGATCTGGAAGGTGCATTTACTGACATCAATCTGGCCTTTGCCCAGATTGTTGTTCTTACTTGCCTTAGGAAGATGACCTTTGTGCCAGTGCCTAAGTAACCCACCGGAGTGAGTTTTAATGACTTCTGCCTGGTTGCACTCACCTCCATTGATAAGAAGTGCTTCAAGAAGTTAGTTCTTATTCATCTCAGAGTATGCCTACTTCCCACACTGCGTCCCCAACGGTTTGCATATCGTCCAAAGAGGTCAACTGAAGATGCTGTTTTAATGGCTCTTTTCACAGCTCTGACCCACCTGGACAACAGTGATATCTATGTGAGACTTCTGTTTATCGACTATAGTTCAACATTTAATACTATCATCCCCTCTGAGCTAGACACAAAGCACAGCTAGCTTGGCTTTAGCACTTTCCTCTGTAACTGTATTCTGGATTTCCTGACCAGAAGGCCACAGTCAGTTTTACCCTGACCCTGAACTCTGGTGTCCCACTTGGCTGTTTGATGAACTCCCTACTATATTGCCAATTCACTTATGACTTGTCCCCACACAGTGATCTAACACAATCATTAATTTTGCCAATGACACCATGATAGTTGGCCTCATCAGTAACAGTGAAGAGTCCGCCTACAGAGAAGAGGTCCAGCTCCTAGCAGTGTAGTGTTTCAATATTAACCTGGCCCTGAATATCATGAAGACCAGGGAAGCTCATTGTGGACTACAGGACATTCAAAGAATGCAGCCAAACCCCCATATTAATAAAAGGGACTGAGGTTGACTGATGTCTCCTGCTTTAAGTTCCTGAGCGTTCACATTTCTGAGGATCTTTCATGGTCCCTCAACACCTCCACCCTGGTCAAGAAACCACAGAAATATTTTAACTTTTTGAGAAGGCTGAAGAAAATCCAACGGTCTCATCAGATTCTAATGAACGTCTATCACTGTACCATTGAGAGCATGCTAGCCAATTGTATAACAGTTTGGTATGGTAACTGCACACTCTTATACTGGAAGTCTCAGCAGTGTGTTGTGAAAACTGCTCAGCACATCATTGGTGCCTTGTTATTTGCCACTGAGGAACTCCAGTGCAAATGGTGCATGTGAAGGTCAAGTAGCATCATCGGGGACCCCAGCCATGGTCTGTTAACCTTTTATCTTAAGGTAAACATTAAAGGAAACCATAATAAATAGAAGAACCAGAGAAGAACCTTGTGGACCTTAATGGACCAGAGAGAGAAGGAAATACAGGCTTGTGACCAAACCCGAAACCATAATGATATGGAGGCAGCTGCACGTATGTAAGATGATTTGGATGAGGCAGTGAAACATAGCTGTAGACATGACAAGAAAGACTGGCTCAAAAAGAAATGCAAGGAAGCCCAAGAAGCAGCCAAATGGAACAACACCCATATGTTGTACTGAATTGCCAAAGACCTCTCAGGGGTCTGGAACACCTCTTTGGTCCTGATCAAAGACGAGAGTGAGAAGTTGCTCCTCACCAAGGAGGACCAAGATGCTTGGTGGGTTGAACACTTTCGTGAGACTCTCATACAAGCATACCTGCCTGCCACTTATGACTTCGACCAAGAAGAAATGCAAGAAGAGCTGGATGAGATAGATGGTAACTACACCCCGGAAGAAATTCAAACAACCATCAAGATGCAGAAATCAAACAAATGGCTGGTCTGGACGAAATTAAAGCTGAATTCCTGAAATATCGGGGCCCAATCATTGAAGCCAAGCCTGTGGATCTGTATAATGCATGCTGGCGGGATAACACTGTCCCTGAGGACTGGCAGAAAGGCATCATTGTGAAGTTGCCAAAGAAGGGAAATGCAATCGAATGCACAAATTGGCGGGGTATTACCCTGCTGTCTCTGCTAGGCAAGATCTTTTGTACAATCTTTCCTGCACCGAATAAAAACAGCCGCTGACCAACGCCTCTGAAAAGAACAGGCAGGCTTTCGGCAAGGATGGTCATGCAGTGATCAGATTTTCATACTGAGAAACATCATTGAGCAGTGTGTGGAATATAAGCAGCCATTGTCATTCAACTTTATCAACTTTAAGAAGGCATTCAACAGTGTCCATCATGAGTCCCTGTGGAGCAGCTTGCGGCTATATGGTGTCCCGAGGAAGTTTATTGCCGCCTTCCAGTTCCTCTTCCAGCACTCAGAGCTGCTGTGTCCACACAGGCCACACCAAATTCTTCATCATTGAGACTGGCATCAGACAAGGGTGCATTTTGTCACCCATTCTTTTCTTGATGGTCCTTGATTTCATCATGAAGAAGGCCCTAACAGGGCAAAGCTAGGGCAAAGAGAACTGGCTTACCGATATCGAATTTGCAGACAACGTTGCCTTGCTTGCAGATGGTCACCATCTGAAGACACCAACAACAAGCTTACAGTGAGAGGCAAGGAAAGTCAGCATACAGATCAGCGCTGAGAAGTCTAATGTCGTGCACGTGTGGGTACATGTTGGGGTGCCAAAGATTAATGTCAACGGTCAAAATCTAAAAGTAGTCGAAAAGTTCACATATTTAGGTAACGCTATCAGCTGAGATTGAGATGCAGAAATGGACATCAAATGCCGCCTTAGAAAAGCCGTGGCAACTTTTCAACAAATGCATATACTTGGTTAGCTGCACCCATTCTGCTTAACATCAAGCTTTGCTTATATGCATCCATCATCCTTCCAATGGCGACTTGTTTTGCCAAAGTTTCAGCCAGTATCACCTGGTAGGTGAATGTGTTTCACCAACGCTGCCTGCAGCAAATACTGTGCATTCGATACTTTGACCACATTACCAATGAGGAGGTGCTATGAAGAAGCAAGATGCCAAACCTTAGTACGATTATCGCATACTGCCACCTAAATCTTGCTGGATGCGTGACCCACAGGGAAGAAAATTGTATTCCCAAGAAGGCATTTCGATGAGTTCCACCTGGAGGCTGATGAGGAAAACGACAACTGCGATTGACCTGGCGTCGTACCTTTATCAACAGCCTCAAAGCCCTCAACGTCTCATAGGATGAGGTTGAAAACCTCTCCCTTGATCGCACTTGATGGAGAGCACTTGTTGTCCAATATGCTGTTTAGTGTGGGTAGGGAAGAAGAAGACATGCCAACACCTGCAGGCTAAGGAATAGTTTCCCTATACCATCTACCCTGTGGCTGTCACCCTGTGGAACTCAAAATCTGATTGCAAAACCACCTTCACCCTTTTCACTTCACCTTAAAAATCATATATGTACACCGTAGAACTCTGTAACCACTTCAGGTCTATCATGTTTGTACTATAGACTTGGACTGTTACTGCCTCTGGACTATAAGGGCTCTGCTGCACTTGTACACATGCAACTGTCTGCATGTTACTGTTTCTATTATTTAAACTGGTTTTATACTTTATTGTACTTATTGTATTCTATTTATACTGTACTTGGTGGGGCAATGTTCCACAGACAGGATTTAATTGACATTGGTCTTCCTTGTCTATGGTTCATCGATTGGATCAGGTCTCTGGTTTAGTTCTTCTACATTGCCTTTCCAAGTGAAGCTGACAAGTGTTATCCCTCAGTAACAGCAAACATTGTTTTCACCCTGTTTAAAAGTGTGGATCACGACCCTAGTCTGCGAGTCCTGAGGTACTGTCCCAAGTGTGCCAGGACACGCAAACAGTGTCAAATCTAGACAGCTTACATTTTATTGAAAAATTACTTTTTTGGCAATGTGCTAGCCTTCCTTTACCACTAGTATTCACAAAGAATCCAAGCATTGGTATTATGAAAGGCACTGATGACCTTTTGGCCACAGCTCCTTATAGCCACCTCTTCGACTAAGGGTCCATTCAGAGTCCGAAATGGAGGAATCCACTTAGTGATTAATTAACAGTTGGGCGCCTCGTTACCCGAGTATCTATAAATACACCCTTAGAACAGTTGACATCTATACAAATGGGAAACTTTCATGTGTTTTATTTTTCTTGTTGAATTCATGCTGCAGATCTTTATTTTTTCTGGCCAGGAAAAAAAGATGCATCATTGTATGTGCTCGTTGTGTACTGCAAAGATGGCACATGTCAACAATCCACTAAATATTTGCTATATGTTTGTTGTTCACTTGCATTTTAGTTTTTGTTGCAAATGTCCATTTTGTTTAAAGAACATCATGTAAGTTAACCCTTGTTGGACCTTAGTAAGCAAGAAGCATTACCCTGAGATCCATAATGCAACATTTCATGTTTGAGCATTGTGCTGTTTCAGGCAATTTTTTCATTTTATTTTATTCATGGTTTCTAACTTACTCTCTTTTTATGAAGAGATTTGTTTCATAAGGTGAAAGTGAAATTCCAAAGTAGATATATAATAATATAAATGTCACTTACATCATCCTAGATCATATGTATAATAGATGACTTTGAAAGCCCTCAGAATTGCTCACAACTTATTAAGTAAACATATAGGAAAGGTAGTGCAAAGACATCAATGTTTCAACTTTATTTTCACATACTTGCATGTTCTGGACATCTGAGTGTAATTTGAACACTTACAGATTAATGTCCTTCTTTATGTTAGTGTCTGTATGTATGTCAAGATGCCATTCTATGGCTATGGTGACTCAAAATTAAATAACTTAATCTGAATAGAACTTGGTACAGTCATTGTAAAATTGTTGTGTATTATGTAAAGCCACTACAGTAGATTTTCCTCTACAGAAGTAATAATTTTGCAGATTTTCACTCAGTGGCTTGTGATATTTTACTACTAAAATTATAGCTTTATGTATAGAAAATCATATAATGAGTTTCTGTATAGTAGAATTTTATTTTTAAGTTGCTATGTTAATGTATGTTTGTAGCTAGTTACAACTTACAACTGATGTCTTTTTGATGATATTTGCATTAAGGGAAACGATTATGAAATTGTTTTTTTCTTGCTGTTTTCAATTTTTTAGGACTCATTGCCAAGTGGGTTCTCTTCAGGAGACGTTTTAATTCCTTTAGCTGATGAATATGACCCAATGTATCCTAATGACTTCGAGAAAGTGGTCAAACGGCACAGGGAGGAAAGGCAGAGACAACGTGAGCTTGAGAGACAAAAGGAGATTGAAGAGAGAGAGAAGTATATGTTTTTTTTAATTAAATTTTCTATAACTTCATTTTAAAAAGTGCCCTTGTTTATAATAAGTAAACTATAATGTGTGTTTTTCTTACTGTTGCTACAATAACTTATTTGCCTTTATTAGGAGACGAAAGGAAAGACATGAAGCAAATAGTGGTTTCTCTAGAAGGCCTGATCCTGAATCTGATGAAGAGGAGGACTATGACAGAGAAAGGCGGAAGCGAAGTAAAACATTTGTTTTATATAATTTCATGCCACAGTTATGGTTTGCTTTCTGCATGTATGAGAAGGGTGATAAGCCTGCATTGGCTGCAGCGAGTTAGAAGTATTTATTGAATGGCTGGATTGCTTTCAAAGTTTCAAAGGAGAAACATTTTCCACAATGTGATCGATAATGTTGGTGTAAGCTATATTCTGAAATTTTTCAGATTTCATGTTAAGATTACTATAATCAGGTTGAATGTTGATTAGCACATGCAAATAAAATTTCGCTGTACTCTGTATATTTGACTGTAATGATCCTGTAAACCTATAAAAGTGTAGATAGACTAGTTTTTAATTCTAGCCTATAATTAAATACTTCACTAAACCTTTAATATAAAGATACTACATTAAGTTCATGAATTTAAAATGAACTCATAGTACATTATATTTTTTTTCAGCATGAGTTTTACTGTCTTAAGATGTATAACGTTCATTGATTGACATGGTGTCCTACTGCTTTAAGTGATGTATATTTGGAGTACATGACCCTTTTTAATGTACTTTGTTATTGAAATTTAGCTTGTGAATAAAACGTATAATGAACCACCCTTCTGCAATTTGCATCCAGCTTATAATACTGCCAAATTGATTGCAAAAATACTGTAAGTAAAAATTCAGGTGTAATTTGGTCTAATCTCATATACAAATGTATTGCATTAGCCTTCATTGCAGTCTTGGCAGAAACATCCGAAAGACATACTAAATTAAAACGCTGTTCTATTTAGAACACTCACTTAAGTGTTTTAAATGCAAGTGCATTTTATTTAGTATATCTTTCTGATGCTTCTGGAAGTGTGCAGTGAAGACTGATGGAGTAAAATGGTCTTGCATATAGAACACTCTTTTCAGGTGCTAGATCTTTTGTCATCAAAGTACACACTAATGAATATGGAGTATTGGTGGGTGTGTAGCCAGTTAAGTAGGTGATGAGACATTTTTTTCCAAAACCATAAAGGACTTTTAAAATATTTTATTCCTGACCATTTTAACAGTGCAGATTTAAGTGGGTTAATGACGGAAAAGCCTCACCCTACTTCCTTTCCTTCATTTTCTTGAGGCTTTATTTTCTTTATTTTTTATGCAGCTATACTACTTATTAATACAGGACACTCCATTTAGCATAATTTAATAATATGGGTATTTTTTAAACAAAATTTACTTTATTAATTTTCCCAAAATGGTTTGCAAAAAGCTAACATTCTCACATGAACAAGCTCATGTTTGACTAATAGTTAGTTGTTCTTCTTGTAGGCATTTTGTAGAATTCATGATTATTTTAGAAACAGACTTTTGTAAAAATTAAAGTTCATACTGCATGTGAATTTTAAATCCATCTGAGAATAAAGAATCATGTAAATGAGAAATTGGCCTGAGTTCAGTAAAAAACTAAAGTGGCATGTGATTAACTGAATAATTGCCTTGAAAATTTGCTGCCACTCCTGCTACAAGGCTAGTGTGTGTAATAGATATTCTTATTTATTTTATATTATGGGTTATTTTTGAACCCACATGCACAAATGCACATACTGAGTAGAACATAGGAGTTAAGCAAAGCACAATCACCCTTTATCAAAAGACTGGTCATAATGAACTATGCAGCTACTATGCTTAAACTCTTTAGATGTAACCTTGTGAGAAGGTAATTTTTTTTCTTGTAATTTATGTTTAGGGATAATTAAAGGGTTATATATAAATTCTTCTTAAGTACATATTTGCATTTTCTCTCCAATCTTTAAAGTACAATCAATCAAAATAGCTTCAGTTTTTGTGTTATTTGGCAAGTTTTTTTTCCTCTTTGGGGCTACATGTTATCTGATTATTGAAGCCTTGTAATTCCACTAAGTGCTGTTGGATTTTCTTGTATACTATAAATCCTCACACTATTTATATCATGCAAATAAAAGTTCCTTTTCAACTCAGTGCTAAACAAAAAATGGAAAAATTGGAAGGAACATAAGCTTACAAAATGATATTAATTGCAAAGTGAGAAGTTTCCATGATTTTTGTTAAAGCTTAGTTTTAAATCAGAACGTTAGAAAAATTAACCTGATGTATCATTTGCACTTTGCTGATCTGCTCACGTTTTTTTTTTTTTTAAAAAGAATGGAGCACTTAGTTGCTTTGCTTTAATACAGTAAAACACCAGTACAGTTTTTTTTTTAACTTTAAAATAAGTAGAAGAAATATGTCTCATGTCTTCATTAAATATTAAATATATAGTCCCCTCCACAATTATAGGGCCCTGTGGAATCCGTTTTATTTTTTTCACAAATTCCGTTTTATCTTTTTTTGATTTTCAGTTTTCACTGTTTTATTTTTTCTTGAGTCAGATTTTTGGGTTTTTATGTTTTGTTTTTTTTTCTGAAAGTAGCAACAGCTACAACAAACCAATAATGAAATGCCACTTTACATTCCTTTTAATAAAATAGCACACTAGCAGAACTGAACCTTATTTTGCAGTTCCATTCATCATGTAGGAACCCAGATTCTCCATGATGCTGTATGCTGCTAAAATGTCATTAAGATTCAGCTGGTTGTTGTGAAGGGACTGAAGTGCTGCCTGCGAAAAGGTGGAAAAGTTGCAGCTCTCCATAAAGATAACATCTGCCAAAAAGTACTGGTCGCCAGTACCTGTAATTATGCAAATTATTTCTAATGATTCTTAAACCTTAAATATTTACAGATTAAAAACGCACATCTGTAGGTTCATCTACTGCATGTCTTGAAAATAGTTTGCTTTTGCTTTGTAATTAATTCATCCACAAGATGCTAAATCTAGGAATTAAACAAAAAAAAGAAAGAGAGACCCGCTTTTAAGGGCTTGTTGCATGTGAGGGGAAGCCTGCTGTTCTGCCCAGGCCTGTTGGTGCTGAGTTTATAACGGAAGAGTCAAATGTGGACCTTGCGTGCCTCGTCACCGTGAGGCAAAACATTAATTAAATCCAAAAACATCATTGTTAATTTTGAAAAGGGAACCCGTTAACAACCAGTGCCGTTCACTAATAACATTTTTCTATGGGATAGACTGTTAATACTAGTTAAATATAATTTCATGTACAGTTAGAACTGCCTACATAAAATAATTACCATACAGCCAAATGTTTAATCACCTATCAATATTTTGAGAACTATGTGCTCTCGGCTATCAGTGGTTTAATTAACTACAACATAAATTTTATTGCCATGAATCTTTTGAAGAATGGTGTCCATATGTTGTTCAAAGGCACGGGGCAAATGAGTTTGACGAAGACTGCTCTCATTTTCTGGCAGCGCACCTCCTTGTTAATAATGCTTAATAAAGAAAGGACACATCTTCCTAATTTTTTCGAGCAGTATGTCTGATTTGCTGTGGTGGGCTGGCGCCCTGCCCAGGGTTTGTTTCATGCCTTGCACCCTGTGTTGGCTGGGATTGGCTCCAGCAGACCCCGTGACCCTGTAGTTAGGATATAGCCGGGTTGGATAATGGATGGATGGATGTCTGACTCGCCCAAGTATCTTTACATGTCTTGTATAGGGTATGCTGGCAAAACTTGCAGAAAACTTGTTGTCCAGATTCCTAAAAGTCATCGGGATATTGGTGTGCCCTCACTTTTGCAGTTAAGCTCGTGTTTCTTATTTTTTTAAATAGGGTATCTGATACAGCTCGCTTCCACAATTCTGTCTTGTGCAGCTAGCTAATTTGCATGCCTTTAACAAGAAAAAATACAGGAAACATACAAACAGATAGAGGCATGACTGAATTTCTTCAAAGAATTGCGTTCGATTGAAAAACAACAAACTACAAAATAGTATCTGAATGATAGAACTACAGATTATTCAATGCTTTAATTTATTGAGAAGTTTTGTAACAGTCACCCCTTCAGTCTCTAAATTCTGCACATTTCCATTTTTATGTGCTGATTTCGTCCATTTTTTCTGTATCTCGGAAATCATAGGACACTGCAATCATTGTCACCTCTTGTAAAGATGAGTAAAACGGATTGAAAAAAAAATCACCTTTTGGTGAATTATCTTAATCTCGCAGTGAAAAAAATGAGAGCAATCCATCCTTTAATTGAAGTAAATTTATTCTGAGAAAAAAATAATTCCTCATCAAGGCTGGATTTCTCTGTTTTTTTCAATGTGAGAAACGTATAAATAATTGTGGAGGGGACTCTCCATATAATATAATTCTTTATAAAACAGTAGAATTTCGGTGATATTTTTAAACCTTCATTCCTTCAGACCACATGATCTGCCTCATTTCTAAGCAAGTATTTTAAATCCTAATTTAAAATAGTTGATAATGTGTTATATTTAAAAACAAGAAAACCTGTGCAAGCTATGTTGTTACTGTTTCAGTTGTGGGTTTTGCTTGTTGGAGCAAATGTGTTTATGAAAGTGGCAGATGCACAGTATGATTACTTTTTACAATTTATTGCTAAAGCATAAGTGCTGTTTAATTTAAGATACTTTTTGTTGAAGTAAGTGTGTCCAATTTATATGAACGTTTTGGGAAATTGTTACACAGTGCATTTCTAATACCATCCATAAAAGAATAGAGCAGCATGGTACAAATTATACATATGATAGAAATGTTGCAAGGCTAGAGGTATACAGATTTCCTTATTAATTTCACAGTTGCATTGTGCTTTTGGAGCTGTGCTATAATGATAACCATTCATTAATCTTTTAAAACTTTTATTTACTAAATTATTTTGGAAAGAAAAAATATTGCACAAGGTATTTTTTAATATAGTAATGAATCAATAAAAATTCAAGCAATCACTTCACTTTTAAAATAAGGTTGCTTAAGGTCTCTTTCCATAATTTAGCTGTGTTACTTTTAGAGCAGATGTCAAATTCAAGGCCTGCAGACTGATCCAGCTTTTGGACTTCTTAAATAGGGCCTGCTTCATCAATATTCAAAACATGCTATGTAGGGCCTGTGTTGATTGTTACTTTTTTCAAAGACTCTTTTTTTGAAAAGAGTTTATATTATATTATTTATAATATAAATATAAATATAAATTTTATATTATATAATTTATATTTATGCCTGCCATTTAAATGTGCCTGCAGTGTCCGCTTGCATTTATCTGTGCAGCATATGAAATTAATTTTAGTGTCAATTTTTGCGTAACTATATGTGAAACAACACATGGCTGTTTTGCTCATCTCTTGTAACTAACTTTACAAATACTTTCCATAGTGAAAATACCATACTTGATGCATGAGTACCGATATGCATCAACCTCAGCAAAAAATGTATCCTTTGCATTTACATTGTCATTCAGTTTTGTCAGTTTGGTTTTGATAGATTCCATACTGGCAAGAGAAAGAATAATATTATGTATCTCTATATGAATTACTATTTTTGTTTGCATTCATGATTGTGATGTCTCTTAATTTAAACAGAAACATCCTATTTTTTTTAGATACAGGAGGAGCCACAATTGCACCTCCGAGTTCTTTGGTTGAAAAAGACAGAGAACGTAAGTATTGTAAAATACACTTCTATATACATTTTAGCAACAAAAAGAAAAAGAATAACTGATGTTGTACATACTATAAATGATTGTTGAAGAGGCTACTGTGTCCAGCCAAAAGATAATTTAATATAGTAAAAGGAATTTTGCAAATAAGTGGTCCGTATTGCTTGATTAGTTAGCTAGCTACTAACTGGTATGATTTGAGTCACTTGAATTTTCTATTGAGAAATAGTCTTGTACCTTCATTGTTAAAGTAACCATACAGTAGAGAAATGATATTATAATGACTTTCCTACCAAAATGTTGGGTATATCATGTTATGTATATTTTTGGGCTTGAGGTGCATTTGGAAGCTTGCTTTAAAAAAAAAAAAGTTTTTGTTGACAGAAGATGTGGTTAGGAACGAAAGTATAGATTGATCCACTTCAAAATTAAAGTCCAAAAAGAGTGTGGCAGTTGTATACTACATCAATAGCCAGCTTAAGTTTAACAGTGGGTTGTTTATATCCACAAGCTGAAAATCCTAAGAAACATTTTTTATGAGCAGCAGAGATTTCAGAATGCTTTCAGTCTAAATGCAAGTTTTTCTTCAGGTTACCTAGACAAAATCTTGCTGTGCAAGAACTATTGTCTCATGAAGTCATTCCTCTTATTAGTCCGAAGATGTTCAGTTGCTTTACTTGTTATGCATTGCCAGGTGTAGCACTGCACCTTGTGGCAACAAGAAGATGAAACTACTTGTAGAACATGAAGAAAAAATACAAAAATCAACTTTAAACATACCTGACAATGTTACCTTAGTAATTATGACAATATAATAATAAAATGTAAATAAATAAAAGCAAACATCACGAATAGAATCAGCATTATATTCTGACAATGCAGGATGTCCATATTAGAAACACTCTGCATCAATATGCTTCTGTTATCTACAATTAACATAAAGAGCAGAATTTATGAGAGAAATTTAAAACACTCTGCATCAATTTGCTTCTGTTATCTACAATTAACATAAAGAGCAGAATTTATGAGAGAAATTTAAGTAATGGTTTTAGGAATTTAAATATTGCCTAAATACAGTAGTAAAACATAACAGGTTTTGGGTGTAAAAATTAAATCTCTGGCTGAACAATGCAAAAGCACCTTCAGTAGTGTTTGCTAAAGAGAAAGTAAAATTAAATCCACCGCCTCCTCTCCAAGGACTACATTTAACAGCATCAGTTTTCCCCACCTCATATCATATGTATTGCTTCTGCCAAAATTGTATATTTCCCAAAGGAAATGTTTTCAGTATCATCTCATCATAGTCATAGTTGTTACTTGTTAGTCATTTGGTTGGTTTCTGAAAGTGTCAGTAGTATAACCAGTGAAGGTAAATAGTGGAATAGTTACAGTAGTGTTCAGTGAAGCAAATAAATGCTTACTCCCTCAACTGGATGAACAGAAATGAAAAGAATGCTTCTTTATGTAATGGATTGTTATTCTCATTATTTGTAAGTAATTCCAGTACTAAACTATTACATTTTTGACCTTAAAAATCACTTACTACATTGTGCATGTAGTTAATTTGTTTTAATTTTATCAATTTTTAGTTGTAGCTGCATCGTATGGGTATGAAGAGGAAACCAGGCCTCGTATTCCCTCTTCTAAAGCAGCAATTCCACCACCAATGTATGATGAACCAGAACGAGCCCGATCCCCACCACTTCCTAGTAGCTCTTTTATTGCAAACATGGGGTATGTAGAAATATTTAGTTCTGTTAGGACTGGTAAGAATGAGTTGGGTGTAATTATTTGTCAGAGAGAAAATTAATCAGTTAGTGTTTTATATTGTTTTATGCATTTCTTGTGTTTTTTTTGATGACTAAAAATACTTTTATTTGTCATGTATTCATATCTGTGAATATTTTTTTTTTCTTTACAGGGGGACAGTGGCTCATAAAATTATGCAAAAATATGGTTTCAGAGAGGGTCAGGGTCTTGGGAAACATGAGCAAGGCTTGAGTACAGCCCTTTCTGTTGAAAAAACCAGCAAGAGAGGAGGGAAGATCATTGTGGGAGATGTTACAGACAAATGTGAGTATTATGCTGATGCATTTCAAGCAGTGAAAAAACTGCCTTAGGCTTTAAAAATATTAAGGGCATGAAACACACTATCAAAGACAATACCTGTTTACACTCATTAATATTCCTGAATTAGTGGAAAATTTTGAGTATTCAGTTGTTTTATTTCTGTAGTCTTGGGGCAAATACATTTTTTTTTATTATTTAAAAATAAAGCTTAACGAATGACATGACAGTAATTCAAAATTATAAATTTTCCTGTGGTCTTTGGAAAGCTACTTGTAGGCATGCTAGTGACAGATTAAAAGATAAATGTGAACAATGTCGTTCTTATAAGTATTTTATCTCTGTTCTGTTATCAGCAGTTGTTTAATGTTTTTTTTCTTTCCCAATTTATTTTTTGATTTCATAATATGAGTTTTAAACTAGTAGCTGAAATGTAGAGGAGCATTGCTTAGTACACCATTTAAAATAATATAATATTGGTTGTAACTCTACCTATATAAGCAACATTTTTGTGCTGCCTAGGACAAAATTGCACATTATTAAATATTTCAAAGCTCAGAAGAAACATAACAGAGGAATTGAACTAAAAAAAAGACAAGAAAAGTCTTCATCCTGCCATGCTTCGGCTTGACTTTGGTATACATGGCATGGATATGGATTCCAGCATGCTTTGGTTCTGCATCATGGTTATTACTGTACATTATTGGATATGAAGACTCAGAATATTATTGGAGAATTAAAAAGATCCTACTTCAGCATTAGATTCATTTTCCAAATCTAAGGAATTGATGAAAAATAAATGGAATATTACGGCTCACTTAAAGGAAATAACTAGTATCAATAACGTTAAGTGTTTTGTTAATGGGAAATATTTTAATAAACATATATCTATCCATATATTTTCTAACCAAATTAACCAGTAGAATATTCAATGTTACTGCATTTCTCTGTTTAAATATTTTTTATTATCTTTAGAGTGGTGTTGTCTTCTAATATAGACTTTTTTATGAATACCAGAAAAAGAGTTTGTATGATAAACCACAATTAGATGATAATTACATTTTGCATACATATTTTGGTGTTTTTAACAATTTAGCATTAAATATACAGAATGCTCATTAAAGTGGAATAAATTTTGTTTATATATCTTTTCTATAACAGCAGCAGCAAGTCAAACTGCCATACCTGGAAATGAACTACCTTTGTGGGCCTCAGGTACTTTTTCAGTAGTTATTATGTGCATTCACTTTATTAGTGTAATATCGGTAGCAAGAGTAGTCAGCATGTGTTGCAACTTTTACTAGGTAAACTTTATTTTCCCACCAGTTTTAATTTGACCCTATGCAGCATATTGGAGATTTAATATAATACATTGTGAATCTGAACTGAAAGTAATGCAAATTTAAACTTTGAAAATGTATCCTTGGAGTTTTCAGCAATTTTGTGCATGTATGGAAAGTTGAGGATTTAAAAAGCTATTTCACTTTCTGGCAAGTTATTCATTGTGCATCCATTGCTTTTGACTATATTACTCCTGGGGTTCACCTAGGAATCCTTATTTTAGTATCAGTTCAGAGTATTTTTGATTTTTGCAAATTGTGCTTTACCCTTGTCTCATAACGTAAAACTATGATATACATTCCAGTTGGCATTACTTTTACTATAGCATGTCTGCTTTCGAAAGTTTCATAAGTATTTTAAGTACTGACATACAATGTATGCAACTTGAGGCATTCATGCTGTTACGTGATATTAATAAGAGATTTCAAAAATATGGTTTAGGACACATTTTGAGAATTAGTATTTACAGTTTCATTTTTAGTATTGATTACCACACATAAAATCATCAAAAAGTACACAAATGTATAAAATGTAAGTGTGTTATTTTAGAAGTTAATTTCAATATTTTTTTAAGTTAAAATATATTATTTCACAGTCATTGTGAAGTTTAACTTTTCACAGACAGTTGCTTTATTAAATAAAGCTGTATTGAGTAGCTAAATGCATCTCACCGAGTGGCTTAAATTGGTCCAACAAAGCAAGGCACCAGATAAAAAGTGAAACAAAAGGCTTTGAACTTAAGTAATATATCCCTTTCAAAGCTCTTGGTTTCATTAAATGTGTCATCCACATTTTAGATGTGTTATGACAATAAAATAATTGAGAAAAATGACATCTATCACATGATTTCACTTCACTGTTCCTGGTACTTTGAAGCTGTGGTATGTAACTCTTGAGTCAGATGTAGACACCTCAGTTGAAGAACTTCAGGAAGGTGATCTGTGAGTTGGTGGCCCCCATTTCTTACTACCTTAATTATTTGCTGCCTACACCAAAATGATTGCTACTCAAAAACTTTTCTGCAACAGAAAGTACAGCTAGGGTAAGAAATTCCATTCATCCATTATCCAACCCTCTATATCCTAACTACAGGGTCATGGGGGGTCTGCTGGAGCCAATCCCAGCCAACACAGGGCACAAGGCAGGAAACAAACCCCGGGCAGGGCGCTAGCCCACCGCAGGGAACGCCCACACACACACACACCAAGCACACACTAGGGACAATTTAGGATCGCCAATGCACCTAACTATTTCCAGCACTGCAGCGAGTGGCAGCCATTCCAGCAGCTGCGTGTATGACTTTATCTTTTTACCTTTTTTTTCTCTATTTCACTGATCACTTCTACCACTTTCTTTTATGTGGAATCGCTCCCTGGACACTTTTTACTATTTTTAATACTTGACATGGATTTTTACACTCCGAGTCTCGCCTATTCAAGTAGTCAACTTAAAGCACTGAGAAGAAATGCCCACGCTGGTGTGGTTCCCTATTTACCTAACGAGGTAAGAAGACGATATTGGGGCAGCCGAGCCATCGCAAAGATAAAAAAGATAAGATAAAAGCCAAGCAGCTTGCGAGAAAATGGCGTTATAAACCGTAGGTGCCTTCTGTGATCCATGGAAATGTGAACTCACAACCAAATAAGATTGACGAACTGCCTGTGCTAGTGAAAAATGTCAGAACCTACAGAGAATGCAGCTTGCTGTGTTTTAGTGAAATGTGGCTAACAACTACCATCCCAGATGCTACCGTGGAGCTACCCGGGTTTAGCACAGTTACAGCAGACAGAGACGCAAATACCAGCATTAAGAAAAAAAAGGGGGGGGGGGGGGGG